>CM028135.1:44475000-45075000 GCA_016271365.2 Neoceratodus forsteri | reverse complement strand
CCAACGGCGGACAACAGGGGAGGGTGTCGCTGTGAAGTTCTTTACTGGCTGAAGACCGCTGCGGTGAGGAATCAGCTGTGAACAACCCCACCAGAGGTGCTGTGGCAGAAGATTGAGTCCATACACTTTGCACTAAGAACACTGGTAATTCCGCTTTGTACAACACCACAGTGTTTAGTGGCTGCTGGGGCAATTTGCCAGGAGCAGGGACAAATATCTGAAGTCTGAAGCAATTGTTCATTGCAGGGGCAAATTTATGAAATCCAGGGCAGTTGTTCATTGCAGGGGAAATTTGCCAGGAGCAGAAGCATGTTGCTTAATTCCAGGGCAGTTATTTGTTTCATGGGCAATTTGTCAAGAGCAGGGAAAAATTGCTAGAATCCAGGGCAATTGTTCATTGCAGGGGAAGTTTTCCAGGAGCTGGGGCAAGTTTCTGGAATCTGGGGCAATTGTTCATTGCAGGGGCAGTTTACCAGGAGCAACAGCAAGTTGCTGAAATCCAGGGCAATTGTTCATTGCAGGGGCAATTTGCCAGGAGCAGGGGTAAATTGATGAAATCTTGGGCAATTGTTCGTTGCAGGGGCAAATTTGCCAGGAGCAGGGGCAAATTGCTGGAACTTGGGGCAATTGTTTATTGCAGGGGCAAAGTTAGTTGCGGGGGCAAATAACCACAATCCCCGTAATCGTACAGTCTTGGTACTTTGCAGTCAACACAACATTTCAGACATTAAGCAATACACAGTTCAGCAACTGACAGTCATCCGATAGCGGCTGTGTGCTAAGCACCCCTTGTTATGACCCTCCACACATATGGGTCCCAATTGCATTAGGATCTGGCTACCCCTCTGGAACTTTTGGGTGAACCCCTTTTCACTCACTCTGGGTGTTCCCTTTTTGCCCTAGTAACGGCTGGGCCCCTTTTATCCACTGTTGGCCTACTGTTGCCTACTGATGCCCCTTTAATGTTTGGGGCCATTGTTGCCCCGCCTTATTACCAAGGGTCCCTTTTCACAGGGCCTATCATTGCCCATACAGTATTGGGCCTGGCTGCTCCTCTTTAAATGACTCAGGGCCTTTTCTGCCCCTCTCTTTAATATTTGGGCCTATGTTGCCCTTTTAATACCAGGGCTTTGATTCCCCTTTTAACTTTGTAGGCTGATTCAGGGCCTTCCTGTCAGTTCCTCTTCTGGCCCCTCCAGAATAATTAATAACACCCCTAAGGGCCTTTGGATATGGCCCCTCCTTATGGGTGTCACCGTGCTCTGACTTTATATCAACAACATCGACCATGGAATCAAACTTTCCAGTGTACATCTCTTTGTGGATGACACAGTCCTTTACACTGCCGGGCCTACTCCCGAAAGTGCCTGCTCGGACTTGCAAGCAGATTTCCTTATGCAACAACAAAACCTCCTGAGTCAAAAGCTCCTACTGAATGCCAAAAAGACCAAGACTATGCTGTTATCCCCAATTACCAAGTCCATAAACTCCCTTAAGCATGACAAAAGTCCCACTATCACCACCCTGCTTGGTGAGTCACTTGACTATGTGACCAAGTTCAAGTACCTTAGTATATGGATTGACAACAGACTTTCTTTTGCTGATCACATAGACAAGCTCTCAAAAAAACTTAGACAGAGGCTTGGACTTTTTTTTAGAATCAAGCACCTGCTTACCCAGGAGGCCAGAAAAAGCTTAGTACAAACCATGTTCCTAGCTATCTTGGACTATGCAGACTTCCTCTATGGCCAAGTCCCAAAAAACACCCTATCTAAGCCAGGCCCAGGTGAAGCTGATGCTGGAGGGAGGGAGTAGCTCGCTGGCAGAGGGAGGCACCACCAGAGGAGGACAGGCAGTGCGGCACATGACAGGAGGGTTTCTGGAGGGCCAATGGCTTCTCCAATGACACAATGTAGCTCTTCTCTCACTGCTGACATGGGACCAATCATTTAAATAAAAAAAAATAAATGGGGCTGAACAGAGCCCACACTGCCGCAGGGGACTGGCCTTTCCTCCCTTTTTCTCAACACCAGACCACTGTACTTGACTGCACAATGAGCAAACACCGAAACAAGGCAGCAATCTTCGCTGGCTGGAGGATGACACCAATCAGGTAAGCCCAGGGTCTCCATCGCACTCGTTCGGTCCACACTTCTCCACAGCCCAGCCCGAACTGACTGAAAAAATGGCCAAAAACATTTCAAAAAGGAGATCTTGGTTCCAGTTCCAGAACCTCAAACCCATGCCCACACAAACTGCCAGGGATTCAAATGGGCACCAGGTGCTGGCAAGAGACAGCAGTCCCAGCATGTGGGCACCCACTCTCATGTTGTCTGCTCTGGGGAAGGGGGGTGGAATGGAGCAAGCAGGAGAGCCAAGAAAAAACACTTTTATTTCAGTATTTTTTTTTCTTCTCATACAGTGCCCTGCTTGACTACTCTTTGGGGGAGAAACACTACAAGGGCCCCAAAGCACAACATCCCTTATGTCCCATAACACCACAGGGACCCCTGGGGCAGTCTGAACCCCTTTATTTTTATTAAAAGGTGCCCTGCCTGGCGATTCTGAGGAGAGGGAACACACTACAAATGGGGCCCCAAACCCACGTGGCTCTTCACCTGTCCACTAGCATTCTGGACAGGAGAGGGGACCCAGGGGCATGTCTACAACCCCTACACAGACCCTTTCTTTCTTTTCTGTAGTGCCTCCATACTTTGGGGCATTACAAATTTATGGAAGAGTCTGCCAGAGGTTGGAAGCTGTTAAGGAAAACAAGGCGATGGGGCCAAACAGGATTCACCTAAGGGTACTTAAGGAACTAACCATGGTGCTAACTGCCCTTCTGGCAATGCTATTTAGTACCTCACTGGAGATGGGGTAATTTATTAGTACTGTAATTTATGTATCTGTTTTATTTTACGATAGTCTTGTAATTATGTGTATGGCGCCCAGAGCCTCTGGGATTGGGAGCCTGAAAAAATAAAATTTGCCTAACTGATGTGGTCTCCCTGCACAAGAATGGCAGCAGGCAGGAGGCCAGTAATTACAGACCAGTTATTCTCACATCAGTGGTGGGGAAGTTAATAGAGTCCCTGCTGAAGAAGAGACTGCTAGAGAGTACCTGGAGACACATGGGCTGCACGACCACTGGAAGCACGGCTTCATAGGGGAGGGCATATCAAACAAATCTCATAGATTTCTTTGACTGGGTAACAAGCAGGGGTTGATCTTAACATTGTTTTACTAGCCCCAGGGCTAGTGCAGCTAATTCTGTACTAGCCCGTCTTGACTAGTGCAGATTTCATGGCTGTTAGTGAAGTTAAAAATGTCTCTACTTTAGCATTCTCTAGTCCTCATGCTAATCTCTCTCAATGTTCCAGATGGCCAGGTGTGATTAACAGCTCATTAAGAGCTGCAATTATCTGGCAGTTAAGAGAGGGATCCCACAAAAGACTCAATGTGAGTCATTATCACTCCACTGTTAAGACTTTCTGCTAGTGTTCAGGGTGTGATCAAGGGTAGAGTGCTGTTAAGTCACTAGGTTCCAGTTTTCTGAATGTGTCTATGTCTAACAATTTGTCCAATATTATTATGACCAGTGCCCCTCATTTCACTAAATGTTGAGTGTTTGTATCCAACATTTCAGTGACAGAATGCAAAGAGGTATACAGGATCGGCCCTGCAGGTGGTGGGTTTTATCCCAACCTCACCATAACTTCCCTCTCCCCTCCAAATCTCTTAACTCTGTTCTTTCCCTGGACACCACTGCAGACCAGACTCTGAAGTGACCATCCAAAGATCCATAGCTGCCATTACTGGCAAGTGTAGGGGGTCCATAGCCAGCCATCACCATCCATACAATTCCACCCTTATCCCACTCAGCATGTCCTTTCAGCCTAAAAACAAAGCTTTGGATCACATATGGTACAAAAATAAACCTTGATAAAATACATAATTTGAAATTTTGGAGGCAGTATAGCGCAGTGGTCTAAGGCTCTGAGCTGCAAATTTGGTGACATCCAGCAGACCAGACTTGGGTTTGAATCCCACAGCTTCCACTTGCATACTGTGTGACCCTGAGCAAGTCACTTAACCTCCTTGTGCTCCCAGGTTGCTCCTGTAAAAAAACTTTCAGCTTAGTGTGCTATACCTGGTTAAACAACTAAATAAAAAAAAAAGAAATGGGCATTCCTGGGGTGCATAGATCATTCTATACAGAAATAGAAATAGTATGGTATGATGCCTGTGTACCATTTCCCCTGGGCTGATGAAAGGACAATGTTAAAGAAAAGTATGTTACTGTTGGGGTAGAGCATATTAAAATCAATGCTTTTACAAATTAAAATGTCAGTTTTCTCTTTCCCAAGCCCCTTAGGTTTGTCTAGCTCCCACCCCAAAGAAATCTTAGATGTGCTCCTGGCTCACTTGACACTGTATAAAAACTTTCAAAAGTGCTGGTCTCCAATTGACTATAGGGTGGGGGCTGAGAGTGTCTTTCTCTGCCTGACTCTGTTCATTGCCCTGTGGGTGGAGGTGAGAGTGTGGTGAGGTGCATGATGATGTCAGTTACTGTGTGTGCAGAGCTAGAACTGCTTGATTGAACATTTGATGTTGTGATAGCCTCTCTCTGTTTGGTGTGGGGGGGTGCAGAAAGAGGAAGAGAGGAGGCTATGGTACAAAACAATGGGGGAGGCTCATTGTAATGGCATTGCAGTCTTTTTTTCTGCTGGGGAGCTGGAAGCAATGTGGGAGCAGGATAAATGTACAATAATCAGAGTATTTCTTGGCTTTGCTTGCATTGTTTCCTGTATAAGTGATCAAAATTTACCATTATAATTAAGGGCTAGTGCAACCATCTGTGGGCTAGTCCAATTTTTTATCAACTTGCCCTGCTGGCTAGTGCAAAAAAAGGTTAAGGCTGACCCCTGGTAACAAGGGAGGTGGATCAGGGGAAGGCAGTGAATGCGGCCTGTCTAGACTTCAGTAAAGCATCTGACACTGTTCCACACAGAAGACTGATGAAGAAACTTTGCAGCCTGGCAGCTGGGGAGAAGGTGGTGTGCTGGGTATCAAACTGGTTGAAAACTATGAGACAGAGGGTAGTGGTAAATAGCAGTCACTGCGTCAGAGGACAGGAGCGTGACAAGTGGAGTGCCACAGGGATTGGTACTGGGCCCTGTCCTCTTCAATGTCTTCATAAGTGATATTGCAGAGGAACAGGAGGGAAAGGTGTGTCTCTTTGCAGATGACACAAAAATCTGCAAAAGGGTGGACACCCAGGAGGAGATTGAGAGATTGCAAAGAGATCTGGGGAGACTAGAGGAGTGGTCTAGGCAGTGGCAGCTGGGTTTCAATGCTAAAAAGTGCAAAGTCATGCAACTAGGGTGAGGAAACTCAGGGGCTGTGTATAAGATGGGGGGAGGTACTTATAGTCATCAAGCAAGAAAGGGACCTTGGGGTGATCATATCTGATGATCTCAAGGTAGCTGGACAGTACAGCAGGGCAGCAGGCAAGATCAGCAGGATGCTGGAGTGCATAGGCAAGGGGATATCTGGCAGGAGAAGGGAGTTGGTGTTGCACCTGTATTGTTCTCTTGCGAGACCCCACAAGAGTACTGTGTCCAGTTCTGGAGGCCACACCTCCACAAGGACATTGACAAGGTGGAAGCGGTCCAGAGGAGGGCTATTCAAATGATGCAGGCAGTCGCATGAGAAACCATAAGAGGGGAGGCTGTGGGAGCTCAACATGCACTCCCTAGAGGAGAAATGAGTGAGAGTGGACATGACTGAGACCTATAAGTACCTCATGGGGTGAACAAGGTGCAGGAGGGGAGTCTCTTAAATAGGAGCAGAAGCAGCAGAACACAGGAGCATACCATGAAGCTTGGGGGGAGAGTTTAAAGGAGAAGTCCACCCAAAACTTAAAAAAATATATGTTGTGCAGAGTGTTTTAATTTGTATGTGAAGTTCTAGTCTTTCCTTCCCTCTGACTGGTATTAGGAGTTTTTCCTTAATTAGCCTGCTAGTTTTAGGGTAGTTTTACGACCCCTTGAGATCTCCATATCAAACAGTTTAATTGTATTTCTTTGTCCTACAATGCACCTTGTTTCACTTGATGGTGATGTAGCAGAGCCCATAAATCCAACAGAAAGCATTGCTTTACAATCAGTTCAGAACAATGGAGATGGCTATATTTTAAAATCTGTAGAATTCAGCTTGGTGACCACCCTCATCATAAATGTCTTACTGTCCTGAAAAACTTTGCTTCTGGTAATTTTTATGCAGCTTGTAAAGCTTCCAAGATATTTAGTTTGTTTGGCATGTGTGTGTTGAATGTTGGGTCTCTCTTACATCACTGTCACATGAGACAAGATGCACTGTGGGAACAAGAAATACAATTATGCTGTCAGGGATGAAGATCCCTAGGGGTCGTAAAGCTAGCAGGCTACTTTAGGAAAAACTCCTAATACCAGTCAGAGGGAAGGAAACTCTAGAACTTCACATACAAATGAAAACACTCTGCACAACATATATTTTTTCAAGTTTTGGGTGGACTTCTCCTTTAAGAAGGATGTGAGGAAATACTTTGTCACAAGTGTGGTGAACACCTGCAACAGCCTGTCAGAGGAGGTGGTGGTGGGGGTGAAGTCAATGGAGAGCTTCAAGCATGCTTGGGATAGGCACATGTGTATAATAAATAGAGGTAAGGGAGAAGGGAGGTACACCAATGACCAAATAAAGTTTGGAGTGTAGTGTTAGGCAGGAAAAATTAAGCAGACTAGATGGGCCTACCAGTCCTTTTCTGCTGACACATTCTAAGTTTCTGTGTTTCTATGTCTCAGGGAGGCAAGCAGTACAGAAAGGGCAGCCAGCCCCAATACAACATGACAGTATCAAAAAGATACCCTGGAGTGTTGAAGCAAGTCAGGCAAAAACAGGCATCCAAACAATATTTAATGGTGCACCAAGGACAACTAGCCCCGGCACTTTGACCTAAACAGGATTCTTGTCAGGGGCGTGTTCTCTCTCTCATCATACCAGCATATAAAGGCACAAGTTAAAGGCACACTGCTGCATTACTGATTCCTTATAGAAACACTCAATCTAAAACAAATGTGTCACCCTTGGAAGGGGAGAGAAACAAACATTTCAAGGTGAGAGATCAGTAGAGCATGAACTCAATAGCAGAGAAAATTCAAATACATTGTTGACAAATCCTCAAGAGGGTACCACCTATAGGATGTTTTTAAATTTCTTGAAAACAAAAGTCTTAGCAGTTATTCAGTAATAAAGTAGTTATACTAGAATTCACATCCTACTGTTAGGGTGACCTCTGTCATAAAAAAATAAATCCTTAAATGATAAAGGAGGGAGGTATCCATCACAGGTACCATCTGTAAGAAAATAGAGTATATGCAAATTAGGAACAAGAGCAAAACAAAAAAAAAAAAAATCAAGCAACAAGCAGTGTGTACATTAGATAAATGATCATTAAAAAAAAAAAACAATTATCTGAGGAAAGATCCAAAATCATCTTCCCTATTTAATCCAGTTGGCTGCATGGTGTTCACTGACGCCCTTCACCTCATGTCTTTTTGAAGTAGGTGGTTGGGTCTGTCATCCTCCCCTTCCCTTCTAACTGGGGGAATATTTATTTATTTATTAAATTTTGGTGACCAGGTAGGCCCAGTGAGCCCCGAAGGTCCCTTTTTACACCCAAGGCCCATAAATGACAGAACAGAGGTGTCGGAGCCTACTCTGCCAAGAAAGTGCACACACAGGAAATTATATTTATTTCCATTGGCAATGGCCCTAACGTGCTCCTGAGTACACACCGAGTGGCCCCACTGTCGAACCCACATTAAAAAATGTTACATGGGAAACAGGCAATATAAACCACAAAACAACGTTACACGACTGATAAACTGCATAATGTCCACTTTTTGTCCATTTTTAAGTGTGTGAAGCACCTGCTCTCTTTCACAAATTTGCAAACTCTGCAATGACCATACCACAACAGGAAAAGCCCTGGGGTCCGATCGGTAGCCAATTCAAGTGAGTATTTTCCCTTTTAGTAGCCTCAAAATGGCTGGAAGTCAAAATGACTCCTAGATTTTAGGCCTCTTTAAAGGTCACTCTAGGCTTGTCACCTATCTCTCTCAAAAGAGTATGGTCAGAAAGCAAGATGGGCCAGAACTTAATGCACCAGGTTGCCCACACTACCTGCCAGACTGTTGTACTGGGGCTGGCAGTATAGCCTAGAAGTTAGAGTAACGAGCTATGAATGAGCTTGGTACATCTAGCAGCCCTGGGTTTGACACCCATAATCTTCACTTGCATTCTGTGTTACTCTAAGCAAGTCACTTAACCTCCTCAGTGCTGCTGGGTTGTCCCTGAAAAGCGGCACTTGTGCCTAGTGGTTACCAAAAAATTAAAAAAAATATTCAGTGGAAAAAGTTATTACCTGGTAATCACTGACAGGTTTTGGGTTTGGTGTAAGGAGGGTATTTCTAGTCAAACTGTTTACTTTCTGTGATGCTTGCAATAGTGCATCTTTCTTGTACTCTTAGCCATAAACATGTCAATCATTTCCTCAGCCTGAGATTCAAATTCAATCTAGCTAGAACAGTTTCTGCATACTCTAAGCAGCTGGCTATAGGCTATGGATTTACAAGCCTTTTAGGATGGGAACTGGTTGCTGGAAGCACCAAGTTGGCAACAGTTCATTTTCTGTAGCCAGCTGTAGAAGAAAAAGAATCAGTATTTATATAGTGCTTTTCATACACTGTGCATCCCAAAGCGCTTTACAAGCAATGCTAGGCCGGTAGTGAAGTGACTGAATGTGTAGTGGCTGCCATATTGCACATCAACACCAACACACGGCCTGGACAATTGCATGAACTGGTTCATGGGAAAGGGAATGTTGGCCAGGACACCAGGAATGTCCCCTACTGTTTGCGAAGAGTGCCCTGGGTTCTTTTACTTCCACCTGGGCATCCACCAGGACAACACTAGGATGAGTAGAAAGGACCTCGGTTTAACGTCTCATCTGAAGGATGGCACACCCCAACAGTACAGCACCCTGCTAATACTGCACTCGGATGCCAGCATTTTAGGTGCAAGTTCAATCCCAGTGTGGGATGAGAATCCATGACCTTCTGGTCCAGAGGCGGATGTGCTACTAACTGAGTCACACTGACACCATCTGACCTGCTGAGGCACTGAGAACAACATCCAGAAAATGATATATTCTTTGTCAGACTCATAAGTAAATTTCAAACTTTTAGTAGTGTTGTTCAGACACTGCATAAACGGATGTATCTGTTCCTCAGTGCTTTTCCTCCCCATGTCTGATGCAAGTATATAAGCTAGCAACATCAATGGTAAGCCAGTGGTATTGTTCATCCCAAGTAACATCTTTGAGTCTGTTTAATAAGTCCATTGTGTCTCTGGTATATGATTTGAGCTTTTGACCGAAGAATGAAGTTAACAAACTGTGAAAAGTTTTGTGAAGGTGACCCTACCCCAGATATGATGGATCTACCCAGTGGATTGGTAGGATCCTTGGGAATCTTTGGTGAAATATATATGATAGGAAATATTACAAAGTCTACCTTAAGAAAGTTGGCCTCCTACATCAGGGATCAGGTACATCAGGGAGCGAAGGAAGACCAAGGGAGGGATAGTGAGACTTAATAAAGGGGAGGGAGGTTGGGCAGCGGGTGACTGTGAAAAGGAAGAGATACTAAACAAATATTTTTGCTCAGTATTTACAAATGAAGAGGGGGAGGTACCTAAAACAAACAGTAGAAACACTCTGGATACAGAAGTTGATACCAGCCCATTTACAGAAGAATGGGTTCTGAAAGAACTCTTAAAACTGAAGGTGGACAAAGCAATGGGGCCTGATGGGATTCATCCCAGAATTTAAAAGAACTGAGGGTAGAACTAGTGACACCACTGATTACCTCTTAACAAATCATGGGAGGATGGGGTGGTACCTGAGGACTGGAGGAGGGCAGATGTGATTCCCTTCACAAAAGTGGGAGCAAGGCAGAAGCAGGAAACTACAGACCTGTTAGTTTAACTTCAGTGATAGAGAAAATGATGGAATCACTTCTGAAGGAAAGAATTGTCGAGTATCTAGAGGCCAGAGGGGCACAGGACCCAAGGCAGCATGGATTCACAGCGGAAGGTCATGCCAGATGAATCTGATAGATTTCTTTGACTGGGTGACCAAGTAGTAGATCAGGGGAGGGTTGTGGACATGGCCTACCTAAGACTTTAGCAAGGCATTTGACACAGTCCCACACAAAGATTAATATACAAGTTAGCCAGCCTGGGAGTGGGTCCCAAGATGACAGCCTGGGTAAAAATTGGCTGGAGAATAGGACACAGAGAGTAGTAGTAAATGAGTCCACTCTGAAGAAAGGGGGTTACTAGTGGGTACACGGGGTTCAGTTAGGACCAGTCCTCTTCAATGTCTTTACAAGTGACATTGCAGAGGACTGGAAGGAAAAGATGTCTCTTTGCAGATGACACAAAGATCTGCAACAGAGTTGATGCACAAGGTGGTGGAAAGGATGAGAAGGGACTTGGCAAGGTTGGATGAATGGCAACTGTATGGCAGCTTAGATTCAATGCTAAGAAGTACAGAACACCTGGGAAACAAAACCAGGGAAGAGTCACAATGGGTGGGGTGAGATACTAACAACAACAAAATGGAAAGGGACCTGGGGGTAGTCATATCAGATGACCTAAAGGTGGGCAAGCAATGGAGAGGGCAGCAAGGAGGGCTGGGGGGATACTGGGATGCATAGGGAGAGGCATCACCAGTAGAAAACAGGAAGTTATTATCCCTCTGTACAGACAGCTGGTGAGACCCCATCTGGAGTACTGCGTGCAGTTCTGGAGACCCAATCTCCGCAAAGACATAGACAGGATGGAAGCTGTCCAGAGAAGGGCAACTAAAATGGTGCAGGGTCTGCACCGGAAGACATATGAAGTGAGACTTAAGGAGCTTAATATGTATAGCCTCGAGGAAAGAAGGGAGAGGGGGGACAAAATAGAAACTTTCAAGTACCTCAAGGGAATCAACAAAGTCCAAGAGGGTAGCATCTTTCAAAAAAAGAGGTGTACAAGAACAAGGGGGTACAATTTGAAGATTGGGGGGGCGGCTCAAAGGTAATTTAAGCAAGTATTTTTTCACAGAGAGGGTTGTGGATGCATGGAATGGCCTTCCGGAGGAGGTTGTGGAGTCAAAAACAGTGGTAAAATTCAAGCATGCATGGGACAGTCATAAGGCAATTCTAGGGGGTGGGGGTAGGAAGAAGTAGGCTGCTGGTTAACTAGGATCTGCAGCTTATCCATTAGGTAGGGAAATGGGCAGACTGGGTGGGCCAAGCGGTCCTTATCTGCCGACAAATTCTCTGTTTCTATGTTTCTCCTCCCTAGTGACCCACCCCCTGATGAACACTCCATCAATTAATTCAAATAACTCAGTACTGTATCTGCTAGTGGGATCCCCCAGAAATCTTTCATAGTCTGCACCAGCATTAATTAGCTTGTAGACTTTGCTTATATAATCTTTTTCATGCATGAGCACAACATTACCACCCTTGTCCAAAGGTTTATCACTGTTTTAAGCTCAATAAGTTCTTTCAAAGCTTCCCTCTCTGACAATAGTAGGTTAGCAAATTTATTGCACTAATATCCTTTAAACAAGTTTTCTGTTTCTGTTAACGACAACCTTTCAAAGGCATTAATTGCTGCATTATTTACTCATGGACAGAAACTGGATTTGTTATTAAATCTGCCCTCCCTGCCGACAACAATAACTGCAAACAGGCAACGGCAATGGTAATTTTATTTATATGGCGCCCAATCCATGAGGCTCTGAGCACCTGACAATAAATAAACAAAACAACAATCAGTAACAAAACTACAAATTGTCAAGAGGAAACTCGGGCAGACTGGATGGACCACTGATCTTTTTTCTGCTATCATTGTCTATGTTTCTACAGTATGTATAGTTCTCTGCTTGAGATGGTTCACTGACTGGGATTAGTGCATCTGTCAGCAATTCTTCAATGTTAATTTCCCCTATCAAGTCCCGATTATGCATGTCCTCAGATATTTCCCAGTTCACAGTGTCTACATCCAATGTTTCAGAGAGGTGTACAATGTGGTCTTGCAATGATAAAAGTAAGTGTCCAGATTGGCTTCCAGTGTAATTATCCATACGGGCAGGTTCCAGCACCCTAGTAGTTTCCATGTGTTATTGGGTCCACCTCAAGTTGTGATCCTGTTGATTTTCTGTAGCAAAGTAATATTTGGGTTTGAGCTTGTGGACAAGTCTGTTAATATCAACCTTAAGGTTAAATAGGGAAATTGGTGGATCTGGCACAAAAGAGAGCCCACAGAAGAGAATATGGACATGTGCCTCTGTGAGATTGATGCCTGTTAAAGTTACAATTGTTTTTCCTCCACGAGGGTCCACCTGGTGTTGGGACCTGTGGTACCCTCTTCTACCATGCCATGTTTTTATTTTATTTTCATGTTTGTTTTAGGGGTTTCTTTTTCTGTTTGGTAGCTGGCTCTGATGTTTTCTGAGCTTGTGCACTCTGCTCTAGAAAAGGGACTGCTCCCCCAGGTCCTGGGCTCAACAATATATCTGAGTCAGAGGTAGTAGTATGATTGTTCAGCTTGTATGTACAGATTTACTGCTGGGGCCTCTTCTACATTGGCCCGTTCTTCTGCTCTGTGATGTATCTCTAACGGGAGACTTATCTGAACATTCCCATTTAAAAATTTCCCCCTATTCATAATCATGGGCATCACTATTAAGTCTGGATTTTTGCAGTTGAGCAATTCGATTTCATACAGTATCTAGTGAGTTTGTTAATGTAGGATTTGTTTAATTCATTGAAGTCCTCACTAGTCCCTCTAGTACTGCTGTAATTTCAACCTTGAGAGCATACCTCTCAGCCTTCTGGCACTGAAATGAGTGATGACAGAGATCAGTAGAACATGAACGCAATAAAATACACTAAAATAAAATTCACTAAAAATACCACTAACAGTTTATTCTGGTTCAATTTCAGTTGCTTACCATCTGTACCCCCTCCCCCCCGGTTGCCCCTGAAAAAGGGACTTCTAGTCCTAGTGGGCCTACCGGGTCAACAAAATTCAATAAATAAATAAATAAATAATAGTGACAGCAGGACAAGAGGGAAATTCCCCTACTATTATCAACAAGTGCCACTTGAACAATCACCAGAACGTGCAGACAGAACCTCAGTTTGACACGTCATGTGAAAGACAGTACCTCAAAAGAACATAGCACAGTGTCCCCCAGACATCATGTTGAGGCATCGATATGGTTACTTTTAACCAATGGGGAGGGCCCCCTGCAGAGCTACCAACACCACTTCTGGAAAGTACCTGGTGTTCATTGGAGTGAAGCTTCTTATCCGACTGCACACTGGGCCTGACATCACCTATCTTATGAGATCTGATGGGATCAGGCTCCAAAGTGATATGGCTTCTGGGAAAATATTTGATGTAAGTTGGATTCTGTTCAACTATAATGATTTTCAAGGTCTTCCCTGTGAAGTTAGCATCTCTTCAAGGGTATGTGTGGGAATGGAAGCACAGGTACAAGGGTATGCAGGGTTAAGGGAGGAGTTGTAGGTGTGAGTGTAGCTGAGCTGTTATGGGAGTATCGGATTTATTGATTTTTTAAAACAAAACAATAAGAAAGATGCAAAGATTATTTTTTTATTTATTTGCAAAAGTTCTATAGGACTATTTTTTAAAGGGGCAGTTCTCAGATTGTTACATTTTTATGTATGTTTGCCTCAGGGGTCAGTACTGGGACCGGTCGTCTTCAACGTCTTTATTGGCAAATCGCAGAAGGGCAGGAACAGAAAATATGCCTATTCGTGGGTGGCACAATAATCTGGAACAGAGTAGACACACCAGTGGGGGGTGGAAAAAATGAGGGAAGATCTGAAAAGACTGGTCAAGGGTTTGGCAACTGGGCTTCAATGCCAAAAAGTGCAAAATCATGCATATGGGGCACAGAAACCCAAGGGCAACGTATCATTTGGGGGGAAGTGGTAACAAACACAAATCAGGAAGATAATCTGGGGGTCTTCATATCTGATGATCTGAAGGCAGCAAAGCAGTGTGATAAGGCAGTTGGAAAGGCTAGTAGAATGCTGGGATGCATAGGGAGAGGTATCAGCAGCAGGAAAAGGAAGGTTGTGCTGCCCCTGTATAGAGCAATGGTGAGGCCCCACCTGGAGTACTGTGTCTAGTTCTGGGACACCCCATCTCAGGAAAGACATAGATCGGGTGGAGGCAGTACAGAGAAGGGCAATCAAAATGGTGCATGGCCTGCATCAGAAGCCCTACGAAGAAAGAGTTAGGGAATTAAACATGTACTCTCTATAGGAAAGGAGGCAAAGGGGAGACAAGATAGAAACATTCAAATACCTCAAAGGCATTAATAAGGTACTGAAGGGAGACATTTTGCACAGAAAGAGATGCTCATTGACAAGGGGGCATGATATGAAGCTGGCAGGAGGGGACTTAGAGGGGATGTGAGGAGATACTTCTTCTTTACGGAAAGGGTGGGGAACATCTGGAACAGTCTCCCAGCAGAGGTGGTGGGCACCAGAACAGAAACAGGATTCAAACATGCATGGGATAGACACAGGGGGACCTTAGTAACAGGGCTGGGGGGGTGGCTAAGTTTGAAGATCAATTATGGTCTACGGTAGCATAGTAGGTAGGGACTCTTTAGGGCAGACTAGGTGGGCCAAAAGGTCCTTTTTAAGCAGAATCACAAATACTAGAGGTGCATTAGTAAATGAATGTATTTAGAAAATATAACACAGTCGTATGTATAGAAGGGAAAAATAATGGAACAGCATGAACAGTGCAAAACTAGAGATGGGGAGTAAGAAGAGGAGAATGTCATACGCAATCGCAGGTAGGATAAGGGCCTTGTTAGTCACCTGGTGCCCTTGATTAATTACCAAATGGTCACTTTGATATATAAATATATTGCTAACGTTGCCCTCCCATAGACTGTAATGGAGCTCGTCCACAGACTCTCGCTGGGTTCATGTCATAACTTGGCTGAGAACGGGGGCGGATCGAGGGTGGATCTACAGACTGGGAAGTAAAAGTGGCCCAGTGAGGGAAATTGTACTAGTGCTCTATCTTCTAAACTATTGGAAATTTTGTGGCCAAATAAACATCAGCAGCATTCCAGGAAGTAAGGCACCGATATACAGTATGTGGTGCATAGAGCTAGACTGGTGAGAGTCTTTAAGGAAGATCTCATGGACTACCTGGGGAGCAACATTCTCCAGGATAGTAAACAGCATGGGTTTGTGGCAGGGAGATCATGTCAGATGAACCTGATAGCTTTTTTTTTGATGGGGTTCATGAGGGAATTGGGTAGGGGCCATGCCATTTATTTACTCTATTTTGACTTCAGCAAGGCTTTTGACACGGTGCCCCATAGACACCTGATGAAGAAGACTGAGGATTTGGGTGCGGCTAAGGACATAGTGACCTGGGAAGGAAGCTGGCTAAAGGGTAGGCAACAGAGGACTGTGGTCAATGGGGTTAAATCAGAAAAGAGGGAGATCATGAGCGGGGTGCCACAGGGATTTGTCCTGCGCCCGGTCTGCTTCAATAGGTAGCCTGTGATGTGGGCGCCTGAACTAAGACGCCATCTGAAATGGTGACGCATTATGGGCGAAAGCCCAAATGGTGATGGGAAGGGTAGGGCAACAGGATGTGGGGGGTGTTCGAATGCAGCGACAGGATGTTGCTATATGTACTACAGTGGGGGGGAGGAACACGTAAGAGCGTGGGCTGGGAGGTGGTGGAGGGATGGGGTGGTGCTGTGTGGTCAGTTGAGCTGTGCCGCGGTGTTGGGGGTTTGCCTGTGTTGTGGTGGGTGAGGTATCAGGTTCGGGTCCAGGTGCTGGTGAAATTTTTATTGCGCCCAGCCTGAAACTTTAATTTTAAAGTACCACCACCCCATGACATGCACCCCTGGAGTTGAGCAGAATCCTTTGGTGTGGGGTGCAGGGGCAAAGCCCTCCTTCATGGGGTGGGGGGCGTGCACCCACTTACAGAAAGCATTAAACCCTAAGTCCTGGCGCCATTCTTCCTTCTTGCTTGAGGATGTCAGAGTGGCGAAAATGTTTTTGCCACTCTGACATCGCGATAACGCAGCTCGCCATTTGGCAGTCACCATTATCACATAGAACAGCTTCAATATGTTCATCAGCGACATTGATGAAGGTATCCGTGGCAGGCTGTGTCTCTTTGCAGATGACGCTATGTTTTGCAGGAGGGTGGATAGTGATGAGGGAATCAGGGAATTGAAGAATGACTTATGTAAGCTAGAGGGGTGGTCTAAAATTTGGCAGTTGAAATTCAATGTAAAAAAAAATGCAAACTAATGCACCTAGGGAATACCTCAGGACAGAGTACTGGAGGCGAGACTTAGCACTATGGCTGAGGAACGTGACATAGGAGTTATTATCAGTGACTCCCTCAAACAATCGAGCCAGTGCAACAAGGCTTATTTATTTATTTATTGATATAATCAGAATTTCAACCCTTTGAGTCAGGGACTCATTTCCAAAGTCTCTTCGTCAAGTGGGACAGATACATAGACAGGTACATGGCATAACAAGTAAGCACACAGATGCAGATTTACATGAGAAATCAAGAGTACATAGTTACAGGGTTACATGAGTTTCAAAGTACACAGGCAGGAGGAATTGACAAGAGTACATCGTAGAGTGGTACTTTACAATGGTAAGTTCAGGCTTGGTTTTTATTACACAGCTATGAACCAAGGCCGGAGCAGAGCTTTATGCCTGAAAACCAGTTTGTTACAGCAGTTAGTACAGGTGGATAATAACATTGGCCTATACAATGAGGCAGCTAGACAATAAGTAGAGTAATCAGGAATTTGGTGGCGGGGAGGAGGGGGTAATTTGCAGCCCTTGGGCGTTGTCAAGGAGATTCTACTGAAGTGGCAGGCCAACAATAGGGTCTAGTATGTGACGAGGAGCACCAGACTGGTTATGCACAGCTGAAGTGCTGTGCAGTGAGCAGGTGGTTCCTGAGGCGAGTTTGAAAGTCCCTATTTTGGGAAGGTTAGTGATGGTGTCAGGAAGAGAGTTGACCCAGGATGGGGCCCTGTAGTAAAAGGATCTCTGGACAAGTGATGTTCTGGCTCTAGGTATCAGAAAGGTGGTCTTGTAGGTTCTGCGTGTGTGGATGGTAGTGGGTGCACGTTGGAGAAAGGAGGTCAGCCCGGGGGGCAGAGACCTAGGATTATTTTGTTAGTCAAGAGTACCATCTGATAGCGAATCCTCCCCTCGAGGTTGAGCATGTTGGCGGTGGTGTAGCGTTGTGCAGGTATGGGTATGCCTATCAGTGCCAGTCAGGAGCCTGCAGGTCTTGTTAATAGATAGGTGGATTTTATATAGAGCAGTTTTGTCTGCTGTGGCATATATCGGAAGTTCATAGTCTACAAGGGACAGGACTGAAGAGGTGATAGCTAGCTGGAGTGCATTAGGAGGGAGGCAGTCCATGTGCCAATAGAGTAAATCTATTTGTGAGTTCATGGCAGAGCACAGGGTGTTGATGTGGGAGTGGAAGGTGACAGCAGAGTCGAAAGTGATGTCCAGGTATTTGTATGAGGCTACTTGATCCAGAAGGTGTTGCATATTGGGAAGAATTTGGAGTGTGGAATTTCTGACTTTGCTCTGGTGGTCAAAGCTTTCGTTTTTTTAGGTTAATAATTAACCTGTGGTCAGAGAACCATTGCTCTATTTGAGAGAAAGAATGCTGGAGTGTGTCTCGCAGGGCAGCTGGGTTTTGAGGCGATGCCAGGATGACCGCATCATCCACATAGAGCAGCACCCTTCCGGCACAGGCACTGGGAAGTGCATTTAGGTAGAGACTGAATATTAGAGGACTCAGGACGGAGCCCTGGGGGGGACACCAGAGCGAACAGGCAATGTGTTTGACAGTGTGCTGTGGATTTTAACACACCGGGACCTGGAGGACAGATAGCTATGAAACCAGGCTAGGGGCCCCGGGGAGAGTCCTAGCTGGTAGTGGGGGGGTCGAGCAAGAGAGGATGGGATGCTTATGGTGAGGCAAGTAGGATGCTGGGGTGCATAGTGAGAGGTACTGATAGCAGCAGGAAAGAGGTAATATTACTCCTGTATAGATCTTTAGTGAGGACACACCTGGAGTACTGCACTCAGCTCTGGAGCCCTCAGGAAGGACAGGGACAGGCTGGAAACAGTGCAGCGCAGGGTGACACAAATGATTCAGGGCCAGCAGGGCAGGTCTTACAAGGAGTGTTTCAAGGCACTGAACATGTACTTGCTGGAGGCCAGAAGGGAGAGGAGATATGATTGTGAACTTCAAGTTCCTAAAAGGAATTAACAAGGTCAACTGCGAGGAACTTCTTGGCTTGAATGCTAGTTCAAGGTCACAGGGCAATGAATGGAAACTGACAGGAGGGAAGCTAAAAAGGACACAAGGAAGTATTATTTTACAGACGGGATGGTGGAGCCATGGAATAGTCTACCAGATGAGGTGTTGGGTGCTAAAACAGTTGTTGGTTTCAAGCATGATTGGGACAGAGTAAAGGGTATAGTGGGCACTCGAGGCAATAAAATCGGGAAGGAAAATAGGGGGGAGGTTTAAACCACAAGAACCTGTAAAAAAAAAAGAAAACCATCCCCATCAGAGTGAGTGCACCCTCACTCTTCAAAGTCTCTGATCAGAATGAATGGCTAGTGATGTATATCCTAGCAGTAATACCTGGTTGGCTGATGTTCTTTGGGTAGCGGAACTACAAAGCAAACGTCTACATTTCTGGCACACTTAGGGCGTGAGAAGACACAACTCTCCCTCTCTTTCAGTGTATTTACCCCATATAGCTCAACTGAGATGAACCAGTTAGGCGATGTTCAAGCAACATTCCGACCAGGTGTACGGGAATGAATAGAATGGAATGGAAGGGAAGGAATTTTGTCAGCCACACATGCTGCAGGCATTTTAAATGCCAGTCTGACATGTACATTCCACAGTCTTCATTTCATTTTATTATCACAGGCGTTTATCACCTCCCGGTCAGAAGTTCAACCTCTTGTTTAGCGACTGAAAACCTTGCACCTGCCTTTTCTTCCAACACCATAACTGAAGGCGAGGATGTGGTGTTGCTCGAGAAACTGTCATCCTTCCTTTTTTTTTTTTATCTTGCTTTTTCTCATTCCCAGCTCACCTGACAGCATGCCCCCAGCCCCATCGCTGACCTTCACATGCACCTTATGGAGGCAGTATAGCGCAGTGGGTTAAGGGTCTGAGCTGCAGATCTGGAGACCTGGGTTTGAATCCCACAGCCACCTAGGTGCATACTGTGTGATCCTGACCAAGTCATTTAAATTCCTTGTGCTCCCAGGTCCCACTTGGAAACAAGCTTTGACTTAGTGTGCTATGCTCGGTTAAACAATGTTCCCTTTCCCTTTAATGGTTATCCACCACTTTCCCAGGACCATGATAGTGGTGGGTGGCCTGCCATGTCACTCATGTGCCGGCCTGCGGGCGGGGGGGAGGCACCAGAACAATGGCGGGCTGTCGTTTTTTCCTTCAACTCTTGGTTTTCTCCCCAAGGGTACTGACATGACATGCAGTAATGTGCCCACATGTGCCTGGTAGTGTACATCCATTCTGGCATCCAGCAGCTGCCCCTCCTCATGATGCAGTCCCACCATGCTGTCCCTACCAGGGGGTACATGAACAGCAAAATGCTGTGTTTCCCCTACCCGAGAGAAAACAGCTATCCCTGGGAAGCTTGAGCCTTCCTCGTTCAGTCCTTGAGTGACCCAGGTCCATTTCTGACCCCGGATCACCAACATAGGGGGCAGTAGTGCTACTGCTGCACTATTGATAACTACTGTAGTTGACCTTTGTACTTTTGTTACTCCCCTGTCTCCTTGGTCCCCTTAGTCCACACGCCAATTACCTGTGTCCCCATGGTGGCTGCCCTACATTCACTGGGAGAGAGGATGAAAGGCTACATTCATGGCTTACACTAGCACTACTATTTGGTCACCTGGCAAGGGATTGGCATGTGCCAGGCATCCTGTGCTCATCTCTGCAACGCAGTTACAACTCACCCTCACCCTGTCCCGACAGGCTTCAGCATGGCATTCTGGGGCTTACACTTGAACCCTCGTCCCCTTCATTTGGGAGCTCCACGCAATGCCAACGCACAACTGGGTCAGTCCAAGGGGACATCATATGACACAAGCTGCCATCTGCACAAGGGTTGGGACACTTAAAGGAGTGCTAACTCTTGTGCCCTGGCTGAGTTTGCACAAGATGCTTTACTTCATTGCCACAATAGGTGGTACTTTTTTTGCCAGACTATGTTCATCTGTTAACTGCTGCTATTCTCTGTGAGAACCTCATGAAAATGAAATACTACATCTGATGGTCTGGTTGGAGTAATAAGCAAGGAAGGAAGGAAAGGAAAGAAGAAACACAGTCTTGATCTGGCAAGAATACAAGTCATGTGTGCTCATGTGATGGTTTTTGGCAAATCAGGTTTATGTTATTTATATATATCTTGAAATGTCATTTCATAATTGCTCACCCAGTGATCTAACAGATAGCACATTGTACTCTTGGGCCGGAGACCTGGGTTCAAGCGTGGATGTGGGAGCTCCCTGTAGGTAGCAATCCTAGATGGGAAGGGGCAATGTTGAGTTCTGCCATTGCAGTGACCCTGTGGAGGCCCGATGAGCTTGTCTGTTCCACTGGGGCTTTTGCTGAATGCATACAAGGCCTCATGGGGCACTACTCAGCATCAGTGGGAGGTGAGTGGAATTTGGGAATGGGGAGAAAAGGCAAAAAGCAACCATATTCATTGGTCACCTGTATGACAGCTCTTGGTATTTTTAGGCCCTGCTCTGTGTGGATCCACACTGGTTCAACATCTGGGGGGAAGCAGCTGACAGGGCTGGGTGGTTACTGAAAGAGACTGAGGGTCAGGCAAAGGTGGCAGTCCGAGAGCAAAAAAACTGTACTGCAAAAAAAAAAAGTCATTTTACAAGTCTAGCTGAACAAATGCGGGATTTGTGGAATTTGGCCCAGGCTACATCCCAGAAGGTCAGCATCTTACTTAACTCACGTGTAATCCATGAGAGGTGTGCACCTTTCACCTTGCCAGACCTAACTGAACCCTGCTTGGCACATACCTGGGGGCGCTTGCTAGTAAACTGTCCACAAGCTGACTCTGTGTTAGGGATGAGGTCCAGGTGCCCCCAGCACATTTTGTCTAGGCCAGTTCAAAACTTCTCACTATCAAACTGGTGCATCTCCAGGTAGGGAATCTTGGGACAGACTGTGTGTACTTTTCAGATCTTTCTTTCCGCCACTTTTCTATGTTTTTAAACTGCCCAAAAGATCAAATTCTTATTGGTTTAGATGGGGCTTATCTATTTAAATAAAGACTTTGATTGATTCATTGATTGATTATCTATTTATATGATTATCTATTTATATATATATGCATTATTGTAAGCTGTCATACCATCTCTGCTTTCTCAAACAGTGTGATCACACTGCCCAGTGTTCCACACTTTGAAGTGTGCACATGGTTCAGCCAAACCCTCTTTCAGCAGATTAGGTAGGGTGAAGTGTGATTTAACAGTATGTGGGCTAATGAGAACTGCCCCTGCACTAGAAACATTATGTTATTGTTTACGCAAACAGTAATTAATGATAATAAAAGTCATCCCTACAGGCTATTTACTACAGTGCAATACTAGGGAGGACTGCTACCATTTATAAAGAGCTTGGTGTTTCTCAGAGGGGGGTGGGTGGGGAGCGAGAGGCAATCAGTTTGCTATGCTAGTTGAGGATTAAGCAGTGTTTCAGGACTGAGCTGGTTTTGCTGGTTTTGGACCTCATCAGTATTCCTCATCCCTATAGTCAGTGGACTAAAAGTCTGAGAATTAGCAAGAGTTTCTCATTTGTTTATTTATTTATTAAGAATTCTGCATGCCAGGATATCCATGTTTAGGCTAACGCCTAGTTTTCAAGTGAGCCCTGGTGGGGCCAGTTAGCAGCAGTTGTATCGACTAACAATAATTGGCTAAGCATAAGCAACACAAGTGCAATAATATGCAGAATACAATATACGTGATTATATACGGTGGTGAGCATACACATACAGATACATTTGCAGACCTAAAAACTGTATGCTGCAACATTTTCTGCTAAGGCATTGCCCAGGTAGCCCTCTCCCCCCACCTCCACAACCCTGCAGAGCAAGCCTAGTTTATGCCACTGCCATTGTTATCAACCAATCGCCTTCTGTGAGTATGACATTGACATGCACACCATGTAAGAATGCATGCACGATGCATTCAAGCTACGTTGTGTTGCTGCTGTAGCACATACAGATACTGTAGGTCAACTGGTCTTCTGCAAAAAATGGTGAAGATGACAGCCATGGGGCCAGATGGGGTGCATCCTAGCGTGCTGAGGGAGCTTAGGGATATTCTGGCAGCTCCCTTAGCAGCTCTTTTTAGCAGGTCCCTGGAGATGGAGAGGTCCCAGAAGACTGGAGGATGGCAAACGTTGTCCCACTTCATAAGGGGGGGATGCTAGAGAAGAGAAACTATAGGCCTGTGAGCTTAACATCCATAGTAGACAAAATTATGGAAAAGTTACTGATGGGCAGGATTCAGCAGTATTTGGAGGACAATAAACTTATCGATAGGCATCAGCATGGCTTCACCAAGGGAAGGTCCTGTCAAACGAACTTAATAGAGTTCTTCGATGGGGTCAGTAGGGAAGTGGACCAAGGGAGTTCAGTGGATGTTGCGTATCTTGATTTTAGGAAGGCGTTTGATTCCGTTCCGCATGGGGGACTGATCTATTAATTGGATGGACTGGGACTGGAGGTGAGGGTAGTTAGATGGGTGCAAAACTGGCTAATGGATAGGAGTCAAAAGGTAATAGTAAATGGTGTCAACTCAGGGGAAGGAAGGGTCACAAGGAGGGTTCCCCAAGGGTCCGTGCTGGGTCCACTGCTGTTTAACATATTCATGGCAGATATAACTAAGGGTCTAAGGGGAAGGGTGTGTCTCTTGACGGATGATGTGAAGATCTGTAATGGGGTGGAAAATCAGGAGGGGAGACAGAATATGCACAGGAACCGAGGATTATTGGAAGCATGGTCCAAAAGAAGGAAATTGGCCTTTAACATAAAAAAGTGCAAAATCATGCACTTAGGGAGGAGAAACCAGAATGAGACTTACTACCCGGGGGGTCTGGCACTGAAAGAGACTGTGGAGGAGAGGGACCTGGGAATTATTGTTTCCAGGGACCTAAGGGTAGCTAAACAATACAGGCAGGCGGTAGCCAAAGCTAGCAGGATGTTGGGCTGCATCGGGAGGGGATTCACTAGCAGGAAGAGAGAGAGAGATTATTATCCCCTTATATCAACAGCTGATCAGACCGCATTTGGAATATGGGGTGCAATTCTGGAGACTGTTCCTGAAAAGAGACAAGGAAAGGCTGGAGAGGGTGCAGAGAAGAGCAACTAAGATGGTGGCTGGGCTTAGTCACCTGATATGCGAAAATAGATTTAGCGAACTGGGAATGTACTCCCTCGAAAAACAGAAGGGATGGGGGAGGGGGGGGATATGATTGAGACCTTTAAATATGTGAAGGGGATAAACAGAAAACCAGAACAGGGACTTTTTAAACTAAAGGGGTACAAGAGGACCAGGGGGCATATGCTACAGATAGAGGGTGAAGGGTTTAGGGGAAACATCAGGAAGAACTTTTTCACTGAAAAGGTGGTGCAAAAATGGAATGAGCTCCCAGAGGAGGTGATATGGCAGGTCACTGTGAGGGGCTTTAAGAGAGTGTGGGACAGCCACATAGTCCTAGCCTTCTGCTAGGCGCCTTGGGCACACTTGGTGGGCCAGGCGGTCCTTTCCTGCTGTCATGTTTCTATGAACAGAATCATGGAATTTGCCATTTTTAATACCCCGACTTAGGGTCAATTACCACATTAAGAGTACAAAAAAAAACTCTATGTTGTGCAAATTTTATTTACAAACAAAAAAAGTTTTGTGCAAAACACAGTGCTTTGGCTTCAGTTTTGGGAATGTAGCAGACTGCCTGGGGTCCTCAGGGTTCACCTCTACAAATCCTCTGAGTGGGCTGGCCTGGGTTCCTGAAAGTTGTGCTACACTGGGTACTCAGGCCTTAAGTGTCACGGTGTCACCACTTGAGGTAGCAATGTGGGATACCTGGATGCTGACACACAAGGCTAATACCCCCAAGGAAACAGTGTATAACTTGCCCACACAATCCCACTACCAGAACAAGCGACAATGACAGTAACAACTCCCAAACCAAGACATGCAGTTCAAGCAAGTAATTTATTTATTTAAAGGGGGAGGGTACAGAAAGAACAAGGGGACAGTAGGAGAAATGGGAGCGATGGAGTGGCAGCAAAATCCTTATACTCTATGCAAAACAACAATAACCCAAGCAATCTGCCCACCCCCCAGAAGTCCTTTAATCCCCAAGCGGGTGCACCAGACTAAAATCTCCCCAAAGGTCATGGGAGAGAGCTCTCTGTTTAGTTGTAGTGGGTACCTGGAGAAAAGGGTCAGTTGCACTCATGAGAATAACACCAGAATAAAGATTCAATATGCAGTAATTTTAATCCAGCATGGAAGTACACAGCATAACCCCTGTGTACTTCCATGTTGCATTAAAATTACTGCATACTGAATTTTTGTCCTGGTGTTATTCCCACGAATGCAACTGACCTTTTTCTCCATATTGTTTTGGCTGGCCTCTTGCAGTTGCACTGCTGGACTGAGGTCTGTGAACGCACCTGTCTACCTGTTTGAACTGTTGTAGTGGGTACCACTCTGGGGATGCAGTTGCTACTAGGAAGTTAGGAGTTTGGTGGCATGTTTTAAGTGCTGCAGGCAAAACATACTTTAAAACACAGGCTGTTGCTGAACAATGAAACTGCAACCTGTAGAAAAGGGACCCCTATTTGTAATCCATGCACAAATGGGTGGCTGGATGGTTTTCACAGATCTTTTGCCTGGGCCTATCAAAGTGACAATGTTCTGTCCACGGCTTCTCCCTCAGTCCTAGCACAATCACATTTAATCCTGGCAATCTGCCATAGTTTAAAAGTCTTAACAAAGGCTTTGGCTTAGATTGATAAGAAATTGGACCTTTAGAGTGTACATATGGTTGCCTGGTCCTTGGGTCATGGGAGGGCAAGCCATGGCTCAATCTAGAGCAGAAGCAGATCTTGACTGATGTGTCAAGGTTAGCCAAGTTTATATATGACGTGCTGAAAGGGTTCTCATGCCAGACACACTGGTTTGGTTTTGTAATGTGAGCAAGTTTTGTATAATGTTTGAGGAGGATTTGTACCAAGCACAAGCAGTCTTCTAAGCCCACCTGTTGGGAGATCTTACTATAGGGACCATCTCCTCTTGTTTCCTTTTATGGCCTGCATTTGGAATCTCTGCTCACAGGCAGGGTTAGGGTGTGGGCCTTTAGGGTATATAAGTTTAGGTTTTTCTGAGCAGGACAGACCTTCTGGGAGATTGGAGTGATCTGTGTGGGGCCTGAGTTTGTATCCTGGCCCCGGGATTCGGGCCTCGGTGACTCAGCACAAGTAAGAGTTCCACTAGGGTTGCGGTGGAGGCGGTAAGCACTGTGGCAGTGTGGGACTGGGTTCATCGTGGGAGCTATGGCCAATTTGGGAGATGTGAGAAGGGGCCCACCTTGTGCTCTGCGGCACTGGGGTGGGCCTGGACCTGGTCCTGTGCAAGAAGCTGGTGAAGCGGTGGGGATGTTATGGTGGTGGCAGTCCATGGTGTGGGGCCAAGAGGTGGTGGCAGCCCTCTAGCCCCATTGCCTGGTGTGGCACTCCGCCTTGGCTATTGACAGCCTGCAGGGAGAGGAACAAGGTCTGGATGTGCCCAAGCATGGCCCGTGTTGAGCCTATTCTGGGATGCCAGGGGTTTAGGCCAAAAGCCCTGTGTTGCAGGTTGGATGGAGAACTGAAGAGCACAGCTGTGTGTGCCCTCTGCTCCAGTGTTTTAGTTGAGTGCCCTTGTTGAAGCCTGAGCTGCCATGATGGTGAGGGGCAGGGCCATGGTGATTGTTTTGTGATGGGTCCTGCGGCCTACTGTCAGAGTTTCTGTTGCCCATTTATGGGAACCCCCATCTCCTCAGGAGCTCAGTTTCTAGGCCTTCTCAGCCTCAAATTTATGTGCCATGGCTTTGGCCACTGTATTTCTGCATTCTCCTGGTATGTGCTCCCAGCACCTGGGAGCTGTCTTAAGTTTTATAATAAATTAATTTGTTTAATTTACTTGGAGGGTGTCCTGGCTCTGATTGTATGAATTTGGGCTGCAAATCACAACTTAACCCCCACACGTTTCTAGGTTTCAGCCTCCGGTCCTTACTTTCGGCTGCAGTTTGGAGAGTCAGCATTCAAACCCTGCAGTAAACCCAGATTTCCTGCTGTGAGGTATGTCCCTTCTAACTAGCTTTCTGGATGGCTTGCTTTGCTTGGGCATCCCTCTGGTCCATTTCCATCACGCCCCTTGACAGGGGGGGTGTTACAAACGTGGGGGCTCATCCGGGATACACTATTTCAGGGAGCTGGACCTGCTTGGTGGTGATGCTGGTAGCTTTGTGGTGGAAATTGTTATCCATGCCATAAGATGGTTGTAACCATTTTGGATGGTTTTGCGCCTTGTGGTGGTGCCGCCATCTTGGTTACAGCTATTTAATATTCAAAGGATGATGCTAATGAGCCATTCCTGGTTCCTGATTGGCTGAGGGCAAAGTGCGGGATCTTGGGGCAGAAATGGAGCATGCACCATATCTGACAGAGATGAGCTGTTGTGTGGTGCTGTGAAGAAAAAGAATAAAGTGGCTGAAAAATTACCAGAAGCTGAGCCAGAGGCCTTGGTACAGGCCTTCCTGCTGTCTTGGCTTTGGGTTAACGTGGGTCAGGGAGCTCCCACTGACTGGTGCATCCACTGTAGCTACTAGGGTGTAGGGGTGGTATGTCTTCCTCTATGTTCAGCCTGTGCCCAGGGGCAACTCCTAGTTTCTATGCTCTGCCTCCTTGCTCCGCGGAGTAGACTGGACCATTTGTTCCTTCCACTGGGACTGCTTCCTTATTGTCGGTGGGCAGTTTGGAGGCATGGGAGGATGTAAAATCTGGGGTTCCATCTTTGGAGCCCACTACTCCCGAGGCTGATTTTGTTGTTGAAGCTGTGGAGGAGGAAGATCCACCTGGTGAGGAGGGGCACAGACATCTCCCCAGCCCTTCCCCACCACCACCTGCTGAGCCTCCCCATGGCAGAGCGAGAGGGCGAGGTAAAATTGTAAAACCTGCTGATCTCTCAGGGCCCAGGGATCAGACTGTACTCCCTCACCCACCAGAGGTGGCAGTATTACCTCCAAGAGGGGAGATGCCTATGGGAAAGAACTCCAGTGGTCCCAGAAGAGAAAAGGAAATCACATAAGCCTGACTATGTAGAGCCACTTGTATTGCTCCCTGGTCAAGCCCCTAAATCTCTGATGTTTCAGGATCAAGAGCTATACCATGCCATCCCTCAGCCATATAGGAGGCCTGTGTTAACACTGCCAGATACTATTCCACACCTCCCGGGGATGTTGGCGGGCCTTAGAGACTGCATGGATGGACTTTTACCAGATGATTCCATGAATCTGAGGTATCGCACTGGGGTCTGGATCAAGGAGGGCCAGGCCAAGAGAACCAGTATCCATAGTTTTCCCAAGTGGTCACAGGCAGAACAGTGGATTTGCTGCCAGATTCATGTGGAATACCCCAAAGAGCAGAATCCTTACCTCTTGGAGTGCCTGTGGGATGTGATTGAAGAAAAATGAATAAACTGGGTCTTCGGAGGAATGGTGAATAAGCTCCAGTTTTGCACAAACCAGTTTGGACCCCCATCGGAGGACTTAGCCAACCACACCTGCTCTGTGCTACTACACGGCATGGGCAGGACTGACCCTTTTTAAACATTTTGTGCTGGTTCAAGATGACCCAGGCTGTAGGATGAAATATTATATGGTATCCACCGACTCCTTTGGGAATTAAACTACTAAACCAGATCCCCAATATTACTACCCCTGGCGGTGGTGGACCTGCCCTGTGATGGGTAAACTCTTTTTATGCTGATTAGTCTGCCAGGACTGTTATTTTCAGTGGGACTTTGATATGATGAGCTGTTCTAGTTTTATTTATTTATTTAGTTTTGTTGACCGGGTAAGTGCACTAGACAAATCCTGCCTATTTTCAGGCACGACCTGGGGTAGGGGGATACAGATGAATGCCAACTGACCTTGGTGGTATTTTTAGTGAATGAGGGAAATTTGGCCAGGACACCGGGGAAATTCCCCTACTCTGATTGTAGGGGGCTTGGCTGTTTCTCTGGAATGGCCACTTGGAGTTTGACGTCGGGCGGCGCAGAGGTGCCGGAGGTAGGGGAGCTGGTCTCCTTCTCTACCTCACCTCTACAAGAGGCCGACATGGAAAAAGGCAGTAAAGATCCTTTATGTTCCTCTTATGTTTCTACCTTTGGAATCAGCACAGTTTCGGAGATTTCTGATGTTGCAACGGAATATGGTGCCGCTAATGCCGGTTCCTGTATTTCTTCTGGGGTTATGTCTTACCCTGGACCTGTTTCTACTCAGAATGTAACTCGAATTTCGGTGGCTCAAGCTTCAAGTGTACCTGTAATTAGTGTGCTGACGTCTTCTGACAGGGCCCAGCTGCGAGATGAAGTAGGAACATCGCAGTCTTTCGGCAGCTGCTTGCAAGCTTCTACAGCTCTTCTTCCAACTGTCTCTATGGAGACTGGCAGCTCCAATACGCCTTTTGGCGAGTGCCTAGAGTCTCGAGACTGCTCTTTGAATATTTCTGTGCAGTCTTTGAACATGGACCTGACTGATAACTTTTCACAGCAACGGCTGACGGAACTGGGAAAACGACAGCGGCTCCCCGCTCAGCAGTTTGCGGTCTCGCTTTCCACTCGGACTGCCGATTTGGATACAGGTACTAGTCTTTTTTCTCCACAAATTGATATGATCTCTTCTGCTCCCTCTGACACTTCTTCTGTCTGCCCTAAGACTGGTTTAATTTTGCATGACTTGAAGTGTTGAACGGAAGACACAGCTTCTGATTTGGGACAGCCCTTTCCAGATTTTGATAGTAACTTGTCTGTTTTTGGCATTACTATAGCTGAAGCCCTGAAAAGGGCTGGCTGGGAGAAATCTCACATGGATAACACCTGGACCTCACCTACTCGGGCTAGTAAAGAGTCTCAAGGTGATCTGATAGATGTTTCTGATCCTCTTGAAATTCCCTCGGAGCTTCATTTAATGCAAAACCCTGTCTGGCATGCTGTTGGTTCTGAACTAAATGGTATAACCTCCTCTGATGGTAATATGGAGCATAGTTCCACTCCGCAGGTCCCTACGGAAGTAGGTCCTTTACCTTCTACCATAAGGAGAAAAGAGACTTCTGATTTACTGCATTTTGATGAACCTACTATCCCTATTACTGAGGCAGGTGAAGATCAAATAATAGATGCTGGTAAATTTCCGGATGGGGGTCACATGAACAAAGGGGACTTACCACAACCTGAAGGACAATCTTCTACTAGAGATCATACTCAGTCTAAAGGGGCCCCTGATGAACCTGGTGGACATCAGAGGAACAGAACCTATGCTGGCCTATTCCATACTCCTCCGGAGCAGGCCAAGCGGAGAAATGCTGTGAGACTGAGGTATAGGAGTGGGCTTGACATATTTCCCTATCGTCTTTATGTTGGGAAGACGTTGATAAAGAACAGCTTACAGTTTTCACCATCTGAAATGTATGCAATCATCTATACCTCTGGGGACAGTCATTTTGATATTAGTTTTAAAACATCTTCAGGCCTTGAAACGTTTTGGCATAGGTATCAGCAGGTCAGACATACTCTTTTCTGGTCCCCTTTTATTGCTATTCCTCTTAAAAAAGCCTGCAATAAAGTTTATTACGGTTTTGTTCGAGAATGAAGGGGTAGCAATTACTGATACTGTTAGATGGTTATCCTCTAAATGTACAGTTTTGGGACTGCCTGATCCTATTAAAGATTCAGAACATTTTTGGACAGGTGGCTGGAAATTGCAAGTGAAACTACATTTGGTGAATGGTTCTATCCAGCATTTCCCTGGCTGCTTTTACCTAGGCAGGGACAGAGGCTTTATATTTTACTCCAGACAACCTAAGTCCTGTTTTCGATGCTGAGCACAAACACTGAGCGATGCTTGTGATAAACTTAAATGCTCACTGTGTTTGGGCTCTGGTCATGTTAGTCTTAATTGCCCATGACCAGTTTATTGTAATTTGTGGGAAGATACCTCTCATTCCTACTGAGAGTGTCCCTGGGCATCTCACAATAATCCAGAGATGCCACAGGAGAGTCAGGAAAAGACTGTCTCTAAAGCCCCCAAAAATGCTCAGACCAGGCCTCAGTTTAGGCCTATTGTTGCAAAACATCTCTCTCCCTCTTCACACTCCCTCCTGTCCCACACTGCAACCTCAGCCTCTAATTTTCCTCAGACTACACCGCTTGGGTCTCAGTTACTTGCAAACTCTACTCCTAATAAGGAAAGTGTGACTCCTCTTCCCGATCTCACTGTTCCCTTAGACAGTTTTTTACAGCCTGCTCAGGATGGCGTCCCTAGCACCTCCACCCAATCATGTGACTCTAAAGATGCCATGCCTCCTCCTCCTGAGGATCCAGACTGGGTTCAAGTGGATGCTCGCAGGCAAACAAGAAGTTCGACTTCTAAAGGAATCACATCTTCCCAAGGAATTCTGGTTCCTGATTTTCTTTCTAGAAATAAATTTGTTGCTTTACACAAACGTAAACAGGCAACAGAGACTGAGGATGATTCTGACGCCCCCTCTGTGGCCTCCTCTCAGCTAGAGTTGTTAACTGATACTGATCAGCTATCAGGTGACTCTAAAACTTCTAGGAAAAAGAGATGTAAAATGAAATCACCAGGGAAAGGGAGAGGGAAAAAGAAGTCCTGATTTTTTCAGTTAAATGGGGGAGGAACTGACTTTTGGCAGTTTAAATGCCAAAGGCTTGAAAAATGCTAAAAGAAGACGAGCTATTTTTCCTTTGCTTACTTCTACTAAAGTCCATATTGTTTTTTTACAAGACACCATACTCCACTCTCTTAGAGAGCCCAGTCAGGCATCTCGTGATTGGAGGGGTGGACTGTCCTTTTGGTCTCTTTCGGAAGATGTATGTGCTGGGGTAGACATTCTTTTTTATAACATGGAGGTCCGAGTTATCAAACTTATTGACCTGATACACGGTCGGGTGCTCATTTTGGTTGTTATCATTCAAACCCAAGAGTGGAGATTGATTAATATTTATAACCCTCAGATTAAAACTCAAAGAATAGCCACTTTGAAAGCTGTTCAGCCTTATCTTCATTCATCTAAATCTATAGTTTTCGGGGGGGACTTTAATTGTATTCTAACCCTCTCTGACAAAACCGGGGTGACTCAAAAACTACATAATGATTCTAATTTTCTTAATACACTTTGTAATAAAGCAAACTTAATAGATGGGGCTCAATTTGGATCGCATCCTCCTGCACATACATTTCATCGTGGGAGACTTTCCACCAGAATTGATTATTTTTTTATTTTTGGCTGGCTGCCAGGTATCTGGTACTCAGTTATTCCTTGTGAGACCTCAGACCATTGTTTGATTGTTTTATCTTTGGGGCATCCACTTAACAAATCAGATTTTCATAGTTCTTGGAAAATTAATATCTCTGTTTTAGATGAGGAACATGGATGGCATGAGTTGCACACAGTTCTCCAGGATAAACTGTCTGTGTTTGATTTTTTTGATAATCCTACTTTTTGGTGGCAGGAAACTAAAATGGAAATTAGAATTTTTTGTGTGAGGTTTTCTAAATCTTTTTCTTCTGCACGCTTTATTAAGTATTTAGATAGCAGACGTCAATTACAAAAATTGCTTTCCTGGCAAATGGAATTTTGTCTGGATTACTCCGCACAAATTTGAAAGTTAAAAGCAGAAATGTGTGCCTATCAATACGATAGGACTACCTCACTTTTTTTAGAACAAAAGTATGGTAGGAAGGGATCGGATAAAGTTATTAACCCCTTTGATAGTTGTAATTAGCAGGTTCATACTAAATATATGCCCTCATTAGTGTCTCAAGATGACACTAGGATCTCTGATAATAAAGGAATTATGCAGTTAGTTTTTCATCATACAAAAGCTTTATATGGTCAGGAATTTCAGCCAGATGATTGGAGCGCTTTCCTTGGCTTTTTAAATATTCCTCAGATATCTCTTGATTGTACCAAAGATTTAGTTCGACCCATCAGCATAGATGAAGTTGATTTTACCATTACTCAGTTGAAAAGCACTGTAACCCCAGGTCTGGATGGAATTCCTAATGAGTTCTATAAAAAAGCAAAATCGCTAATTTTACCCTATTTAACTGCAGTATTTAATATTATTGTTCAAGGGATATTGCCGATACCAACTGCTCTTGCAGATTGTAACTTAATCTATATAAAAGTAAAGATAAAGAAAATTTAGATAATTGGCGACCCATTAGTCTACTGAACTCTGATTGGAAAATACTGTGTAAGATTATTAATATTAGACTTTCCAAAATAGCTCGAAATTTTGATCTTTCATACTCAAACATGTGCAGTTCCAAACAGATCTATGTTAAATTATCTGAAGTTGATAAAGGAAGTTTTTGATGGGTTTGGTACAAGTGGGTATGTACTTAGTCTGGATCAGTCCAAAGCTTTTGACCGGGTTCCTCATAAATATCTTTTTGCAGTGTTGGAAAGGTATGATATTCCACAGGAGTTTGTCTCCTGGATTAAGAACTTGTACAATCATGCCTCTATGACTCCAGTGGTGAATGGTTTAAAGGGCTCTCACATTCAAATTAAAAGGGGGGTACGCCAGGGTTGTTCCTTAAGCCCTCTTTTATATGTTTTTTCCATAGACCCCCTCTTTAGGAGGCTGAACACTGATACTACCATCAGGCATATTTCTGATAATTCTTTTCTAGATTTTCCTAGTGCTATAGCTTATGCTGATGATATTCGTATACTGGTAGCAGATCATGAATCAGGGTTACGAGCTATTGAGATTGTTCCTTCTTTCTCTTTAATTTCTGGGTCAGTTTTGAACACCCAGAAAAGTATTGGTAGGACTGTAAAGGTTCCCCTACATAATGAGCAGGATGAGATTGGTGGGATAAATATTAAATCTGATCATATTCAGATTCTGGGCCTTTTTTTCGGTGATCCCTTAGCAGCAGAACATAACTGGATAAACCAACTTTCCACAGCTGAAGACAAAATTAAGAAATGGAAATCTTTTCCTATGTCTCAGAAAAAACAAATTCACATGTTGAAAACTTTCATTATTCCCATCTTTTTGCTGGTCGGATATGTTTTTCCCCTTCCTCTTCATTTAGAAGCACACATGTATAATTTGTGTTTTCAGCTTTTATGGGGTAGTCATTTGAACCCTGTTAAATGATCAATTACCTACTGGCCTGTAAAGCAAGGGGTTTGAATATGGCGAATCCTGTTTTATTTTTATTTTCCATATTTGTGCACTCTAATGTTTACCCTAGTTTAGCAGGTCATCATGAAGCTTGGGTACAGAGTTTCGCTTCCAGATCTAAATATTTTATAGATAAATGGAGGGCAATAAAATGGAAACCCTTCACTAATATCCCACAAGGGACTTCCGGGTATCTCATTGAGGTATATAAAAAAATAAAGCAATGGAATGTATCCAGCCATCTGCCATGTTCACAAAATGGAAAACTCCTTTACTTTTCCATCCTAGCTCAGAATTGTTTGTCAGAATCTTGTTTTAATTTACTGATAGTCATTACTTGATGACACAATTATTAGATGGTAGAGTTCCACAGAAAATGTGGGATACTTTATGGCTGTGCTGCCATAATAAACTGAATGTTAAAGGGAACCAACCACATAAAAAACTAGAAGAAAGGTTCTGTATTAGAGACTCCTGTACTTGTCAAGTAGAAACTATGGCGCATTTGTTTTTGATTGTCCTTATATTGCACCATTATGGGCTTTGTTGGCTCATAAGTGGTCCTTACCTGTGTTAGCCACTATGACTTACACTGAATTGGTATATGGGAAATTTGGGTCTGATTGGGGGATTTTCTATCCTGGTACTTTCAGAGTCATTTTTGCCATTTTTAAATGGTGCATCTGGCAAAACAGGTGCTTTTTTGTGCTTCTACAAAAACAGACATTATTGACTGGTTTGATAGGCCTTATTACCAAAGAAATTTCATAATTATATGCCTCTGAAAAACAGACTTTGCCTTCAGCTTTGGTTGCATATTGGTGGAGGGCACTTCCTTTGATTCTTTTTGAAGGAGTTACTTGAATTATGGTTCAGTAAATGCTTTTGTTTTCAATTGTACTACATTTATTTTCTTTCTCTTTCAGAACATTGTATATTATAGTTCTACTTTGGTATGTTATTTTTCTTCATTTTTAGATTTTTAGGAACTGCTGTATAGGTTTGTTGTATCAATTTGCTCATTGTGGATTTTGTTTTGTTATATTATTTTCAATAAAAAAATTCCCCTACTCTTTTCGATAAGTGCCATGGGATCTTTAACATCCACCTGAACTACCACCAATTCAGGCAGATGGGACCTTGGTTTAACGTCTCATCTAGGGTTGCCACCTGTCAGGATTTTTACCTGGTGATCAGGTTTTCAGGGTCCCTATCAGGTAATCCGGTTTTGCTCTGTGCTGGTCAGGTTTTTGAGCCATTTTGAGTGCTCAGATACTTTTGAAACAAATGTTATCATATTATTCATTGTTTCAGCTGCATATCCAGCTTACAAACAAGTTCTGTTGTCAATATAGCCCTTTGTTTGTGAAAGCACTCAGTCTGAGAGGTGTAACGTATGGCCATTAACACCATTAGCACTTACTTAACCTAATCTTTCCCACTACATCTTAAAGTGGCATAGCAGCTCAGCTGCCACCACCTTTTGTAACAGTAACAGAGCCAGTTGTCTTCCACTTTCATTTGCTGGTAAACATTTTCATCTCTAACAGGATTTAGGCATTTTTAAATGTTTTAATTTTTTTTCCTCAAGAAAAAAGTATGGTCACTTCTTTGGCTTTGAAATTGTACTGTGGACATGAACAGGGAACAGAGCCAGAAAAAGATATAAAGTACACATTACAGGAAACAATTTCTTTATTATGTATTATTATACACCATGTGTACTGTTCTATGCTATTTACAGTATTTCCATTGTCTCCCCCCAGATCATATATGTAAATGAGATTTCTTTTATCTCTGTATGTTTATTTGGTAAACCAATGTCAATAAATAAATACGTAAGTAAATGGATGACTAGAAAAAACCTAGTATTATTATTATAATAATGTGAAAAGGGCATGGGACAAACACAGGGGGGTGTTAAGGGTGGAGGGCTCAGGTCCAGGCAGATAGCTGGACAAATGGGCAGACTCAGTGGGCCTTGTCGGTCCTTTTTTGCCGTAACACATCTGTAAATCTATAAAAAAAAAAACTAGGAAAGTAACTTAACAAGTGCAGGTACAGTACAGTATCTTAACATTTTTGTTGAACTGCTGCTTTAAGTGTTGTATTTTATTGATATAACAAATGGCTTCTAGGAGGAACAATGCATGATGAATCATCAAAGAGGTGGGGTTAGGGGCGGAGCTTAAGAGACGGTTTTTGCCCCATCCAAAGGTGGCAACCCTAGTCTCATCCGAAAGACGGCACCTCAGAAGTGCAGCACTCCTCTCATGTTGCACTACAGTGTCAGTACTGGGATATTTACCCAAGTGCCAGATGTGGGAACTGAACACACAGTCCTCTGATCTCCTGGCCTCAGAGGCGAGTGTGCTACCTACTGAGCCACTGACACTATTATCTTTTCTAATGTTACAGTTCTTGTTATTGTTTGGGTTTAGAAAAAAAGTGTTATCCTGAACCTTGAAGGGAGAGACTTACCTGGTTTCCCCTGGTTTAGAGTGGGACTATGGCCAATGAATGCACCTGTTTTGGATATTGTGAGACTCATACTCTTTTTCAGGGTATTGGAACTTTGCGCTCATGATTACTTGATTACTTTGTTACTGTTACTGTTTAATGCATGAAGGGGGGTGGTGTAGTGAATGCGTCTGGGTGCCTGTGTTGCCTGTCTGTGCTAAGTACGTACTAGTGTGATTGTGTATGTGACTATGGGGGTGACTGGATGAGAAGCTGATCTGGGATGTAAGTGTTGGAAAAAAACAAAACAGAAGCTAATAAGAGTTTTTGGAAGTTAATGTTTTATTGCAAATTTCCTGGCAAGTCTATTGTTTTATACTGTGTTATCAATTGTTTATAGTGGGACATGTGCTGAGCAAGGTGCAAGACACTGAGCTTCTCTGAGCAGCAGCAACTGGTTTGAGATTTTCTTTGGGTCCCTTTTATAGATTGTCATCTGCTTCATGGATGGGGTGAGTTAACGGGAGAGTACGCATATCTTTCATGGGGTGGCCAGGTGCCTCATTCCCCAGGAGGGGAATGGTTTTAAATGGGGAGAGTGTAAGTCCCCCCTTTTGGAATCTCTGCCCACCGGCAGAGTTAGGGGGTGGACCTTTAGGGTATATAAGTTTAGGTTTTTCTGAGTAGGAGAGACCATCTGGGAGATGGGAGTGATCTGTGTGGGGCACAGGGTTCTAACCCTGGCCCCAGGATTCAGGTCTTGGCGACTCAGTGCAAGTGAGTGTTCCCCTCAGGTTTGGGTGGAGATGGTAGGCACTGCGGTGAGGTGCGACTGGGTTCATTGTGGGAGCCATGGCCCATTTGGGGAATGTTGTGAGGAGAGGCCCACCTTGTGCTCCATGGCACTGGGTTGGGCCTGGACTTGGTCCTGTGCAAGAATCTCATGAAGAGGTGATGACATCTCTGTGATGACAACCCATGGCATGGGGCCTAGACATGGTGGCAGCCCTCTAGCCCCATTACCCGGTGTAGCACTCTGCTTCGGGTATCGACAGCCTGCAAGGAGAGGAACGAGGTCTGGATTAACCCTGGCATGGCCTGTGTTGAGCCTGCCAGGATGCCAGGGATTTAGGCCAAAAACCTTGTGTTGCAGGTAGGATGGAGAACTGAAGAGTGCAGCTGTGTGTGCCCTCCACTCCAGTGTTTTAGTTGAGTGGCCTTGTTGGAGCTTGAGCTGCCATGATGGTGAGGGGCAGGGCCGCGGTGCTTGTTTTGTGTTGGGTCCTGCGGCCTACTGTCAGAGTTTCTGCTGCTCATTTATGGGCACCCCTGGCTCCTTAGGAGCTTATTTTTTAGGCTTTCTCAGCCTCAGGTTATGTGCCCTGGTTTCAGCCACTGTATTGCTGCCTTCTTCTGGTATATACTCCCAGTCCCTAGGAGCTGCCTTAAGTTTTATAATAATTTTTTTTTTTACTTGGAGAGTGTCCCACCTTTTATTGTATGATTTGGGTTGCAAATCACAACTTACCGCCCCCAGGTTTCCATGTTCAAGCCTCCAGCCCCTGCTTTCAGCTGCAGTTTGGAAAGTCAGCATTCAAACTCTGTAGTGAACCCAGATTTCCAGCTGTAAGGTACAGTATGCCCATTCTAACTAGTTTCCTGGATGGCTTGCTTTGCTTAGGTCCCCCTCTGGTCCATTTCTGTCAGGGGCCCTAGACAGGGCCGGGGGGGTGGTACAGATTGAACAGATGTCATTTGAATTAACTTTGTATGTCACACAAATAACCTTTTATTATTCAGTCTGTGTACCCCAGAATAGCCCAGCTGAGATGCACTAACTCATTTTTAGTGGAGTCCTTCCTTTCTACCCATTTTTACAGCTAGGTGGACTGAAGCACTTTTTACGTTGGTTGCACGCATGCGCAAGCCAATGTATTGTGGAAATGGAGAATTTTGGGTTGTGTGTCACTGCTGAACCTGTTGCAGTACACAAAACTAGGGGCTCAGAATGGGCTCGGCAGTCTATACCAATGACTAGTCGGTGTGGTCCTGACACAACTCTCTGCAGGGAGGGCTGAATGGTCATGCACTTGTAACCCCCCTGCAAATGGGGGTTCCCAAAAGACTTCCAGGAGCTTGCTTGAATGCTCCAAGCCTGAATGGTGTTTGGCATTTAAGCCATTTATCAGTGAGTGTTTTTAGAACCTCTGGTACTGTCTCTTTAAGAGCTGTCTGCTTGCAGACATAATTAGTTTGTATGGGGGACTGTGTATTTCTTTGATTGAGTACCACTCAAGCTGCTGTCAATTCACTCCATTTTTGCAGTCACTAGGAGTGCAAAGGGAACCTATCTGAAAGATGTAACTGTTTGCCAGAAATCATGTAGAGTAATAATGAAAATATAGTTTGTCTAACCTGCTTTTTTGCAGTCAGAACTGTGTCTGCCTAGTTCCCCATTCTGGTTTTGAACTGCTGAACTGGACCAATCAGTGTGGGGTAAGCTAGCTCTAAAATGGTGCCTTGGACGAATCAGAACTTGGACTCATAATCTGAGCCAGCCAAGAGGATTGCATGGGCAGTGACTCTGGGAGATGTAGTTTAGACTTCGGCGCCTTTTTGGACCAACAGCAGCAGTCTATTGTGAGTGACAGCCAATCCAGTCAAGAACTGGGAGGAACTCAAAGGAAGTGCCCGGTTTTGTCTGTTGGAGTTTCAGTTTAGCTTTGGCAGTGAAGGGGAAAGAAACCCTGTGCTCCCTCAGTGCACAGTTTCAGTCAAAAAACGTGTGTAAGGCCCAGAGTTCCGGTCTGCAGCTTGTGTAACTGCTTGTTAGGACTGAATCTGTCCTGTGAAAAGAATCAAAGGATCTCTGAAGAGTAGAAACCGGGCTCACCCTGTAGAAGACTGGAGAAATTGTTGAATTGCACTCGGTCTGTCAGGAACTGAATCTGCTGTGTGTTCTCCCGGTATTGTGCAGTAATTGCGATCGGGATAGAGAAGCAGCCTGCCTGGTATAGTACTTTCTTTTTACCATATAAATGTGTGAAGAGTCTCGTGGAGCTCAAAAGTAGCCCTGCTGACGTTGAAGGACCCTATCTTGTTTGGAGGTCGTGAGTACTAATTCAGGGTCGCTCCCTGTTGAATTGCCACATTAAATCCAAATGGAATCACTGTACTGCTGACTGTTTAAGCTAATTTTCTTTTCACTGTGTGAAAGGGCCCCTACCAGCTGCCACAGTTTGACTAGCCACTAGGGCTTGGGTACCCAGGGACAGTAACTGGTAGGGATAGGCCTGTGCACAGAGCCATAGGTAGATAGTAAAGGATAAGCTAATTAACCTGATTTCTGTCCTTTATATCCCCTAAATAAATCAGAGCTGCTTGTTTCAGCAAAATTATACTGCCTGAGGTATTTGTCTATGTTAAAGTACTGTACTGTGATTGGTGCACTGTATCTTATTTCACAGGAGGTCCCAGTGCCGGAACCAGACCTGGGGGTAAGTGTATACTGTGAAGGTAATTCTGATATATTGTGTGGGCCACTAGTGGGAAGAAAGGGGGGTTGCAGTGTCCCAGAGGACTGTGACCAAGTTAGTTTAACTATTGCAAACCCTGACCTCTGGGTGGAGGCACCCGCCATTGGATCCAGGCCCCTCAACCTGTTAGTGGCAAATCAGGCAGGGGTAGTAGCCCCTGGGATAACGCCATCTAGGGTTACATCTTGGAGGCTCACCGCTGGGATTGTGTGTCCTCTAGTGGCCATATTTACGAACCACTGTTAAGAAAAAATGGGTACCCGACAGAAGTGGCTGTGCACCGGCTGGTGGAGTGGTGTACTGGGAGGAGATTGACCTCAAAATGCTATGCTTATCCTGGACATCCCCTGGTATCAATACACGGACACTGTACAGGAGTACTTTCCAAGGTGGAAGGTTTACAAAACCCTGTGGTGGTGGGTCGGCATGCTAATCTGCTCACCCACACTTTCCTGGCCCTAGTAGAGTTTAAGGATCCCATAGATAGCTCCAAAGTGCCACAGACCATTACCCAGAGGGAGCCCTCACTGCCTGGAGAGTGATAACTAAGTACAGTAAAGACCCAGGGGAATGAGCCCCACCACTGTCTGAAACTTTGAGGAGAAATTGCTAAATGGTTGCTGGGGAAGGGAAAACTGTGGAGGACTTGAAGAAACTATTCTTGCCACCTGGGGTGTTCTCCCCAACACCCTCCCGGCTCAGTACCCGTAATGGTGGCTAAACCAATGCAGACTCCTATTTCTGCACCTGCCATTAGTCACGACTCTTACCGGTTGAGGATCTTCTCTGGCACCTCCCACCCCCAAGGGAGGATGACTGGGAGACCTGGATAGACTATGTTGCCCCCATGCTAGAATGGCAATGCTCGAAGTCGAAAAGCTAAAGAGGTTAGTGAGAGCCTCGAGGTCCTGCCCTGGCTACCATCCGTAGCTAAACGGGCCAGTAACCCTGAAGTGACTGCACAGGCCTATCTTGAGGCCTTGGAGAATGTGTATGGGAGCCCAGATTCTGATGAAGACCTATGGTGGAGAGTAAGAGATGCACAACAGTACCAAGGGGAGTTGTTGTCTGTGTATGTATCTCGGCTGGAAAAATTGTTGGAAGAATGCCTCAGAAAGGGTAGTTTGCCAGCGATTGAACTGGACCGGACCAGGCTGGACAGGATCCTTAAGTCTGCCCCCTTCTCAGAACTGCTGTTGCTTCAGTTACGCCCGGAAAATCGACTGGAATCCCCACCCTCTTATGATGAGTAAATGAGAGAAATTCGAGGAGTTGAGAAAAGGCGACCTCGGGAGGGACCTGCACCAATAGCTGCGGCTATGACCCGAGTGACTGAGGGTGGCCCATCAAGTGAAGTTCAGGGGCAGAGGTTGGCAGTCAATGAGTGCTCTGATAAGGAAAAGATATGCCACAATGGGGCGAACTGTTGAGAGAGATCCGGGAATTCAAAACAGTCCTTTATGAAGGCCACGCCTGCAAGTACGGGCCCCGACCTTATATCCGACTGCATTCTGCATGGGTGGGATATCACCCATGTATCTCCTGCTGATAACAGCTCCGAACTCGATTCCTTGACCATGGAAGTGGAGAAACTGACGAGATGTCTCCAAATGCTTATCACGCTGCAGACAGAGATGGCACCAAGGTTTCCAGTTAGTAATACCGCTGCCCTGGCTCCCAGTGTGGCGCCTCGGCCAGCTCAAACTCCAGAAAGTATGTTTTGCTATAATTGTGGGAAAGATGGGCACATGAAAAGGGAATGCCGGTCCCCAAAAGACACTGACAAAGTTGCATATAGGCTACAAGGAGAGCTTCGGAGAACAAATCAGTGGTTAAGAGGTGCACGAAATGATCCCAGTGAGGGCACCAAAAATGCTAACTCACGTCCTTTTGTGGCAAGGTCAGTTGCCCAGGCCCCCACTACCGCCTCTCCAGACTGGTCTAGAATAGTGGGTCCCTCCATGGAGACCACTGTAAAGGTGAATGGAGTGTCTACAAGAGCTGTATTAGACAGTGGCTCCCAAGTGACAATTATGTTCCAGGATTGGTATCAGAAGCATTTGTCAGACGTACCCTTACAACCATTAGAAGGACTGCATGTATGGGGGTTAAGTGAGAAGGCCTACCCCTATTCCGGGTATATCCGACTTTGGCTGTCTTTCCCACCTCCGTGGCTGGAGTGGCCGAACAAGTAGAGACCCTAGCCTTAGTGTGTCCCCCACTGGACCGTATGATGGTGTCCCTTTGTTGATTGGAACAAATGCTCATATGTTCAGAAGGCTGGCACAGTTGTGTTATGAAAACAGGGGTCAAAGACTAGTACAGCTTTAAGAGTTCCAGCTTTAATTAAGAAAGCCTATGAGGCACGAGAGATGCTGAAAAATAGAACCAGAGGAACCAGTAGGAATTGTATGGAAGAAGGATCCTGAGTCTCTGATCCTGGCGCAAATGCCCAGTGTACCTTACAGGAGAGGTCCGTATCAGAAAGGATGTTAAGAATAAAATATTAATGTTGGATGCACCAGGCGATGGAAAATTGCCAGAGGGACTGCTGGTCAGCCTAGTATTTTGCCCGCTAGAGCCCATGCTTATGCCAGAAGGGTAATGGTCCAAGTTCATAATGTGTCTGAAAGAGACATTCGAGTAAATAGAGGTTGCATCCTGGCTAATGTGCATTATGCAGACACTGCAGTGCTGCTCAGCAGCAAGAGTTCAAGGAAGAATGACAGAGTAACGCCTGACTTGTTTGATTTCGTCGACTCCCCGCTGCCAGCTGAATGGAAAGTGAGGATCAGTGAGAAGCTTGCCCAGAAAGACCAGGTGTTTCTTTAAAGGAATGGGATGGGATGCGTGCAAGGAGCTGAGCCCAATATCCGGCTGCATGACGAAAGACCATTTCGTGAGAGGTCTCGACGCCTGGCACCTGCTGACATAGATGATGTGAGACGGCATCTGCAAGAAATGTTAGCTGCTGGTGTAATACAAGAATCCAGAAGCCTTATGCTTCCCCATTGTGGTAGTGAGGAAAAGAATGGAACAGTAAGGATGTGTGTGGATTATCGCACTTAAACCGGCGGACTATCCCTGATCAGTACACAATGCCCGTATTCAGGATGCTTTGACTGCCTAAACGGGAGCAGTGGTTCTCTGTGCTGGATCTCCGCAGGGGTACTACCAGATCCCGATGGCCCCAGAGGACCGTGAGAAGACAGCCTTTATCTGTCCGCTTGGCTTCATGAATTCATGAGGATGCCTCAAGGATTTCAGGTGCCCCAGCCACTTTTCAACGATTGATGGAGCGTGCAGTGGGGACATGAACTTACTAGAGTGCCTGGTATACCTAGATGATGTTATTGTGTTTGGCAGCTCACTGGAGGAACATGAGAGCAGATTATTTAAGGTATTGGACCGACTGGAGGACTTTGGCTTTAAACTGTCCATTGATAAGTGTCAATTCTTTCAAACATCAGTAAAGTATGTGGACACATAGTATCCACCGAGGGAATAGAGACCGACCCAAGTAAAGTTGAGCCCTTGACCACCTGGCCCACAGCCCAAAAATCTAAAAGAACTGCAAAGATTCCTGGGATTCTGTGGTTATTATCGACGCTTCATCAAGGACTATTCAAGAGTGATCCGTCCCTTTACTTAACCTTACTCAAGGGTATCCCCAACCCACAAAAATACCAAAAGTCACGTCCTTCAAGACTGAAAGAGTGTATTTTCGTCCGAGTGAAGTATTTGGGGCCCGCTGACTCTGATTGTGAGACTGCTTTTCATGAGATCATATATCAACTTACCCATGCTCCAGTGCTGGCCTATGCCGATCCAAGAAAACCTTACGTCCCTGCACACTGATGCTAGCTTGCAAGGGTTGGGGGCTGTGTTGTACCAAAGCACGAGAATGGCCTGAAACCAGTGGCCTTTGCCAGTAGAAGCCTGACCCCATCCGAAAAGAACTATCCTGTACATAAGTTAGAGTTCCTAGCTTTGAAGTGGGCTATTGTTGACCAATTCCATGAGTACTTGTATGGGGCTAAAATACTAGTAAAACTGACAATAATCCTTTGACCTATGTGCAGACCTCAGCTAAGTTGGATGCCACTGGCCATAGGTGGCTTTCTGCATTATCTACATATGACTATCTCAATGAGCCGGTTGAACCACATAGATGCTGATGCTTTCCTCCGGAGGCCTGTTCCCCAGAATGATTGGGTCCGATTGGCAGAACCTGACATTCGGGCACTCTGCCGGAAGTTTGACAGGAGGAACAAATGTCCACCGGACGCAGTGGACTGCATGGTGGATTGCTTGGGACCTCTGAGAATTGCATACCTGCTGCTTATTGCCACTTTTCTGCAATAGACATTGGTGCACTGCCTCAGCTGGACAATGACAGTATCTGCGGCTCAATCCCGCTGATCCCATGATCAAAGCAGCTTTAGAAGCCTCTATGCAGGAAAAGATGTGTCCAAATTACGCCCACTGATTTGAGAACTGCACTGTTATACAAAGAAGGTCCTAAGTTGAAACTGATCAAAAACTGTTATACAGAGAAACAGTAGACAGAGGGGGACAAGTAGACAAACAACAACTAGTGCTGCCTACTGCCTGAGACTCAGTACTGATGTCCTTGCACAACCACATGGGGCACCTTGGTATAGACAGAACACTTGACTTGGTGAGATCCAGATTCTATTAGCCTAAGATGGGGGCTGATGTGAGCAACACATTCAACTTGTAGTCGCTGCTTTCACAGAGGAAAGCTTTTGCCCCAGAGGGCTGCCCCTTGTTAACATCACCACCAGTGCACCCATGGAGCTGGTCTGTATTGATTTTCTGAGTTTGGAGTCAGATCAAAGAAATATCAGTAATGTGCTGGTGGTCACTGACCATTTCATGAGATATGCCCAAGCTTTCCCACCAAAGACCAGAAAGCATCCACTGTGGCCAAAGTACTTGTAGAAAACTTTTTGTTCACTATGGGGCTCCACAAAGAATCCATTCTGATCAAGGGAGAGACTTTGAGAGTCATCTGATCAAACAGATGCTTTCTCTGTGGGGAGTGCAAGTCCAGAACCACCTTACCACTCTCAGGGGACCCACAGTCTGAACGCTTCAACCGAGACTTTGCTAGATATGCTAGGCACCCTGCACCCAAAGGACAAGCCTAGATGGAGCCAACAAATTAGCACCCTGGTACATGCTTATAACTGCACCAAAAGTGATGCCACTGGGTTCTCCCCCTACCACCTGATGTTTGGAAGAGAAGCTCGACTACCGGTAGATGTGTGTTTTGGGGTCTCTCCTGATGGGGTTCAAGCTGACAACTATTTACAGTATGTGCAAAAGTTAAAGGCCCAGCTAACTCATGCGTACCAACTGGCTCAAACCATGGCTGCCAAAAGAAATCTGGCCAACAAAGAAAGGTATGATAAAAAGGTGAAAGCACAGGAACTCCAGGAGGAAGATCGGGTATTGCTAAGAAATCTGGGACTGCATGGCAAACACAAGATTGCTGACAGATGGCACCATCTCCCTCACATTGTAGTGGGCAAACTAGATGATCTGCCAGTGTACAAAGTAAGGCCTGAGAACAATTCAAAAGATGTAAAAACAATGCATAGAAATCATTTACTGCCCATTGGACAAATCCTGATTGAGTCCGAGCCCCAGAAGATGCCCTCTGGACCAGTGACTAGAGCTGCTGCTAAGAAAGATCAAGAAGTCTGCACCTACAGAAGCAGAGCTAAAGTGTTCCCCTGCACAAGTCCCAGTTGAGCATGACTGTCAGTCCATATCAGAAGAAAGTGAGAGTGACTTTGAATACTATCCTTCTTATGAACTGAGTCAATTGTTTCGGGGCAATCCCCTAGTCAATACTGGAGACAAAGCTGGGCCTTCTGGACTGTCTAAGCCCCCAGCTTTGTCCCTGGAGCCAATGCTCCCAGAAAGTGAAGTGCAAAGCATCAGATCAGATGAAATGGAATCATTGTGCATGGTTGAACTGTTTGAGCTTTCAGGGAGGAAAATGATGGATTGGGTCAGACTGGTGATACACCAGAACAAGAAGAGTATTTTGAGTGCCCTGACAGTCCACTGCCAGTGTCTGAAAGCCTCCATGCAAGCCAAATGTTGTGGACTCAGAAATTGTAACTCCTGGAGCTGAAAGTGCCCCAAGTTCTAGCCTCTCTATCCCCATGGAGACTCCCCTGACAAGTGAGGACAATGCTGAAAATGAGGCTCAGAGTGCAGAGACTGCAACAGTTCCCCCTAGAAAGACTGGTCGAGCTGTAAAGCCTGTGGTGCACCTCAGTTATGATTCACTTGGGAGGTCTGTGGACTTGCCTCTCAATGTTGTCCATAAAGGAGTGTATGTGTCCCCGAGCTCATTGCCCAAACTGAGAATCAGTGCTAACTCCAAGTTACTTGTGTTGCCCTCTTGAGTATGGTGCCTTGCCCCGTCCAGCCCCAAGGTAACTGATAGGAAGGGCCCTTCTCTTCAGGTTTCATGTCAAGAGGTAATAACTTGAGTTATGGTACAATGTGTGTGTAATACTGTGTAAAGAGTGACGTACTGCAAATGTTTCAGAAATGTGTTCTTGGTAAAATGATGTATTGACTGATGATTACATGTGTGAGCCTAATGCAAATGTATATGGTTGCAGTTGAAACTTATGGTACTTGCTTGACGCGGGACGCCAAGCTTTCCCAGGCCAGGAAGGGTGTAACCCCTGCAAATGGGGTTCCCAAAGACTTCCAGGAGCTTGCTTGAATGCTCCAAGCCTGAATGGTGTTTGGCATTTAAGCCATTTATCAGTGAGTGTTTTAGAACCTCTGGTACTGTCTCTTTAAGAGTTGTCTGCTTGCAGACATAATTAGTTTGTATGGGGACTGTGTGTTTTGATTGAGTACCACCAAGCTGCTGTCAATTCACTCCATTTTGCAGTCACTAGAGTGCAAAGGAACCTATCTGAAAGATGTAACTGTTTGCCAGAAATCATGTTGAGTAATAATGAAAATACAGTTTGTCTAACCTGCTTTCTTTGCAGTCAGAACTGTGTCTGCCTAGTTCCCCATTCTGGTTTTGAACTGCTGAACTGGACCAATCAGTGTGGGGTAAGCTAGCTCTAAAATGGTGCCTTGGGACGAATCAGAACTTGACTCATAATCTGAGCCAGCCACAAGAGGATTGCATGGGCAGTGACTCTGGGAGATGTAGTTTAGACTTTAGGCCTTTTGGACCAACAGCAGCAGTCTATTGTGAGTGACAGCCAATCCAGTCAAGAACTGGGAGGAACTCAAAGGAAGTGCCGGTTTTGTTGGAGTTTCAGTTTAGCTTTGGCAGTGAAGGGAAAGAAACCCTGTGCTCCTTCAGTGCACAGTTTCAGTCAAAAACGTGTGTAAGGCCCAGAGTTCCGGTCTGCAGCTTGTGTAACTGCTTGTTAGACTGAATCCATCCTGTGAAAAGAATCAAAGGATCTCTGAAGAGTAGAAACCAGGCTCACCCTGTAGAAGACTGGAGAAATTGTTGAATTGCACTGGTCTGTCAGGAACTGAATCTGCTGTGTGTTCTCCCGGTATTGTGCAGTAATTACGATCGGGATAGAGAAGCAGCCTGCCTGGTATAGTACTTTTTTTTCACCATATAAATGTGTGAAGAGTCTCGTGAGCTCAAAAGTAGCCCTGCTGACGTTGAAGGACCCTATCTTGTTTGGAGGTCGTGAGTACTAATTCAGGGTCGCTCCTGTTGAATTGCCACATTAAATCCAAATGGAATCACTGTACTGCTGACTGTTTGCTAATTTTCTTTTCAGTGTGTGAAAGGGCCCTACCAGCTGCCACGGTTTGGACTAGCCACTAGGGCTTGGGTACCCAGGACAGTAACTGGTAAGATAGGCCTGCACAGAGCCATAGGTAGATAGTAAAGTGATAAGCTAATTAACCTGATTTCCTGTCCTTGTTATATCCCCTAAATAAATCAGAGCTGCTTGTTTCAGCAAAGTTATACTGCCTGAGGTATTTGTCTATGTTAAGTACTGTACTGTGATTGGTGCACTGTATCTTATTTCACAGGAGGTCCCAGTGCCGAACCAGACCTGGGGGTAAGTGCATACTGTGAAGGTAATTCTGATATATTGTGTGGGCCACTAGTGGGAAGAAAGGGGGGTTGCAGTGTCCCAGAGGGCTGTGACCAAGTTAGTTTAACTATTGCAAACCCTGACCTCTGGGTGGAGGCACCCGTCATTGGATCCAGGCCCCTCAACCTGTTAGTGGCAAATCAGGCAGGGGTAGTAGCCCCTTGGATAACGCCATCTAGGGGTTACACACTTGAAAGGACCGAAGCCGCTCCAATCAGAGAGGGCTTTGGTCCTTGTATTTGCAAAATGAATTGGTTACATTTGTAGCAAACACGGGGGGCTACAGTCACACGGGATTAGTGTTAGTGAGATGTATGCAGCAGGCCAAAGTATGTTGTGGTAAGAATGTTTAGTTGGGTGGGTACCTGGCCGTAACCAGTGTGTCTTTTGCAGCTGGACATCTCTACTAAAAGAGGCTAAATGCATGCCACACACTTTGCCGCTAAATTATCGACACAGACCGCAATCGGCACACACCAGGGACACTGCCCCCCCCCGCAGTATCTGCCAGAAACAACATCACCCGCACTGACAACAACTCTCGAACCTCGCTGTCTCTCTACCGCTTACTGTGCCTTGACTAGTGGCCGCTGTGATGCTGTTCTACTGTACCATAATGGACCGGCGTGGAGCAACAGAAAGGGATACAGAGAGAGACATACATGCCCTGCTCCCATTGCTCAGTGTGCCGACTGTCAGCACCTGAGTCTTTCGCTCTCTTTCTCTCTGCTTCCTGTAACACTCTCTCTCTCTCTCTCTGCTGCATGCATTGAGGAAGGCTGCTCTCTCTGGACTAGTGAGGCACTGTGGACTGTCTTTATTATCCTTGGGTGCATTTTTCTCACCCCACCAACCAACCTTTAGATGATTACACTTTAGGTGCTTGCACTGCACAACATGGATCACCGTGCTGCTCTCTGCAGAGAGAGAGAGACACTGACAGAGAAGACTGCAGCAACTTTTAAGAACTCTATCTCTCTCTCTCACACACGCTCTCTCAGGATGGAAGGAAAAAGGCAGGGCTCCCTGTCAAGACACACACACAGGCAGAGAGCACTATCATTCTGTACTGTGTGTGTCTCTCTCTCTCTCTCTCTCTCTCTCTTGCAGGGGTGATTCAGTACTGGCGTTTGGCACATGTGAGGCACGAGGCCGCTTGGGGCGTCAACAATGGGCCAGGCGGCAAGAACAGAATCCCAATGAAAAACTTTTATTATACAATGGGCACCAACAAAGTTCTATTCTGATTGGTAAGGTTGTACTCCTCCCCCATTTGAAATCCTGAACAGTACCAGCTTGAAGAAGTGCCAACTGACCTCAGCTACTGCCTACCTGGCACATATCAATGCGTTGCCCCCTCTGACACACATTTTTGCGCTCCAGCATTTGATCTCACTGAAGCGATGAACAAACCTATCGCGGCAGATTTAAAAAATGGAAACAACATTCGGGCTAATCAAGACTCCCTACTTCTAAAACACCTCTCTAAACTCAAAACATTTGCCTGCTTCCAGTTGAGACAGCGAGACCAGGTGAATTAAACTTAGAGACCAAACCAGAGACTCACAGAAAGGAATGCTTGTAGATGTACTGGAAGGTGAAGACATCGGCTCTGCAATGAAAATCAACATACGGTCTTGCGCATGCTGCACACCAAATACAGATGCAGTAGTCTATAATTTAAAATCAAATTGGCCCTGCACCAACTGCTGAAGACTATTCAGGCTCCTGAAACAAAAACGGAGCTTGAACACAGTAAACTGCCACCATCCCGTATGCCCTACAAACTTTTCCTGCCTCCGGAGAAAGATCGGAGCTCGGAATCACATGACACTGCACATGCGCGTTACTATTGACCAGTAACTATTTTTTTTCAGGTGTAGCAATAAATTTAAATGATTTTTTTCTTTAATTTTGTACCACAAAGCATACAGAGGCACACTGTATAATCGCAATATACCACAACAGGGTGTGGGTCATGCTAGGATTTACAATGGCTGGTGTGGTTTGTTCACTTAGCCTGCAGCCTTGTGACCAAACAACACACCAGCCATTGTAAATCCTAGCATAACCCACGCCCTGTCATGGTATATTGCTTAAATGCAGTACGCGGATTCAGCAGCCATGAGCCACCCAGCACCCAGAGCACCCAGAACTGGACTTGATGTAGTTTCCAGCCCACAGTAACATTTAGAGGGTTGGAGGAGTATAGCTGTTGGCTTTACACATGACTGGCTGTTGTGTAAAGTCGGCCAGCCAATAGAAATGTTAAGCAGTGTCCGCCCCGCCCAACTTCTTGAGCTGCCGCAGACTCGCACTCTAAGGAAAGTGGGAAAATTTTACACTTCACTTGCCATTGCTGCCATTCATTCAGACCTGACTGAAGTTTTTTTTTTTTAGTTAGTTTTTGTTGACCTGGTTAGTGCACTAGACAAATCCTGCCTATTTTCAGGCACGACCCAGGGGAGGGGGATACAGATGAATGTCAACTGACCATTGAACCAGATTAAGCTGTTGGTGGTATTTTTAGTGAATGAGGGAAATTTGGCCAGGACACCGGGGAAATTCCCCTACTCTTTTCGATAAGTGCCAAGGGTTCTTTAACATCCACCTGAACTACCACCAATCTAGGCAGATGGGACCTCGGTTTAACGTCTCATCCGAAAGATGGCACCTCAGAAGTGCAGCACCCCTCTCATGCTGCACTACAGTGTCAGTACTGGGATACTGACCCAAGTGCCAGATGTGGGAACTGAAGCCACAGCCCTCTGATCTCCCGGCCTCAGGGGCGAGTGTGCCACCTACTGAGCCACTGACACTGCCATGAAGTTGATGAAGCTGAGGAAGAATATAAATATTAAGCATAACTTTGGACATTTTTATTAAACTGAGTTGAAGCCGAACTCCTCTGTCAACTCTTCATGTTCCGAGTCCTCCTCCTCTGAGAGTTAAGGCACTGACTTCAAACACCATGTGTGACAGTGTCGGTGCCCTGTTAACACCAGAGAAAGACAGTGTTAAATTTGTTGTCATTAAGCAATTTGTTAGCATTGCCATTTGTTTTACTCTGTGTGACTGTGTGATTTTTCGGACATTCTGCACTCAGGTCCCCATTGGTAGCAATTCGACTAGGCTGGCTCATCCATTCCACCACATCCATTTCGGACCATTCCTGAGTGAGTGACAAGCAGTCCAACACAAGTTTACTTCAAGCAGCCCATGCGTCAGTGTATGTAAGTAGTATAAAAATAGAAACAAATATGGTTCCTAGAAATGTTAACTACTGTACAGGATGAATGTTAGCACTTCCATTAATAGTTGAATGAACAACTACCTGAGATATTGAAAAACTCTCACAGCTCTGTGCTAATCTGTTAGCTAAACTGAACAGCTGGCGAGTGAGGCAAATGTAGGGGAGACAGACACGCCGCAGTCTTCCTGGCATTGATAATAATGACTCTGAGGTGAGCGTGGAGGGAAAGCCACAGAGACAGAGGTAAGACAGAGCCAGAGAAAGTTTCCCCATAGTGGTTACATTGAGGGACTTTGTTTATGTTTTAAGCAGGTCAACCTATTTGCAAAATACTGTTCTTGCAGTATATATATATATATATATATATACACACACATATATATATACATTTACACATATATATATATATATATATATATATATATATATATATATATATATATATATACACAGTATATACACATATACATACACTGCAGTCCCTAACAGATACATTAATTAAATGCTGTAAAGCAGCATACATTTTGGAGGAGCAGAGACAAAACAGGATGGAGGAGGCAGCTCAGATATGAGAAATTATCTCTAGTCTCATCTCAAGCCAGGTCTATTATACAAAAGGAACACACACAAACTGCTAAAATAAATCATGCCATAATAAGTAACTTCTGCAGTAAATAATGTGCACTGTTGTCAGATGGAGTGGCAGGCAGTCAGCGAGTTGGGGACAGCTTTTTTGGGTTTCTTTATACTGTGATCAACAACAATTTATTTACTGTGGTGTATCAGTTTTTTTTTTTTCATTTATGTAAAGAAAGCCAGAAAGCTGAGAGCTGAAAACTGATTGAAACCTTACCTCCACCAGCCCCCAGCCCCACACACACACACACACACACACACACACACACACACACACTCGCTGACTGTCTGCCACTCCACCCTACAACAGTTAAGCAATATACCACAAGAGGGTGTGGGTGATGCCAGGATTTACCCACCTGGTGTGTGGTTTTCTCACTCGGCCTGCACCTCATGAGAAAACACACCAGAAGTGGGTAAATCCTGGCTTCACCCATACACTCGAGTTGGATATTGTGATTATGCAATGTCTCTCTTGTTTTTTTTTGTGATAAAAAAGAAAAATAGGGGCCGATTCTAAGACCGCTTACGATGGCGTAAGCGATTTACACCTAAACCCATGGCATAACTCTAACTTGCACCATGTATTGGGTGCCATCTCCCTATTCCAAAAGATGCTTTATGCATGCCGTAGATGCAGGTTGTGCCAATGTGGGTTATGCTAGCCACTATGCCACAACCCGCAATGGCATGGCACAGGTCAGGGTTACAGTAACCGCAATTCATTCCAAAAAGGGGCTGCTGTAATCCACTTACGCTATGCTAAGAGCCGCACTGGCGCAATGGAGTTAGACCATCATGGAAATGGTCTAAGGGGCATCTGTCTGTGACAATCAATGGATGCCCACTCTGCAGCACCATGGCAAAGTTCCTACAGTGCTCCCCGTGCTACCCGAAACACGTTCATGCCCCCCAAATGTTGGGGACCCCTGGGGTCCATTATTTAAAGAGCCCCCTGGCCAGACCCCCCATGCCCCCTGGTGCTTGCCATGGTGTTTTGGGATGGGAGGTTCGGGGCAGTCTGCAGGGGCCATGACCCGCGGCATGGTGCTGTCAGCCATGCCTGTGGCACTGTGACTAGCCTAAGCCTGCCGCAAGACACAGGTCATAGGTGCCGGGACCCTGATGCTCTTAGAATATGATACAGGGTCCCCAGCATAGCAGCGAATGTCGCAACTCGCATACACCTGCGAGTTGGGATATTCATCTTGGAATCAGCTCCCAGGTTTTTTTGTTGTGTCTGTTTTTTTATTGAATTTGTTGTTGCACGTGAAAAAAATGGTCCTTGTTGCCCGATTAGAAGTACAGAGCTGTGGCTCCATTTTGGCATGTTGTGTGTATGTGCAGCTCCATTAATTTCAGTGCACTGTGTAACACTTGTTCCCCGTCCTCTTTCGCTTCTGGGTCCGGAAAACAAAGAGATCTTCTTGTTTTTGTTTTTTTTCACTTAGTTTTTCCCTCTGTGTCATTTCCCCTGATGTCAGGGTTCCATGCAGCAATGGCCACAGATTTGTGTTGTGGAGGTTCCGTGAAGTGAAGGAGGGTGTGACCAACGTGAGGGAGAAACTGACGCAGCACAGATCATGTTTGGAGATGTTCTGCATAATGCCACTGTGCTCTTTGGGATTGCTTTGCTGGCCATCAAAAGTTGGATTTAGGTAATAAAGTGATGTTTTTTTTTCTCTTGTGTGCCTTGCCATCCCGGAACACAGCCATAGAGGGGTCAAAGTCACAGGGTTTCAAACGGGAACAGCCAGTTCTTTGAACTGTGGAACTGTGTGACTACCAGTCACCGTGTTTGCCGGTCCTGGGTTTTTGGGAGCGGAGGGTGAAGATAGCGGTGCAAGGGATTACCAGGAGCAGATTGTATGTTTTTAAAAAAATTGAAGTGACAGGAATGGACTTCCCTGTGAGAGCTGTTGTATGCTGGTGACAGACACTGACCAGAGTGAGTGAGTGTTTGAGAGGTAGTGGGCGAGTAGTTTTGATTTTGATGGGGTCACAGTGATATTCGGTGGGTATTAGATGAGGCTGGCTGACACTTCTTCCCGTGGGGTCAATTTACACATTGTAAATCATGCTAGCCAGCCAATCAGGTGTCAGTATTTTTGATGTCATTGTATAATGCACATTATTTATGGCAGCAGTTAGTTACTGTCTCTAATCTCAAGCCAGGTCTGGTTAAAAAAATACAAAAAAAAAAAAAACACTAACTGGCATAATAATGTGATAGTATCACATTATTTATTTTAGCAGTTAGTGTTCTTTTTTTATAACAGACCTGGCTTGAGACGAGAGAGATGATTTCCCTTTTGTGTACACTGCCTCCTCGGTCCCACTGCAGTTACCATGTCTCCTCTGTCCCACTGCAGTTACCATGCCTCATCCATCCTGCTTCAATTCCATTCTCCCCAAATGCACAGCTGATTTACAACATTTTATGACTTTACTTTAAGGATTATGAGGGAGTGTCTTAATAAAATCACCACTAGCCTCTGCAACTAGTGTACGCAACATAAGCTGACATGTCTCAACAATCAACAGGCAGGAACAAAGCGCAAGCCAGCATGATTGAGCTGATACAGAACAGGGATTTAATACTGTTCAAGTGTGTGGTTGGCAGCAGGCAATCTGGGTGTTAGGTGTGGTTAATATAAAATGTAAGCTGCATTATATCCCAATGTTTTGTTTATTGAAGTTGTCCCAACAGTTTAGGTGGCTCTTTAATTTTAACAGATATAGTTACAGTATTTGTGTCTGTCTAGGAAGCTGATGACCTGACCATGGCCACAATTTACCAAGACAGCTCGTTCCTGAAATACTAAGAATTTACACATCACTGAATAGCACTCAGGAAAAGTTCATGTGCCCTTTCAACATTTTTAAATGTCAATGAAGTGAAACAGAACTCAGAGTCATAGGCATCCACATGTGTAAATGAAGCAAACTAAATCGCATTTCAGATAAAAGCAGTAATTGTATTTGAGAGTCAAACGAATAAGATTATTTGACCAGAGCCAACAGGTTTGCCCAGGGTTTCTGGTGATAACACAGTATGTTTTGTTAAACAGGTGTGAACAAGTGAAGGCGAACAGTTTGCATTACTGGTACCTTTGGAGATTAGAGGTCTGATTATACAAGTTCAAAAAAACTGTGTAGACACCATTCTTATAGCTTTTTTTATTGCATTACAAGAGGATTTAAATACACATTCAGTGGAAGAAGCAAAAGAAAGTTTCAAAATGCAAACAGCAGTACAGTAGGATTTAACCAACAACCTTCACATCTTGTTACTACTTTGTGGATAGCAGCTATCATTCTCAGAAAAGAAAAAAAAAACAGCATAAGAACATGAGAAGTAGCCAGCAGAAGGCGACCACCTGGACTTAAACACCTTAAAGAGTTTAAAGCATTACATGACACAAGCGAAGTGTCCGGGAAAGTCAGGTATCTGATAAGTGTGGCTTCATGATGCCCGTAACAAAAATATAAACACCTGTTTTATAACTTGCAAACAAATTGTAGCACAAAAATATAATGTTTGGTACAGCCATTAATTGCAAACCAGCAAATTGTCTTCCTGGGTTGCATCCAGTCATTATGTCAAATGCAACATTTAACACAGTGGTATAAAGAAAGAAAGCAACCGGGCAAGATCTGCATTGCTGCCATAGCAGTCAGAGGAGGGAAAAAAATGCCCCTTCTGCATATACAGTAGGTAACAGCATTTTGTAATCCCAGCTACAAATATAACCACAGCAGCAAAGACCATCTGAGGCTAAGAACCCTATCAGATAATTCATGCTTCTATAACACTGCAGCCTGAGAAGCGGGGTACTAGCAACACAGGAATCTAGCAAGTGTGATCCACAGGGAAAGTAACCCCTTTCTCAAAATTCTCTTCCTTATCAAAACCAAAGTCTTTACTACAATAAACATAGAAAATATTTGAAGTTAGGCATTTTTGTGACTTGTGTGACATCTAATGTTTTGGGATCACACTGGACTGCATCCTATCCCATGACCAACATATTGAACAAGTTATGCATTAGGATTCTGCACAGGCATAAATGAAGCCTGACTACTGATGCACTAAAACTAGCAATCCGTAGCTCCATTATATCCATTTTAGACTATGGACTTACAATTTACGGCTCCACTACCGAAACATCTCTTAGACGAATATCCATATCCCTGAACAAGGCTTGCAGGCTCCTCACCGGTGATGCTTGGCTCACGCATACCTGTGACCTCTATGCTAAGACTAGCTGGCTTCAGTTAAAAGACAGAATTAAATTCCAAACCTGTCTTCTTGCGAAGAAGATCAGTCTGGGACTGGTACCACCAGGACTGCAAAGCATTCTAACCCACTCCTGTAAACCCTGATGGACCAGGGGCTCTGTTACCCAAATCTTCCAAGTCCCCCACTGTCGTACTACCCAGGGACAGAGATACTTTGCCTACCAAGCTCTCACCTGGCTAAACTCGCTCCCTGGCAACATATCCTCAATCCCCAAATGTGGCCCCTTCAAACACAGACTAAGACAGCACCTTATCTTGGACAACACCTGTGACTGCTTCCGCTGAGCTGTGCCACTCAAAGCCATACACCCCTTGTCCTCACCAACTCCATGTCTTGCACTTATCTGCACCTGCCCTACTTCAATAGCACTTCCTGCTCTGTTCCCTTCAGTCAGCCTTCAACTCCCCGTGTAATCTTAACTTTCCCCTCTCCTATTCAGTTTCAGCCTCCCTGTCCATCTACCTACCACACCTTGCCTCCCCACCATCCTTCCAGTACACCCCTACCCCCCCATCCTCCATACTCATCTTGCCCCTTGCCCAGGGTTGGCCTTAGCTAGGTGCAAACTGTGCCCCTGCACCTTAAGAGCCCATACTTTTTTCTTGAGGAAGCAAAAATCATTTAGAACATTTAAAAATGTCTCAGTTTTGTTATAGATGAAAATGTTTACCAGCAAATCAAAGTGGAAGACAACTGGCTCTGCTACTGTTACAAAAGGTGGCGGCAGCTTTACTGTAGTGGAAAAGATTAGGTTAAGTAAGTGCTAATGGTGTTAATGGCCATACTTAATACCTCTCAGGTTGACTGCTTTCACAAACAAAGGGCTATGTTGACAAGAGAACTTGTTTGTAACCTGGACATGTAGCTGAAACAATGAATGATATGACAAAATATGTTTCAAAAGTATGTTAGCACTCAAAATCAGGGGCATGTCTTAACATTGTTTTACTAGCCCAAACACTAGTTCAAATTTTCCAGGGCAAATGCAGCTAACTCTCTACTTGTCCATCTGGACTAGTGCAGGTCTTCATGGCTGTTAATGAAGTTAAAAAAGTCTCTACTTTAGCAGGCTTTAGTAACAATGCTAATCTCTCTCAGTGTTCCAGATGGCCTGGTGTGGTTAACAGCTCATTAAGAGCTGCAATTATCTGACAGTTCAAGAGAGGGATCCCACAAAAGACTCAATGTGAGTAACTATCACTCTACTGTTAGGACTTTCAGCTAGTGTCCATGGTGTGATCAAGGGTAGAGTGCTGTTAAGTAACCAGCTTCCAGTTTTCTGAACCTGGCTCTGTCTAAAAATTTGTCCCATATTATTAAGACCAGTGCCCCTCATTTCCCTACATTCTGAGTGTCTGTATCCAATATTTCAGTGACAAAATGCGAGGAGGTATACCGGGTCAGTCCTGCAGGTGGTGGGTTTTATCCCAGCCCCACCATAACTTCCCTCTCCCTTCCAAATCTCTTAACTCTGTTCTTTCCCTGGACACCACTGCAGACCAGACTCTGAAATTACCATCTACAGATCCATAGCTGCCATTACTGGCAAGTGTAGGGAATCCCCAGCTCCTCTAAATGGACCATGCCAGCTATCACTATCCATACAATCCCACCCAGCATGTTCTTTCATCCTAAAAACAAAACTTTGGATCATATACGGTACAAAAATAAACTTTAATAAAATACATAATTTGAAAGCTTAAAATAGGCATTCCTGGGGTACATAGATCATCCTATATAGAAATAGAGATATTATAGCATTATGCCTATGTACTGTTTCCTCTGTGCTGATGAAAGGACAATGTTAAAGAAAAATCAGTTATTGTTGGTGCAGAGCATATTAAAATCAATGCTTTTAAAAATTAAAATGTCATTGTTTTCTATTTCCCAAGCCCCTTAGATTTGTGTACCCCCACCCCAATGAAAGCTTAGATGTGCTCCTGGCTCACTTGAGACTGTATAAACACTTCCAGAAGTGCGGGTCTCCAGTTGATTACATGGTGGGATCTGAGAATGTCTTTCTCTGCCTGATTCTGTTTACTGCCCTATGGGTGGTGGTGTCAGGGTGGTGAGGTGCATGATGTCAGCTATTGTGTGAGTGCAGAGCTAGGACTGCTTGATTGAACATTTGCTGTTGTGATATCCACTGGTTTGGGGTGTGTGTGTGTGTGTGTGTGTAGAAAGAGAAGAGAAAGAGAGGAGGCCATGATACAAAAGAATGGGGGGGCTCACTGTGTGTGATGGCATTGCAGTCCTTTTTTTCTGCTGGGGAGCTGGAAGCAACGTGGGAGCAGGATAAATGTGCAATCAGAGTATTTCTTGGCTTGCATTGTTTCTTGTATAAGTGATCAAATTTACTATTAAAATTCAGGGCTAGTGCAACCATCTACGTGCTAATGCAATTTTGAACCAACTTGCCCTGCTGGCTAATGCAAACATTTTTATTTACAGTTGACCCCTGCTCACAATGGCTCAAAAACCTGACCAGCACAGAGCAAAATCGGAGTTCCTGACAAGGCCCTGAAAACCTGATCACCTGGTAAAAAACCCGACAGGTGGCAACCTTACAGCTGCGCCATGATTTTTTTTTTTTTTTTTTACCGGGAGAGACACACTAAGCTGAAAGCTTGTTTACAGGTGCAATCTGGGAGCACAAGGAAGTTAAATAACTTGCTCAGGGTCATACTCACACAGTATGCAAGTGGGAGCTGTGGGATTCAAACCCAGGTCTCCAGGTTTGCAACTCGGAGTCTTAAACCACGTGCTATACTGCCTCCTATGATAATCCTCTCTTCTCTCACACATCTCCAAAAAAGTTGTTGTTTTACTTGTTTGCAGATCAGAGTTCCTGAGGTGTGAATGTCCAGTGATGATGTCCCTGTCCTTACAGAAATGAATACGGCAGCAGTATCATTCTTACTTAAGTTCTGGCTTCAGATTCAGTCAGATTCATATCCAATGGTGAAGTCAAATAATTCAGTGCAGTCAATGGCACTAATTAAAATATGCTGGTTAAACTAATAGACCTGCTACTGCTTTATTAATACAGGACAGGAGGGTTAGTTAGATGAAAATGTTGGATGTGTGGGGGGGGGGCCCACAGGAAATGGAGTGGTGGGGCCCGGCAGGGTGCTGCACAGGGGCCCAGAATGATTAAGGCCAACCCTGCCCTTGCTCCCTCTCTGCAACCTCCCGACAAGGCCTCTGGCTGCATTACTCTGCTTCTCTCTCACTTCCCTCCCTACCCTATTCCCCTCCTGTCCCCTGTCTGCCTCTCAACAAGGCCTGATAGCCGATTTACTGACCACATCCTTGCCTTGCTTCCCTCCCACTTGTATGTTTATGGACTGGCATACATTGTTCAATGCCAGTATAGTTACTGTTATATACACTTATTCATGGCCTGGCACACACGGTACAATGCTTGTATAGTTACTGTTTTATGTACTCTTGTTTCTCCTTGTTCTGTGTACATCCCTGCCAATTGTATCTTCCTGTGATGTGGAACCTATGCAAAAGAGCTCCTGCTCATAAGTGTTAATCCAAGATCTTAAGAGATAAATAAATAAATCTTGCCACATATGGGTATAGCACATTCTATGTGGGCAAGGCAACCTCTGTCTTTAAGGTGGGGGAACATTTCTGAGGTATAGCCAGGGAAGATGTCACTAATGCCTTGGCATTGCAGGAGGCTAGAAAAAAGCAGTGAAACGTAATGTAAATGTAGTGTTAATTAAATTTAAATGTTGTGCATTAATAGGGTTGCTTTGGGGAATATGGTGGGGATTTAATTTAGACCACTTCATCCTGAAGAGACAGACCTTCTGGATTTCTACTTTAGGGGCTGTAAATAACCAGGAGTCGGTGACAGATCTGACCTGATTCCATTTCTTAAAAAGAGTCACTGCTGACATTACTTGATATGTCTCTCTCTCTCTCTCTCTCTCTCTCTCTCTCTCTCTATATATATATATATATAATTAATTGGTACTCTTACCACTTTTTATGTGATTTACACTGATTCCAAAATCATTTTGAGGTGTTGTAGCAAGCCTTCTTGTGACATTACCCCTGTAAGAACAGAAGCTTTCCAATGAAAGAAAAAAAGTTTTCAAAAAAATGAACCATTTTTGCTACCTGGGCTATGATGTTCTCTGTTACTAAGCTGCAATACAGCAGTGGGTTTTTTGACATGTCATATGTGAAATAAATGCATTGTTGTAGCAAATACTTTGCAGTAATCTTGGATGACACCTTATCTTTTGCACCATGTGTTGGCAATCTCTGGTGGCCATAGTTAACAGAAAACTGGGTGCCCTGTACTGGAACAGGAACAAATTCACTGGGGATACGAGACGCCTTATTGTGTTCAGCTCCGTTCTGTCACTTATACTGTAGGTTATGGGCTCCTGCCTACGTAGCTGCCTGTGACACAGTGCCAGTAATGTTGATCTGTAATAAAGCATGCCACTTTGTACTTGGTGCAGATAACTGTGCTCATAGTTGTACCCTTTATGCACTCACCAACTGGCTACCTTTACCCAGCAGAATAAAGCTCCAGACCTGTTTGTTAACTCAAAAGGCTCTTTTGGGCCTTCCTTTTCTGGATTTCTGTACCTGAAAAAAGACTTGTCCCCTTTTGCCACCCATTTGGCTATTCTTTCCTCAGATTGCAAATTTTCTTCACTCGCTGCCCTCCCTGCATCTCTCTACTTTACATGGTACACCTCCTTATGTTCCTTCCTCTCATTTTCTTTGTATATCCTGAATGCTGCCTTTTTTTTCTTCACTTCCTTGGTCATCTCCCTAATGTACCATAATGGTCTTTTTATTTATTTATTTAGCTTTTGTTTACCGGGTAAGTACACTAGACAAGTTGTATGCCTATTTTTAGGAACGACCTGGGAAAGTACAATAAGTATTACAGACCACATCATTACACCAGGTATTACAGACCACATTGTTACAGGTGAACGAGAGCAATATCCTAACTTCCTGAGCATTAACCTGGGGTGGGATGACATGGAAGTAGCCCTGAGGTTGTCACAACTATCTTAGTAGCAGCAATGTTACAATAAGCAAGCCTGACAGTTAACCACCCTAGTCTAGAAAATGAAGCACAGACACAGTGACAACAGATGATGTGGAGGAGGGCTGAGTATTCTAGGAAGGGGAGCTGGGGTGCAGCTTACTGCACTTTGGGTAGGCTGGGGGCCATGCACTGGAACGGGTGGTCAGGCTATGGGGATGGTGGTCTGGGCAACATACTGGACAGTGGGCAATCTGGGGAAGGGGCTAGGGTGCAACTTACTGGGCATGGGGAGAGGGCAACAAGGTTGACATAAAATCAATCTAAATGAAATTTGCAATAAGCACACTTGGATTCTGAAGACTAGCACCTGTCCCACATTACAGGTCCCATCCCCCACCCACACCTTGTCCCTCACCATGCTACTCATGGCTCAGGCCACTGAGCAAGCCAAGAATCAAGGAAGGAGAAGGAGATGGGATGTGGTGCCACAAGAAGAACCAGGCCAGTAGCAGAGGCGGACAGACACCCAGGCCAGGCAGTAGTGAGACAGGCCCAACCCAGTCCAGGATTGACAGTCACCTGGAGAGAGAGGAGGACTTTACTGCCTGCTTGGAGTTGAGGAGTGGTCATCAGTCCGGTCACGGTCCTCACCTGGTAGAACAGCCGTGAGCTAGAGCTAGCCAGTGCCCCATTGTTGCCAGCCTAGGCAGCCTGTAGCCTGTCAGCCCAGTGAGCAACCCACCAGAGGAGAAGAACCAGCAGAGGCCCTGCAGGACCAGACCCAGTTGAGGTAAGTAAAACCTCACTGATTGACTCGATCAGCCTCTTTAACTCAGCCATCCTACCCTCAGGCTCTACTCCCAAGTCCCAAAAATTAATCTCAATTCTTAACTCCTCTCTCTAGAGAAACATCAAATTGTTTAACAAGCAACCAACGTTTGGCATTGAAAAATGCTTGGTTATTTAGTTTTTTGTTGACCAGGAAAGGACAGCTAGACAATTCTGCCTTTCAGCCTCGTCCTGGGGAGTGGGGATACTGATGCAAACTGACATACTGAACCAGATTAAGCTGTTGGTGGTATTCTAGTGAATACTTCACTTAGATCATGACTAACTTGCTCATGGTCAAGCAGTAAGTAAGTTACCCGGGTGGGATTTGAACATGGGTCTCTCAGTTACCAATTTTGTACTCTAGCCACTAGAAACCACACTGCCTCTACTTTGTATACTACATACTTTGCTTGTCATACAGATATTAAAGTGTGAGTGAATTGATTCCCTGTGCCATAGTCCATGGCCACCTCCACTGATCAACAGCCACCCTCTAGTGCTGCAGCCTCTGGGTCAGGGCCTGACTGACTGTGCGTGGTCATGCGTGCAGTCAATGCCAGAAAGCTAGCCATCATAAGAAGTGCTGTCCTTGGTGAGGGCCATCCAACCCTTCCCCACTGGCATCACCATAAGGGGTACTGTCCTCAGCTGAGGCCGTGAAACCCTCCCCCACTGGCGTCTGGACGTGCTGCCTTTGCAGCACACCCAAGAATCCACTGGCTCAGCTCAAGCCGAAAACTCAGTTCTCCTGCACTGTATCACTACACCTACTTGTAACGCCATTGAGCAAGGCTGAATTTTTTGCTTGAACAGGAAAAAGAACTCTGTGAAGTAAAAAATAAAAGCACTTTTACAAGATTGCCCCGCGACAGTAACAGTATTACAGACATTATATAGACTTACACAGACATAGTATATATCAATAACCATTGCTCTTAAAAACAATTTCACATACTTAATTCAGTGGCATCAGGTGGTGGTGTATCAAACTGCAACATGGACAACCTGCGTTTGAGCCTTAAACCCGATTTGGGTTCTGGAGTGTGATGCACAAACATTGCATGGTGACCCCCAAAGAGATAGAGATGCATGTCCCACTGTGAAAGTGGCTTCTACAGTGGGAGCCGTGATGGCAATGATGTCATGGGTGATCATACACATGGACCACCCTGTGCCAATAGGAGAACATTATGGAGGCAACTGGCAGATGCCAGGGAGAAGGGACGGCTGCAGTAGGGGAAATCATCAATCGGATGTGTGAGTGATGGCACCAATTCCCCCCCTACCTCAAACACTGCTGGAAAGCCTATACCCTCTACTCCAGTTCCATGGACTACTGCTACTCCTTGGTGGCTGGCAGCCAGTGGTCTGGGCACTGGGACCCTATCGTGGGGTGAAAAGCCATCTCTGTAGAAATGACAGTCATGTCACTAATAGAGAATTATGAAGATGTCAGCAGAGGGAAAAGCAGGAAGATGTGATGATGTCTGAAACACAATGATGCCATGTTCTTGCAAGAGCTGCTGATGCTTCTTGGAAAACTTTGGAAAACATAATGGGCCCTGTTCACAAATGACCAGGGTTGGCAAACATGCATGTCCCTACCAGGAATGGTGCATGGGGCAACCTGTGCTGCTCAATGTGCCAGTCCTGATTCAGAGACATGACCTGTGCCAATGGGGGGGGGCACCTACACCAGCGTGGCTTGTACCACTGTTGCGGCGGACACATGGATGTGCCCTGGCAGAGGGGGGTTTGTGCCATGGTGGTACTGCTGTATCCCCTTTTGTGGGATTCTGAAAGTGGTGCAATGGGTGCAGGGTGCAACAGGGGTTAGACCAGCCTGGAGCTGGTCTAATCACCTGTGTGCCACCCCAGGAGCCGGTGCCAGGTGTGTGGAGGTACCATATCCCCAGTTTCAGTAGCCTAGCTAAAGTGTCCCATGCCCACACAGCCCCAACATCTACTGCACAACTCCAGCGTGCTGTGGCACACACCATAGTGGCCCATGCCACACCCAGAATGAACCCCAGCTGGCATGCTGCCACCCATGTACATCTTGGTGAACGTAACTCCTTGCACTGGTGACAGTGCCACCTGATTTACATGGACTGCTGCTGTCAGCACCCCATATCCCTGGTAGATCAGCTGCAGAAACCATTGCATGGTGGCCTTAACACTAGCACCTATCTGGCTTCAGGCATGGCTGGTGTACAGTCCAGCTGCAGCACACCCACATGTGCACCAGGCTGTATAAGTGCAGCTTGCCACGGAGCCCCAGTACACCACTTTGGGTTCATGGCACTCACGGACACTGTGGGGTGCGATCGCTGCTGCTTGTGGCAATTGTCACAGGGCAAACCGCAGCTTGCAGCATTCTCCTCCCATGTGCCTGCATGCTGATGCACAGGTGTTGTTGCTGCAAACTGTGGGAGTTTGGCACCAGGACCCCTCCCATTCGTGAATCAGGAGCAGGTTCAGTGGTGCACCAATGATATATGTAAGCTGCTGTTTGTCACAGCTTATGCGCCAATCTAGGAGATACGTTGTGAATCCTGCCCAGTATTTAGACACTGTTCAGCTTGTATTTAATTTACCTTATATAGATTTTCTACCTCTTATTTATTTCGGAAGTTCACACAAAAATGGGATCTTTATCCCCCTCTGAGTTCACCTGCCTCTGTAGGTTATTCCCTACTTGAAATCATAATGCTGTTGTGATATCATAGTTGGTTTCCATGGGAATAACTGTGATGTCACAAGTGGAGTATTATAACATCCGGTTGGGAATAAGCAATGGGGCTGATGAAGTCTCAAGTTACAACTGTCTTGTTTTCATGCCAATGCCCTCAGTAATACATTGAATAGAAATACAGAGCTCATCAGAAATATAAACTGCTTTACCGCTCCAGACATTATGTTATTCAAAGGTCTCCTGGAGCATTGGTGGCTCTTGAATTATATTAAAAACATTTTTAGGTTTCCTCCCCAACCCTCCAGCACAGCCTGATAATGAGTGACATTGAAAGGTTCTAAAAATAGTGGCAGTGTGGGGCAGACATACTCATCAATATCTCTGGGTTGCTGCCAGCTACAGAGGAGCCCAATACCTCATTTAAAAAAGCTGTTCATAGACTTTTAGGCCCTGTACACACTATGCCTCTGTAACGTTACAGAGTGCCCAAACCATTACCGCAATGGTTTGCATTTACACCTGTAACGTTACAGAGGGCATTTCCGTAACTGTTGTTGAAACCACATATGAGGTGGTTTCAACAACGGTTATGAAACTGGTCCCGTCTTGGTAACGTTACCGGTGGTAGTGTAGATGGGTGGTAACAGTCCCCTGCAGGGCCAGAAGCGCAGTGCGAGCTGCATTGTGGGATCGGGCACCGCCATAATGGTCACCCGGCTCCCGTAGTGTGGACTGGCGGTGCTGGTCCCGTAACGGACACTGCCATGGTGTGGACGCACTGCTCCACTTCCCAGCCATAACGGATTGCATCTGTTACTGGGTGGAGCAGTGTAGTGTGGACAGGGCCTTTGACTATGATTAGCTCTGTTCATCGATAAAGACTGAGGCAGTGATTCTTTATTAGTAGAGTAAGGGCCAGTTTGGAGAGTCACACCTTAAACACTACTCCCTTGCCAGTCCTTGTTCTTTTTTTTAATTCTGTTTTTTCGACAGCAGAAGTGGATTGGACCATAGCATGTTACAAACAACATAAAATCATGCCATTGCATCCATGGAGGGAATATGGCTCGAAATCTATTATTAGATTTTTTTTTTCAATACAACTCACATAATGGCAAAATAGTCCCCCCACCCCACCCCCACCACCACACACACACACACACACACACACACACAATGGTGGGATGTTGGAAGAGATGAGTGACTACTCCAGCCAATCACATGCACATGTTCTAGCAATATAGGGCACTGCAGCCTTTTTGGTGACCAGTGAAGAAAGCGCTCAATACCTTGGTTCAAGATTTTGAACAATTAACACCAAAAGCAGCATTGTTCTTATATTACCAGAGCCATATTTCAAATGAAATTCATAAAAATTTACTGGATGTCTGTCTTACAGAGGCCAAGAAGGTAACTTTGTGCTTATGGTTGCAAGTACAAATGCCAACTCAGGCATAGTGAGAATACTTTATGCTAGATATTTGTAAAACGGAAAAGTTAATGGCTGGGGTGCAGCAGACTCCTAAAAAAATTAATAATCAGTGGAATGACTGGGTTATATGGATCATGAAACATAGAAAGCATTTTATTCCTTAGCTGCTTCATGCATTATTTTGTTATATGGCTGGGGAAGCAGGAAATAGCTGGGAGATCTTTAGTGGTGGGCTGGGAGGGTAAGACAAGAAGAGGAATACGTTTGGGAGTAGGGAAGGGGATTTTAACTTAAGATCCTGTCCAGTTCAGGGATATTAAAAGATATAACTTCTCAAAGCATCCAAGAGGCACGCAGGGGACTTGCAGCTGGGATTGCGATGCAAGTTGCGACTTGCATCCAACAAGGGGTTCAGCGCAATTTTCAAACTGTAGTACCACAACCCCCCACGACACAAGTCCCCTGCATCCCAACAGGAGACTTCAGGGAGCAAACTGCTATAAAATGAGGGATGTGTAGCAATTTGCGTCCCTCTTCTAAAATTGGGGCCAAATTGCAGCACACCCTTAGGCGGAGCTGCAGCATTTCTTGCGGGGACACAGGGCATGGCAGCAAGCCCTGCATCCTTCTTCTAGAATTGGGCCCATCTGACCTCCCTTTATGCAGTCTGTCACAATGTGCTTACAACTGGACATGTCTATGCCCTAACTCTGTCCTGAAAATACCTTTAGTAAAAATAATGATTATAAAAAAAGAAATAATTCAGTTTTTTGCTCCTCCACTGATGGGACAGATCTGACCACCTTCTGGGCATCTCAGCTGCCATGCTACTTCAGCAGAAAAGATTCAGAAGGACAGTAGTCCAGGTTGCTGCATGCAAAAGCACACCCTGCCAAGTTCCTTATAATGTCGTTTCCTCCCCTCACCCTTGCTACTGCACCACCACCTGTGTACCCACAGGTGGTGATAGCAGAGTGAGGTGTTGCTTCCCTCTCTCCCCAGAGGAGAGAATCCACTGGGATGCTTAAGCCTCCCCATTCTCCCAGGAGGTCCCTGCACCCCTTCCCGACCCTGGGTTGTGGGCACTATGAGCAGTAGCCTTATCACTGTGCTAATCGGCTGACTTGTCACTCCTTATTTATCTGATAAAGGTCCTTGTTACTATTAGAACCCTCCAATGGCATTTTTAAATAAATGAATTTAAAAACTGTTGAACAGTCAAGTGTGCAAAATGGGTCATAGCATTCTGCTATACATTACTACAGGGATGAGGAATGCTAAAGAACCAATCAGAACAGGGGATCCCATGGTCGGCAGTCCATAAGGTTTATAATTTTCAGTCAGAGTACCAATGATACTGAGTTGGGGCAAGCTGTCCCAAGCAGAAGCAGGACCCCACAGGAAATGAGATATGACATCTCAGCTAGATTGTCCTGTGTAAATAAATTGCTTGTAAATCACTTTAGGTTACAGTACATGAAAAGCAGTATATAAATATAAATTCTGTTCTAAGCTCACACACTACAAATATTTAATAAAGCACCAATATTAATAAGAAGTGCCAAGCTATCCCTCTAACTTTGCCTTGAAGGGGAAGAGTCACCTAACATAGAAATATAGAATTTGACTGCAGATAAGGACCGCTTAGCCCACCTAGTCTGCCCATTTCCCTACCTAATGCATAAGCTGCAGATCCTAGTTAACCAACAGCCTACTTTCTCCTACCCCCAACTAGAATTGCCTTATGTCTGTCCCATGCATTCTTGAATTCCCCCACTTATTTTGAGTCCACTACCTCCTCAGGAAGGCTGTTCCATGTATCCACAACCCTCTCCGTGAAAGAATACTTCCTCACATTACCTCTGAGCTGTCCCCACCTCTATCTTCAAATTGTACCCCCTTGTTCTTGCACATCTCTTTTTCTGAAAGATGCTACCCTCTTTGACTCTGTTGATTCCCTTGATGTACTTGAAAGTTTCTATCATGTCCCCCCCTCTCCCTCCTCTCCTCGAGTGTATACATATTAAGCCTTCCTCCATACTGACAGGTAGGGGCCTCTAGGTCCCGACAAAGAGATCTGCAAAAAGCAATACATTTTCAGGTGCTTACTTTATTTGAATGTATGATTTTTATCGGGTTGTTCCTGCCCACTGTTGCCTACCATCACAGCTAATAAGATACCCAGGGTGCCCTACAGCTGGGCCCTTTGATGATGTACATGACAAGTTCAACCATGGGGACCACGCATGTGTTGTAATGAAGTTATTGTCAGATAAAGAAATATGAGGGTACATTTTCCCATTAAATCCACCAATGCCAATCTCATTATCCAGCCCTGGAGAGCGAGATTATTATTGGTGGTGTTTTTGGTTGTCTGTTTGTTTGTCCCCCTTTCACTGGCCAGTTGCCATCCTACTGGCTATCACCCCAGCTTCCCTCAGGACTTGCCTTCACCATTGCTTGTTCCCCCAGATTTTGACCACTTGGCACCTTCCCACCACGTGACAAATCTGGTCAGCAGTGGTGGTGCCTCAGTCACCAGGTGAGGGGTCTGCGGGAGGCCAGATTCTTTCTGATGGCTAGGGCTTCCCTCTTTTTCTCCCTTCAGAGGATTGTGCATGCAATACTGACATGATGTGCCATGCATGCTTCTGTGCACCGTGCCTGAGTCACTAGGTGTGGGGCTGCGGGAGGCCAGCTTCTTCCTGCCAGCCTGGGCTTTCTGCTTTTCTTCCCCTTGGAGGAGCATGCATGGAGCGCCATAATGATGCACCGTGCACACTCTGCATTGACGGCCGCTGATCTTCTGCCCCCAGTCAGTAGTCCCAAGCTGTCTGTCTCTTTGCCACAGCCAGGGGACAGGCTTGTGCTAGGCACTGCAGCACTCTCTCCCAGATGAGGAGAGTACTCCAAAAGATGCTTGATTCTCTTCCCTTCCCCAGCCAGCCCTCCAGTGCCCTGAGCTCGTTCCCGACCACGTGGTAGCCTTGCCACTGCAGCAGTGGGCCAGACCTTCATATTGATGGTGTTAGCCAGAAAATGTTCTTTCAGATTCCTTTGTCAGCTTTACCTTGAGGTCCCTGTCTATTCGTATGAAGGCAGATGACTGTCCTCCTTTGATTTCTTCTATCTCTTCCGCACTTTCTTGTACTACATTTTTTGGACTTTGGGGGCAATGCAGGGCATCCGTTTGCTTGGTCAGTCACAAAGAATGACAATGAGAAATCAGCCTGTGTAATTACTTCCAACCACAGAGGATCAAGCCAGTATTTTACAATGCAGATACTCCTGGCAAACCCGGGCCATTGGGGGTCAGCAGGGGAAGAAAGGGATTGAGCACCCAACGGCAGCTGTCCCTCTCCAGGGAGGGTTACCAGTCTGTTCTGCTGCTATATCACCACCTCCTGGGTGAACCCCAGGAATGGCAATGTGGGTCAGGACACACAACGGGAGGGACAGTGCTAGCCGAGAGCCCGGGGAGGAGCAGCGTATACGCGTGCCTCTTCATTGGCTCTCTAAGCGTGTCAGCAACTGCAGGGGATAGGGCAGAACAGGAGAAAATGGAGCCCGTCACTCCTAGGTGACGACTCCTCTGACGCCAGTCCACATCACCAGGTGCTCACCAGGGCAGGCTCCAATGTGAATCGCCACCTTCGCCATTATTAGGGGGAGGATCGGGCGGTTCCTTCCCCACCCCGCCCGGGGGGTGTACCGGGATAGCTAAGGAACCATTGAGCAGGCGACCAATCTAGGAGAAGACTCCTGGGGGTACCATGATGATATGTGGAAGACAAATTGAGGGTGTCTGAATGAGTGGAGGGACAGTGTGGTAAAGAGGAATAAAGATAAGGTTAAAAAAAAAGAAGAGAAACCTCTACTTTATTTGCAGTAATAATAGTGATACAGTCATTGCCAATTTCTCCATGTAAATCACCAGTAGTAATAGCCAGATCTTGAACAGCAATAGGTTTATCACCTACCTTGCCCCCAGTAACAGGATGCACCTGTTTGTCCTGGCAACTAGTCAACTTCAAACTGGACTGTTCTGTATGACTGGCCTGAACGACTGTTAAATCCCCTATAGACTGCACATTGTTTGTAGGTGATAAACAGAGACAGGGCTCGGTGGGTAAATGGGGGGGATTTGAGCTGAAGAGTCAACATTTGGTGGTGGGGATCATGGTGGAGTTGTATTGACCCATTCCAGCTCTTTTCTGTTTGCCACCCCCCTTATCACATGCAGAAAGCTTCCAGTTGTCACGTATAGTGCACCGTCGATTTAGCTATGGGAGCAGGAACATAAGCTGAAATTGAAGCAGAATTCAAGACTGGAGTTAGAAAGGATGGCTCCTTTGAAACATTTTCAGCAGTGTTTTGCGAGGCTTCTAGGTGAGCTGAAGTCACTGCTGAAAAATGCAATTTACTCGGGAGCAGCGGTAACATTAATGGAGTTAAATATAGAGTCAGAAGCCAAAATTGTGGTGGGGGGGGTGGGGTCTAGGGGTTGGCTAACAAAAATCTCTGTGATAATCAACCCTCGCTGAGTTGGGTAAGAAGTACAGTTATTAGAGCGGGTGAAGTGCTCTGTGTGGGTCGGTATTTGTTTTTTGGTTTTGATGAAGGAGAGGAGAAGAGCTTTTATCTTTAATCCCTGTCATCTTGGGGACTATAGCCTCCCGAAGAGCCTGAGGGGGTCTGTGGAGGAGGAGATACTGCACCCAGTAGATTCCACTGTAAATACAGGTATTACCTGCTGTAGAGCTGGCGGCTGGATTGTTTCCAGGGCGACATCCATACAAGGTGTTTGTGCAGGAGGAGACTGGATGTACCTGGGAGTTTGCTGTGCCAGTAGCAATGCTGATTGAAGTGGCAAGTCTCTTTGCTTGTCATTGGGGTCTCTGGGGGGGTACTTTCCTCCAATAAATCCTTTGCCTCCTGACCTGTCTGGTTATGCTCTGCGATGGTCAGAGGGAGAGAATGGAATCATGTCAGACTTTCAGAGCCAGTATCGGCTATTTTCTTCTTCATTGCTGTTAAGCCAGGCCACAGGAAAGTTGCATTAATCCATATTAAGGTTATGAAATACCTTGTAGATTATGTAGACTGTCTCTGCCATGATGAGATCAGGATTACCACAGCATATAGCTTGCCTGCTTACTCACCCACAGCCTCCTATATGGCCATTCTGGATCCATGTGCAAATGAGTTTTTAACAGAACTGCATTCAACAGGAAAGGGAGGAGCAGACTGAAAACTAAAGTACGTTTTGCAAACAGCTGTTGAGTCTCATGTTCAGTTTTGTAGTGCAGTGTGTGTAATGTAGAATTTTAGGTACTGGTTTAGGGTTGTAATCGACCCAAATTATATGACGTATTGCGCAGTAGCACCACTTCAGCAGACTCATGGGAGTGACAAAGCTCCTCCACTCACCACATTTCATATCAATTAATGCTAGGGAAGCAATACTTTGTGCGATTCTATGGGTTACAAAGAAATTATAGGGGCCTCAACTGCAGCCACTGCTATTATACATAGGTGCCTGTGAAGAACAAGATATTGTAGTAATTTCATTGAATGTAGCTGGGGACAGGATAAGCCAGGAGTCCAAAACAGAGGGTAACTTTGATTGCCCCCAGCTTTAAAAGATAAGATTACCACTCAGTTCACCTACTGTATGTGTAATCTGTTAGACCGTTTTTTACCATAGGGAAACTGGGTCATAATTCTGTCATTATAACCAGCTGGTTATAATGATGAACACACACCCGGCTTCCCTACTTCGACGAATGCGCCTACCGTCAACTTCCTGCTGTCTACGCCATCTGTCCTCACTTTTCAGTGCTGCAAGGTTCCCCGACAGAAGTTGGAGAAAAGTTCTTTTTTTTTTCAAACAAAAATTATTGGGCACAGAATAAACCTATTCGGACTCTACAACAACCAAAAAAAAGGCTGTTTCAGTTTAGGAGCCAGCCACTATGGACTACGCTAAAACTCCAATGGTCCGCAGCTGTACTCCATAGAGAAATCCACTTATTTTGTTTAATTGCTATGGTGAAAAAATGACCCCCAGTAATTATACAAAATAAAGGATGGGTCGGTGTAAAACTCAAATTTTACACTCACCCTCAGGGTGGGGTGCCTTAATAAACCCCTCGAGCTTTGCTCTCAGGGTTTATGTGACATCCCACCCCTTGGGGGGTTAAAATCCTTGTTATAAACACCTACTCATCCATTATTCTCTATATAATTAATGGCTTCCCCTTTTTCCCATGGGGAAACCGTGGCATAATTTCCTGTTATGCACGAGTGTGTAAAACGGCAAACCGCACAAAGCCGCGCAATGCCACGCAATCGCACAAAGCCATGCTAAGTCGTGCAAAGCTGCGCAAACAGTGCAAATCACCGTTAATTATAAAAAATAAAATATGGTGTGTTGTGTGTAAACTCGAAGTTTACATGCATCCTTGGAGTAAGACGCTTGCACAAACCCCTCGAGCTTCGCTCTCAGGGTTTATGTAGCATCTTACACCTCGGGTGTGTGTAAACTTCTCGTTACACACACCACCCCATACATTATTCTCTATATTACATGCAGGGCCCCTAGCTTTCAAAGGCACTTCAGTTTTTATTTCTGAGACAGAGCTCCAGGCCTTCTGTGGAAGAGTTTGTTCATTCCTGTAGCATAAATTATTAATTTCTGTGGCAGAATGCTGCCATGCTGTTGGCTAAAATATGACATGATGTCAAGGTAGGGAGAAACTTCACACTCAAAATCCCACTCACAGGATGTCAGTGATATTTGTATTATAGCACAAGGTGTAAGACAAACAGCCGCAAGACAAAAGGCCAGTAAAATCAGGATGTCTCGACAATTTGTACAGCTGTAGTTTGTCAAGAGACCAGGCTTCCTTCTCATGTCACTTATTTTTTGCACATCTCTTAAAAACATAAGGGGTAAAAATTCAAAGTGCAAGTGTAAATCATGTTAGAAAGTTAAAAAGTTACAAATACACTGTCAAACTTCAATGAAGAGATTTAACAATTCAGTAGATAAATACAAAGTCTGCAGAACCCGGATATACATTGAAACTTGAAACTTGAAACTTGACTGTGCCTTATTGTTAAACTGTTTTGCTAATTTTTCTCTTGTATGTATGTGGTCGTTGTATGTCGCTGTCCTGCCTGTGATGAGGTACCTTTGTAAATGAGCCTCTGGCTCAAAGGTTGTAAAAACTGATGTTAAAAATAAATAAATAAATACCTAAGGGATGATACAGAATGTTTTATAAAACAGTATTTTGCCAACAAATTTGGCTCATAAAAATTGTACCAATTCAGTCTTATCATTGAGTCCCTTTCCAATAAGTTGCCTTAGGTTTAAAGACTCAATACTCTTCTCTCCTGGAGAGTGAATTGAGCAGATCCCCATCCCTGGCTTGGACTCACTGTGACCTTCTCAGTAACTAAGAAGGACCAAAGTAAGAAGTGGGACCTGCAAACATTTTGTATGGGCAGCAGTGGCATACTCCAGGTTGTCATTCATTACTGTCCTAACATGATCCCCAGCTCACTTTTTCAGTTTTGTATGTCCCATGTAAAAATGAGAACAAGCACAGGTTGCTGGTACACCTAATTGGTGCTGCCACAGTTAATTAATTTTTGGATCTGATAAATCTTACCTGTACAAGGGTTGGTAAACTGATTAACCACAGCAGTGACAGAACAAAACTTGCACCAGCCATATCTATAGCAACCTGGTGGCAACAGTGCTAGCCACGTGGTAGGATGAAACTATTGGCTGAGGGCTATGGGCAAGTCTGTCCCCAGGACTTTTTGGTCTTTCAAACGCCATCATGGTTATTGTGCAGCACATTCCTGAGGTTTGGGCTCAATTTGCAGAATTCTCCAGTTTTTCCTTAAGTACTGCTTCCACACTGATGGCTTGCATATTGAAGGTAGTGACAAAGTTACACCTACTGTACCAAGGATGAACTGGGAAACTACAGACCAGTGAGCCTCACATCCATCGTGGGTAAGCTAATAGAGACTATCCTGAAGGAGAGGCTGATGGCCCTCCTAGAGGCCATAGGGCTACAGGACAGCAGACAGCATGGCTTCATATGGGGCAGATCCTGCCAAACCAACATGGTGGAGTTCTATGACTGGATAACTAGGCAATTGGACAGGGGCCATGCAGTGGATGTCCTGTATCTGGACTTCAGTAAGGCATTTGACTCAGTGCTGCATGGAAGGCTGGGAAGTAAGTTAGTAGGCACAGGGGTGGGTGGGTGCAAAGCTGGTGAGATGGGTAGGAAACTGGCTTCAGGGAAGGCAACAAAGGGTGGTGGTGGGTGGGGAACACTCACACCCAAGGGTAGTGATGAGCGGTGTTCCACAGGGCTCAGTGTTGGGACCAGTGTTGTTTGGGATATTCACTGCAGACATATCATGGGACATCAAGAGCAAGATCAGTCTGTTTGCTGATGATACCAAGGTAGGTGCGGTGGTGGATGACCTAGGGGGATGGCAGGGGTTGCAGAATGATCTGGCAAAGCTTGAAATCTGGTCAGACACCTGGAAACTGGGGTTTAATGCCAAAAAGTGCAAGGTGCTGCATTTTGGGATGAAGAACCCAAGGAGGCTTTACCAGCTGGGGGGAGTGCAGCTAGCCCAGACAGAGGAGGAGAAGGATCTGGGGGTGCTCATTACAGGGTCAATGAACAACTCAGCACAATGTAGGAAGGCAGCTGCAAAGGCCAACAAAATACTGGGTTGTATTGCAAGGGGTATATCCTCAAGGAAGGAGGAGGTGATTCTGCCACTGTGTAGGTAATTAGTTAGACCACACCTGGAGTACTGCGTGCAGTACTGGCGCCCGGATCTGAAGAGGGACATTAAGTTACTGGAGGGGGTGCAGTGCAGGGTGACAAAGATGATGAAGGGGCTGGGGGACTTATCATTTGAGAGGAGGCTGAGGGAGTTGAACATGTACTCACTGGAGGAGAGGAGAGACAGGGGTGACATGATTGAAACCTTTAAATACATGAAAGGAATAAACAAGACAGGTACAGAGGGGCTGTTCAAAGTAAGGAAGGGGAGGGACACCAGGGGCCATGATATGAGACTGGAGGGAGGAAGGTTCAGGAGGGAGATGAGGAGACACTTTTTTACAGAGAGGGTGGTGGCTGGGTGGAATGCGTTACCTGCAGAAGTGGTATCCAGTAGAACAGTGGACTGCTTCAAAAGGGGATGGGACAGGGCAAGGGGGAGGGTCAATGAAGGGGAAAGGTGGAAGTGAGGTGCCGCTGCAGAATAAGGGGTGCTAGCTGCACATTCGAGCAGACTTGATAGACCTCTAGGCCTTTATCTGCTGGCAAATTTCATATGTTCGTACTGTTCTCATTTTTATTACTAACTGTTGGATGCAGTAGAGCCTGTCTATCAGTTTCCTTTGCCCTATGGTAGGCATTGTTTATTACTGCTGAAGCATAACCCTTTCATTGAGTCTTTCACTCAGATCCCTCACATTTTTCTTAAGATTAGTCAGTGAGCTGCAGTTCCTCCAAACCTTTAAATACTGACCAGTCAGTATATTGTTGTTGGTGTGCTGGGGGTGACAAGAGCTGTCAAGGAGGAGGGTGTTACAGTCAGTGGCCTTCCTTTAAAGGCCAGTATCCACCACACCTGCAATGTTTTCTTGAAATAGTGATATCCAAAAATATTTTTTTCTTTGCTGGTGTAGACAGTAAATCTCAAATTCAGCATGCCAGTTTCTAGAAGGTTCACAAAACACCTCAAGTCAAGTACATTCCCCGACACACCATCAATATATCATCTTTATACCTAAGCCATAGAGAAATACAAGGAAGGAAAGGGTTAGTATTCAAATCATAGATGACTCGTTCCTCCCATGGCCCTAGGTACAGATTGGCATAATTGGGAGCTAATGTCACCTCCTCATTGTTGTACCACTGACCTGCTGGTAGTCCCCCCCAAAAAATGCAAAACAATTACATTCCAAAATGAACTTGGACAGTTCAACTAATAGCTCAGCAGGTGGCATGCTACTCAGTGGAGCAGCTGGTTAGCAGAATCGGAATAGTATTCCGGACAGCCTGGGTTCAAGTCCCAGTTGAGGCACTTATTCTTTCTCACCCTTGTGTGTATGTGTTCTATAAAATATGCACACCGCACTCCTGTATGTTTGTTAGAAGTAAAATATTTGTGTTGCCATTGGGTTGTGCATTTGAGAGAGTAATGTGCTCAGGGACATCCCAGGTTCCAGTTGTCCAGTGGCGAGCTTGGTTAGTGCAATCGGAATGGTATTCCGGGTGGCCTGGGTTCAAGTCCCAGCTGAGGCACTTATTCTTCTCACCCTTGTTTGTGGTAGGCATACTAGCTGGTGACTTTCTTCCTAGATAAATACATAGGGCATAGTGCTGCCTGTCTATGACAGGGAGAGGAGAGGGATCTCTGTACCAGGAGCTGTGACTCGTGGCTGAAGGAATGATACAGAGAGGAGGGTCTCGGCTACATTGGGAACTGGGGACCCACCTAGAAGGATAAGGGCCTATATAGGGGTGGTGGCCTGCATCCGTCTGGGAGGGGAACCACAGTCCCCAGAGGATGGTTTAAATGTTACTTTGATGAATATTTTAACAAGACTAGGGGGGTGATGGAAGAGATTGGGGAGGCAGAAATTGCCCCTACCAACAGGCTGAAGTAGAGAATAGGAAAACCCGAGAGGAGTGGAATCCCCTGGATTGCAAATTAATACAGGAAGCAGGGTGAAAGAAATGAAAGGGGATGGGAGTGGATGCACTAAAAAAAGAGGTTTTAAGGAGGAAAAGCAAAAAAGGAAAAAAGAAGGGTAACAAACAGAGTGGTAACAGAACCTGGGAAAGCCACAAGTGCAAGTGCTAGAAGTCAAGGAAATAAGATTCCAGACCTAGAGGCCACAGCAGCAGAGGCCAACCTAATATTGTGGCCATTATCAAGTCATGGTACACTGAAAACCATAACTGGGCAATGGCCACACCAGGCAATACTCTGTTCAGGATGGACAGGATGGGGAAAAAAAGGAGGAGGTGTGGTGCTTTGTGTGAGTGAGGGCACTAAAGCGATGGAGATACAAGGAATACAGGGGGGGAGGCAGAGGTACTGTGGGTCACCCTAGAGATGGGGAATGGATCCTGTATTTGCACTGGTGTGATCTACAGACCTCCAGCACAGGGGGAAGAGTTAGATAAGGTACTGAAGGAAGCCACTGGTAAGACAGCAGAAAAAGAGGAGGCACTGTTGGAAGGGGACTTCAATCTACCAGATGCAGATTAGAGATTCCGAGTTGTAGCTACAGCTTTAGCTAGAAGCAAGAAGAGCTTAGACTCCCTGTAGTGGGTGTTCCTCTAGCAACTAGTCCGTGAACCCACTCATGATAAGGCAATACTTGACCTGGTACTCAACAACAGGGACAGTGTTGCAGATGTCAAAGTGGAGGGCCACCTGGGGGCCAGTGATCACCGTACAGTGTGATTCAGTATACGTACAGCTGCAGAATCAAACCACACAAAGGCAAGTGTTCTGAACTTCAGAAGGGTAGATTTTACAAAGAAGGATGAATGCCTAGGGGTTGACCTGGTGGGAGGGATGAGCTAAGTGGGTGGAGGAACAGTGAGGTTAATTAGAAAGGGCCACAGTGAAGGCAACAAACCTCTGTGTCAAGCAAGGGAGCAAAAGAAAGAGGGAAAAAGAGACCACTATGGTTCTCAAAAGAGGTGGCAGAAAAAGTTAAAGCTAAAAGGGTAGCATTCAGAAGGTACAAGGAGATGCAGAAGGAAGATGATATGGAAGTGTATCGGGGAAACAGAGGGAAACGGGGAGAGCACTAAGGAGTGCAAAGGTGCAAACTGAAGAGAGAATAGCTAAGGCAGTAACTAAAGCGGAAAAGAAAGTATTTAGGTATGTAAGCCTCCCTTAAAAGAGGGGCTTATATTCCCATTTTAGGCACTCTTCCCACCCCCGAGCTAGAGAATCTGTTAGTGCTCTGGGGATATTGCTGCTGGATGCCTCAAGGTGGCAGCAGACAGTAGATTTTTAGGGAGTATATAAGGGAGCAGACAGGAAGTATCGGGGCTTTTCCAGCCCAGGCATTAGGCCTGGGGCTGGGGGTGGCTGAAAGTGCAGAGTAAGGAGCTGAGGTTAGGTGGGCAAGTAAGGGAGCTCAGCAGTCCAGGAGGGCCAGTGGGGGGACACCCCCAAAAGTAAAGTCAGGATATTCTTTTTCAGTGTCATGGTCGATGAGAAACTGGGGGAAAGGAGCTCCATGGGGAAAAGAAGTGTAGCCAAGTCCTGCGTCATTTGGGGTCAGGGAATGTATGCCAGGAGGAGTTAGAAGCCCATAGAGACCCCTGTAAGGTGTTCCCAGGTCACCAGGGCTGTGAGTGCAGTGGCAGGGCCCACACAGAAGGGAAGCCAGTGGCAGTGGCTCCCCTCACACCCAGTGTGGCAGAGCGGCCTTGGGTGTAGGGGGGGCTGGGAGGCCCTTCATCCAAGATATGGGCCTGTTTTGGAGGGGCAGGTCCTGGGGTGCCAAAACACTGAAGGCCGGGTGAGTCGCAGGCCACAATGGCAGCCCTTGGAAGGTAGCCCTTTTGCTCGCAATTAAGGCAAGCCTATTAGGTGAAAAAAGGGGATGTGGGCCTAGCAGGGACCCCAAAGGAAGATGAACAGCAGAAACCAGAGCAGTTTGGGCCACCAGTGAGAAGGCAGGTCAGTCCATAGCAGGGATCCATGAGTACTGGAGCAGGGCCAGGTTTTGGGGTCACTTTGCTGAGGGGCTGATAAGAGGAGAAGCTGATCCGAGAGAAGGTGGCCGGTGCTGAAGTAGCAACCATACAGAGCCAAGCTTGGAGGGAGTTACAGGGCCTGGGTCATCAGGAAAAAATTCTGGAAGCCCCTGTGGCTTGGGCCAGTGCCCGGGGTCCAGGTGGGTGAAGCAGCCCGCTCTCCTGTGCCAGTGTTTGGGGTGACCAGTGGCAGTGAGTAACCTAGGAGTAAGGAAGGAAAAAGGGTTGGATTACCAGATCCAGAGAAGCCAGGAGATTGCAGGGATCTGAGTTCAAGTAGGTCCTGGGTAAAGCATGAGAGAGAGAGAGAGAGAGAGAGAGAGAGAGAAAAATCCTTGCTTGTACTGCTTTAAGAGTCATCATTCTGCTGCCTTAAAATGTCCAGCCAGTATGTGTAAAAGGTTGAATTAGCCCCATGGAGCTGCATTATCTATTTAAATAATGCAGGTGTGACCCCTGTATTGCTAGGAATCATTTGAGGTGCAGGAGCAGAATAAAGAAGCCAGTTTGGGAGGAAATAGCAGTGATGTGCCTTATTTAAACTGAGAGGGAGAAGTAAATGAAATGAAATCCTTCTTTTCCCCTTTATATTGAGTCAAATTAATTTCTTATAAGTTGCATTCCAGATACAGTTTCATCCCACCTGTGGTGGGTCTGAGGGGCTCAGGGGGACTCTGGAGACAGTAGAGGTACAGCATGGAGTTCCTGGTCTGGTGTGTGGCCTTCGGAGTGAAAACCAGACTCTGAGGGTAAAGGTGATAGGCACTAGTTTGGAAGATGCCAGCAAGGTAGGATACAACTTTTCCTGCCTTAATCTGAAGTGCATTGGTCTCGATGTTAGCACTTGAGGGTACCTCTTCTCCATTTGCCCTGGACCATCTGTGAAAAAAGTGTATGCCCCTAGATGGGACATGGTGGGAGGGGTTACAGGTATGTAAGTGAAAAGGAAGACCAGGGCTGGGACTGTAAGGTTAAGAAGGGGGGGTATCAGTGCAGAGGGTAACAGGAAAAGGCAGATATCCTGACACATGCTTGTCTAGTGTTTACAGAGGAAAGAAATGGGGTGGGACCACAAAAGTGCAATAGGAACATTGCAGAAAGGGAGGTATCCTGAAGGGTCTTGCAAATCTGAAAGTGGACAAAGCAATGTGGCCAGATGGGCTCCACCCAAGGGTATTGAGGGAGTTCAGGGAGGTACTGGCTGCATCTCTGACAATCCTATTTAACACCTCATTGGAAACAGGAGCGATCCAAAAGAACATAGGAGGGCAGATGTAGTCCCACTTCACAAACGTGGTAGCAGGGAAGAGGCTGGAAATTATAGGTCAGTCAGCCTGACTTCGATGGTGGGAAAGTCAATGGAATCACTGCTGAAAGAAAGGACTGCAGAATATCTTGAATCCAATGGGTTACAAACCCAAGGCAGCATGAATTAATGGGGGGAGTTCATGTAAAATGAATCTGACAGAGTTCTTTGACTGAATGAACAAGGAACTAGATTAGGGTGGAGCGGTGGATGTAGCCTTCCTAGATTTCAGTAAGGCATTCAACACCATTCCACATAGGAGACTAGTAAGCAAGCTGGGTAACTTAGGAGTGAGTCCAAAGGTGGTACACTGGGTAAGAAATTTGTTTGGGATACCCAGCAGAGGGTGATGGTAAACAGAGTTCACTCTGAGGAAGGGAGGGTGACCAGCAGGCTGCATCAGGGATCAGTGCTGAGACTGGTCCTCTTTAATGTCTTTATGAGTGACATTGCAGAGGAGCTGGACGGGAAGGTCTGCCTCTTTGTGGATAACACCAAACTCTGTAACAGGATGGACACTCCAGGGTTGTGTGTGGAAAGGATGAGCAATGACCTGAGAAAACCCAAGGAGTGGTCAAGGGTATAGCAGCTGGGTTTCAATATGAAAAAGTATAAAATAATGCAACTAGAGCACAGAAACCCAGGGTGGAGAACAAAATGTGGGGCATGGTACTGAGGACCCCCAAGCAGGAAGGAGACCTGGGGGTGATCATATCAGATGACCTAATGGTGGCCAGGCAATGTGACAAGGCAGCTGTGAGGGCTAGTGAGATTTTGGGGTGTGTAGGGAGGGGCATCACCAGCAGAAAGAGAGAGACAGTGTTGTCTATGTATAGATCACTGGTAAGAGCCCACCTTGAGTACTGTATCCAGTTCTGGAGTCCACATCTTAGAAAGGACATAGATAGAGTGGAAGCAGTCTAGAGGAGTGCAACTAAGAAGGTGCAGGATCTGCATCAGAAGCCCCATGAGGAGAGATTAATGGACCTAAATATGTACATCCTAGAAAACAGGAGGGGGGATATGAGGGAGACCTTTAAATACTTCATGGGGGTAAACAAGGTACAACAGGGTGGTATTTTTCAGAAGAAAAGGTGCTCAAGGACAAAGGGGCACAATTAGATGCTGGAGGGGGTAGATTCAGGATAAATGTGAAGAGGTACTTCTTCACAGAAAGAATGTTGGATTCCCAGAGCAGTCTTCCAGTGGAGGTGGTGGGGGTGAAAACAGTGGTGTGGTTCAAAAACACATGGGATAGATATACTGTAAGTAACTCTTAGGTGATGGGAAGAGGAGTGGGGGGTGAATGGGCTTGGGATAAAGTATCTGTGGTGATACTATAGGCAGGGAAATATGGGCAAAGTAGGTGGGCCAAGTGGTCCTTATCTGCTAGCAAATTCTGTTTCTATGCCGACCATACAAAATGTTTGCAGGTTCCCACTTCTTACATTTGGCCTTTCTTAGGTATTGAATGCCCTTTCTAGGAGAGAAAGATATTGGATCTTCAAACTTAATGCAACTGTTGGAAAGGGGTGCAATGAAAACATTTAGTTAGCACCATTTTTATGAGCCAAATTTGCTAGCAAAATACTGTTCGATGAATCAGTCTCAGAGCAATGACATGCTTGCAAGAAAAAGAGAGACACTTTGTAGCAAAATTCCTTTGAAGACTGATTGAGTCGAGGTGCTAGGAGGATGCTGATACCAGGAAGTCCTGCTACCTTGCATTTTGCTGTTACTAGCCTGCAGCACTTAGTAAAAACTTTAGCTACAAAGAAGTGTCTCCTCTCTTTTCTTGAGCGCACCACGTTCTTGCTCTGGATTTGTTGTTTGTAGAGGTAAGCCGCTTCTTCTGTGGTGCAGCATTAGCTGTTTAGCTGCATCGCGGCAACGTCCTTTTGGCCTACCTGTCTTATGAACCATCCTGTATGATATATTCATTGTCTGCCATTTTTTCCTCTTCTCTCTCAGGTAGAACCGGGTTCTGCAGATTTTATATAGATCTACTGAATTTTGAAATCTCTGCATTGATGTTGGACAGTGTCGTTTTAACTTTTTAATATCCTAACACTATCTGCACTTCCACTTTGAATTTTTAACCCTATGTCTGTAAGAGATAGATCAAGTCACCTCCCACACCCTTTTTAACAAAGCCCCCACAGGGCTACTGCCCACATCCCTGATCCCCCATCCCCAACGCCCTACATCAATTCCACTACATAGATGGATCTAACGCCCTGGCTACTGAAGATTATACCTTTGTGCCTAGCCTTTGGGTAATGTAAATTATACCTGTGTACCTGACAAAGTTTGGCCTTGTCATGTTTCTTTGCACTTACCAGATAGCTTATGTCTCTGTTAGTAATGTTTCACCCTTGTAATTTGCTTACACTGGGGCGCCACCCTCTTTTGTTTTCTTGTTCTCAGTAGTTCACACTTTGTTGCACCTGACATGGAACCTTTGTAAAAGAGCTTTTGCGCAAAGGTAATGTCCGAATCTTGAAATAAATAAATAAGATGTGTATAAATGAGACCGAAACATTGAGGTTTCCTGATTGTGCTGGGCATTTGTCTTATACTGTGTGCTGCATAATAAATATCACTGACATCTTATCCTGTGAGTGAAATTTTGAGTGTGAGGTTTCTCCATACCTTGAAGTTCCTTGTAAGTGGTGAGCCAACCAGACCACTGAATGACCCTTTCTTTCCCAAAATATGATATGATGTCATTGAGGACATCAAATGCGGAGCATAGGAGAGGGGAGGGGCTTCAAGATAAACAAGGTCGGGAGGAAAGCCAAAGACTAAGGAAAAACTGTATAAATGAATAAAGATCACCCAAAGCAATGAATTATGTGGCATTATCTTCTATATCATGCTGCATGAAGCAAGTTCTACAGAAAATTCTGCAGCCACTTAATCACAGAATTCCTGGGGCTTTGATAACATGGTAAAAAACTGAGCTTATATTTATGTAGCTTTTCCATATGGGAATGTATTTGGGAGAGTTAGTTGAGTGTGAATGATGTGTTCCCTTGTGGTAGGAGTGTGCTGTGGTATGGTTGTTTTGCAAGTACTGCATAGCAGGCTGAATCTGTGTCCATTATATTTAGCATGAGCCAACCTTCTATACACATTTGCATCTGATAGAATTAGCGTGGACGGCTTACTCTTCAATACAATACTACTGACAGTCAACTGATGTACTCACATCAAGAATGAAATTGGTTGTCAGTTTGCTGTTAGGCAACTGTGTTTACATTAAACTGTCTAATCCCTTTAATCCATGTTACACCCTCTCAGCTACAATCACCAGTGTACTAAGGTGACAGTCATTTAGACAGTTAGTCATTTTCCTATTTGTCAGTGCAAGCCAAGTGTAGTCAGTACACAATGTCTCTTCTCAAGTGGATACAATCAGCTAATTGGGTAAAAAAATACCCTATTGATGTGAACTCCATTGACACTGCAGATGTAACGAAAAGTTCAGGAATCAGTATCAATGTAGCTTCATCTGTAGCGAAGGAGTTAGCTGCATCCACCCCCCCCCCACCATCAAAGAAAAGCCACGCTTCAACATATGCAAACTAGCCAGTTTGCACAGTGGAGGTGTTTAAACATGCCTGGGACAAGCCCAAGGTAACCTTGGGCGAGAAGGGAATGAGGAAAAGCCATTGAACACTTAGGGTGAGTGGATGCATACATGTATAGGGTCTACGGGCAGACTGGATGGGCCTAGCGGTCTTTATCTGCCAACAGTTTTTATGTTTCTATGCTTCTACACCCTTGAGACCAGATTCGAAGTCAAGAAGTATGCAGGTCAGCATGGGGTTATGGCAGCAGTTCAAGATCATCAGGCTAGAGTCAGTGTGAAAATTAATGAAAGCACCGTGAGGAAATTTACAGCCGACTACCTCATGGAGCTTCATAAAACCATTGATGCAACACGACTGTCACCCCTCCTGCCAAAAACACCTTGTGGCTGCCCAGCTCTATTGTTTAAGGATTTGGAGGACCAACTATGCAAAATTGTAAAGTCTCTACGACCTGAGGGGGCTGTGTTCAATGCCTGTGTTAGCTACACAGTGGCATTAGGGACTGTAAAGGCAAATGCACCGCACTTACCCATAGAACATGGTGGCCATTTAAACCTTGGTTACAAGCGGGCATGGGCAACCCTGCACCAAATGGGTTTTAGTAAACGGACGGGCGCTAAAGCAGCCTGAAAAACACCAAAACACTTTTCAGACATTAAAGCTGCTTTTCTGAACAGAATTTCAAATGCCTGCATACCACCAGAATTGGTGTTATATCTGGATGAAACTGGTGTTAACACGCTTCCAGACTCGGAGTGGACCATGGCTGCCACTGGCTCCAAGCAGGATGCCATGACCGGACTAGGAGACAAGCAGCAAGTCTTAGTTGTTTTGGTGTGTACTCTGACAGGAGACATGTTACCCCCCCCAAGTCATAAATAAAGGGAAGACTGCAGTATGTCACCCCCTTCACAAATTCCCAGCAGACTGGCATAGCACAGACTCCCCAAATCATTGGGCCAATGAGGAGACTATGGTACAGTTTATAGATAATGTAACAGTGACATATTTCACATTTACAAAGCAATGTCTAGGACTACCACCAGAACAAAAGACCCTTACCATATAAGACTTTTTTCAGGCACATACAACGGAGACCATCATAAGGAAACTCATGGATTGCTGCTTTATCCCCATCCATGTCTCAGCATCTTGTACCGATGCTTTGCAGCTTCTTTATATCTCAAAAAGGTTTCCAAGCCAAGGACTTGGTTGGTCCAAAAGCTAGAGCACTTTGTCCTTTTGTTGTAACATCTATGTTGGTCCAATAAAAGGTATCAAATCATTTGCTTCTGGATAAGGTTTACAAGGACTTTTTGAAACATAATTTTACTATCTGGTATGCTGAGCTAGTATCAGACAAAATCACAGCAGACACATCAGAGCTGTGCATTGATCTGAAGCTGTTCAGTCTGAAGGACCATCATACAGTGTGGCTTGAGGTGAGCTTCATCAGCATTTCAAACTGCTATGATGATTGTGTATGTGGTTTTACTGAAGGTGGCATATCTGAGGCACATTAGATTTGTGTATATATGGTAAGCTACTGTAGTTCAGCTTTCTGCACCTACTATGCCACTTTAGATGTAGAGTTACTCTGTTCTCTGATTTTCTTTTAACACAGCGTGTTGAGGACAGAAGAAGAAAGGAGAGCCAACAGGGCTGAGGGAGAAGCCAATGGGACTGAGGAGCTGGATCTTAATCAGGGTCATGAAAACTAAATGCAATTTCATCGTGTTCTGCAAGACAGGGCTTTTAACTTGAGTGAACGTACTGAATAAAGAAATAAAGAAAAACATTGTTGGATGGTTTGGGTTTCTCTTCAGTTAACACTGCAAATCACGTCTTTTTTTCACTATTCTTTTAACTGCTGATTGTCAGCAATAGTGAATATAGTGAAAATAAACATATAGTGAAAATAATCTTCTATACAGCATTTTCAATACTGCAGCATTCTGCAGCATTACTGCAAGGAACAAAGCAACTTCAGTGCAATTAATCCCTTTTGCCATGCAGTAACCCAAGACGCTGTGTTGTATCTTAGTGGGCTTCACTGTGTTATCTGCTGCTAGCAGTGGTTAATGGAATCTATGTTTTGAGATGTTATTTAGGCTCCATTATTCACAATACGTCATTTGCACTCAGCAGCGAATAACTGCATTTCTCAGCCACTGAAAATTAGTAAGTGGTAAAGTTTAACCATGATATATAAAGAGAGAATTTACCCAGAAGGGCTTTATATCAAAAAAATGTGTCAATGCTTTAGTCATTTTAGAGAAAGAGAAGATCATCCGAGAAGATAATATAAAATGCAGTGGGGGGTGGGTTGAGTAACTTGAGTTTGTTATGAATCTCAAAGTAAAAAAATTGGAACAAGATTAAATAAAAAACAAAGTCAACATATATCAGAATAAAATGTGCAAATATCAGTGAAATGCAATAAAAGTGCAACAGTAAATTGGCTAAATAGGGTTGCTTTACACCTTCTATACTACGGAAGAGGTTCTGGTTCAGGCTGCCCATTTCTTTATCTGAAGAGGGCTCTTTGTAGTCTATAAGTTCGTGTTCTCAAAACTATTCTTGTTGATTCAACAAAAGGTATCAGATCACTTACTTTGTTCATTTATTTAGGTGTGCAACCATGCATTATAGGCTATTGAGTCTCCCACTGCTGCAGCCCTGCTCTGATGTCAGCTGCAGGGGATTCTGGGATTTGTAGTTACAGAAAAGATCAGCCTGGAAATAAGCAAAACGAATCTCATGCAATCTACCATACTACAGCAAACAAAAAGAAAAAAATGTTTTTGCATATAAAGTGCAAATTGGGAGGAGGCACCTGTTATAGTGACCAGGGAGTATGTGGGGGTCCTCCACAGTGGAGTCCCCAAGGAGGGTGGTTGAGGACCCTGAAGGAGGAGGAGGAGGAGGAGGAAGCAACTTCTGGTTGGGGACGCTATTGTAAGGCTGGAAGTTTTGGGAACAGGAAAGGGGGAAGAGGCAGGTTAGATGCTTATGTGGTGCTATGGCCTGGAGGGATGGGAAGTGGATTATGAGGATGACTAGGGCAACAGGATGGGCGAAAGACCTGGATGTAATTTTCCACCTAGGGACTAATGATCTGGCTAGAGACAAGGCTAGGATAGTGCAGAGAGAGTTTAAGGAGCTGGGCAATGATCTTTACACAGGTAATTTGCTAGTGGTTTTCACTGAGGTGCTTCCGATCTACAGCAAGGGGAGGAGAGGGATCTCCACACCAAGAGCTTCAACTCATAGCTGAAGGAATGGTGCAGAGAGGAGGTATTCAGCTTCATTGGGGACTGGGGACCCACTTGGAAAGATACAGGCCTAAACAGGGGAGATGGCCTGCATCCATCTGGTAGGGGAACTTCAGTCCTCAGTGGATGGTTTAAATTTTACTTCAATGAACATTTATTTATTTATTTATTATTATTTATTGAAATTTTGGTAACCGGCGGAGCCCACTGAAACCTGTAGTCCCTTTTTCAGGGGTGACCCCGGAATTCGTTACAGACAATATATTTAGACAATTGACAGATACAGTGATGGCATTAATTACAGGCAGAATACACAGATGGTAAGACAGGCAAGGGGCATAAGCATAATATACACAGTACATGGTATGGAAGTACATTATTAGTTCTAATCTACAAACAACAAACATACGGGACCAGTACAGTATACTGAAGGAACCAAACAACTTATGTAAATAACACATTACCATATGGATTAAGGCACATATGATCAGGCTGGAGTTGCATAGCAGAAGGATTCTGGGAGAGGCGACGTACACGCTGCAACGCTGTGGAGAAGCTGTGGTAGCAGAACTGTCTAAGGTGAAATTTCAACTTATAAAAGATATATGACCATTATAACAGAACATCTCAATGGTCAAAATGGTAAGAGGACATTATGTTAAGAGCATCATTCAACAATAACAGGAACAGCGCAACTTTCTAGTAGCAGAGTTTTTATCCCTTTTTAAAACCCCCAAGGGACGAGCAGCTTTGCAGTTCAGCTGGGAGTGAATTCCAGTGATATGGTGCAGAGTATGCAAAGGATCTCTTACCTGTGCTTGATTTTACCCTGGGGACTTCAGACACATACCTCTCAACTGTCCCTGATTTTCAGGGACGTCCCTGATTTTGCCTCAAAATTTTACTCTGTCCCTCCTAAAAATTGTGTTTCCGTGACCAATCAGTGGGGGTTGTAAGCACAAAATAATGTCAAACATTAAAGTTACAGACTTGTTCTTCTTTAGAAAATGCATTTTACATTAAGCACCTTATTCTACCAGCTTCCTGAGTGGAAATCATCAATTTTGAAGATGTGTCCCTGATTTTGGTCTTTTGTCCCTGATTTTTTAAGCCTTGTCCCTGATTTATGAGTCAGGAGGTTGAGAGGTATGTTCAGACAAGTAGCAATTGGAGGATTGAAGTAAGCACCTTTAAGGTTTGGGAACTAGTATACCGACTAGATTCGGAGGTGTATAGACTTCTGTGAGCTTCAATGTGAGGCATAGTGTTGTGTACAAGAACCTTCCTTCCAAGGAGGGCAAATTTAGACAGGAGGGAACTTTGCAATGATGTTTTTTGGGTGGGGCACCAGATGCAAAGTGTTACACAGAACCTTGAGCCTGTTGATCTCTGAGTTCCTAAGAGACTGAAACAGGGGGGCACCATACAGCAACATGGGAAGCAGGACACTGCAATGGCAAGCCTCATCTCATGACAAAGATATTGCCAAGTCAATACAGCAGACCAGTTTTCTGATGTATAGTTTTGGTGGCATGGTCTACATGAGGTCTGAATGTGAACTCTTGATCATAAACTAGCCGAGAGGGTTGACGGAAGGAATCAGGGAGGCAGAAACTTCCCCCCACAGGCTGAAGTAAAAAGTAAGGAGAACCCGAGGGGAAAGGAATCCCCCAAGGTACAAATTAATAAAGGAAGCAGGGTGGTAGAAGCAAAGAGGGAATGGAAAAGGAGCATTAAGAAGGGTGGGGGGAGCAAAAAGGAAAAAAGGAGACAACAAGTAGAGTGGAAACAAAACCTGGAAGACCATGTATGCTAATGCTGGAAGTCTAGAAAATAAGATTCCGGACCTAGGGGTCATCATGACAGAAGCCAGCCTGGATATTGTGGCAATTACTGAATCATGATGCACTGAAAACCATGACTGGGGCATCATTATACCAGGCAGTACTCTGTTCGGAAAGGACCTGGTGGGAAAAAAAGGAGGAGGTGTGGTGCTTTATGTGAGTGAAAGCATAAAACTGACAAAGATACAAGGAATACAGGGGGAGAGAGACATCGACCTCACCAAAGCATTTGATACTGTCAATCACTCGTTACTATTTGAACAACTCACCATTGCTGGGCTTTTTAAGATGAGTCTGTGGAGTGGTTCAATTGCTATCTAGAGAACAGGACCCAACAGATCAAAATAAACAAAGTCCTATCCGACAGCCATAAGGTACGCTCAGGAGTTCCACAACGATCCATATCGGGCCCGTTGCTCTTCAGCCTCCTCCTCAACCGCCTCCCCCTTGTCTGTTCTGGAAAAATTCTTCTTTATGCTGATGACGCAGTTATCTTTGCCAGTAGTCTGGATCCAGTCACTCTGGAGAATCAACTCCAGAATAACTTCACTGCAGTCGAAGCCTGATTCATGGAGCATAAACTCCATGAACTATAAAAAGACAAAGGTCATGTAGTTTGCAAACCCCCACGATAAACTTAAATCACATTGACAATCCATAATAGTGTCAACACCCCGTTAGAAATAGTTCAAACTTTCAAACACCTAGGGCTAACACTTGATTGCTCCCTTTCTTTTACCCACCACGTTGACCATGTCGCCAAAGCAGTCAACACTAGAATAGGCCTACTGCACCATTACAGATATTGCCTGACAACCGAGGCACTCCGTACTGCTGTCAACAGCTGCATAATCTCCATCATAGACTATGGGTTTAGTAATCTATAGTGCCGCGTCAGACACCATGCTTAAATGGGTTACCACTGCACTAAACAAAGCCTGTGGACTAGTCACTGGTGCACACCAACTTACGCATGCCCGCGACCTGTATGCTCAGTCCTGCTGGCTGCACCTTAAAGACAGGATAAAATACCAGACCCGTCTACTAGCCAAAAAACCTGTCTAGATCTAACCCCCCCCCCCCAGCTCTTCAGCACCTCCTCACCCCAATGTCCAACCCCCGCAGGACTCGGGGCAAGTCCAGGCAGTCATACCAGGTCCCATTCCACTGTATATCCCAGGGACAAAGAACCTTCTCCTACCATGCCTCCAACTGGCTTAATGGTCTTCCCCTTTGATATCCTTGTCAAACCAAAGACTGGTCCATTTGAATGTAAGGTTCGCCAACACCTTGCAGCTCTTACTGGCTGAGACTGCACTCCATAGTACAACCTCCCACTAGTCGCTAGTAACTATCAGCACTTACACTCTGCTTGCCCTTGACCTTGCCCCCCTCCCCACCACCCTCACCCACCCCCATCCTCTACTCGCCTCCCCTCCCCATCCCTACATGCCCCCCATGCTTCTCTCACCCCGCACCTCCCTAACCCCGACAAAGCCCCTGGCTGCTCTTACTGTAGCTTAGTTACATTTACAAAATTCTATAACTGAAGTGTTACTCACAAACTGACTGCACCACTTTTAGTTCTCTATGTATCCTGCCATTTTTGGTCTCATCTTGTCATTATTGTATGTTACCTGGTTTGCTCAGACCTGGAACCTTTGTAAAAGGGCTTTCAGCTCAAAGGTGTTGTAATCCAAGCTCTCAATAAATAAATGAAATAAATAAAGCAGAGGTACTGTGGGTCACCCCAGAGACAGGGAATGGAGCCACTATTCACACTGGAGTGACATACAGACCTCCAGCGAGGCAGAGGAGTTAGGTAAGTTACTGGTGGAAGCCATTGGCAAGATGGCAGAAAAGGGAGAGGTGCAGCTGGTGTGGGACTTCAACCAGCTGGATGTAGATTGGATCCTCCCAGCAATGGCTCCAGCTAGAAGCAGGGAAAGAAGCTGTTTTTATATATTGCTTCAAAATGTGTTATTGCTCTAGCTGTCCAGGCTTTTCAGCTATCCTAGTGGGTATTTTTGATTTACATGCTGCTGGTAAAAACACTTTAGAATTGTGTGATGTAGTTTATGTCCTCGTTCTACTCTTCTATTGTTGGCACAATGCATCTGGGCTCTACTGTAGAACTCTGTGGCTGAGAGGGACATTAACTACGTCATACAGTTCTAAACTGACAACACCAGAGTGTAAAGCAGAAACACCCAGAGGTTCCTAAAAGGCCTGTATAGATGGAACAATACCATGTCAATTAAAAGCAGTTCCAATACTTTTCTGACGTGCAAGATAAATTCCAATTATAATAATCCAAAGAAACCAGCACTGACAAATGATCCAAGATCAAGACAAGATTTTTTTCTTGTGACAAGTCCTTGTAAATACAAGTCCAGCACACTATGCCTGTTATAGCAGCCATGAGTTCAACCTGCTAGTGGCCCCACTATAGATTGGATTACTATAGATGGAACAATAGCAGATATTTAACTAGTACTTAAAAAAACAGCTTCTTGTGGGAAAAAATGACTTACAGGCTCAGTGCGGTTCTCCTGAACAGAAATATACTGTATTGGAATGTGTAAGCAATAATACCCTCCAGGGTGGACGGTGTTGGGCAATATCGGACCGCCCAGGGGTGTAATGAGGCCTGACGCCGCAGGCGGAGGGCCTTATAGCCCCTGGAAGGTCCGGTATTGCCCATACCACCCACTCTGGAGGGTATTATTGCGCTTAGAAAATGGGCATCTATACAAATTTTAATTGAGTAGTAAAAAAAAAACAGGAACTGAGTTTAGAAAATGAAGATAAATAGAAAAAAAAACATTTTTGTGTTAAAGTAGTTCCTCTGTTTTATTGCTGTTCTATCTGTTGTACCCCACACCCCACAGAGCCATTCATAGATACATAGACAGTGTCGGCAGATAAGGGCCTATGGCCCACCTAGTCTGCCCATTTGAGCTTGTAAGTTCAGTTTGTTTTCCTAGAAGTCTATTTCCCCTTACCCCTGACATCTAGAATTCCTTTATGTCTATCCCATGCATTCTTAAATCCCGTGATTGTTTCAGCCCCCACCACTTCCTCTGGCAGGGTGTTCCACTTGTCCACCACCTGTTCTGTGAAGAAATTCTTTCTCATGTTTCCTCTGAATCGCCCTCCTCCAACTTCATCCCATGCCCTCTAGTCCTGAAACATCTTTTCGCTTAAAATAGTGTTTCTCTGCACCTGTTCCTCCCTGTAAGATACTTGTATGTCTCTATCATATCCCTCTCCTCCTTCTTCCTCCAGGGAGTACATGTTCAGTTCCTTCAACCTGTCTTCATAGGACTTGTGATGCAATCCATGCACCATCTTTGTTGCCGTCCTCTGAACCTTCTCTACCCTGTCTATGTCCTTACGTAGGTATGGTCTCCATAACTGTACACTGTACTCCAGGTGGGGCCTCACTAGTGTCTTGTCTAGCGGAATTATGACCTCCCTTTTCCTGCTGGTGATGCCCCTGCCTATACATCCCAGCATCCTATTTGCTTTACCTGATGCCTTGTCACACTGTTTCCCTACCTTGAGGTCATCAGAGATGACAACCCAAGATCCCTTTCCTGCTTGGTGCATGCTATATCCTCACCCCAACTGATATATTGTGCCTGGGTTTTGTGCCCCATATGCATTATCTTGCACTTCTTTGCATTGAATTTCAACTGCCAAACCCTTGACCATTCTTCAAGTTTCTGCAGGTCCCTTCTCATTCTGTCTACACCTCTGGTGTGTCTACTCTGTTACAGAGCTTTGTGTCATCAGCGAACAGTGAAATTCTGCCTTCTAGATCCTGTGCAATGTCACTGATGAAGATGTTGAATAGGACCAGTCCCAGCACTGATCCCTGTGGTACCCCACTGGTCACTCTTCCCTCTGTGGAGTGACAGCCATTTACCACCACCCTCTGTGTCCTGCCACCCAGCCAGTTACCTACCCACCACACTACTGTCCTGCCCACACCCATATTCCCCAGTTTGTGTAATAGTCTTCTATGTGGCACAGTGTCAAAGGCCTTGTTGAAGTCCAGATAGGCCATGTCCACTGCCTCCCTGATCCACCTCCCTAGTCACCCAGTCAAAAATTCAATGAGGTTGGTCTGACATGACCTCCCCTGGTGAAACCATGCTGCCTTGGTCCTGTAGTCCATTGACAACCAGATGTTCCACCAATCTCTCCTTCAGTAGTGCTTCCATGATCTTTCCCACTACGAGGTGAGGCTGACTGGTCTGTAGTTCCTTGCTTCCTCTTTGTTCCCACTTTTGTATAAGGGGACTACATCTGCTGTCCTCCAGTCTTTGGGTCCTCCCTGTTTCCAGTGATTGGCTGAACAGGATAGCCAGAGGTTCAGCCACCACCTCTCTTAGTTCTTTAAGGACCCTGGGGTGCACCCCATCTGGCCCCATTGCTTTATCAGCTCTTATTACTTCCAGTTCCTTCAGGACCCTTTCTCGTGTAAAGGGACTTGTGTCCATTTCTGCACCATTCTCACCCCTTGTACTCCCTTCAGACCCATTACCCCCTTCTTCCTTAGTAAAGACTGAGCAGAAATACCTGTTCAATATGTCAGCTTTACTGTTGTCATCCTCCACGTGGCTCCCATCCTCCCCCTTCAGTCTCACTATCCCTCCCTTTGTCTTTCTTTTTTCACTTATGTACCTGTAAAATGTTTTGTCCCCTTTACCCACTGATTATGCAATGTGTTCTTCTGTCTGAGCTTTGGCTTCCCTTACTGACTTCCCTGCCTCCTTTTGTTTCTCCTGGTACTTCTCCTATCCCCTTCTGCCTGTGTCTTTTGTATTGCCTGAATGCAATCTTTTGGCTTTCACTTTCTTTGCTACCTCTTTGGAAACCATAATGGTCTCCTCTTCCTTTTCCTCTTGCTAACCTGCTTAATGCATAATTCTGTTGTTCTTATAATCCCCATTTTAAATACTGCCACTGTTCCTCAACCCCTGATTCCTGTCCCATTCCCTAATGCCTCTTTCAAGTATCTCCCATTTTCTCCAAAGTCTGCCCCTAAAATCCAGGATACGTGTTTTTGTGTGGTTTGGTTCTGCTCTTTCTGTGATTTCAAACCACAATGACTGGTGGTCACTGTTACCCAGGTGCTCCCCCACTGTTACCCCCATCACACTGTCCCTGTTTGTGAGCACAAGGTCCAGTATTGCCTTCTGCCGAGTTGGTTCCATGACCAGTTGCTTGAGGAAGGCACCCTGAAGGGAGTCCAGGATAAATCTGCTCCTAGTTGATGCTGCTGCTGGGATGCTCCAGTCCACGTCTGGTATATTGAAGTCTCCAACCAGTACTACCTCACCTTTGTCTGCCATCCTTTGATGGCTAGCATCAGCCCCTATCTGTTTCTTCCTCCTGGGCTGGTGGTCTATAGACCACACCTGTGCAGATGGCTGGCCCCATTTTCCTTTCCAGCTTAACCCACAGTATCTCTCCCCATTTTGTTCCTCCTGGATCTGTGTGGCCCTTATGTCATTTTCACATACAGTGCCACTCCTCCTCCTTCCTGCCTGCTCTGTCTCTTCTGAATATGTTATAGCCAGGTATGGCCATCTCCCAGTCATGGTTATCATTACACCAGGTTTCAGTGATGGCCACAATGTCCAGGTCTGACTGTACCATGACAGCCTCAGATCTTCCATCTTGTTGCTAAGGCTCCTGGCATTTGCACATGGCTTTCCATGATTTTACCTCCTAGACTGCTTCACTGTTCTACTCCAGCCCCTTCCTTGGTTGTCATTTATCCCTGGTTCTCCTTGCTGTCTGCTCTCCTGCTGAATTTTGCCCCTTTTCTGCTTATCCACCTTTTGGACACTAATCTCCATCTTTGCACACTGCTTTGCAGAGATAGCCTCCTCTGGTTCACTGGTTCCACTGCTAGCTGTGGGGGTGAGCAAGTAGGTACCATCCTTGCTGGCCTGCCACCCCTTTGCTAGTTTAAATGCTTGTCAATGTAGCATTTAAACTTATCATTGAGTGCTTGGATTCCTCCAGGATGGATGCAGGCCGTCAGGCTTGAACAAACCTCCATCTCCAGGTGGGTCCCCAGTCACCAATGAATCCAAACCCTTCCTCACAGCACCAGTTCTTCAACCATGAGTTAAAGTTCCTGGTGCATGCACTCTATGCTCTCCCTTGCCTCTCACAGGTAGTACTTCTGAGAAGTGACAGAAGTAGCTACTTGCTTGAGACCCCTCCCAGTTTCCTAAACTCTTCCTGAACTTCCTTTGGCTCCCCATTTGCCAAGTCATTAGTACCTAGGTGGATAATGACATCCAGCTCACCCTCCCGTCTTGCCTTCCCAGTGATCCCCAGTATCTTCCTTCCATCCCTCCATGCCGTGGCACCTGGTAGGCACCTCACCTCCCTGTCCTCCCCCTTCTGTGTTCCTACCTGGATCCCTCTTATGATGGAGTCCCCCACCAGGATTCGCTTCCTCCTCCTCTGGGGTCCACTGCTTTCCCCACTGAGGTCACCTCCTTGGCTAACCTCCACATCCTTTCCTTCCACTTCACTGGGTACCTCTATTTGGTTGTCCCCATTTGCCAGTGTGGCATATGAGTTCTTGAGAGGAATAGGATCTGGGATGTGCCTCTGCCTGACCGCTCTAACCCTCCCTGAGCCCACTGTCATCCAAGTGCTCCTCGTTCTCGCATCCTTTGAGGCAGTTGCATTGGACTGGGTGGTCCCTGGATAGGGGTGATGGTACTCCTGACCCAGTTTACTTCCGCTCTGAGTCTGGCTACCTCATCCTGCAGTCCAGAGAGATGCATGCAGATAGGGCAGCACCCAGTGTCCAGAAGGTCTGCCTGAATATGGCTGCCCCACAGCCACTGCATTGCACCACTCCCCACATTATACTGCAATTCCACTACTTCTCTGCTACTGAAGCTCTCTTAGTTCTCTTTTATTTATTTACAGTACTAAAATCCTGTAACTGATCCTCAGATATATTTTTTTTTTTAAGGAAAAGAAACCAATAAATAAATAAATGAGTCAAACACTTGTCGTGTTGAGGGTGGTCTTCTTCCCCTTATGCCCTCCTACTTCACACTCTTACTATACCCTGTGTTTAGCTCCTGTCAATCAGATTTATCAGGGCATATAATTAAGAGTTGGGGAAGGGTGGAGGGGGGCTGAAATAGCCCCTGAAGGTCTGGTATTGCCCTATACCACCCATTCTGTTGTAGTTATTCACCCCCCCCCTTGAGGAATCTGCATTTCTTTTTGGTCAGAACAGCAGACGCGCTGTTAGGTGTGTGACCTTGCGTGGCCCTGCCAAGTAAAAGCAAGAAGTGGAGGTACGATGCAGCATGTCAGCGCCTTGTATTTTATTTATTTATGGTTTATAATGCAGAAGCGCTGATTCCCACCATACTTACAGCTGTGAGTATTGTCCTGCAGAAAGAGCGGGTGTTCGGCTGTCTGTGGGAATGGAGAAATGTTTTTCGGTAAAACAAGTCGCAGACAGATGGAGTGAAGGAAGAGGCAGGAGTTATGTTTGTTGTAGGTTTTAATCCAGTGCAGGCAGTTGCTGCAGAATGCTGACGTGGGGACCAATTGCTGCTTTCCGACCAGTAGAGGGCTTCTCAAAATGTGAGGGTGTGTGTCTTGGGAGTGTGGCTAAGTTGAAATGACCATCATCAGGAATTAGAAACAGCGCAATGTTATGTAATTTCGCGTGCTGTTAGGACCGGGACACATGCTAGCAATGGGTTCAAACTCTATGGGCCTCTGACACGGAAAGTAACGACCATTGTTGGTGAAAGCAGTCAGAAGTGGCACAGTCACTGATAAGAATGAAGTATAGCTGTGAGAAGCCTTTTCAAATTAAGCAATGGCAGTTGTTGCTACAGTGATGTAGGGAGGCACTGCGTTGTGAGAGTAAAGTTTTTTCTTTACCATGCGGGGTTTATCTCTCGTTAGTCGAGAAGTCAACATGGCGGTAATTTAAAACTTAAACATTCCATGGCAGAAAGATTTCAGAACGGAATCAGGCAGCAGAGAGTGGGATTCGTTATTTCCCGGTCTCTGTTGCCTGATACCGGACCGGCTGATTGGTGGCCTCAGCCAATCACAATAAAGATTTCGCCCCTAACCATTTTCTAAAGAGTGTGTGTGTGTGTATGTGTCTCTCTCTCTCTCTCTCTCAGTTTCATTCCAGAAACTAAGCCTGTAGATTGCAGGGGGAAGGGGAGGGATGCCTTCTCCAGACTGCTTTTATCTGCTTAGTTTAACCTATGCTGCTGGCTGATATATCAGTCCAGAATCCTGGACTTGCTAATTCTGTTGGTAGCTTAAGAGTTAAACAACACACTGGCATTCAAAACATCTGTGATAGAAGCAATTAATTCATGACTGCGGGACAAGCAGTCTAAATTCATGAAGGTCCGGAAAATCCGGGACAGTTGAGTGGTATGGAAAGGGAAGTGGACACTAGTTCATTTTAAGAGGAAACAGTCCGGAAGGACTCACTAATCTGAAGGCAGACAAAGCAATGGGGGCAGATGGGATGCATCCAAGGGTATTGAGGGAACTCAGAGAGGTACTGGCTGCACCTCTGACAGTCCTATTTAACAGCTCACTGGAAACAGGAGTGGTTCTAGAAGACTGGAGAAGGGTGGATGTAGTCACACTACACTAAAGTGGTATCAGGGAGAAGAAGGGCAATTACGGACTAGTCAACCTGTCATCAGGGGAAGGGGGAGTTAATGGAATCACTGCTGAATGAAAGGATTGCAGAATATCTTGAATTCAGTGGGTTACCTGAGGCAGCATGGGTTGATGGGGAGTCATGTCAAACTGATCTGACAGATTTCTTTGGCTGGGTGACAAAGGAATTAGACCAAGGTGGGGTGATGGATGTGGCCTATCATGATTCCAGTGAAGCTTTTGAAACCATTCCACATAGGAGACTAGTAAGCAAGCTGGGAAGTTTAGGAATGGGTCCAAAGGTGGTGAATTGCATAAGAAATTGGTTAGGGGATAAGCAACAGAGGGTGGTGGTGGTGGTAAACAAAGTTCACTCTGAGGAAGGGAGGGTGACCAGCGAGGTGCCTCAGGGATCAGTGCTGGGTCCGGTCCTCTTTAATGTCTGTTTAAGTGACACTGCAGAAGAGGAAGGGAAAGTCTGCCTCTTTGTGGATGACATCCAAAATCTACAATAGAGTGGACACTCCAGGGGGTAGTGGGTGGAAAGGATGATCAGAGACCTGAGAAAACTAGAGGAGTTGTTAAGGGTATGGCAGCTGGGTTTCAATGCAAAAAAGTACAAAATGATACACTTAGGACACAGAAACACAGGGGTGGAGTAACAAAATGGGTGGAGTAGTAGTGATGATGACTACCAAGCAGGAAAGAGATCTGGAGGTGATCATATCTGAAGACCTAAAGGTGGCCAGGCAATGCAACAAGGCAGTCGGGAGGGCTGTTGGGGTTCATAGGGAGGGGTATCACCAACAGAAAGAGGGAGGTGGTGCTGCCTCTTCGTAGATCCCTTGTAAAGCCCCAATTAGAGTACTGTGTCCAGTTTTGGACACCACATCTCCAGAATGACATAGACACAGTGGAGGTGGTCCGAGGAGGGCAACTAAAATGATGCAGGGTCTGCATTTCAAAGACTAATGAGCAGAGACTAAAGGACCTCAATATGTAAACCCTGGAAGAGGAGAGGGAGATATGACAGAGACCTTTAAATACTTCACGGCGGTAAATAAGGTACAAGAGGGAAGTATTTTTCAGAAGAAAAGGTGCTCAAGAAGAAGGGGACATGCTATGAAGCTGGAGGGGGGGGTAGATTCAGGAGAGATGTGAGGAAGTACTTCTTCACAGAAAGAGTGGTGGATTCCTGGAACAGTCTTCCAGCGAAGTGGTGGGGGTGAATACAGTGGTGGGGTTCAAGAATGTAAGAATAGGCAGAAAGGAATCATAGTGGAAAGGAAGTGGGGAGGGAGAAAGAGCTATAGATCAAGTACGGTTTGCGGTAATAGTGTTGGTAGGGTGGACTGGATAGGCCAAACCGTCCAAATCTGCTATCAAATTCTGTGTTTCTATGTTCCACAGGAGCAAGCTGTGTGAGGGAGATAAGGGATGGTGTTACAGAGTGTATGAATAAAGGGAGGACCTTGGATTGGTGGTCCTTAAAGAGCTACTGACACCACAATGAAAACTTTAAAAAAACATTATAATTAGGTACAATTCTACTTACATTCCATTTATATCCTTTAGATTTCTCCTCAATATTATTACTGTGGAAATTTGCATGACTATGTAGTCTTTATCCCTTAGCGTTCCTTTAGAGTCCATCTGCCTCTATAGTTGACTCCCTACTTCAAGCCATAATCTTCAGTTGTGACATCACAATTGGTTGCCATGAGAGTAACTGTGATGTCACAAGGAGTGCATTATGACCTCAGGTAGGGAGAAAGCAATAGGAATAGATACAGTCTTCAGGAGCAAAGATCCTATTTTCCTGCAGGTGACCTCAGTAATAAATTATGGGGAGAAGAAATACAGAACTAATGTGAAAGACAAGCTAAACTGTGTCTAAATATTATGTTTTATTAAAGTTCAGTTCCAGGGTATAGGATTTAAAGGAAAGACCGGGGGTTGGGAGAGGGGGTTGGGTAGCATTCTATGTGAGAGAAGGGAACAGATGTGCGAAGAACGAGGGGGAGGAATGGAGGACAGAGGCAATATGGGTGCAGCTTCTGGATTCCAAGGGTAGAAAGCTGAAGCTGGGGGTGGTGTACAGACCACCAGCTCAATCAGTGGAACTGGACAGGGAGTTAGCGGAACAAATAAGGAGGGTGTGTAGAAAGGGGAGTGTGGTGATTGTGGGGGATTTTAATCTGCTGGGGATAGATTGGAGCACCCCTGCCACCTCTAGTGCCAGGGAGGAGGTGCTCCTGGACCTGATCCAGGATGGTCTCCTGACACAGCTGCTCAGTGGGCCAACATGACTAGGTAACACATTGGACCGGTGCTGTCAAATGAGGAGGCAGTGATGGAAATAAGGGTGGAAGACCCACTAGCTGGTAGTGACCACCAAACAATGTGATTCACTCTCAAATTGGGCAGGGAGTCTGGAGACACAGTAACAAAGGTGGTGGATTTTCGGAGGAAAGACTTCGGGAGGATGAGGGAAATACTGCAAGGGAGACTTCAGGGTATTAGGCCAGAGATGGATGCACAGCAAAAGTGGGAAATTATTAAAACTGGGCTAACAGAGGCTACAGAAGCTTGCACCAGGACTAGGAGCAAAAAGTGCAGAGCCAGAAAACCATGCTGGTTGAACAGAGAAGTGCTGGATGGGGCGAGGGTGAAGAAAGTTGCGTACCAGAAGTTCAGGAGAATGAGGAAGAAAGAGGACAGGGAGGCTTATGTGAGTTGGTCCAAGGAGGTGACCAAGTGAGTGAGAGCAGCCAAGACACTCCAGGGAGCTAAGGATAGTGCAGGGCATTAAGGGAAGGGAGAAGGACTTTTTTAGATATGTCAGGGAAAAGAGGAAGTGCAAAGATCATATAGTGAAGATAAAGTGGGGAGGGGAGTGGGTGGAAAAGGGAGAGGAACAAGCAGAAGTGCTAAATGAATACTTTTGCTCTGTTTTCATGAAGGAGAAGGATGGTCCACTACAACCATGGAGGGTGGGGGGGGGGAGATGACAGACAGAATGATCAAGGGGAGTGGAGTACTAGAGTGTCTGAGGGCATTAAGGGTGGATAAGGCACCGGGTCCTGATGGCATCCATCCCAGGGTGCTGAGAGAGATGGCAGAGGTTGTTAGCTGAGTCACTGGCAGACCTGTTCAGCACCTCCCTGGACACATGATGTGTGCCTCAAGACTGGAGGGTGGCCCATGTGGTGCCCATACACAAGAGTGGCCCTAGGAACGGGCTAGGAAATTATCAGCCTGTCAGTCTAACTTCCATAGTGAGTAAACTTATGGAGATGATGCTGAAAGAGAGGCTGGTGTTGTTCCTCGAGGGTAATGGCCTCCAGGATGGGCGGCAGCATGGGTTCATCTCAGGGTGGTCTTATCAGATCAGTCTAATAGAATATTACGACTGGGTAACGAGAGCTGGATATGGGTCATGCTGAAGATGTTCTGTACTTGGACTTCAGCAAGGCCTTTGATTCAGTGCCTCATGAGAGACTGGGGGATGCTGACTGCTGCGGGGGTGGGGACATAGCTGACAAACTGGATAAAGAACTGGCTAGAGGGGAGGCTGCAATGGGTGGTTGTAGATGGGGAGTTCGCGACACCTTGAACGGTGGCGGGCAGAGTGCCGCAGGGCTCAGTGCTATTTGGCTTTTTATCTCGGATATTGCACACGGAGTTGGGAGCAGGGCTATTCTGTTCACAGATGATACCAAAATGGGGGCAGTGGTGGATGAAGAGGATGGATGGAAACAATTGCAAGGGGACCTAACCAAACTGGAGGTGTGGTTGGAAAAGTGGCAGCTGGGATGCAATGTGAAAAAGTGCAAGATTATGCACTTTGGGGCAAAGAACCCAAGGAGGGACTACTGGTTGGGAGGTGCGAGGCTGGGGATCACTGAGGAAGAGAAGGACCAAGGGATGTTGGTAACAGGGAGCACGAACTCTGCTCAATGCAGGAAAGCAGCAGCTAAGGCGAATAGGATGCTGGGCTGTATCGCAATGGGTTTTTGGTCCAGACATGGGGAGATGATCCTGCCCCTCTACAGATCTTTGGTCAGGTCACACTTGAAGTACTGTGTGTATCCACCCCGGGTCGCCCCTGAAAAAGGGACCTTTGGTCTCAGTGGACTTACCTGGTAAACAAAATCTAAATAAATAAATAAATACTGGTGGCCATATCTGAAGAGGGATATTAATTTACTGGAAGGGGTGCATCGGAGGGCAACAAAAATGTTACAGGGGATGGAGGGCAAGGCCTACGAAGACAGGCTGCATGAGCTGAATACGTACACACTGGAGGAGAGGAGGGATGGGGGGATATGATTGAAAATATGAGGCAGATAAACAAAGCTAGCACTGAAGAGGTGTTTAAACTGAGGAGGGGTAGGGACATGAGGGGGCACGGACTAAGACTGGAGGGCAGAAGATTTAGGAGGGAGATGAGGAGGCACTACTTCACGGAGAGGGTGGTATCTAAATGGAATGATCTACCAGAGGGGGTGGTATCATGTAAGACAGCAGGAAGTTTAAAGGGACACTGTCAGCTTTGACTCGCTTTTCTCAAGAAATTTTAACCATTGTGCCTCTAGGCACATACATTTCAAGCAAGTAGCACAGAATGCCTCTGTAGAGCCCAAAATGACAGCTTTTACCTAGTTTATTACTTTTTTGCATTAATTACCTTTCAGTCGGGTCCGCATGAAAGTCGCCGTCCACGGAAGCATATCACTTGGGAGAAGAGTGCGTGTGTTCGGGGCGGTCCAGTTCACTTTGCCATGACCATGTTAGAAAGGCATCGGTGTGATAAATCAGCCTCTAATAAGCTTTTCTTGCTTTGAATTACAAAAATGAGGGGTACTGATGCCATAAAATAAAGTTTAAAATGTGGATCCGGTTCGCGATGCGAACAGTTGCCGGTGCTAAAATCCCGTGATGCAATAAAAAGTAGAATACTCCGGCACATGCTGGGATTTTGGCACCAGCTGATCCGCATGCGCGAGATTTTGGCTCCACATTTTAAACTATATTTTGCTGCAATAGTACCCCTCATTTTTGTAATTCAAAGGCAAGAAAAGCTTAATTAGAGGTTGATTTACCACACCGATGCCTTTCTAACATGGTCATGGCAAAAAGTGAACTTCGGGACCGTGCTCCCGAACACACGCTCGTTCTCCCAAGTGATATGCTTCCGGTGGACGGCAGACCCGACTGAAAGGTAATTAATGCAAAAAAATAATAAACTAGGTAAACGCTGTCATTTTGGGCTCTACAGAAGCATTCTGTGCTACTTGCTGGAAATGTATGTGCCTAGAGGCACAATGGTTAATTTTTTTTGAGAAAAGTGATGCAAAGCTGACAATGCCCCTTTAAAGAGGGAGTGGGATAAAGCAAGAGGGAGGGTCTGGGTGGTGGGGGCTGAGGCCATCATGGTAATGACAGATAGGGAGGGGCTTGGGACAGCTGCAGTCTAGGGTGCTAGCTGCACACTCGGGCAGACAATGATAGACCAGGTGGTCTGTTTCTGCTGGCAGATTTGTATGTTTGTATGTTTCTATGTTTCACAGTTGAGTGTTGAGCTCTTAGTGCTGACTGTTCCTCATGAATGTGTAAATAAACAAAAAACAACTTCCTCCCACTCTCTCCCTCCAGTGGCTTTCTCCCCATACCTAGAACAACTGTAGGTGACAAACATCAGCCACATATCGAATGAAAACGCATGTCCCAGCAAGCCCATACCACGCCTATCTGTAAACACATCTTCAGTTTATCTGCCACTGCCCACCATGAGTAAGAATTCACTCCTGCTGGCAGATGAGCAAAGATTTGGAAACTTGGATGAACTGTTGCTGTGTAAACTATACCACCAAGATGCACAAACGTTCACAAAATCAAGGGTAAAAATGCAATATTTATAATGGGGCAGTTTTACAGATAGTGTCTGTTTTTCTAAGCCATGTATTGAAACAGCTTATTTTAGGATACCACCTTTTTAAAAGCTGAGTCACTGATTTTAGTCATTGGTCCCTGATTTTGTAAACCCTATACCTGATTTGCAAAACATGGGACTAAGATATATGGGGAGACTATTTAAATGTATTTGTTGGAAAGCAAGCTGAACACAAGTCTTTTATGACTACATCCAGTACAGTAGAAAATTTACAACCAGTAAAGTAGGAAAAAAATAAAATAAAAAAGAAACCATGCTTCTAGACACCCATCAGAGATGTTTCTTGCTGCATAAGAGATTTGTGGAGTCCCCTTACCCAGACGTTCTTTACAAGTTGTTCCTAAGGCCAATAGAACTACAGCCCAAGGAGCATTTGGATTTTACTTGACGTTTTCAAGAAGCATTACAAATTTACCACACACACACCACCCCTAGTGAGTGTGCCTCCCTCTACACTGTGGGAAGTTCTACTTTCTTTTTGGGTTGGCTTGACCTTCAACAACCTAAAAGATTAATATCTAGGCACGAAGCTACCTTCTTCCATTCAAAAGGAGTCGATTTATAGGATTTATTTATTTTTTTGTTAATATGCTGTAGCTGTATATTGCTTGAAGTTTTGCCTTCAGATTTCTTGTCCATTATTCATCCCTTGCTTGTATTATTTGTTATGACGTGGAGCCTTTGTAAATGAGCACCTGGCTCAAAGGTGTACAATTCCAAGAATTTAATAAAATAAATCAAATAAAAATAGCCATCTGCCCCTAAACCACTGCCTTCCTCCTTCAGTCAGGTCCAGTGCTGCTGAGTTCCTAACCCCACCCCCCACCCCTCCCTTTGCTGCTGGAGCCAGCAGAGATCCATTTTGGGGAGGGAGGCCTGAGAAGGGTCTGTGAATGCCTATAGATGGTACATGGTACACAAGGCTTTTCTGCTTTTTTTTGCCCACATTTCCATGATTGTGCCCATCTCCTTCCCACCTGCATGGGTGTCTAGCAGTGCCCTGTCAGGCCAAACTGGCACAGAGCATCCCCCAGCAGAGGTGGCATACTCCATGGCCCTCCACAATGGTTGCTGTGGCTGCAGAATCTGGTGCCAACTCACCATGGCTGGGAGTGTTTCAGCACAGCAGTACTTCCCTTGCCACCCCTCCCCATGTCACTCAGCCAGCCCCACAGTCCTCTCCTGAATCTGGGTCACCAGCATAGGAGCAAAATGCACTGCTCGCCGGGCCATCAAGTGGCACCATTTATCTGTAGGTATCCACTTTGAAAACTAATCCTGAATATTGTACTTCTGTTTACATCTTGTTCTGTGTTTACTGTAAGGAACGTGCATCACTGATGTTGCTCTGATCCAAAACAGAGTTGAAAAAATGACCCATGTCTCAATACATCTTACCTGGTTACCAATAAATAAAAAGGGGGAGGTGTGGCTATGCATTCATATTCCCCCTCAGCAGGTCATACTGGAATGATGAGATGCTTCTGCTAGTGGGATTGTATTTCAGAGGCACAGCTCCGGTTCATCTCGTTTAACAGATTCTGTTATCTGCCTGACCCACCCGATCTGAAAGCAGGTGTGAACTAGTCTGCAGTTTCTCTTTGAGCAATCCTGGCCTGTGCTGTCCTCATCTCAACACAAAGCAGGAGGGAGGAGGGAGAGGAATTTGGGAAAACAATGATCCAGGCTGATGGGTTTGGTCTAGAACTTCACTTGGAGGGGAAGGATTGTGAGAGCAACAGACATTGTTTTGAGATGCTTGACATTCCAGTTGACAAAAACAAGAGTCCACACAAGCATTGTACCATAGAATTTTATGTGCAGATAATAATCTAGTCTCTTTTTTTTTATTAAGTTTACTGACTCATAATACAACTAAACAGAGCAATGCTACAACAACAGAAATGTTCAAATTGGCTAGTTTTCCATTAGCAGGTTATACAGACCTGCCACTAGAGGGATTCTTGGTCTTTCTACACAAATCACTGTACTCAGTCGTGGGCAATATGGCCTGCATTATCATTTTACTTCTAATCCTGGCAAAAATTATAACTCATAAAGCACTGATCCATGCTAGGTCAGAAGTCTTCCCAGCCTGGGAACCCACAATCATAGTTCCTGCTGCATCTTCATATTGCTTCCCTACTCTTAATCTGTCGGGTTTTCATTTTAATTCTCATCCCTCTCCTCTGGCCCTCCTCCCTTCACCAGTGTCTTTCCGTGCACTTCCCCTGCTAGCCTTGTACGGCCATGTCAGCATCTCCTATGCCCTGGCTAGACGTACCTCAATGACTGAACACCACACAAGAACCCATACGAAAAGAGCCCACTTCTACCTGATAAATGCCCCCAAGAAAATGTTTCTAATTCTTTTCTGTTCAGGCAATGTCGAACTAAATCCAGGTCCCCCAATCAAATCACTTCTCCGTCGGAGTTTGCAGCTGCTCCTGGGATGAAACTGATGATGGTCAATATTCTAAGCCTGCTCAAAAAACTTGATCATCTTCAAGTTTGGGCAGTCCTCATGACCAGATCTGATTATAATTACGAGTCATGTTCTAAAAGACCAACACTGATCCGCAAAATTACTATACCGGGCTTCAAGCTCTTTAGGGCTGATAGAGATTTGGGGGGGGGGGGGGTTGTATACGCCAAATCAAAATTTGATGTTTGCAGCATTTCCTGTAAAAACTAAGCCCAAAGAATATGAGATTGTCTCACTTAAACTTCACCTTCCATCCTCAGAGTGCATCACAGTCATTGGTGGCTACAGACCCCCGTCAGGACGCGCAGAAATTCTTAACGTGTTGAAATCCATAACTTTGGCTGCTAACACGGAAACAAGAATCTTAGGGGACTTCAATATGGATTGGCTCACTGCTAAATCCCACTCCCTAAAAGCCATCTGTGATGAACTGGGTCTTACACAGATAGTAACTGAACCCACAAGAATCGATGCTTCTATCTCTGCCAACAGCTTACTCTTAGATGTCATCTTAACTTCGCATCCCCATAAAATCTCACATTCTGCGGTTCTCCATAATGACATGAGCGACCACAATATTGTTGCATGTTCAAGATTCCAATCTAAAACCCAGCAGCACCCTAAATTCAGAATCAAACGCTCGTTCTGTAAATTCAGCTCAGTAAACTTCCTAACCGATCTAGCTATGATCAGGTGGCAAGACCTATATCTTGCCAAATCTGCTGATGCCGCCGTCTCTGTCCTAAATGACAACCTCACCACCCTAATTAACAAGCATGCTCCTCTTATTAAAATGAGGGTGCAAAAAATCTTGCATCCGTGGTTCACCCAAGAGCTCAAATCTGCTCTTACAAATAGAGACAAGCTATTGTCTAGGGCCAGGCGCACAAAGGACCAGGCAGACTGGCAAGCATTTAGAACTGCCAGAAATGCCTATGTTAAAAGTGTACATGCTACTAAAGCAAACTTCTACATCTTCAATCTGGAAGACACTGAGATCCACTGAAGGCCATCCTGCTGTTTGCTCCCTTCCCACCAAGATTCTGGCCAAGGACGGGATGGTTGAAAATAAACTGCGAATCCTCGAAGAACTTAACCTTCACTTTGCCACTGCAGGGTTGGCATTCGACTCCTCCCCATATGCTAGCCGAGTGAATAACAACACTAGCCCAGATACTACACATGCTACTCCACCTCATCCCTTCCAGTTGTGCCTGTTTAGCTACAAAGAAGTCGAAGACATAATTCAAGAAAAGTGCAAGAGATGATGGCCTTGAATCATTTTTCTTGCGGTTAGGCTATGCCCAGCTCACAGCCCCCATCCTTCACATCTTCAACCTCTCTATTACCACAGCCACTGTTCCATCCTGCTGAAAATCTGCCCATATTCTTCCTCTCTTCAAATCAGGGATCCTTGTGACTTAAACAACTACCGTCCTATCTCTATCTTGCCTGTTCTCTCCAAAGTGCTGGAAAAACTTATATACGACCAACTAAAAAATCACCTTGAAACGCACTCACTCCTAAACCCGGCCCAGTCTAGCTTTAGGTTGAAGCACAGTACCATCTCAGCCTTGGCTAAAGTCTCTAATGACTGGATCCATGCTATGGACACCAAGAAGGTTACTGGTGCAGTCTTTCTAGACCTCAGTAAGGCCTTCGACACGGTAGACCATCACCTCCTAATCACCTGTCTTGCCTACATAGGTGCCACTCCACTTACCTTACAGTGGTTTAACAGTTATCTCTTCAGGAAGGATACAAAAAGTCAAAGCTGATGGCCTACTATCTGCCCGCCTTCCAATTGCCAGAGGAGTCCCTCAAGGTTCCATCCTAGGAACAATCCTTTTTTCCCTGTACATCAACAAACTTGACTCCCACATAAAGAACTCTAGCATATATTTCTTTGCGGATGATACAGTTTTGTACGCATCAGGCTCGTCCTTAACTGAAGTCAGGGAAGCACTCCAAGCTGACTTTATCCAATTAGAAAGCAACCTTATCAATGCCAAGCTTCTCTTAAATGCCAAAAAAAACAAGACAATGATTTCTCGAGACTTGCCTTGTCTGGTGCCCTACCTACCCCACCTAAAAACTTCATAGTTACCTCCCTAGGTGAACCCTTGGAAGTTGTACCTAAATTTTAATATCTAGATATGTGGATAGACAACAAGCTTTCCTTCAACGATCACATCGAGGATCTATCAAAGAGGCTTAAAGCACACTTGGGTTTCTTCTTTAGAAATAGGACCCTCTTTTCTCTCGTGACCCACAAAAGACTTGTCCAAGCAACATTCCTTCCCTTGCTTGACTACTGAGACATTATCTTTATCTCCTCCCCAACCATGAGCCTATCTAAACTGGACGTACTCTATCACCGTGCTCTTCGCTTCATTACTAACTCTGCGTACAGGACCGACCACTGTGATCTTTATGCAGCAGTTGGGTGGACCTCACTTGCCACCAGATGCCTCCTGCATGCTGGCATTTGGACCCTCAAATTACTACTCTACAAACTGCCTGTCTATTTAACGTCTCTCATACACATCTCGCATAGCACCTACTCCCTAAGGAAATCCGACCTTATCCTACTAGATGTTCCCAGGACACGTACCGCAGCTGGCCAAAGAGCTGTCTCATACACCCTCCCAAACATTTGGAACCAACTACAAGCCATGCTGAAGCTAACCAGCATCGTATCAATTAACTCCTACAAAACAGTAGCTATCTCTAAATTAAAAGACATATGTAGGTGCTACTAGGCCCCCAATGCCAAGTCAACTTCCTAGGTACCAACTGGCCTTCTGCTTATTAAGCTGAAATGTGTTGCATAATTTAGGGCAAGGTTAAAGCTGGAATGTACAGCATATATAGCATAAGGACTTCTAGTGTGTATACCTCTTGTATTATATATATTTTTTTTCTTTGTTGTTCTACATTTTATATCTCCTGTCTATGTAATTGTGAACTGCATGTGTATGTGCCTCAGGACCTCCTTGTGAATGAGCTTGCTCAACGGAGTCTTTCCTGCAATAAACTTGAACTTGAAAAAAATTAACCTGTCAAGAGAAGTGTAACTAGTTGGGAACAATGAACGTGAACCATAACAACTGGAAAGTTTATAAATCAAGAAAACCCCAACATTCAATGGAGATTTGCACAAGCATTGGTATTAAACATACCCTTGGAAAGGTTGTACATCTATCTCCACAAAGCCACTAAATAATACAGAGAACCCCAAACTATAATGTAAGACAGTCCATGTGCCACTGGAATTAATAAGCCAACTTCATCAATGGTTAATGTATCCAATGTTTGGTGAGTAATACAAGGGAACCTTTAAGTTGTGGACCACTAACTATGAGTATAGTAATTATCACATTATTATACACGGAAGTAAATTAGGGTAGGTTCTTCCAAAACCCAGTAAATATCACTACATTATAGAAAGGTTCATGGGGGGGGGGGGCATTACAAGTAGACATAAGAATCCAATCTGTCCAATCCCTACACAAGAGGTAGTGTGGTCTAGTTGTTAAGCACCAGTTTTGGAAATGGGAAGGCACAGGTTCAAATCTTACTAGAGATAAATATTCACTGTGTGCCTTTTGCAGGTCACTTTAGTTTTTTATTTGTTCTCTTTTGTTTCCTCTGTCCTGACTGGTACGCATCTGACTTTTATCCGGCAGCCCTGAAGCCTACCCCGACCTGAACCCCAGTGAAGCTCCCTTACCATACTCTGTGATTTACCTCTAGCAGTGCACTCCTGTTGGGTGGCACCCCTCTCTTGATGGATGAATTCTGGAGGCAAGGGACCCCTTTGTACTGGGCTGTCTGACGGTGTGGTGCTTGAAGTGTAAAAAGGTGCCATCCAGTTGGCCAAGACTGTTTTCTACCACCCCAAGACACTGGCTTTTAATGGTGCTGTATTCACTAAGTGGGCGTGTGGCATCAAGCCAAGTGCCACCCCTCCATCCACCATTAGCAACTGGCATATACCCCCTCCAGGTGGCACCAGTGAGGTGGGGATCAGACAGCCATCCACTGTAAGTAGGTGAGAGTCCTCCAAGAAGCTCCACTCTCCTCGCCCACTCGGCCTCCAGCATCTCGACTTGGTTAACCTATCAGTGCTTCAGAAGGGTTACCGCCTTTCAAGTAGCTGAAATCCAGACATTTCATACTAAAATATGATTTTTCACAACACAGTATGTAACCAGGATCAACACAAAAGCCTTCTTTTCTCTACATAATGAGAAATAAGATTAAGGGCCCAATTCACAAAACTTTGCGTCATGCAAACTGGGTTTTGCTCCAAAGTGGTACAGTATTCACAAAACCCCACTTTGCACCTGCAAATCTGGTTTGCGCCGGGGCAAAGTTTTGAGGGGGATGCAATGCAAATGAGGGGGAAGGGACCTGCATATCAGCCTAGTCCCATTCACTAAGCATTTTCTCCATGCAAGGGTCTTTTGCGGGGTTCCCTGGCATGAAGAAAATACCTCCAAGAAAAACCTCCTCTTAACTCCATGCAGCCCTAGTTGTTGGAGGTAGTGCAAGGCGGCCCCCGCAACACCATGTCCTTGGTAGTCTAGTGGTCCCTCCCCCCACCCAATAACCCACCTGGTACTTGTAAACTATTTACCTGGTGGCCCAATGGTCCCTCTTCCCTCCCTCATTCTCCGATCAACGTCCCCATATAAAAAAAATGTTCCTGGTAGTCCAGTGGTCCCCCCCCCGTGCTCTGATTGCCATCCTGTTATAGAAAAAAAAATATCTCTTGTAGTCTAGTGGTCACTCCCCTCTCCCCTGTACTCTAATCACTGTCCCTTTATAGAAAAAAATGTCCATGGTAGTCTAGTGGTCCCTCCCCATTGCTCCGATCGCTTTCCCATTATAGAAAATAAATTCCCTGGTTGTACAGTGGCCCCCCCCCCAATTGCTAATCACCATCAAGTCACTGGCTGACCGTGGTGGTAGAAGGAGGGCTGTTCCAGTCACTGGCTTGGCTTCAGGATAGGGGGAGCTGAGTGCTGGGGCACTACATGCCGGGATGGGGGGTAGGGGGTCCACTAGACCACCAGGATATGTTAATTAGTATTTCACAGGATGGCAATCAGGGACAGAAAGGAACCACTGAACTAGCTGGGAAATTTTAACAAATATATAACAGGATGCGATCGGGGAGGGACCACAGGACTACCAGGGAATTTATTTTCTGTAACAGGATGGCAATTAGAGGATGGGGGACAGACCACTAGCCTACTAGGGAAATTTTTTTCTATAACGAGATGGTGATCAGAGCACGGGTGAAGGGGGAAGGGATCACAGGCTACCAAGGTATTTATTTTATTACACGGGGATGGCGATCACAGCACGGGGGAAGGACCACTGGACTACCAGGAATTTATTTTATTATATGGGGACGGCTATCGGGGGAGGGGCAGGACCACTAGACCACCAGGGAAACTATTTTTACATACTTGGTACAGCAATCGGCAAACGGAGGCAGGGGCACTAGACCACCAGGGACTGCAGCTGCATCAGGCACGGGCTGGGGAAGCCACGCTAAACCACCCGCAGTCTATGTAAATGGGCCCCATAAGGGCATGCAAATAGCCACTTAGTGCCTTGCGTGCCCAATGGACTCATTTACATGATGTGGAACCTTTGTAAAAGAGCCCTAGCTCAAAGGTATTGTAAACCTAGACCTAATAAATAAATAAAATAAACATGGGTGCTTTAGTGAATAGGAAATATCGCACCTGTGCTATTCATTGCAGAGCCATTCGCCTGGCTGGATTTCGGGGCAGTGCTAGTGGGGTTAGCAGTGGTTTTCCAGGGTTAACACTGCCCCGTCCTGGCCCTATTCACAGTCAGATAGTGCAGTGCACTATCCTACTGTGAACAGCAAGATTTCACACCTGTGCAACTGCAAAGCATAGTGCAAAGTTTTGCACTGTGCTTTGTGAGTTTTTGTGAATCCAGCCTGAAGTGCTTTAGTTTTTTAAGTTGTTCATATTGTTTCCTATCGTTTTATGTCATTTGATTTAAAATAAGACAACTTCTAGGTGAAAATGAAAAACATTTTTTTTTTGTAGTTTAGAGTATTGCTTTTTTCATTTTTCCTGGTTTTTTGGCAGGACAAAGCCTCCTGACAAGGCAGTGAGGAACACAAACACAGACATTCCAAGCCAACCCCGCTCTAATGATGGAGATCAGATTCTGACCAATACCATCAGGCGCTTTATCATAGGCCTCCAATGTGTGTGCCTAAGTGAGGGTAGGATGGTAGAAATATATTGCTAGAGCCATTAAAATGTACTAATTTAAGCCACCCAATGGCCCAGAGGGTAGTGGGCTGCACTCCTGCCCCTGTAACCCAGGTTCAGGTGTGAACTTGAGAGTTGGGTCAGGCAATCGAGGGGGGGCTGCTGCTCGGCAGTGCTCCCAGCCAGATAAGGGATAGCCCTGTGGTTCTACTGCTGCAGCAACTACTACTTACTAGGGAGTTTCCCTCCTCCACAGGGGCATTGCTTCATCTGTGCAAGGTCTGACAGAGCACCACCCAGTGTCAGGGAAGTGAGAGGATCTGTGGATGAGGGAGAAAACCCAAGAAAACGTATGTCCCTTCGGCTGTCTGCATGACTGCATCTGGTACTCTTAGATCCTACACTATCTTGTTCCCCACTGGCTCTGGCAGTGTTGGGGGGAGGGGCAGATGGGATGGGGAGACTGCTGGCACAAGGGCCTAATAAAAGGCACAGGTGGCAGTCTCGGGAGCAGCATTTAGGACACTGTCCTACATGCTGAGCCATTGGAGATCTTAGGGCTCAGCTCTGGGCAACATGGACAGAGATTGCGCGCCTCAAATTTCATATTCAAGAGGAAATACATTATAAGAACCACCTGCCATTTCCCCAACATCCAACAGAAGAACCTCGACTGCAGAGGGTAGTTGGTCCAGGAGGTTGGCAGGTGGTTAGGAGGGGCAAATCGGGTGCCCCATCACTCTGTGCTCTCCAACATATTATCTCCAAAAACCATATAAACACTACAAACAGGTATCTGCCTCTATCTCCGAAATCCAATAAAGGGGCAGAGGACATTGCAGAGCAGGACACTGCAGCACAGGAGCTAGCACAACAAAACTCGCCTAAATCAGGAACCAAAACAAAAAAAGCAAAAAGGAAATCCAAAAAACTTCTGATCATAGGAGACTCCATAATTTGGGGAGTTGATACCCATCTCTAGCCAGGGGTAATGGTCAGATGTCTCCCAGGTACATCAGCCTGGAGAGACACTGACTGCATTGCTAAAATTGTTCAGAAAGCAGGAGAAAACATTGATGTCCTGGTACACATAGGGACTAATGATCTCGCCAGCTGGTCAGTTGTGGAGACCAAGGAACACCTGACCAGGCGAGGTGACAAACTATCATCCATTTCATCTGACATCTCCTTCTCTGAGATTCTGCCAGTCTGGGAGGGGGGGGGGAAGATGGATGGAAGGTCAGAGAAGGGGAAATAGGGGAGCTAAACATGTGGCTCCAGGGCTGGTGCCAGGAAAAAGGACACAGATTTGTAGGGAACTGGCAACAGTTCTGGGAGCAAAAGTTCTTTAAATTTGATGGACTGCATCTGACTAAGAAGGGAGTCAGTGCATTGGGGCAGAAGTTTGACGTCTTTGTGGATATTTAAACTAGCAAATGGGGAGAGGGGTGCAGCACCCATACGTCGAATGGGAAGAACACCCCTCCCCCCTCAGCTAGTGGTCAAACAAGGATTCAGCATGTTTTCAGTTCATTTGCATCACCAGGTAAGAAAAAGGTCCGTCTCCCCATATAATACACAGGGAAATGCCAAACCTCACCCAACAACTAACACACTAAATCTGGCCAATGGAAAATCATGTACACAATACTCACAGCCTGGGAAATAAGATCCCAGACCTGCAGGCAATAATGTCAGAGGCTAAACTGGACATAGTAGCAATTAATGAGACATGGTTTACCAGTAACCACACTTGGGAGACTTTAGTACCTGGCTATGTACTGTTCAGAAGAGACCGAGGTGCAAAAAGGGGGGTGGAGTGGCCCTGTATGTCAATGAAAATATCAAAGCTACAGAAATTCAGAATACACATAAGGAGTCAGAAGAACTGTGGGTAACCCTGGAAACAGGAAATGGGACAGCCATAAGACCTGGGGTTGTCTACAGGCCCCCAGACCAGGGAGAGGACATAGACACATTACTGTTAGAAGATATACAAAACATGACAGCTAAAGGGGAGGTTCTGATAATGGGAGACTTCAACATGCCGGATACAGATTGGTCAATACCAGCAGGAACATCTGCCAGAACTAGACACATGGTAGATTCCCTGCAGGGGGAGGGCCTCAAACAACTGGTACAACAACCCACAAGAGACAGCGCTATCCTAGATCTAGTACTGACTAACAGGGAAGGGATCACAGATCTCAGCTAGAAGATCACCCGGGGACAGTGACCATCACATGGTATGGTTCAATTTGACTACTACATCTAAATCATCCATTCCAAGGCAAAAATATGGGACTTCAGAGGAGCTGACTTTGATAAGATGGCCAACAGAGTTAAGCTAGTCTAGCAAAAGAAACACAGGTGAGGGGTACAGGCAAAGTGGATAAGCATTAAGGATGCAATACTTGAAGCAACATCCCATTGTGTTAGACAGAAAAGGAAGTTCAAAAGAAGAAGGAAACCACTTTGATTCTCAAATACAATAGCAGAAAAGGTCAGAGCCAAAAGGCTGGCTTTCAGGAAATATAAGGGAACACAGCGGGATGAAGATAGGGAGGCATACCAAACAGCCGTAAGGGAAGCAGGGAAGGCAAAAAGGCAGGCGAAGTCCCAAACTGAAGAAACATTAGCACGAATAGTAAAAGAAGGTGACAAGACTTTCTATAGATACATTAGGGAAAGAAGAAAGTGCAAAAGGGGTATTGCTAAGCTCAAAGGAGAAAAGGGGGCATGTGAGGAGGACCCTGTAAAAGTATCTATCCTAAATAGATACTTTTGCTCTGTGTTTACTGAAGAGAAGGTAGGGCAGGGCCCACAGCTCAGCACCATGGACACAGGGGGGGAGGGAGGTGAGCACTACTCCCTTCAGAAAAGAAAGGGTCCTACAAGAGCTCACTAAGCTCAGGGTGGACAAGGCAATGGGTCCTGATGGCATACATCCCAGGTACTTTAGGAGCCAAGGGTGGAACTAGCAGAGCCATTATCAGAACTGTTTAGTTAAGGGAGCAATACAGATGAGTATGAATAGATAGGCCACTGACAGAGGAAAGGCCGATGACACATTTATAAGGTAGAAAAAGAAATAGACAGACTGGATGGGCCTTGCAGTCCTTATCTGCCGTCAACCTCTATGTTTCTATGTTTCTATCCCCCACTTGCATACTGTGTGTCTCTGAGCACAGGAGAGGTCCCAGAAGACTGGAGAAGGGCTCATGTGATCCCGCTCCACAAGAGTGGTAGCAGGGAGGAGGCAGGGAACTACAGACCAGTCAGTCTTACCTCAGTAGTGGGCAAGATTATGGAGGCACTCCTTAAGGAAAGGATAGTGCAACACCTGAGTCCATAGGGGCACAGGATCCAAGACAGCATGGGTTTACAAAGGAAGGTCTCCATCAAACTAATCTCATAGATTTCTTGACTGGGTAACCAGAGTGGTGGACCAAGGGGGGAGCAGTTGATGTCGCCTACGTTGACTTCAGCAAAGCTTTCCACACTGTTCCACATAGAAGATTGATAAATAAGCTGGGTAGGCTCGGGGTGGGTCAGAAGTTGGTCAGTTGGGTGGCAGACTGGTTGATGGGCAGAAAACCAAGAGTGGTAGTAAATGGTATACAGTCAGAAGAGATGCAAGTCACAAGTGGGGTACCTCAGGGATCAGTCCTGGGGCCAGTCCTCTTCAATATCTTCATTAGTGACATTGCAGATGGACTAGAGGGTAAGACTTGTCTGTTTGCAGATGACACCAAGATCTGCAACAGAATAGATGATCCAGATGGGGTAGGCAGAATGAGAAGAGATCTGGATAAACTAGCAAAATGGTCAGAATAGTGGCAACTGGGATTTAATGCAAAGAAGTTCCAGATCATGCACATAGGGAAGAGAAACCATGAAGCCACCTATAGGCTGGGAGGAGAGTTTCTGGCAGTCACAAAGGAAGAAAGAGACTTGGGCATCATCATCACCGATGACCTGAAATCATCCAAGCAGACCTCTAAAGCAGTAGGTAAGGCTAAGGGGATGTTAGGGTGTATTAGTAGGGGTATCACAAGTCATAAGAGGGAGGTAATAATCCCTCTTTACAAGACACTGGTTAGGCCCCATCTGGAGTACTGCATGCAGTAGTGGAGGCCACACCTTCACAAGAACATTAACCAAACTGAGGCAGTCCAGAGAAGAGCAACCAAAATGTTGCAGGGACTGCATCAGAAGACATATGAGGACAGATTAACGGAGCTCAATATGTATACCCTTGAGCAAAGGAGGGAGAGAGGTGATATGATCGAAACATTCAAACACCTTAAGGGCATTAGCAAGGTGAAAGAGTCTAACATGTTTAAATATAAGAAAAATAGCAGGACAAGAGGACACAGCATGAGATTAGAGGGAGGCCCATTAAGGGGGAATGTGAGGAAATTCTTTTTCACAGAAAGAGTGGTGGATTCATGGAACGGTCTACCTCAGGAGTGGTGGCTATGAATACATTGCAGGGCTTCAAACAGGCATGGAATAGGCATAAGGGAGCAATACAGATGAGTATGAATAGATAGGCCACTGACAGAGCAAAGGCCGATGGCACATTTATAAGGTAGAAAAAGAAATGGGCAGACTGGATGGGCCTTGCAGTCCTTATCTGCCGTCAACCTCTATGTTTCTATCCCCCACTTGCATACTGTGTGACTCTGAGCAAGACACTTAACTTCCTTGTGCTTCCCAGATTGCACCTGTAAACAAGCTTTCAGCTTAGTGTGTCTCTCCTGGTAAAAAAATAAATAAAATCACGGGACACCTGTAAGGTTGCACCTGTCAGGTTTTTTACCTGGTGATCAGGTTTTCAGGGTTCCTATCAGGAAATCTGATTTTGCTCTGTGCTGGTCAGGTTTTTGAGCCATTGTGAGCAGGGGTCAACCTTAATTTTTTTTTTGCACTAGCCAGCAAGGCAAGTTGATTCAAAATTGCACTAGCATGCAGATGGTTGCACTAGCCCTCAATTATAATGGTAAATTTTGATCACTTATACAGGAAACAATGCAAGCCAAGAAATACTCTGACTGCACATTTATCCTGCTCCTACATTGCTTCCAGCTCCTCAGCAGAAAAAAAGACTGCAGAGCCATCACACATAGTGAACCCTTCCCCTCATTGTTTTGTACCACGGCCTCCTGTCTTCCTCTTCTCTTTCTGCACACACACACACACACACACACACACACACACACAAGCACACACACACCAAACCAGTGGATATCACAACAGCAATGTTCAATCAAGCAGTCCTAGCTCTGCACATGCACAATAGCTGACATCATCATGTACCTCACCAAACTCTCACCTCCACCCACAGGGCAATGAACAGACCAAGGTAGAACGGTCAGCGGGGGATGCTGCAACAGAAGGTAAAGCCATCAAAAAATGGAGAGCAATGAGTACCAATGCCCGTAGTCTAGGTAACAAGCTTCCTGAATTAGTGGCCTTGATGGAGGAGGAACATCTGGATATCGTGGCAGTCACAGAAACATGGTACACACAAAACCATGACTGGGACGTAAACATACCAGGATACACTATCTACAGGAGGGACAGGGAGGGTAAAAGAGGAGGAGGAGAAGTTCTTACATAAAGGAAGGAATAAAGCAACAGAATAAAAGGGTAAACAGGAGGAGAAGAAGCACTGTGGGTAAATTTGGAGACAGGCAATGGCACCACAATCCGCACAGGGTTGTATAGAGACCTCCTTCCTCAGGGGAGGAAATGGACAAGGAAATGATAGAAAGTATACTTAGAATGGCAGAAAAGGGAGATACTGCTGATGGGTGATCTGAATATGCCAGATGTTAACTGGAGTGCAGTTGCAGCTGCCACTTCCAAGAGTGCAGTTATTCTAGATGCCCTACAGGGGGCATGCCTTAGACAACTAGTACTGGAGCCCACTCGAGAGGGAGCAATATTAGACTTGATACTCTCAAATGGAGATAGAGAGAGGATCGCAGATGTAGAAGTGGGTAGCCATCTGGGAACTAGCGACCATCGAACAGTATGGTTCACAATAAACACAGTAATAGAGTCAAGCCACAAAGACAAAAGTACTGCACTTTAGAGGCTGACTTTGCATAATGGGTGAGTGCCTAGGAATGCACTAGCAAATGGGCAGGAAGGAGGGGTGGAAGAACAATGGGAATAATAAAACTGCCATCACAGAGGTAACAAGCCTTTGTGTGAATCAAATAAACAAAACAAGACATGTAAGAAACCACTATGGTTCTCAAAGGAAGTGCAGTGAAGGTTCAAGAGAAAAGAAAGCATTCAGGAAGTACAAGGAATCGCAGAAGGAGCAGGACAGAGAACTGTATCAGTTAAAACAAAAGGAGGCTGGGAAGGCAGTCAGAACAGGAAAGGCCCAAACCGAGGAAAAGATAGCCAACTCAGTTAAGAAGGGGATAAAACCTTTATAGGTACATCAGGGAGTGAAGGAAACCAAGGGAGGATAGTGAGGCTTAATAAAGGGAGGGAGGGTGGGCAGAGGAGACTGTGAAGAGGCAGAGATACTAAACAAATATTTTGCTCAGTATTTACGAATGAAGAGGGGAGATACAAAACAAACAGTAGTAACACTGGATACAGAAGTTGATACCGCCCATTTACAGAAGAAAGGGTTCTGAAGAACTCTTAAAACTGAAGGTGGACAAAGCAAGGGGCCTGATGGGATTCATCCCAGAATTTAAAGAACTAAGGGTAGAACTAGTGACACCACTGACTACCCTTTTTAACAAATCATGGGAGGATGGGGTGGTACCCGAGGACTGGAGGAGGGCAGATGTGATTCCCCTTCACAAAAGTGGGAGCAAGGCAGAAGCAGGAAACTATAGACCTGTTAGTTTAACCTCAGTGATAGGGAAAATGATGGAATCACTTCTAAAGGAAAGAACTGTCGAGTATCTAGAGGCCAGAGGGGCACAGGACCCTAGGCAGCATGGATTCACAGCGGGAAGGTCATGCCAGACGAATCTGATAGATTTCTTTGACTGGGTGACCAAAGTAGTAGATCAGGGAGGGGCTGTGGACATGGCCTACCTAGACTTTAGCAAGGCATTTGACACAGTCCCACACAAAAGATTAATATACAAGTTAGCCAGCCTGGGAGTGGGTCCCAAGATGACAGCCTGGGTAAAGAATTGGCTGGAGAATAGGACACAGAGAGTTATAGTAAATGGAGTCCACTCAGAAGAAAGGAGGGTTACTAGTGGGGTACCGCAGGGTTCAGTATTAGGACTGGTCCTCTTCAATGTCTTTATAAGTGACATTGCAGAAGGACTGGAAGGAAAGTATGTCTCTTTGCAGATGACACTAAGATCTGCAACAGAGTTGATGCACAGGGTGGGGTGGAAAGGATGAGAAGGGACTTGGCAAGGTTAGAGGAATAAATGTATGGCAGCTTAGATTCAATGCTAAGAAGTGCAAGGTAATGCACCTGGGAAACAAAAACCCAGGGGAAGAGTACACAATGGGGGGTGAGATACTAACAACAACAAGAATGGAAAGGGACCTGGGGGTAGTCATATCAGATGACCTAAAGGTGGGCAAGCAATGTGAGAGGGCAGCAAGGAGGGCTTGGGGGATGCTGGGATGCATAGGGAGAGGCATCACCAGCAGAAGACAGGAAGTTATTATCCCTCTGTACAGACAGCTGGTGAGACCCCATCTGGAGTACTGTGTGCAGTTCTGGAGACCCAATCTCCACAAAGACATAGACAGGATGGAAGCTGTCCAGAGGAGGGCAACTAAAATGGTGCAGGGTCTGCACCGGAAGACATATGAAGAGAGACTTAAGGAGCTTAATATGTATAGCCTCGAGGAAAGGAGGGAGAGGGGGGACATGATAGAAACTTTCAAGTACTTCAAGGGAATCAACAAAGTCCAAGAGGGTAGCATCTTTCAAAAAAAGAGGTGTGCAAGAACAAGAGGGCACAATTTGAAGATAGTCCACACTGTGCCCTGGCACCCCTCCCTCCCCTTGCTCCTGAACCTCCTCTCCTGCCCCTTGGGACCTCTGTGTGTCCCCGTCCTCTCTGCCCTCCCCATAGCTTTCTCTTCAACTCAGGCACATCTGGGTGTCTTCTTATTCTTGCTTTCCCCTCCTGTACCTCCCTGCCCACCCCCTGCCCCTTAGCCTCCCTCCCCCATGTCAATCGTAGGAAAACCTCTCACCATCTCCCAGCCAGGGTGTTAGTCATGCTACTACTCCTGTCAGGGAACATTCATCCAAACCCTGGCCCGGTTCCCAGGAGCTCCCCAACTCGCACCACAGGCCTATGCATGGTCTCCATGAATATCTGTAGCCTCCTAAAAAAGTTTGACTCACTACAATGCCTGGTCACATCAATTAACCCTGATGTTATCACCCTGGTTGAGACTTGGCTGTCGAAATCCTCCCCTGACTCCCTAGTCTCCCTTCCTGGTTTCACCCTTTTCTGGTCTGACCGTGTTGGGAGACGGGGCGGCGGCTGCGCTATTTATGTCAAGGAATCTCTCCCTGTATTAGCCCTGCCCGCTCCCATCCTTGACTCCAGGGCCCAGGCGCTTACGCTGAAACTAACCCCTGACCCTTTAAAGGGACCCCTTTATCTGACTACTGCATACATGCCCCCCAGGGACCAAATGCAGGCCATTGCCTCTCTTACAGAATACCTTACCTCTCTACCTCCTACCGCTGATCAAATTCTGGTGGGTGACTTAAATGTCAACTGGCTCAGCCCCTCCTCCTCCTCTACCCGAGACTCCTTTTCTGCAATAGACCTAACGCAACTAGTTACCCACCCTACCAGGACTAACCCCAAGAAAGGCTCCAGTACCCTGCTTGATGTGGTACTCACCAACCGCCCTAATCGAATCCCCAATGTACAAGTCCTCCCAGACTCTCTCAGTGATCACTCCCCCATTCTATTCCACTGGTCAACCTCAGTCCCCAAACCCATAGCGCAGTCCACATGCCGGCGGCGTCTAATACCTGGTGGACTGATAAAACTTAAGGAACTTCTGTCCCAAATTGACTGGTCTCCTATACTGGCAACTCCTGACATCGACACAGCTCTCTCCTTCTTTACCCAAACTTTTAATAATGCCTGTGATATCTTTGCCCCGGTGTTGACCAGCGCTCTAAAAGGAAGAATGCCCCTAGGTTACCCCCAGCTTTGATCCACCAGCTCAAACATAGGGACAACCTATGGCACTGTGCCATTGAGACTGGCTGGCCCAATGACAGCGGTTATATTGCCGCCCAAAACAAGTGCACTGGGCCATCAGAAAGGCCAAGTCTGAGCACCATCGGTCCTCACTCACTGCCTCATGGGGAATCCCAGAACCTTCTGGGATAACATTAAACAGTTAAATGGGAGTGCACACTACCCCCACCCACCCAGATCAACATTAATGGTGTGATTCCTCAGACCCAGCCTCATAGCCAACCACCTCAACACCTCATTCACTGACCTTAGCCCTATCCTCCTACAAATTTTTTTTGACCCTCCTCCCCAGCACCTGCCGTGAATCTTTCTCGCCTTATTTTCTCCTCTGCGTGTTTCTGCCTCAAGAACTTAGGCCGCACCTTGTCACTGCTCTCAAGAGTAATAGTACGGGCAGTGACACCCTGATCCGTGGTATCTCACGGCTGGTCTTAGACACAGTCCTTACCCGATCACATGCCTCATCAACCACTCTTTTGCCTGGGAAGGTTCCAACTGCCTGGAAAGTCGCCACTGTCACCCCTATCTTTAAAGGTGGTGATAGGACTGTGGCTGGAAACTATCGACCGATCTCCATTCTCTCTCTCCTCTCCGAGGCCTTGGAAAAGTGGTGGCCTCTCAAATCTCTGACTACCTCTCCACCACAATGTCCTTTGTCCTGAGCAGCATGGCTTCCGGCCGGCCACAGTACCAACACAGCCCTCCTAGAGTTCTCCAACTTTCTCCACTCCTCCTTAGACACTGGTTCTCTGGCTGGTGCTGTCTTCATTGACCTCTTGAAAGCTTTCGACACTGTCTCCCACCCTCCTTCTTGATGCCCTTAGTCTCTCTGGTTTTGCTGCTGGGCCTATCTGCTGGTGCACCAGTTATCTGTCTGACGCTCACAGCGTGTAAAATTAATGGGACCTGCTCAGACATCTGTCCCATCTTTTTCTGTTCCCCAGGCTCCATTCTGGGCCCCTTACTATTCTCCCTTTACCTTAACACCCTTCCACACTCTTGCTCGGGGAACATTCTATTGTACGCTGATGATGCAGTCATCTTTGTCTCAAGTTGTAACCCTATTGCCCTCCAGGACTCGCTGCAGAAGTCCTTCACTGAAGCCGAGGGCTGGTTCAAGGAACATAGATTGGTGATAAATCTTAAAAAAACAAAAACTATGTTCTTCTCTCATCCCCAAAACAAGTCCTGCAACTTCAAACTCCTCATTCACTCTGGGTCCTCATTCCCATTCGAACAAGTTTGCTCTTAAATACCTAGGGATCCATTTTGACCTCCCTCTCCTTCCATGGACACATCGCTGCCCTAGCCACTGCCACTAATATCCGATTGGGCATCTTACATCGGTATAAACACTGCCCCCCCGGAGGCTCTTCGACTCGTGGTCACCTCCTCTATCCTGTCCTTAGTGGACTATGGACTGCCGGTGTATGGTGCTGCTGATCAGACCGCACTCCATAAAATTCACACTACTCTGAATAAGGCCTGCAGGTTAATTACCGGAGCACCTAGGATGACACACACCTGTCTACTGTATGCTAAAGCGCTGGTACTTGATCTCGACGAGCGCCTCAAATATCTTACCTGTACCCTTACAAAAAAGACCCTCCTTGGGCTTTCCCACCAGGATTGACCACCACCATGCGCCTGTCCCACTGGTTCATACTCAGACCTCTGGGAAAACCTCTCTGTTATCCCTAGAGCTAGGACCTCTCACGGCCAAAGAGCCTTCAGCTTTAGGGCCCCTCCTGGTTCAACACACTGCCCTCCATCTCCGAAGCTCCAACTATATCGTGCTTCAAAACTTCCTTATGTAACCACCTTATTAACACCCGATGCTGTAACTGCCGCTAGTCAAAGCCGTGACTCAATACTTCTATGACAAAGCTTATTACTAAGCTGCTAAGGACAACATAACTCTGGTATTGTTTGCATCCATCCTACCTGTACCAGCTTGTTTGTATCTATGTCTTAATTTACTGTTATACCTATGTGTTGTACTGCTATACTGTGTATTTTGGTTTGTCTTACTGTGACAAGGTACCTTTGTAAATGAGCCTATGGCTCAAAGGTTTTCCAAACTGCTGTTTAAATAAAATATAAAAAAATAAATAAAAATAAGATGGGGGGGCGGCTCAGAGGTAATTTAAGGAAGTATTTCTTCACAGAGAGGGTTGTGGATGCTATGGAACGGCCTTCCAGAGGAGGTTGTGGAGTCAAAATCAGTGGGGGAATTCAAGCATGCTTGGGATAGTCATAAGGCAAGTCTGGGGGGTGGGGGTAGGAAGAAGTAGGCTGCTGGTTAACTAGGATCTGCAGCTTATCCAGTAGGTAGGGAAATGGGCAGACTGGGTGGGCCAAGCGGTCCTTATCTGCCATCAAATTCTATGTTTCTATGTTTCTATGTTAGGCAGAGAAAGACACTCTCAGCCCCCACCCTATAGTCAACTGGAGACCTGCACTTCTAGAAGTTTTTGTACTGTCTCAAGTGAGCCAGGAGTACATCTAAGATTTCTTTGTGGTGGGGGCTACACAAACCTAAGGGGCTTGGGAAATAGAAAACTATGATATTTTTATTTTTAAAAGCATTGATTTTAATATGCTCTGCATCAACAATAACAGATTTTTCTTTAACATTGTCCTTTAATCAGCGCACGGAAAACAGTACATGGGCATAACGCTATACTATCTGTATTTCTAGTATATAGGATAATCTATGTACCCCAGGAAGGCCTATTTTAAGTTTTCAAATTATGTATTTTATTGAAGTTTATTTTTGTACCATATATGATCCAAAGTTTTGTTTTTAGGATGAAAGGACATGCTGAGTGGGATAAGGGTGGGATTGTATGGAGAGTAATAGCTGGCATGGTCCATTTAGAAGAACTGGGATCCCCCACACTTGCCAGTAATGGCAACTATGGATCTGTAGATGGTCATTTCAGAGTCTGGTCTGCAGTGGTGTCCATGGAAAGAACAGAGTTAAGAGATTTAGAAGAGAGAGGGAAGTTATGGTGAGACTGGGATAAATCCCACCACCTGCAGGGCCGACCTTGTATACCTTTTTGCATTTTGTCACTGAAATATTGGATACAAACACTCAAAATGTAGGGAAATGAGGGGCACTAGTCTTAATAATATGGGAGAATTTTTAGACAGAGACTCATTTAGAAAACTGGAAGCTAGTGATTTAATAGCATTCTACCCTTGATCACACCCTGGACACTAGCTGAAAGTCCTAAGAGTAGACTGATAATGACTCACATTGAGTCTTTTGTGGGATCCACCTCTTGAACTGCCAGATAATTGCAGCTCTTAATGAGCTGTTAATCACACCAGGCCATCTGGAACATTGAGTGAGATTAGCATGAGAACTAGAGCCTGCTAAAGTAGACTTTTTTAACCTCATTAACAGCCATGAAAACCTGCACGAGTCAAGATGGACAAGTAGAGAGTTAGCTGCATTAGCCCTGGACAATTTGCACTAGTGTTTGGGCTAGTAAAACAATGTTAAGATTGACCCCTGATTTTGAGTGCTCATATACTTTTGAAACAGATTTTGTCATATCATTCATTTTTTCAGCCACATGTTCAGGCTACAAACAAGTTCTCTTGTCAATATAGCCCTTTGTTTGTGAAAGCAGTCAACCTGGGAGGTATTAAGTATGGCAATTAACACCATTAGCACTTGCTTAACCTAATCTTTTCCACTACAGCAAAGCTGCCCCTACCTTTTGTAACAGTAGCAGAGCCAGTTGTCTTTTACTTTGATCTGATGGTAAACATTTTCATTTACAACAAAATGTTGGCATTTTTAATTGTTTGAAATTATTTTTGCTTCCTCAAGAAAAAAGTATGGGCCCCCAAAGTGCAGGGGCACAGTTTGCATCTAGCTAAGGCTGGCCCTGCCTGCATCCAGTCCCTATCTGTTGTCAGTGTGCCTGAAATAGTGCCATTATGAAGGGATCGCTCTGAATGCTTCTACAGAGGGGGTGCAATTGGACATTTGTCAGCTTGTCTACACTGCCCTGTGAGTGATCTTGCAACCACATCAAACTGTCTCCCTTCTGCTGCAATTAAGGCTGACAAATTGTGTTTTGGGGAACATTGTAAGTTAACAGTGTTCCACAAAGGGGCTGTGATCTTGACTTTCCCACGGAACGAAGGGGCGCCAATCACCAAGTGGGTTTGCTTCTGTGGGAGGGGCTCCAGCTCTTTAAATCCCTGAGCCGCACTACAGTGCAAGCACTTGGTGTGAGCGTGAGTGGCACACGCATCACTCCATAGAAGTATTTATACAACAGCAGATCCAGGGTTAGCTGGGGCTGAAGTTTTGTTTAAAGTTATTAGTTTTAGTTAAGATGGGTTGGTGTTTTTATATTATATTGATTGTGTTTATGCTTAGTTTTGTACCCTGGCAGGTTGTCAGTACCTGACCTTTTAGGGATGTGCAAATAAATGGCCTGGTACTAGGAAGGCCAAAATCAAGCACTGACTGCCATTTAAATATTGGTAGGCATCACTGTCTGACTTTTGACAATGTCTTGGCCTCATTCTAAGTTTACTATCACATTGGTTTAGTAACTCTGGTCAAAATGCATTATTTAAATACAGGATCGGGATGGTATATGGGTCATGTTTTTGTGATTTATGTTAAATCCTGTACTAATTTATTTAATTGGGTAACATGTTTACCTTCCAGGATCTGTATTTTAATGGGGATGCTTCTGAGTGGGTTGTTTCTCCAAATCTCGGACCCCCGTCTACATGTTTTAAAAATAAAAAGGATATATCTTTTTTCATGCCAATGTGAGAAGCATTTTACCAAAAATGGATATGATCAGGGATTTCATGGTGGATAATAATCCAGATTTTATGTTGTTTACAGAAACCTGATTGAGTACACAAGTCGAGGATGCTATGATAGACCTATAGGGTTACAATGCAATGAAAGCAGACAGAAATAAAAGGGGAGGGGGACTAGCTTTTTATTACTCACACAAATTTACTACAAATTGTCTTTACTTAGAAGTGGACCCCAATAGTTGTGAATATCTAGCTGTAGAAGTAAAGCTTCACATGGGAAAAACATTATTTTTTTTCTTTCCTATTTACTGTGCTTTTTTGTCTGCCCCCCAACATTGGGACTTCTGCCCCGGTCATGGTCCTCATCACCCTCCACTCCCATATGGCTGAGATTCCCTGGTTGCCCCCTTGGCTTCCCCCCAGGGCGGGGCCAGGGCATCGGCCAAGGCACCATGGACATAAGTCCAGTCTGGGGAGCCGGGCTGTGAGCTGCTGAAGATGTGGTGAGGTGGGCATCATGGAGACGCTGGTGACAGTGATTTTTTCCCCTTAGGCTTGGGGGCAGGGATGTGCAATGACGACCTGCATCTGCCCTGCCCCCCTGACATCCAGAAGTCGGTAGCTTGTGGTGCCCCTAGCCTCCGCTATGGGCCCCTCTGTACACTGGATGTTCTCCCTGCCCTTCCCCCAGAGAAGGAGAGCCATCCATGTGACGTTCCATCCCTCTCCCCTGGCTGGCCCCCTGATGACCTGGGTCCATTCCCAAACCCGGGTCACCAGCATCACAAGTGGAAATCCAACTTCTGCACTGACGGGATGGCAGGAAAACCATTATTGATTTTTGGTGGCTATAGACCACCTCATTTTCCTATGTTGCAACTAACCTCTCTTTCAGCTGCCCTTTCTCGTTTTGTTTTCACCCATGAACTTTTACTCCTGGGTGATCTAAATACAGATTGGATGTGTCACCTTAAATCTAAAAATTTAAGAAATATAGTGTAAGATTTAGGTTTATCACAACTTATAAACGAACCCACCTGAGTTAATATAAAGCACCCCACATACTCTTCCCTACTTGATGTAATTTTAACTAATTATCCCATTTCTATACAGAGTCTGGTGTTTCTACAGACATGTCTAGTGACCACAATATGGTACATTGTATTAGGGGGGACAGTAGAGTGCAGGGTCCAGCTAGATATATAACCTTTCGATCCCTAAACAATTTTGATTATTTTAAGTTTATGGCAGAACTAGAGGGATTAAACTGGGAACACTTGGAATTAATTCCTGATTTGGATTTAGCCTGGGAATATTTCCAGGAGGAACTGATAAAGGTTTGTGACAGACATACTGTATGCCTGTAAAATCTAAAAGGGCGAAGGTTAAATCAGCAGTGTGGTTTTCTTCTTCATTTCAGAAATTAAAGAGGTTAAAAATAAAGCATGGAATACTGTTCATCAGTCAAGCACTTTGATAGACTGGCAGAAATATCAAAAACTTAGAAATAAATATGTGGAAGTGTCAGGGCAGCAAAAAGAAGCCACTTTAGGACAAACACCTCTGAGGCCAAGGGAAATCCATCCAAGTTGTGGTCTCTAATTAAAGATTTAAAGTGCAATGTTAGTCATAAGCACAATGTTCAATTAGCTCCTGAGGAAACATAAGTATCTGGGCATAATGTTGCAGACAGGTTCAATAGTTTCTTTAGTGAATCTGGAAATTTCTTTGGGGATCTTGTAAATCCACTAAATATCCCAGACATCAATATACTGTAAGTAATAACTCGGGTAACAATTTAATGGCTTTTTCTTTGAAAGAAGTGGAATGTTCTGAAGTTTTGGAGAAATTATTGGGATTCAAGAGTAGTGGAATTCTTTGCTTTGAACATAGCCCTCCCCTGACTTACTTATTTAATTTATATAATTTATTTAAAAATTCATGGTATTTTTTTCCCCAGGCCTGGAAGTGTGCCAAGGTTGTATCCATTTTTAAGTGGGGAAACCCTGGCTTACTTTCAAATTTTAGACCAATATAATTACTCCCTATTGTTAGTAAAATGTTTGAGAGGAGTCTGACGGACCAAGTGGTTGATTATTTATCAAGACATAATCTCTTTGATGAGTTCCAGTACAGATTTCATAAAGTATATGGTACAGTGGTATCCATGTCAAGGGTCTTGGATGACATCGGTAGGACAAATGATTTGCTGTACTGTACGGGAGCCATACTGATCGATTTGTCCAAGGCCTTCAACACAGTTGACCACCAGTCCATGTTACAACAGTTGTCTGAGCTAGGACTAAGCAGAAATGCTTTAGTCTGGTTCTGTTCTTACTTAAGTAACCATTATCAATTTAATAGGGTAAATGGAATAGATTTTTCTTCTTCTTCTTTGAAGCTGGTAAGAGGCATACCTCAGGGCTCAGTGCTGGGGCCACTCCTCTTTTTAATTTATCTAAAATATATTGGTAGAAGTGTGGAGGAGGTTAATTACCACCTCTATGCAGATGACACAATTTTTTATTATTCTAACAGTTCTGGAATGGAAATCCAGTCCAGTCTGCAGTCTAGATTTGATTCATTGCAAGAATACTTTCGACATTTATAGTTAAAGCTAAACACATCCAAAACAAAATCCATCTTGTTTGGCCCAGCTTCCAAACTGAAATCGGACTTAAAATGTGGCATTTTTGACTCATCAGGCATTTATTTAGAATCAGTTAAAATGTATAAATATTTGGACTATTGGTTGGATCATTTAGGTACAGAGGATAATCACAGGATTGGCCAAGTGGGTAGAGGGTAGGTCGTTTGTTCAGAAATCAAAAATGTTTAGATCCTAATACAATTAAATATATAATTGAAGTACAAGGCTTGCCATTATTTGATTATGGTGATATCTTATATGGAAGGGCCTCACAAGATTGATTATCCAGGTTAGATGTACTTTATAATAAACTGGCCAGGCTAATCCTGAAATGTCCTATGACTACCCACCATTGCAATCTATATAAATCCCTGGGTTGGGTTTCCTTGGCTAATAGGTGAGATATTTACACTAGTTTATTTGCATACAAGTCCGGTCTGGGTCTTAGACTTAAATATTTAAGTGATAGGCTTGCTTTTCGGTCCATCGAACCATCTTTAAGAATAATACAAAAAGGTCATTACAATATTTTAGCCACGTGGTCACGACGTTCTGGAATAAATTCCCACCCTGTTTTAGAGATCCTTACTCAAAACCCCCATCTATTTCCATGCTCAAGAAATACTTGTTCTCTAATGTTCAAATTTGTAATTGTTTTAGTTAAATGTGGATATACTTTGCACATTGAATATTGTGGTTGTATGTACATTATTGTATTGATAAGACTTAATGTTTTAACTAGGTTGCTATTTGTATATGAATACTGTATGATTCTGCTGATGTACTGTATGTGCTGTAATTAGTATGATTTTATGCTGGAACTGGGTTGCCATTGTGAACGAGCATAAGCTCAATGGTTATTCCTAATAAACAACAACAACCACAACAGTATACTATGCTGTTGTTCATTATCATTTTAATTATCATGTACTTGTTCCACCCAGGACCACTTTGAAAATGAGTTTGCTCAGTAGTGATATACCTGGTTAAATAAAGTTTTGATTGATTGATTACAGTATGACTAAACAGTGTTGTACAATTACAATAAATACAGACTTGCACAAGGATTTGAATACTCATTATGCCTTGCACTAGGGTCTAGGCTTTAGAATAGGTGTGTGGTTTGGAGAAAGGCACAAAAAACAAATAAAGGCAGAAAATACAATTTAAACAGAGTAATACAGCATATACAAATCCCTTATCAGTCACAGCAGAAGAGGCACAAGCAGGCCATAAGGAGAAGGTGCAGGGTACAGAATGTGCAAACTTCAAGAGCACCAGATTTTGTCACAGCTCTCCCCATCCTCCACTCTTCTGCCTTCCTCAGCCCTCTCCAGTCTGGGTTTAGCAAATCACATACCACCATCACATCACTGCCTTAACTCACAAATTCCATCCTGAAGAGGCTAGATCAGGGTCACATCACCTCTACAGTCTTTGCCGAACTGACTAAGCCCTTCAACACAGTTGCACCCCCTTCTGGACCTGATAATGAAAGACAGCCTCTTTGATCAAATGGCCACAGGGTTTAGGTCCTACCTAGCAGGCAGGTCCAAGCTTGTCATCGTAGGTGATCCCCCTCCATTGACTCTGGAGTTCCCCAAGGTTCTCGATTGCCTCTGGAGTTCCCCAAGGTTCTCGATTGACTCTGGAGTTCCCCAAGGTTCTCGATTGCCTCTGGAGTTCCCCAAGGTTCTCGATTGCCTCTGGAGTTCCCCAAGGTTCTGCCAGCTCCTGTTACATGGATGAAGGTCACATCACCTCCACTATTGTTGTTGATGGCAGGGGTTACACTGGTCACTTCATCAGAAGAGAGAGATCTGGGAGTCCTCATCAGTGACTCACTCAAACAAACCAGACATTGCAACAAGGGTTATAACAAGACAACTATGATGCTGGGGTATATAGGGAGCATTTTTATCCATAGGAGGAAGGAGGTTATACCGCTTTGAAATAGATTTACATATACATAATCCAACAGCAATTACTTCAATTTGTTATGCAACTGTGAAATCTCACATACAGCGCTTGATTTTAATGGATGGCACAGTACGCTCCTTTAATGCTGCTGGCATGACTGACTCTCCTGCAGGTGATCACTGTCAACTTAAACTGAATGGGATTGTGGGATAGAATGTTGTGAATTGATGTGCATGTTTAGTACCCAGGTGTATTTATGCATGTGCATTTTATTAAACATTGTTTATTGCTGCTAGTCTGCAGCTGCGTTTGTACAGTGCACTATGGCCCCATTTTCAAAACAGTGGAATGTGCTGCTGGTGGGGGACTTCAGTCTGACAGCTGTAGACTAGAGCCTCCCAGCTGCACCTTCAGCTAGAAGCAAGGATATCATAGACTCCTTACAATGGGCATTTCTTAGGCAGCTAGTCAGGGAGACCACTCCTGATGGAGTTCACAAACAGGGACAATATTTCAGACATCAAGGTGGGAGGCCACCTGGAGACCAGCAATCAGTGTGGTTCAACATAAGGATGGCAGTGGAAGCAAACCACACAAGGATGAGGGTCTTGGACTTCAGGAGGGCAGATTTTTTTTAAAATGGACAAATGTCTCAGAGACAACCTAGCAAGGGGGGGGGGATGACTGGGGTGGAGTGGAAGAACAGTGTGCTAGGCTAAGGGAAGGCACAGTGAAGGCAACAAACATCTGCACAAAGGAAGTGAGCAAAAACAGGAGGCAAAAAAGAGACCACTGTAGTTCTCAAGGGAAGTGGCTGAAAAGGTAAAGGCTAAATGGATAGCATTCAGGAGGTATAAAGAGACATAGAGGGAGAGGGAAGATGACAGGGAGATGTATCAAGAGAAGCAGATGGAAGCAGTAAGGAGCACAAAAGTGCGAATTGAGAAAAGAACAGCTCAAGGGGTAACTAAAGGGAGCAAGATATTTTTAGGTACACAAGTGAAAAGAGAAAGACTAGAGGAGGGATTGGGAGGTTAAAAAGAGCGGGGGGGGGGGCTATGTAGAGAAGGACCAGGAAAAAGAAGATATCCTGATCAAATACTTTTGTTCAGTCTTTACAGAGGAAGGGGAAGGAGATAGGCCACATAAAAGCAGTAGAAGCAGTGAGGGGAGTGAAATAGACACAAGTCCTTTTGCAAATCTGAAAGTGGACTCAGTTATGGGACCAGAGACGGGGTAGTCCAAAAAGTATTGAGGGAGCTCAGGGAGGTGCAGGCTACACCTCTGATAGCACGATTCAACAACTCACTGGAAACAGGAGTGGTTCCATAGTACTGAAGGAGAGCAGATGTAGTCCTGCTTCATAAAACAGGTAGTAGGGAGGAGGCTGGCAACTATAGGCTGGTCAGTCTGACATCAGTGCTGGGGAGGTTAATGGAGTCACTGCTAAAGGAAAGGATTGTGGAGTATCTTACATCTGGTGGGTTACATGACCCAAGGCAGCATGGATTCACAGGGTGGGTGGGGGTGCATCTTAGATAAATCTGATAGATTTCTTTGACTGGGTGACCAAGGAGATACACCAGAGTGGGGTGGTGGATGTGGCCTCCATAGGATTTAGTAAGCTGCTCAACACCATACCACACAAGAGATTCACAAGGAAACTGGGCAGCTTAGAGGTAGATCTTAAGGCGGTAAACTGGATAAGAAATTGGTTGAGGGATAGACAACAGAGAGTGGTGGTAAATGGAGTTCACTCTGGGAAAGGGAACATGACCAGCAGGGTGCCTCAGGGCTCAGTACTGGAACCAGTACTCTTTAATGTCTTTATAAGTGACATTGCAGATGAGCTGGAAGGGAAGGTATACCTTTTTGCAGATGACACCAACATTTGCAATAGGATAGATGCTCCAGAGGGGGTGGAAAGAATGTGCAGAGACCTGAGAAAACTCAGAGAGTGGTCAGGGGCATGGCAATTAGGTTTCAATGTGAAAAAGTGCAAAATCATGCACTAGGTACAGAAACCCAGAGGCAGAGTACAAAATAGGAGAAGAGGTATTGACGGTCACCCAACAGGAAAGGGACCTCTGAGTTAATCATATTTGATGACTTCAAGATGGCAAGACAGTGCAACAAGGCACTAGGTAGTGAGATGCTGAGGTGCAGAAGGAGGGGTATCACCAGCATGAGGAGGGAAGTGGTGTTGCCACTGTATAGATCACTGATGAGACCCAACCTGGAGTACTGTGTCCAGTTCAGGAGACCACATCTAAAGAAGGACATAGACAGCATGAAGGCTGTCCAGAGGAAGGTAACTAAAATGGTGCAGTTGCTGCATCAGAAGCCCTATGAGGAGAGGTTGAAGATCTCAATACATACACCCTGGAAGATGGATTTTTTTTTTAATTGTTTAACTAGGAGTAGCACACTAAGCTGAAAGCTTTTTTACAAGAGCAACCTGGGAGAACAAGGAAGTTAAGTGACTTGCTCAGGGTCACACAGTATGCAAGTGGAAGCTGTGGGATTCAAACCCAGGTCTGGTCTGCTGGATGTCATCAGATTTACAGCTCAGAGCCTTAAACTACTGCACTATACTGCCTCTGGATGAAAAAGGGATATATGATAGAGATCTATAAATACCTCATGGGGTTAAATGAGGTACAAGAGTGGAGTATTTTTCAGAGGAAAAGATGCACAAGAACAAGTGTTATGCAATGAAGCTGGAAGGGGTAAATTTAAGAGAGATGTAAGGAAGTACCGATTCATTGAAGAGTGGTGGATGGCTGGAAAAGTCTTCCAGCAGAGGTGGTGAGGGTGAAAACAGTGGTGGGATTCAAGAATGCATGGGACAGGCACAAGGGAATCTTGGCTGAGAAGCAAGGGGTGAGAGAGCTGGCAATAAAGTAGGGTCTGAGGTGGCAGTATAGGCAGGGAAAGAGAATGGGCAGACTGGGTGGGTCAAGTGCTCCTTATCTGCCCTCAAATTCTGTTTCTGTGTTTATAATCACTGGAATGCCTTAATGTCATTACTGAACCAAATTGTGTGTTTTTTTACATTAAAGGTTTCATAGTTTAATTGCATCAATGTACAAAGAACTATTTATAAAATCTCTTGGGTCTTCCTTGCCAAAGGACAGCAACAGATCTTGGGGTGCTTACCCAATCAACACATTCAAATCCTTGTGTTGTACATGAAGATTTTAAGCTACTAACATTTAGGGTTACCACCTTTTAAGAAGCCCAAAGTGGGACATTACTTACTGAAACACAATTTTTCGCAGGACAGTACCAAATCTTGACCGATGCAACAGACTTGTTTTCTCTATATAATCAGAATTGAGGCTAAGTATTGTAGTTTCTTAGTTGCTTCTATTGTTTCTTATCATTTTCAGGTGTTTTAATTAAGCTATTAAAGTTTTCTATAACAGTTAGTGGAAAGTTAGAAAATATTTTTATACTGTAAAATCAGGACATTTAGTATTTTTCATGTTTTTTTGCAGGACACAGCTGCCCAAATCAGGATTGTCCTGCGAAAATCAGGACAGGTCGTAACCCTACTAACATTATGCTATATGTCCATTTTTCCCCTTTTAGTTCCACCCACCAGCCCTTCATGGAGCCGCCATAGCAGTCGGCACCCCTCCACTCACCGTTGCCAGTGTTGCTCCTCATTCGGCCAGCTGGCATGTGAAAATGCCAGATGGCTGTGGCCCTCTCCTATGACTTACCTCCAAGATGCACCAGACCTCAGCCTCATATTATGGGATCACACAGGAACCTCATTCTCCTAGGTAGCAGTGCAACATGGCACCACAGCGTCAACCATTTAACATAAATTTTTTTTTTCTGTCCCATATCATTGGTCTCCTCATATGCCTACTAGCACCCAACTTTCTCACATGCCATAATGCCACCCTCTGCTCACCAAACACTCCTTGCTGCCTTGGAGGATGTTCCACAGAACTTCAGTCTGCCTGCATACCAAGGACCAGCTTATTCTGTCTGGGGTACCCTCTGACCTGGGAGGAGTGCTTCCTGCTCCATACTTCCGCCAGTTTGCCAACTTGACCCTGCCAGGGGCCTCCCTTCCAGTTGTAGGGAGGACTGGACTAGCCAGAATGCTGGCTGGAGTGGTCCTTCCTTTGGTGCACCCAGTGAAGAGGGATCTGTTGGTAAGTGGGGGGGGGTCAGCAAAGGTCATCATCCAGCATGTTGGTACGGCATTTTCCACCAATTTCCTCCCCTCCCACCCACTCTCTTGTGCACTGCTCTGGCTGGTGGTGGGCATGCCTGGCAGCACGTGCTCATCCAAACTGTTAAAGGCAGCTCCAGCATCTGGAGTCATCACATAAGTGGTGTGTCAAGGTCCTGACAAGGTGGAGAGTGTCTCTAATCACTCAGCGCCACAGAGCAGACAGAAACATAACTTTTTAGAATGCCTGTCAACCTATCAAAATGCTCCGTTTCCAGCCACTGTTTTATAATTGGGTGTGGGGTGGCGGTGCTGGATTGCAGCAGTAACAGTCGAACAATAATCAGATGAGAGCTAACATTTACAAACTACATACTACAGAAAATACAGATTTATAAAAAAAGTGCAGATCCCCTTTTGCACCTTGAAATCAGCAGAAATTATCTACTCTTTTCACTGGTTTTTGGATCTTTTTTTCACACTACCTCATGAACATGACAGGTGTGGTTTTTCAAATCCCAGCCAAAATGTATTCTTGCACTTGTGGTGCAAAATGACATTCTGGCCAGTATTTTATAAATGACACTTGTCATGTTCAGAAGGAGGGGTCATCAAAAGACTATGCTGAAAATTTGGAGTCAAAATGTTATTAAATAACAAAGTTATGGAGAAACATTGATTTTTTTAAAATGTTATTAATTTTATTCTTTTTGCTCCCCCAGCTCTAGGCTAGCCTCTCCTTTAGGCCTTCCTATGCCCCTCGCTGCCACACTGCCTCGATGCAGCCACCCATCACCCCACATTGCAGCCCTTCAGGTAACCCGGAGGTAACCCATCACTGGGTAGGTCCCTCTCCTCTGAGGAGGAAGGCACATGTGGAGTAGCCAGCACAATTCTTGGCCCGGGTGCTACTGAGGTGGTTCATGTGTTGTTCAGGGTCTCGTGGCAGCAGGAACTGGCAACCGTCGTCTAGTTGGCTGTGGGGTTCTTTTCCCATTTGCTCCCCAGGGGCATGGCATGCCACAAACATCAAGGCGTACGCTGATGTTCACCACACCCCATCAGTCACTGGGACCCAGCGTGACACAGCTCCCCCAGCTTCCGCCAGGGGGTCAGCAAGGCACAGGGTCACTTCCCTGCCCTCCCCCTGAGAGAAGGCAAGCAGTCATCCAATGTTCGAGCCCTCTCTTCCTGGCTGGCCCTCCAGCACCTGGACCCATTCCCAAACCCGGGTCACTGGCATCGCAAGTGGAAATCCAACCACTGCACAGCTGGTTTGGCTTAGAATTTTTTAAACATCTACTCAGATTGTAACACTGTGATGTGTGCAGATTTTGGCCCCCAATTTTCAGCATAAACCTCCTGGTACACCACTTCATGAACATGACAGGTGTAATTTATCAAATCTCCTCCAAAACATGTTTTTGCATTTGCTCTGTGAAGTCTCCTTTTGAACGGGATTTTGAAAAATTCCACTGCTGCAATCATAAGGTGGGGTCATAAAAAGACAGTGTTGAAAATCTGGGACCAAAATGAAAACAAACAACAAAGTTATGAGGAAAAGTTTAATCTTTTTCATTGTTTACTCATAACAGATTTTGGCCCCAAATGTGCACACGGCCCTTTTGTTACCCCTCTTGATGAACATGACAGGTGTCATTTTTCAAATCCCCTTTGAAACGTGTTTTTGCAATGCCTCACAGTCCCTCTGTAAAACCACCTTTCAGACAGGATTAAAAAAAAAAATCCACCTGTCTTGATCATAACATGGGGTCATGAAAAGACTATGTTGAAAATTTAGGGTTAAAATATGAAAAAAAAAATTACAATATGAAGAAACATTGAATAGTTCCTGATGTTTTCTCATAATTTTAGTTTTGCTGATTTTGGGCCCTAATGTTCAACATATCCCTTGTGTTACCCTACCTCATAAACATGACAGATGCCATTTCTCCAATCACCTCTGAAATGTATCTTTGCAGTCGGACTGCAAAAAAAATAAATAAATAAATAACCTGTCTTGATCATAACATCAAATCATAAAAGGACTATGTTGGAGATTTGGGTCAACATGTACCACAGTTGTGATATTTCCTGTGGCAGAGCAGGAAGGGGTGGATCAGTGGGGCATCCTCAAGGTGCGCTCATTTACAGGGGCACTAGTAATTTAACTTGTTATAACAAGTTAAACAAAAACAAAACACAATCAAACCATTACTTGCATTTTTTTTCCTTCTAATTACTCTGACTAGGTTATAAACCCAGCAACTTACCTGGAATGGATATAATTAACTGCAGGTACTGCGAAACAATTTTCAGAAGGACAGTCTTACAGGATTTAGGACACTGTCCTACATGCTGGGCCATTGGAGATCTTAGGGCTCAGCTCTGGGCAGCATGGGCAGAGATTGTACGCCTCAAATTTCATATTCAAGAGGAAATACATTATAAGAACCACCCGCCATTTCCCCAGCATCCAACAAAAAAACCTCGACCGCAGAGGGTAGTTGGACCAGGAGGTTGGCAGGTGGTTAGGAGGGGCCAATCGGGTGCCCCATCACTCTCTGCAGTCCAACATATTACCTCCAAAAACTATATAAACACTACAAACAGGTATCTGCCTCTATCTCTGAAATCAAACAAAGACGCAGAAGACACTGCAGAGCAGGACACTGCGGCACAGCAGCTAGCACAACAAAACTCACCCAAATCAGGAACCAAAACAAAAAAAGCAAAAAGGGAATCCAAAAAGCTTCTGATCATAGGAGACTCCATGATACAGGGAGTTGATACCCATCTTCAGCCAGGGGTAATGGTCAGATGTCTTCCAGGTACATCAGCATGGAGAGACACTGACCGCACTGATAAAATTGTTTACAAAGCAGGAGAAAACACTGATGTCCTAGTACACATTGGGACTAATGATCTCACCAGCTGGTCAGTTGTGGAGTCCAAGGAACACCTGACCAGGCTGGGTGACAAACTATCATCCATTTTGTCCGGCATCTCCTTCTCTGAGATTCTGCCAGTCTGGGAGAGGGGGGCAGATGGACGGAAGGTCAGAGAAGGGGAGATAGGGGAGCTAAACACGTGGCTCAAGGGCTGGTGCCAGGAAAGGACACATATTTGTAGGAACTGGCAACAGTTCTGGGAGCGAAAGTTCTTTAAATTTGATGGACTGCATCTGACTAAGGAGGGAATCAGTGCATTGGGGCAGAAGTTTGACGTCTTTGCAGAATATTTAAACTAGCAAATGGGGAGAGGGGTGCAGCACCCCATACGTTGAATGGGAAGAGCACCCCTCCTCCCTCAGCTAGTGGTCAAACAGGGATTCAGCATGTTTGCAGTTCATTTACATCATCAGGTAAGAAAAAAGGGTTGTCTCCCCATACAATGCACAGGGGTAATGCCAAACCTCACCCAACAACTAACACACAGTAATCTGGCCAATGGAAAATCATGTACACAAATGCTCACAGCCTGGGAAATAAGATCCCAGACCTGCAGGCAATAATGTCAGAGGCTAAACTGGACATAGTAGCAATTAGTGAGACGTGGTTTACCAGTAACCACACTTGGGAGACTCTCAGTACCTGGCTATGTTTTGTTCAGAAGAGACCGAGGTGCAAAAAGGGGGGAGGAGGCCCTGTATGTCAATGAAAATATAAAAGCTACAGAAATTCAGAATACACGTAAGGAGCCAGAAGAACTGTGGGTCACCCTGGAAACAGGAAATGGGACAGCCATAAGAACTGGGGTTGTCTACAGGCCCCCAGACCAGGGGGAGGACACAGACACATTACTGTTAGAAGATATACAAAACATGACAGCTAAAGGGGAGGTTCTGATAATGGGAGACTTCAATATGCCGGATACAGATTGGTCAATACCAGCAGGAACATCTGCCAGAACTAGACACATAGTGGATTCCCTGCAGGGGGAAGGCCTCAAACAACTGGTACAACAACCCACAAGAGACAGGGCTATCCTAGATCTAGTACTGACTAACAAGGAAGGGATCACAGATCTCCAGGTAGAAGGTCACCTGGGGGCCAGTGACCATCACATGGTGTGGTTCAATTTGGCTACTACATCTAAATCATCCCATTCCAGGGCACAAATATGGGACTTCAGAGGAGCTGACTTTGATAAGATGGCCAACAGAGTTAAGCTAGCCCTGGCAAAAAGAAACACAGGTGAGGGGGGTACAGGCAAAGTGGGCAAGCATTAAGGTTGCAATACTTGAAGCAACATCCCATTGTGTTAGACAGAAAAGGAAGTGCAAAAGAAGAAGGAAACCACTTTGGTTCTCAAATACAGTAGCAGAAAAGGTCAGAGCCAAAGGGCTGGCCTTCAGGAAATATAAAGGGACACAGCGGGATGAAGATAGGGAGGCATACCAAACTGCCCTAAGGGAAGCAGGGAAGGCAGTAAGGTAGGCAAAGTCCCAAACTGAGGAAACACTAGTACGAACAGTAAAAGAAGGTGACAAGACTTTCTATAGATACATTAGTGAAAGGAGAAAGTCCAGAGGGGGTATTGCTAAGCTTAATGGAGAAAAGGGAGCATATGAGGAGAAGGACCATGTAAAAGCATCTATCCTAAATAGATACTTTTGCTCAGTATTTACTGAAGAGAAGGTAGGGCAGGGCCCACAGCTCAGCACCATGGACACAGGGGGGAGGGAGGTGAGCACTACTCCCTTCACAAAAGAAAGGGTCCTACAAGAGCTTGCTAAGCTCAGGGTGGACAAGGCAATGGGACCTGATGGCATTCATCCCAGGGTACTTAAGAAGCTAAAGGTGGAACTAGCAGAGCCATTAGAAGAACTGTTTAGTGAGTCTCTGAGCACAGGAGAGGTCCCAGAAGACTGGAGAAGGGCTCATGTGATCCCGCTCCACAAGAGTGGTAGCAGGGAGGAGGCAGGGAACTACAGACCAGTCAGTCTTACCTCAGTAGTGGGCAAGATTATGGAGGCACTCCATAAGGAAAGGATAGTGCAACACCTGGAATCCATAGGGGCACAGGATCCAAGACAGCATGGGTTTACAAAGGAAGGTCCTGTCAAACTAATCTCACAGTATTTCTTTGACTGGGTAACCAGAGTGGTGGACCAAGAGGAGCAGTTGATGTGCCTACCTGACTTCAGCAAAGCTTTTGACACTGTTCCACATAGAAGATTGATAAATAAGCTGGGTAGGCTCGGGGTGGGTCAGAAGTTGGTCAACTGGGTGGCAAACTGGTTGACAGGCAGAAAAAAAGAGAGTGGTGGTAAATGGTATACAGTCATAAGAGATGCAAGTCACAAGTGGGGTACCTCAGAGATCAGTCCTGGGGTCAGTCCTCTTCAACATCTTCATTAGTGACCTTGCAGATGGACTAGAGGGTAAGGCTTCTCTGTTTGCAGATGACACCAAGTTCTACAACAGAGTAGATGATCCAGATGGGGTGGGCAGAATGAGAAGAGATCTGGATAAAATAGCAAAATGGTCAGAAGAGTGGCAACTGGGATTTAATGCAAAGAAGTGCAAGACCATGCACATAGGGAAGAGAAACCCTGAAGCCACCTACAGGCTGGGAGGGGAGTTGCTAGCAGTCACAAAGGAAGAAAGAGACTTGGGCATCATCATCACTGATGACCTGAAATCATCCAAGCAGACCTCTAAAGCAGTAGGTAAGGCTAGAGGGGGTGTTAGGGTGTATTAGTAAGGGTATCACAAGTCGTAAGAGGGAGGTAATAATCCCTCTTTACAAGACACTGGTTAGGCCCCATCTGGAGTACTGCGTGCAGTATTGGAGGCCACACCTTCACAAGGACATTAACCAAATTAAGGCAGTCCAGAGAAGGGCAACCAAATCGGTGCAGGGACTGCATCAGAAGACATATGAGGACAGATTAACAGAGCTCAATATGTATACCCTTGAGCAAAGGAGGGAGAGAGGTGATATGATTGAGGCATTCAAACACCTTAAGGGCATTAAGGTGAAAGAGTCTAACATGTTTAAATATAAGAAAAATAGCAGGACAAGAGTGCATCAGTAGTAGCATCAGATTAGAGGGGGCCGATTAAGGGGGAATGTGAGAAAATTATTTTTCACAGAAAGGGTGCTGGATGCATGGAATGGCCTACCTCAAGAAGTGGTGGCTATGAATACAGTGCAGGGCTTCAAACAGGCATGGGATAGGCATACGGGAGCAATACAAATGAGTATGAATAGATAGGCCACTGACAGAGCAAAGGTCGATGGCACATTTATAAGGTAGAAAAAGAAATGGGCAGACTGGATGGGCCTTGCGGTCCTTATCTGCCGTCAACATCTATGTTTCTATGTGGGAAGCCCACTATAAATTAGACACTGCCTCTCCACTGGACTATCCTGGGTAAATATAATCTAAAAATGTGTAAAAGCAGGATGCCACTGAAAATGAGACATTGCATCTCATCTGGTCTATCCTGGGTAAATACATAGTAAAAATGTATAAAAGCAGGACCCCAGTGCAGCATGGTCCACACTGAACCGTGGATCTGAGGTTCTCTATCCTGGGAAAATTTCACTGTAAAAGCTGAACCCCAATGAAAAGGGTACCTTAGCTTTCAGCTGGGCTATCCTGGGTAAATACGTGATAAAAATGGCAATAGCAGGGCCCCATCAAAAATGAAATAATGCCATCTCAGCTGTGTTACCGTGGGTAAATACAGTGTAAAAATTGGAAAACACAGTATCCCACTAAAAATAAGATGGCATCTGAGCTGTGCTATCCTGAGTAAATACAATACAAAAAATGAGTCAAAGCAGGACCCCATTGAAAATGAGATACTGCATCTCAGCTGGGTTATCCTGGGTAACTATATTGAAAAACTGCATAAAAACAGGATCCTATAGCTGAACCCCACTGAAAAGGAGATGTTGCAGATACGTTTAAGGCTCTGAGCTGCAAATCTGGAGACCTGGATTTGAATCCCACAGCCCCCACTTGCATACTGTGTGACCCTGACAAGTCACTTTACTTCCCTGTGCTCCCAGGTTGTACCTGTAAACAAGCTTTCAGCTTAGTGTGTCTCACCAGTTAAACAACTGGAATTGAAAGATGGTCTGTACTAGAAAAATACATTGTAAAAGTAGGACCACACTAAAAATGAGATATCACATCTTACCTCTGCTATCCTGGGTAAATGCAGAATAAAACTGTGTAAAATCAGGACCCTATTGCAAATCACATATTACATCTCAGCTGGTCTATCTTGGGTAAATATATACTGTAGTAAACGTGTACAAGCAGGACCCAGTAAAGCAACTACAGAAGCAGCAAACATTCAACTTTGACAAATGCTTTTTTTTTTTATTGTTAATTTTTATTTCAGACACATGTGCCTTACAGTCATACTTTTTACTGTTTACAACCGTATGTTTCAAGGTTTCCAGGACATTCTAGGATGCCGTTTCTCACTAATCAACTAAGATCATGGAACAGTGTGAACTGAAATCATAGAAAAAACAGGAAACCTCAAAACAGGCCGTGCAAACACTGAGGCGACAAAATGCAATGCACAATCTTACAGTCAAACAAGGAATACAAATCCTATTATGAGTGCCGCCTCAATGGCCCAGTGGCAGTGCATCGTGTTGCTGTGCAGTGCAGTGACCAGAATGCATTGTCGTATTGTGAGGCTGGCTGGGCTGCAGGTAGCAGCATGCCTTAGCTAGAGAGGGCTGGCAGCGGGTTCCAGCACACAGCGATCCCTCAGGGTGATCCAGGGATCTTACTCCTTCTGCAGGGGGTCCACTGCATTAAGGCTGTAGGACACGACCCACCCAAGGGAAATAGGGAGGAATCAGAAAGAAACAGGGAAAGAAAAATTCCCTACCATCCATATGACAACGAATTGCTTGAACAGGGTATATCCCTAATCTACAGGGAACATCCCAAGGCAGGGAAAGGGTAAAAGTCAATATGGGGAAAAAATATTTTAAAGTGGGTAAACCAACAATCAGCACACTTACAGGACTGAAACATGAAACTAAGAATAATCTGAGTGTGCAAATATTTCAAATTGTTTCCCTATCAGCTTTAAGCTACGTGACTCGGCAGAATGCCAACACACACACACACACACACATATACACAGACACACCATGACACAAAGGAGCAACTATGAATCATTTCATTTACTCTTTTTTAAAACGGGTTACAACAAATGGTCTTGTTTATCTCATTTATAGCATACACCAGGGAGGATAGTGGCCCCCTCCCTGAGCATGACATCAAAGAGGCCATGAGAGAGATCCTGGAAATGGAGACTCTAGTATTCACTAGGGAAAGGATCCAGAAAGGGCTAGCAGCCATCAGAACAGACAAGGCAGCAGGTACAGATGGGATACACCCAAGGGTGCTCAGGAAATTGGTGGATGAACTGGCTAAACCTCTGGCAGGCCTCATTTCAAACAGGGATTGGAGGGTGGCGGATGTGGATCACTCTATAAGGGGTGGGGGGCAGGGAACAAGCAGGAAACTACAGACCTGTCAGCATTACCTCTGTTATGGGGAAGCTAATAGAGTCACTGCTCAAAACAGACCTATTAAATTATCTGGAGGGTAAAGGTCTCCAGATAGACAGCAAGGCTTTGAATCTGGGAGGTCCTGTCAGTTTAACCTAATAGTCTTTGATTGGGTGACAAAAGAACTGGATAGAGGCCATGCTGTGGATCTACTTTACTTAGACTTCAGCAAAGCTTTCAACTCTGTGCCCCACAGATGCCTGCTGAGGAAGTTGGAGGACCTGGGGGTTGATACTAACATACTAAAATGCCAGCAGAATAGGCCTAAATGGTCTTTTGTGTCTGCTCATTTGGTCAGCCCCCACCCTGGGTGCTGACCTTGCTGTCCCCCTCGCCTTCTCTGGCTTCTCCCTTCCCAGTTCCGGATATTCTTGCTGCATTGGATTTTGCTTCCTGAACCCTTCCCCTGTACCTGTCCCACCCCCTCTTGAACCCCTCCACTGTCTCTGCCTCCACCAGCCCCTAGGTAGTGCATTCCATGGCTCCACCACCCTCTCAGTGAAGTAGCACCTCCTCCTTTCTCCCCTGAATCTTCCACCCTCCAGCTTCCACCCATGCCCTCTAGTGGCCCCTTCCTCCTTCCTTCGAAGCACCTTGACTGTTCCTCCCCTATTTACCCTCTTCATGTACCTGAAGACCTCTATCATGTCCCCCGGTCCCTTCTCTCTTCCAAAGTGTACATATTTAGCTCTTGAGCCTCTCCTCATAGGTTCTGTCCCCAAGCCCCAAATCATTTTGGTTGCCCTCCTCTGGACCCTCTCCAGGAGGTTAATGTCCCTCTTTAAGTGTGGCCTCCAAAACTGCACTGAGTACTCAAGTCGCAGCCTCATCAAGCAGTTATACAGAGGGAGTATCACTTCCCTCCTTCTGGAGGTGATCCCCCTAGCGATGCATCCCAGCATCCTGTTGGCCTTGGCTGCTGCCCTCCTACAAGTCTCAGAGTTGTTCATCTTGACATCCACCACCACCCCCAGGTCCCTCTCAGCCATTGAGACTTGTAGTATTTCCCCCCCCCAGGGTGTACACTTGGCCTGGGTTTCTAGCCCCCAGGTGGAGTACCTTGCATTTCCCTGCATTAAACCTCAGCTTCCACTTTCTAGACCATCTTTCCAGAGCCTCCAGGTCCCCCTGCAGGGCCACCCTCCCCTCCTCCCCATCCACCACCGCCCCAAGTTTTGAGTCATCTGCAAAGAGACTCATCTCACTCCTGATTCCTGTCCTTATGTCAGATACGTAGGCGTTGAACAGTAGGGGCCCAAGGATTGATCCTGTGGGACCCCACTAATGACCCTCCTTGGGGATGAGACTATCCCACCAACTACGACCCTCTGGGTCTGGTCCTGGAGCCAATTGCTGCCAGCCAGGATCATCTGGTTTCCCACCCCATTTCTCCTAGTTTATCCAACAGGCCACGTGAGGAACAGAGTCAAATGCCTTGCTGAAGTCTAGAAAGAGGACATCCACTGGTCTACCCAGGTCCAAGGCACTTGTCACCCAGTCATAGAACTCCACCAGGTTTGTCTGACACGATTTCCCCGGGATGAATCCATGCTGTCTATCGTCCAGGCACCCTGACTTATCCGGGTCCCCTCCTAGCCTCTCCTTGACAATGCCCTCCATCACCTTGCCCACCACTGATGTCAGGCTGACAGGCCTGTAGTTCCCTGCCACCTCCCTGGATAGGGATATAGTTATGCAAATCCCCCCACTGGGATGGGAGTGTCATTTATAGTGCATTAGAACGTGCATAATTTGGGACAACTGTTTTGGGTTATTTTGACTCAGACCCTAATGGGTTAATATTATCAACACCCCAGAGGGAATGCTGGCACCATGGGAGTATCCTGGGGTGGGTCTGGCCTTTTAAGGGAGCACATGAAGAGAGAAAGAAGAGTTGGTGTGGGGTGAGCGGGACCAATTGCCCACTCGAGGCACTGTTTGGTAGTCTACCTCGGGGAGAACAGAGGGAAAAAAATCAACCCTGCTCTGGATAAGACAGCGACCACTGGAAGGGCTTCCTATGGGGAAGGAGAGAGAGACCACCACCCCATGGGAGAAATGTGAGGCCGAGTGGCAGGAAGGAGCACTGGAAAGGCTGGAGGCACAGTGAAGGGGAATGCCAAAGATATGACAGTAGCATTTGAGAGTGAGTGCCTTGGCTGGGACATCCTTGGGGACGTGCCACCTGGATTTTCATGGGGACAGTTGCCCAGAAATGAGTCTGTGAATCTGGAGCCACTGGAAGGAGGGAACAGCAGCCCTGAGGTGAGAAGCTGACATGTTTCTAGCTCTGAAGGTCGTGCTAGCTGTTAGGATACGAGAATAGCAGCCCCAAGGTGAGAGTCTAGCCTATTCAGAGCTGCAAGAGAGAAAGTGTGGATATTGTGGGACCATGAAAAGATGTAGTCCTGTCATATCAGTATTGCTGCTTTTGGATAAACTAAGCTGCGTAATTTAACAGGGTCATCTGGATCACACCCCATGGAATGGACAGTGTGCGAATGGGACATTATGGACTCTTGCCCTTATGTGACTATGTCGGTCAGTGTGATATATTCCTCCTGAACTGTGATTAAATTACTGTTCCATGGAGTTGTCTTTTACATGTTATTAAATGGGATCCCACTGTTTTCTTTGCACCTGCAGTGGCATTTCAATTCTTTGCAATGGCTGTTACTGCCACTGACAAACAATTTATTTTCTAGCCCAGCAATTGGAGGCCAGCACCTCACGCCTTGAGGAACCTGGAAAATACAAGTTATCTGATGCAATTTCTGCTGTGGCCACCCCTTCCCATGGACATTTACTATCATCATGCCCCTAGATATCGGGGAAGGGTGGGTTACAAGTGGGGGCTCATCCAGGATGTTTTTTGGGGGGTGCCTGTGGCATGGCTGGAATCCAAGATTGGTGCTTTCTGAAGCTGTTTGATATTTTGGATGTTTTTGCATTGGACAGTAATGCAACCAATATGGCACTGGAGGGTTGAGAGAATGTACACCTTTCGGTGGGATGTGAGCGCTTGAGAGTCTGCTGGAAAGAATCTCATGCTTGGCTCATGTAAGATCTATGCAAATAGACTGGGGTGAACCCTATGGATTGGCCTGATTGGCATGGTTGGGAGGAGTTTATGATTTCCTGGCACCTAGTGCATGTGCGTTGGACAGTAGACCCCTGTGAGAGAGGATGATTGTATTCATTTCGGCTACCACTACACTAGTTTTGCATTTGGGACTGTGTGACTTTGTCTGTTTGGGAAAATGGCACAATCCCCTTCAGCTTCAGATGTTACCATGCCATCGGAGATGTTCAAGTGGATGTGGGAGTTGGTTGGAAAAGCGACTGTGTCCACAGCATGTGCTTTTTGCCACCATAGTGGCCTTGGATTGGAGCTGCTCCCTGTAAGCAATGCCTGCTGTGGTACTAGTCCACCAGTCTTAGGACATTTGTTGCCCCAATGGTCTGGTTTTGGTCTCAGCCAGGCAGCCATCTCTCTAACCTCACGGGACACAAGTTTGGGAGGATGGGAGGACCTTGCTGCTTGTGTAGACCCCAAAGATGAGCCTGAACCCACGGTGTCTGGAGAAAAGATGGAGTCTACTCCCAGGAGAGTTCTAGGAGCAGCAAAGCTTCAAGCAGTGGTCAAACATATAGTGGTTCAGCTCTTCAAAAAGAGTCCCAGCCCGAGTTGTTGACCCCAGCAGATTTTAGGGTAGTTGGACCAAAGTGGTGAGGTATCCCAAGCAGAATTGCCAGAAACTGTTACAGCCCCACAGCCTCTGCCCATGGGTAAGACAACTGAGACATCACCAACTAGCCAGCCATCAAGTTCATGCCCTAGCAGAATCCACTGGTGGAACAGTCTGAGATCACCCGCCCAGGTGACCAAGAGATCAGAGGAGCAGAAGGCCAGATGGAGAGTGAGGGGGAAGATGAATGTGAGGTAGAGTCGGAGAAGGGTCCTGCATCCCCTATGTGACTGTGGTCATGTCGCCACCACAGGACCCCCTCAGCATCAGGTGCACCCCGCCCTTGGCCTTGGGATCACCACAGTTAGGCTGAAGAGTGGGAGTATAAGGATGATGTGTGACTTCTGGAAGGACAGACTCCAAGAATGACCATCCGCAGCCTACCAGATTGGCTGTAGGTTGAGAGGATTGTGTGGAGGCATATTTGTCAGGAGTATCCCCAGTATGATTACCCTTATCTGCCTGTGCAGGTCTGGGATATCATCATGGAGAACTGAGTGGACTGGGTGTTCTGTGGCATCTTAGGAAAGATCTACAGGAAGCATACTTTGAGTGCCTACAGCCCCTCAGTCTCCCTGCAAGAAGCACAGTGGTTTGCCAAAGGTATCTGTACCCACACTGCATATGAAGGACTCACTTTGTATAAGAACTATGCCTTGCTTCAAGATCAAAGGTTGGGCACACTAACTACTGTGTGAGGGCAACAGACTTGCATGGTTGGCCTTGCATTAAACCGCACCCCCCACTACTTTCTTTGGCAGACGGTGATGTGATCAGGTTCATTTCCCTGCAGAGCTGTGATGCCAGACACCCTCTGTAGGAAATTTAAATTGAGTGAGGCTAACACTTTTGTGACTTTTTCTGTTATGGTTTGAATCAAAGACTGTGGGGACTGTCTATAACAGCTTGCTAGCCTGATTATTGCCTTCTTGTTACAAGCTGTCATGTCGATGCTGTTCATAATGTTTAGTATTATCATTATTAATCTGTTGCTGTTGTAACTGATGCATCAGTGTTACAGTACGTTAAATATTTAGGACAAGTAGTACCACTGTGTAGCTGCCCTGTTGGGTTGTTACTGCTACATCTGTGGGGGGTGTGATTTTTGAGAGACCATGCTAATTAGGCAGCAGTATTTTTGGCAGCAGTTAGTTTAGTTTAGACCAGTGTTAGGTTTGGGAACCCACCCCTTGGAATGTAGGCAATCCATCCGAAGGAGCCGGGTGGGTGGGTGACCAGAGTACAGAGCTCGAGCATATGAGGCAGCCGAGCTGGTATAGGGCCCCAATGTGTAGTTTGTTAGGACCACCTTCATGGTGAAGCAGCCTGAAGGTCTATGGGGGTTGGCAGTGGGCAGTGTGCATGCCCTGTGTACTTGGACCCCGGTGGGGTGGCTGGTGATGATGCTGAGCTTGCCTAGGGTGTTGAGCTTTTAACAGGAGGGGAGTTATAACACCCTCCCCAGGGGATGAGGGCACCATTTATAGAACATTAGGGCAAGCATAGTTTGGGACAACTGTTTTGGGTTATTTTGACCCAGGCCCTAAGGGGTTAATTCGTTCGCCACCCTGAGGGGAAAGCTGGCATCATGGGAGTACTTTGGGATGAGCCTGGCTTTTTAAGGGAGCATGCTAAGAGAGAAAGAAGATTTGGCGCGGGGTCAGCAGGATTGATTGCCCTCTTAAGGTGCCGTTTGGTAGTTTACCTCAAGGATAGTGAAGGGAAAAACAATCAACCCTGCTCTGGACATGGTGGCAGCCACTGGAAGGGCTTCACCAGCTATGGGGATGGAGAGAGACCATCACCCCATGGGAGGAGTGAGAGGCTGAGTGGAAGGAGGGAGCGTTGGAGCCAAGGCTTGAGGAAGTGTGAAGGGGAATGGCAAAGATATGGGAATAGTGTTTAAGAGTGAGTACCTTGGCTGGGACATCCATGGGGATGTGCTGCCTGGATTTGCATGGGGACAGTCACCCAGGAGTGAGTCTGTGAATCTGGAGCCATTGGGAGGAGGATACAGCTGCCTCAAGGTGAGACACTGACATGTTCCTAGCTCCGCAGGTCATGCAAGCTGTTGGGATAAGGGAATAGCAGCCCCAAGGTGAGAAGTTAGCCTGTTCCAAGCTGCAAGGGAGAGTGTGAGTCTTGTGGGACCATGAAAAGACGTAGTCCTGCAGGATCATTTTTGCTGTTTTTGGATAAACTGAGCTGCCTAATTTAACAGGGTCATCCAGATCACAGCCAGAGGAATGGACAGTGTGCGTTTGGGACATTATGGACTCTTGCCCTTATGTGACTATTTCAGTCTGGTGTGATATGTTTCCCCCCTGAACTGTGATTAAATTACTGTTCCATGGAATTGACTTTTACATGTCATTAAATGGGATCCCACTGTTTTCTTTGGACCTGCAGTGTTGTTTCAGTTCTTTACAATGACTGTTACTGCCACTAACCAACAATTTTCTTCTAGTCCAGCACCTGGAGGCCAGAAGCACCTTGAGGGACCTGGAAAATGTAAGTTATCTGGTGCACTTCCTGCTTTGGCCGCCCCTTCCCACAGACATTTACCATCATCATACCCTAGACATTGGGGTGGGGTGGGCTACAGTTAGATGGGTGGGAAACTGGCTCAGGTGGAGGCAGCAGTGGGTTGTGGTAAATGGAGTTAAGTCGGAGGAGAGAGGTCACGAGTGGGGTGCCACACAGGGGTTGGTCCTGGGCCAGGCCCTTTTTAACATGTCATCAGTGACACTGGAGAAGGGATCCAGGGTAGGATAAGCCTCTTTGCAGATGACACTAAACTTTGCGGAATGGTGGAGCGCGCCAAGGGAATTGAGTTACAAGATGATCTGCAAAGGTTAGAGAGCTGGTCAAATGTTTGGCAACTGAAAGTCAATGCCTAAAAATACAAGGTGATGCTCCTAGGGAAAAAAGAATGCAAGGACAGAATACTGGATAGGAGGGGTTAACCTTAGTACCACAGCTGAAGAACAGGACCTAGGAGTCATCATCAGTGACACACTTAAGCAGGCTAGCTAATACAATAAGGCTAGCAGTATGGCAAATAAAATGCAGGGGATGTATCGGGACGGGTATTCATAGGAAGATACTGAGCTGAATGGACTTACGTCCTATATGCTTGCCATGATCATCTAATTTCTAATCTGATACATATTCCTATCCCACTTGGATTTAAACTCAGCAATAGATTTGCTGGCTACAACCTCCAACGGTAGTGCATTCCAAGCATGCACCACCCTTTGGTTAAACCACCATGTAGTTCTCACTTTATTACATTTAGATGCTGTCAACTGCATTTGGTGGGACCTAGTTTTATACATACAACTATTAAATTCTAGCCCCGTAACATCCCATAAGTCATCATTTTGCCAAGGGCTATATACCAAGCACATGTCCCCTCACTTTCTACGTTCCTCCAAGGAGTACATGTTCAACTCCTTCAATCTAGTCCCATAGTCTTTACCTGTCATACCACAAAAAACTCTTGTTGCTCTTCTCTGCACCCTCTCCAACAGGGCAATATCCTGTTTTTTAAAAGGTGACCACACCTGTGCTCCATATTCCATAATGGGCCTCACCAGGGATACATACAGGGGCAAAACAACCTCCCTACTTCTAGATGATATGTGCCTCAATATGCAATTCAGGATTTTGTTTCCTTTCTGGGCTATATTTTGGCAATGGGATGAGAATGTCACATTGCCAGAAACTGTTATACCCAAATCTCTTTCCTCATATGTTATTTTGAGCGGTATATTTCCTAATTTATAAGGTAGTTTAGGATTTCTATTTCCCAAGTGCATGATGAAGCATTTATCTAGGTTCAGTGCCAATTTGAATTTATTTGACCATGTAGCTATATCATCTATTACATCTTGTAAGTTTGAAGTGTTTAATCCAATATTTACTTCAGCTCCAACCCTACAATCATCAGCAAACTTTTGCAACCAAACAGATTTTTGTTTTATTTGAAGTGCTGATACATAAAGATTGAAGAGATAGGGGCCCAAGACCGATCCCTGGGGCACCCCATTAGTCACTCCCAAACTATTGGACAATTCCCCTCTAATACTCACGCACTGACTCCAATCAAGTAACCAATTCTGAACCCAATCTATTATATAAGGATTTATATTCAGATTACTCATTTGCTGTATTAATTTATGGTGAGGTAATCTGTCAAACGCCTTAGAGAAATCGAGGAGCAGCACATCAACAGGGATACCCTTGTCCAATCTATCAATAACTAGATTGTAAAAGGCCAACATATTTGTCTGGCATGACCTACCCTTTACAAAGCCATGCTGGAATTTATCTGTAAGATGATTTATTTCTAGATGTTCTTGTATTTTATCCTTAAGCACCCCTTCCAGGATCTTAGAGGGTATGGCAGTAAGGCTAATAGGTCTATAATTAGCTGGATCCATCTTATCCCCCTTCTTATAGATTGGGACCACTACTGCTGATCTCTAGCACTCAAGTACCTCACCGGTATTCAGGGACTGCTGAAAAATGTATGTCAAGGGGGGGTGCTATTGACTCAGCTAATTCCCTAAGTACTCTAGGATGAAGGCCATCAGGACCGGGGGATTTAATAGGGTTCAATTTACCTAATCGTTCTTTAATCTCTGTACAAGTTATTATTATACTTTCATTTGGGTCAGGAATAGATCTTTTAGCATGGTATGCAGGTTTATCTTTTGAAAAAACAGTTGAAAAATAATTATTTGCTATATCTGCTATTTCTTTGTTATCAGATGTGCTATCTACATTTAATTTTCTAAATGGACCTATAGTATTTGAATTTCCTTTAATATTCCTAATATATGCATAGAAGGCCTTTGAATTTCCCCTCTACTCTACTAACCAAGTTTGATTCATAATCAGTTTTGGCCCTCTTAATATGTTTTTTTATTTGATTTGTTAGTTGTCTATATTGATTTCTGGTTATAAGTGATCTATTTGTTTTCCACTGTTTATAAAGTTTATGTTTTTTATTTATCAGTAATATAATTTTGCGAGTCCACCACTGTATTTTATTCTTTCTCCCAGTATACTTTTGTTTTATGGGAATATTTTCCAATTCTTGCTGTTTTATTTTTGTGTAAAATATATCCCAAATTTCATTCAGAGGTCTATCATCGAACTCATTTCTCCATTCCCATTTTGAAAGATTTATATTCATTTTAACAAAATTTGCTTTCACAAAATCATAATTAGTGGTTTTTCCCCTATGGATTGATACTGGTTCAGCCAATTTAAATTCCACCATAAAGTGGTCACTTGTTCCTAGAGCGACGGAGGTCTTGCACTCACACAGGGTATCACCCATATTTGACAAAACTACATCCAGTATGTGTTCACCCCTAGTTGGCTCTTCCACATGCTGGACTAGACCTATTTGATCACACACAATTTGAAACTCCCTCTCAAAAGGTGTTTCTACATAAGATCTTCCCCCAATCTATTCCTGGTAGGTTTAGATCAACTAAAATTAATATCCTATCTGTTGGATCTAAAGTCAACATATGGTCTAATAAGCTCGTATTATATTGTGAGGTGGATGATGGAGCTCTGTAAATTAAGCCTAAAATGATTTTTGGAGCTTGTATTGGTAGTAATTTAATCCATACTTGATCCTCCATTTCCAAGGATGGTAGCATTAATTCTGATTTTATGCCATCTATTATATACAAGGCCACTCCACCACCTTTCCTGAATGCTCTTGATCTCCTACATAGGGTGTAACCCTCAATATTCTGTCCCCAAGTATCATTAACATCCCACCATGTTTCCGTCACAGCAGCTATATGTATATTGTTGGTTACCAAAATATCTCTAAATTCCCCCATTTTATTTTTTAAGCTTCAAGCATTTACTAACAAGTAATTCCAAAACTCGGATTTATTAGATTTATTTTCCATATTTTTGCTTCTTTGTGAATTTGTACTGACTAAGCTCCCAACCCCCCTTACATTCAGTTTAAATTTATTTTTGTAGCTTCTTTGAATCTTTTAGCTAAAAAGCGAGTCCCCAACCTCTCCACATGCAGTCCATCATACTTAAACAGGCTTGGATTATTAGATACTAATGAATTGTCCAAAAATTCAGCCCCTGCTTTCCTGCACAATTCTCTTAGCCATCTGTTTAAGATATTTATTTTGGAAGTTTTGGCTGAATGAAAACCGAACACCAGTAAAATACTTGAAATTATTACAGAACCCCCTTTTTGTTTAATTTTCCATAGGATTTTCTGGAAATCCAAGAAAATATCCTGTAAATTGTGTTTTGGAATATCATTTATTCCTACGTGCAATAAAACCAGAGGATTTGTAGTATTTTCCATAAGCCCATCCAAAAGTATGATTATATCCTGAATCTTGACTCCTGGTGACATGCTCACCGTGGTGAGTTTGTTTCGTCCTTTGCATAGTATGGTATCCAAACCCTTGTCAAGGAATCTCCTATAATCAACAAATCACTACTTAATGCCTTTGTTTCACTCTTTTCCTGGTTTAATGTCTGTATATTTGAAACATGAAGATCGTCAGTAATAGATTTTACAGGATCCACAGTTTGTAAGGGTAAAAACCTGTTTTGTAATGTGATAGGTGCACTATTATAGATTTGACCCCTCTTTTCTTGGTTTTAACTTTAGATACATTTGCCCATCCTTCTACTTCTTGTTCTGATTCTAAGTTTGTTTTTGGCTGAACTACACCATAAGTAGAATACTTTCCTGTGCTTTGTCACTTATTTTAACTACCATAGAGTCTATGAATGATTCCAGGCTAACAATTTCCTCATTCTCAGATTTGGTTCCCAGTAATCGTGTAATTTCCTCTTTCAGCATTTCCACCTGTTTACATTTGTTGCATATAAATACGTTGATTTGTATGCCTTCAATGTACATATGACACTCAGCACACCTTTTAAATTGGCCTTCCATTTTTTTAAACGATTTTGGCGAATAAGATATCCACTTACGTGCAGAGTATGTATCCCAGTGCCCAGCCACCCCAGCGGACACAGCAGACACGTGTCGATGCGCACATCTCTGCATGCGTCTCTGTGCATGGCCCCGCGTATGCTCGCCCTGCTCGCTACAGCAGGCTTTTGTAATGTGGAAATCCCTCAAGTGATGACGTGGCTCCCAGAAAAGGTACTCGCTCCTACTGGTTAAGTGATTAAGTTTTTTAAAAGCACACACAAGCCCCACTCATGCATAGGGTCTTGTGGTGACAGAAAGCCCCAATCAAATTTTAAGGTCTCTTAAAAGAAACATTTTAACAGCTAAAACCTGTAGCCCAAACTTAGAACTGCTGTGCAATGCAACTCCTTTAGTATTGATAACACAAAGAAATAAGTGATACTCCCCCTGTATAGATCCTTGGTGAGACCACACCTGGAGTACTATGCCCAGTTCTGGGGCCCACACTTTAGAAAGGACAAGGATAGGCTAGAGGAGGTACAGTGTAGGGTGACAAGGATGATACAGGGCCAACAGGGTAAGTCCTACGAGGAACGCCTCAAGGCAATTTTGTGCCCAGGTTATATACCACCAAGAGGCCCACATGTAACCATTACCTTATACACAGTATTAGTGCCTCACGTAGTCTTATAATGTTTATCTTGCCTTATTACTTATGTCAGTGTTCTTTATATTTGCTATACCTATATCTGTCTGAAATACATTTACCTATATGCTTTGAGATGTGCAAGAACAAGGGTGTACAATTTGGAGATAGAGGGGGGATGGCTCAGAGGTAATGTTAGAAAGTATTTTTTCACACAAAGGGTTGTGGGTGCATGTAACAGTCATCTTGAGGAGGTTGTGGAGTTAGGAACGGTGGGAGAATTCAAGAATGCATGGGACAGACATAAAGCAATTCTAGTGGGGGGGTAGGAGGAAGTAAGTTGTTGATTAACTAGAATCTGCAGCTTATCCATCAGGTAGGGAAATGGGCAGACTAGGTGGGCCAAGCGGTCCTTATCTGCTGTCAAATTCTATGTTTCTATGTTTCTTCCATATATTCTGCTATACTCATAATTACTCATATTTTGTAGTTTTCCACTATTGTGACGTGTTGTATGCTTTTCTGATGACATTGCATGCGTTCTCAGATTCACTGTCTCCAGTGAGACTGATAACAGGTTGCAGACTATGAATTTCCATTGTTTAGAGATTCAGAGACTCATTCTTCCCTACTTTGCAACTTTATTTCCTATGTAGTTGACCAAGGGAGCCACCTTATTTACATGCCTTATCCAATGCTGTATGTTTATCATATCTGTAACTGTACTTATATATTTGTATGCACATCAGTTCCCCTGAGAGAGAGAAAGACCATCCTAGAGGAATGGTGAGAAATCGTCTCCCTTGTGTTTGCTTTGCTTCACTTGTTATGGCGTGAGTATGCAATAAACTTATTACTGCTACTTGTTATCTTTGTCCAGCATGCCCTGCAAAGAACCTAAGCTGTGATCTTTTCACAGTGTAACAATGGTGACCTGTGGCAGTCTTGGTTTTGTCTGGCAAAGAATAACACTCATTTTACTTTGTAATTTGAGTTCTAAGGCAAGTGAGTACGGGTTTGGCAGTTTAGGGACTCCGTGCATGGACTGGGACTCCGTGTGTGGACTGCTACTCGTTGTTTTGTGAATTCCTCCTTCCAAGGAGTTCACAGGTGCCATCTGTCTGTGTGTGTTTGAGTGCTGTGGTTGCAAACATGGCAGTTAACCCACAGAATGGTTTAAATTTCCCTGTTTATTGACATGTCTAAATTTTTGCACGGGGGTTGAGAGAAGATGTCTCAGCTTCTGTCCCAGCACTTGGTGCATGGGATGTGCTAAAATAAGAAATAGTTAACTATATATGTTTTGGATCCAATTACAGTTATGTTGATCTGTGTGCAGTGCATTGAACTGAGACAGTCAACTACAATGCAATCCGACAGAGGGCTGCTTTGGAGGCTTTTAAGCCTGATAAGGTTGAATGACTACTGATTAATCAGTGGCTAAACCATTTGATAAGTTTATTGCTTTATTTATTTATTATTTATTGACTTCCATGAGGATTCCTCCTCATTGATGTGATTCACAGACAAAAATTGGTCTGTTCTGACCCTAGTGTTTTTTTTTTTTAACATGAACAAGTATGTTTGGCAGGGTGTTACTCTGTCTTCGTGTTTCATGTCTGTGGTAAATCCACTTTAATTATGTCTAGTATGTAATTAACATTAAGCTATCCGTGGCTACTGCTGTGACTAGTAAGGAATTCATAAGGCATTAGGGACCCCTGTTTTTTATTCGGACAGGCTGCGTTTGTCTACTGGTTACAATAACAAATCCACCTTTTATTGAGTTCTATAACGAATCTAAGTGTAAACACTTACATCTGTATGGCTGTTCCTTGCTACTCACTTTAGGAGAAGCACTACGTTTGATTGTAGTACACCATATCTTACTATGTAGTGCCCAAGGCTGCGCTGTTCTCTGTATTTCTATTACTACTTACTTGGAGAATGTTTAGAAAAATAACTGCAGAAGTATTACTGCATTCAGTAATGAATGTTATGGTTTCATGATATCAGCTTCATTAACTATAATGATGCCGGAGTTAAGTCTGTCTTTTACTCACTTGGCTTTGCTCACTTGAAGTTCATTATTGTTTTTTTTTTTTTTAGTTGAGAGACTTTTGGTTTCTTTATTCCAGGTTAACCTTCATCAGTGGCGTAGTGTTGTAGGATATGTTTTTGAATGTGCTGTCCTGGATTTTGATGTGTGGAAATATTTGAAGTTGGGAAACACTGTACCTAATACAGCATATGCTGTGTTTATTCATCACTGTTACACTTTATCAGAATCGTTAACTGTGTTTCCTAAAGCTACTCTGGCTTCTTTTTTATGTTTCATGTCGTTTGTGCTGAGGGAAATTAGCTCATAAAATGGTCGATAACTTTTGTTGCCAATGATGAGTTCTGGTTTGCAGTGTTGGCACATTGTCTGCAAACTTTCTGTCTTTCAGATAAGCGGCTGGTTTAATGTTGAAATATGTGGACTGGTGTCCTTAGTGTTGATTCAAGTTAATCATAGTTTATTATTGAAAACAGAAAAAGAAAACGGAAGCATGATGCACATGCTTGCAAAGGTTTTCTATGCTTTTTTTCTTCCGATATGGCCTCTCCATCTGCCGTCATAGAATCTGTGATGGTTCATCAGTTTTGTTTTTCATGCCTCAGCCGGTGGCTTGACAGTATACTTTTGTCTGTCAGACCGCTCATTCAGTGCGGTGTCCAAGGCCACTGCAGCTACAGCTGGGTTTGGCCCCAGGAAACATTGTTTGCATGGTGTGTGACCTTTTGCAAATCATTTGACCTCCGTGTGTTTTTGAGCTGTACCTGTTTTTCCAGCTCACAATTAATGTACCTCCCTAATTAAATTGGTATTTCATAACCAAATAAAACTTTAATGGGGTGTGCACCTCAAGAGTACTTTTGTTACAAGTTACTTTTTGTTTTTCCAGTCTTCCTCATCTGTCCATGACGTTAGGACTGAATTTTTTTTCTCTGGGCTTGCAGCCATGAGGTTGCTTGCTATCTACTGACCCACCCATTCCTACTTATGCCTTCCTTTACAGAAGATCTTATGGCTTATTTGTCCTTGTCCTGTATCACTTATCCCTGTGCATCGCATGACACTTGGGGGGGGGGGGCTGTTCACCCCAGCATTTGTAATAAGCCATTTACTTTATCTTTTTTACAGGATAGCTACATGATCTGCACTGCAATAGAACATATTATGTCTGTTTTGGAAGATTTTAACCTAATTTAATACCCTTTTAACAATTTTGTACATACAAAATACCAGTATTATAACTTGTGTTATTTATCAGAATGATGTGTGTGTTAATGACACAGTTCTAATGTCAGAATTCAGTGGATTAGAGACACCTAATACTCTGACATTACTAATTTATTTAATTTACAGGAATTCATCGGAGTGTACTACTAGCCAACCTCCAAAGGTGGTCAAAGGCATACATCTTTATTTGGGTTAATATTGGCAGATTAGGTGGTCCAAGCAGTCCTTAGCTGCAGTCAAATTCTATGTTTCGATGTAACAATTTGAGAACCAATGTTAACCTTCCACAAGGAGAACGCTCTTAGTAAATGAGATGTTCCCTTTTGTGGCTTGTGTTTTATTTCTCTCTCTTACAGGGATGGGACTATCCTTCACAAGTAACCACTGGTAATGTAAGTGTATTTTAATCAGTGGCCCAATTTCTTCATAATGTTATTATAGTTTAAATCATAGTAGGATACTGTATTGCCCTTATTTTTAATTTTAACAAGCTGGGTTAAGCCCATCTGTATTTATTCAGCATACAACCTTCCAGATGATGACTGATTGGCTAAGACAGAATGCCACTATTATTGTGGATAAATATCCACACCTCTTTTGGAAATGCAGTGTTCTCTAACATTGATGCAAACACCTGTTACTAGTCAATTTGATAGTTCTTACTGTTGCATGGTCCGACATCTGATCCAGCATTGGTCCTACAGTATCCTATTATCTCCGTGCTGCCTCTTTCACAGAAGTAGGAGCTCAGGGGAGGGGGGGGCTTGAATTGTATATATGCCCACCCTCTGTAACTGGTTGCTTACATTAACATCTGTTTTGACAACTGGAGTGCCCATCAGGGGCAAATAATTGTTGGGACTGTTAATGACATAGTTAACTACTAACACAACATTGCATGACTATATTTTTAACAAATAACTGTCTAGGTATGGTATCAGCTGTATATGACCTGTTTCATACAGGCTGTACTCACTGATAGAAGGCTTTTATGGTTCATCACTGTTGAGTATGCATAATGGCAGCTGCTACCATTCTTCATGTGAGTCACTGTGTCTATGACATTTTCATAGATATGGTCTACTATAAGCTTAGCCTCCTGTACTATGCAGGTAGCTCAAGGAGGGGTTTGAACCATGCAACCTTACAGTGCACCTACAGTGGTTGCAAATAAATGAAATTACTGTGGGGCCTGACTGAGCTACAACTAGCAGATCCAGAAATGGGGGAGCTGAACCCACTGTCCCTCCAATAAGAGCTCACAAGAAGAAAAACGTGTGTTTGCTAATAACCCATTTGTTGGTTACAAATTAAAAACAAAATATATAATGTTCTCTAACATTATAAACCAGCTCAGCCTCTCTGCCTTCACAGTGTGGTTTAGAACAACCATACACAATCTATTTATAAGTGGCTTTATGCCAACAACCAGCACCAGCCAGTTGCAAGGGCCTTGACCCTCAACTAGTATTCAGCTGAGCTGGGGGGGGGCTGTGTACATTCCATGTTCTTTCACATATCTTTTTTGTCTTTTTAGCTCCTGTAAAAGACTATATCATTTCAGCAGTCATTCCTGGACTCTGATGACCAACTACATTCTAAATGTTATCAATGTCTAATATGTATTTTCTGCAAATGTGCTTCAAATGACTATTGTTTCATTGTCATTATGTTTTCACGTATTGTTGCAGCTTGTCAAGTATAACCTCAGTAAACTGCTCCACATCTGTGGATATTTTGGGGCATTAGGCCCATCTAGGAGACATTTGTCGCACCCACATGGGGAGGGGTACCAAGTACCAACCACTTACACAACAAATTCGTTGTTTTCACAAATTGAAATTTCCCAACTACACCGCCATGAATGATTATTTCTTTCTTATGGGTTGTTTGCCACCATTCATACTCCCAGACAAATAGGATCAGCATTGCTGTCCCACCCAGATTCATTACAACATGATAGCCATGTACACCTGGACACTATAGTGGTGGCCCCTAACCAATCTTACAGACTAAATGGCAGACTGCTAGCAATCAACAACAAATCCCTAAGGCCCACCTAGCTAACGGCACATTCCAAGGCAGGCCCTACACCAGATGATCGCCCACTGACATCCTGTCCGTATGCCAGGCCTAAGCACAACACACAGGTTTCTACACCTGTACTGTACTCATACATCCATATTTTGTGCTCTGTTTCTATATAATACTACTACTACCACATAGTATTGTACACCTCATTCCATTACTAGCACTGCCATGTTTCCAACTGTTGTTACCCCAACAGAGACAAAAGACTACCCAATGTTCCAAGCATAAACCCAGACCAACTAGTGATTGCTTCATCACTTCTAGGTACCCTTGAATATAATGTGTAATACACACATAATATGGCAGAAAATAAATTCTGCTTCAATACAAATACTTCTAGGTTTCATAGCATCATGCTACCAGACCCCATTTGGAATGGAACTGATACGTGCTCTAGACCTTGTATCAGAGCACCACACTACTGACCACCTACAGTAGAAGTATTTCACCCTAGACAACGGACCTCACAAAAGGGACGTTTTCAAATCCCTTATGTGCAACAGGTGCTATTGTATACCCCTGTATTAAATTATGTAAAAGGCATACTGCCATAAGATCAAGGTTCAAAGTGCATATAACAAGCATAATATCACACTTTCATTTCATGAGCTAGGCCTAAACTAGGCCAAACATCAACTCGTAGGTGCAGGGTCTGCAAGAGAAGCCGTATGAGGAGAGACTAAAGTAGCTTAATATGTATACCCTTGAGGAAAGAAGGGAGAGGGGGGACATGATAGAAACTTTTAAGTACCTCAGTGGAATCAACAAAGTCCAAGAGGGTAGCATCTTTCAGAAAAAAGAGACGTGCAAGAACAAGGGGACACAATTTAATGATAGAAGGAGGGTGGTTCAGGGGCAATGTGAGGAAGTGTTATTTCACAGAGAGGGTAGTGGACGCATGGAACAGCCTTCCTGAGGAGGTTGTGGGGTCTAAAACTGTGGGAGAATTCAAGAATGCATGGGACAGACATAAGGCAATTCTTTTGGGGGGTATGAAAAAATAGGCTGTTGGTTAACTAGGATCTGCGGCCTATCCTGTAGGTAGGGAAATGGGCAGACTAGATGGGCCAAGTGGTCCTTATCTGCCGTCAAAGTCTATGTTTCTATGTTTCATAAGCAGGAAAACTGTTTTCTTTCCCTACTGTGACAGCCTCTTCTGAGACTTGGAAACAGGGTGTATTCACAGATGAATAAATAATATATTCTTATTATTGGACCTCGACCAGCACCTCCAAGTGCATGGCCAATGCCATCACTTGTCTGTCACACCACACCATAACTAAAGGCATTGCTAATAACCATGCCAATTTCCTTTTGATAACAACTATATGTGTGTTTTTGCACTAAGTTTTTTTTTTACAACGTTTTACAAGTTTTAGGTTTCTACACAGTGGTACTGGTAAGATCTTCAAGCAACACATGCATCTTTTCTTCATGGCTGGTTTTCCATATTTGGCTGGCACCTCATGTGAACTGTGCTCTTGGTTGCTCTTTCATGAATTATGTTCTTTATGACTGTCAATATTTATGCAAAATGTGCTCTTTTTACAAAAAGCCATGCCTGTGCGGGTATGGCTATTCAATTGAAACATTTGATGGACATTCTCATTCAACCTTTACCATGGCCTTTGCAAATCCAGCCAACCAGCAACCAGCTGCACGAACATTACCTTCTTTCTGTGCTGGTACATGTCTGCACAACCCCATGTGCCATGTATGCCCTATGGGTTACAAACTTTCAATGAATGACATTTCCAGTATAACTACACTGCTTTGTGGTTATGAACTTGAACCTTATGGACGGGTTCCTCTTTAAGAACATAGTTATCAGATTCTTCAATCAATGACGTACGCCGCCATTATCTGTTTTTGGACACTCACGGTATGGACTGTTCTTTATGAATGGACAATGACTTTAACACTTTTTACGAACAATGTTCTGTGAGATTACACATCAAACAATTTTTCTTATACACATATCCACTGTGGTGTTGACATACCTAGCTTCTGTTTTGCATTTTATGTTCTGACCATCTGTGATTACCTCTTTCCTGCCTCCTGAATAGGTCTACTTTTACAGTCGCATTATCTGTGTGCTATAGAATTGTAATTCATTTACATTACGAGCTTTATGTGCTTTGAAAAGCAGATGTTCAAATCAATGTTTTAAAGCTTGGTAGTAATTTATATCTTGTTTTAACTCATCCACCACTACACCTTTACTCTCTGAAGTGTACTTTTATCCAGCATCTTGCACAGCTGCAGTTCTTTTTCAGGGCTTGTGCCTCAGGCTTATTAACACATGTAGATATACCATTACTACACCTAACCTTCTTCTTTTTGTTATGTTGCCCTGTGAGCAAGGCAACAAATAGGGGACTATTTTGCCTGGGTTATATACCACCAACAGTCCCGCATGTAACCGTAACCTTATACACAGTATTAGTGCCTTACATTGTCTTATAATGTTTATGTTGTTTTATTACTTATGTTCGTGTTCTTTATTTATAATTGATTTGCTCATATCTGTCTGAAATACATTTACCTATATGCTATGTTTCTTCCATATATTCTGCTATACTCATAATTACTCATGTTTTGTAGTTTTCTAGTATTGTGACACATTGTATACTTTTCTGATGACATTGCATGTGTTCTCAGACTCACTGTCCCCAGTGAGACTGATAACAGACTGCAGACTATGAATTTCTATTGTTTAGATATTCAGAGATTCATTTTTCCTTATTTTGGAACTTTATTTTCTATGTAATTGCCCAAGGGAGCCACCTTATTTACATGCCTTATCCAATGCTGTATGTTTATCATATCTGTAACTGTACTCATATATTTGTATGCACATCAGTTCCTGTGAGAGAGAGAGAGAGAGACCATCCTCGAGGAATGGTGGGGAACTGACTCCCTTGTGTTTGCTTTGCTTCACTTGTTTTGGTGTGAGTATTTAATAAACTTATCACTGCTACTTGTTGTTATCTTTTTCCAGCATACCCACAAAGAACTTAAGCTGTGATCTTTTCACAGTGTAACACCACTGAATATGTACTCACTTAAAATCAGAAGGGAGAGGGGGAATATGATAGAAACCTTCAAATTCATGAAAATAATAAACAAAATAAACTTCAAGGAATTATTTAGCAGGAACACCAGTTCAACAACATGGGGGCATGACTGGAAGCTGATGCAGGAAGTTCAGAAGGGATCTAAGAAAGTATTATTTTACTGAGAGGGTGGTAGAACCATGAAACAGTCTGCCTGCTGAGCTGGTGGGTAATAAAACTGTGGGGGACCTCAAACAAGCTTGAAACAAAGTGAAAGGAATAGTGCTCACTTGTAGAGATGAAACTGGGGAAAAGAATAGGAAAACAGCTGTGGAAAATTTGAACCCTGTATCGACACTAGGTTATATAGGGCCAAATGGGCAGACTTAATTAACCTTAGTCTTTTTCTGCCATGACTGTCTGTATTTTTATGTTTCTATGTTACATTACAAACCAGTCTGGACTGTACCAGATCACAAAATTCAAACTTTTATTCTGTGTTCACATCTTCGCAGCACACCGAATGCATGACTTGCAGAGGATCCTCTGTGTGCCAAGACAACAGCAATGAACCAAAAAGTCACAAGTATTTATGACCAGACAGGATTTATTCCGCACATAAATCTCACTTTATTGATAAGAAAACTGATGGATCCAGTGGTGTGTTGGGGGGGTCCTGTATTCCACCATATGACTGTCACCTGGTGGAGGCTGGGTGGCAGTGACAGTGGGAGGCAGCTAGACATGGGAGGAAGTCAGCAGATGTACTTGTGTTATTGTATGCTGATGTTTTGAGGAAGCAAAAAATCAGAAGGACAACACCCTAGACCCTATGTAGCAGGTCACCCTTAGTGGCAGATAACAAGTATGGCCACTAGATGCAACAGTGATGGGGCTGGAAGAGAGCCACTGGGACTGAGGAGCACAAAGGGTATTTAACAAAATGATATACTATAGTTAACATGACTCTTCAAAGCTGTGACTTTTCCTATGACCAATGAAGCCCCCTTAATGGGCATAAAAATCAGCTGCCACATTCTTGGATGTTACAGAACTGTAACAGGGTTGAATAAGGCCCTGTCCCATTTGTTATGCAGAAAGAGCTTAAATGTAAGGGTCTGTTCTATCCTCTCTTCTCTGTCTGGTTGTGCAACCACATTTTCTTGTGAGACCTAAGAACTGATCACTCCAATGGTTTCACAATTCTTCACCTCTCACTGTCTCTCTGTCTTCACTTGCTGTTCTGTCTTTTCTTCCCCCTTGCATATCTACAGTTATAAAAAAAAAATATGAATCTCTGTGTAAAACTGGGATCCATTTGTTTAAAACTATATATAGTTATACTGTTGAAATTATTGCAAAAAGCTATTTGAAACTCAAGGGGTTAACCTGACCATGCTGGATTCCAAATCTCTGCACTTCTGGCTACAAGAGGTCAGTTCTGGGTCATTACATTCTTTTTGCTGCACCTGCAAGAACACTGGAAACTTACAAGAACATTGTGTGAGAAACATGTAGTTTTCTTAACAAGTTTCCCTGGTACAGACTTATAAAAAGAGCAGCAGTGCTTGTGCAAGAGGGAAACAGAGACTGAGATTTGAAAATGAAAAGAAAAAACTCAGAAGAAGGACTGTGTTTTCTATGTTTGTACTGCCATTGAAAGTAGTTGTACTGAACAACTTTTATTTTTTATTTTGCCATTATTAATAATAAAATGCTACTTGCAAATTTTGAAACTGCTTCTGGTTTTCCTATGCTTCCTGACCTGTGCCTTGATGACAGATGGTGTCAAAAGTGGGATTTACGCCATGCACACTGTATGCCAGGAGTTTTGTGCGTGGGTACTAGACCTGGTGCCAGGGAAGCATAGCAGAAAGGTATGGATTCTGCAGCACCAAGTCCAGGAGTGGTTACCAGAAGAATGGCAGCCAAACTAGCAGAGACAGAAGTCCAAGCTGAGACTGTACAGCCAGTACCAGCAATGGAAAAAGAACAGGCAGTGACAGAACCTGAAAACCTGACTGCCTTTTTCAAATGGCAGGCTATACAACAATCAGAGACTGAGAAACAGAGAACAGAGGAGATGCAGCAGAGAGAAAAAGAAATTCAATGTTTAGAGGCACAGAGAAAAGAAGAAATGCAACAACTCAAGAAGCGCAGAAAAGAAGAGATGCAGTGATGGATGGATGCCTTGCAAGCTATCAAAGCTGGAGGTTCTGGCACAGGTCCAGCAGAGCAACATAACACAAGCAGCTTAAAGGACATTAAACTTATAAAGCTGTGTCCCTTGGATAATACTGAAGCATACTTGACAACTTTTGAAAGGGTTGCCACAGCCTGCCAGTGGCCAACAACACATTTGCAATGGAGCAATTTATCAACATCCTCCCTACAGAAGTACAGCTTTAGGTAAAATAACACCAACCAGAAAGTGGGAAAAAGGCTGTTTCTTTGGCTGAAGACTACCAAATGGCCAGATAGATGCCACAGTAGTGAGATTATCAGCAAAGCACCAGTAAGACACTCTTTTTCCCATTTAAACTTCAAGCCTGATAAGAACTCTGGTGGGGGTAACAAATCTGCATCCAAAGTCTATTTGCTATAACTGTAATAAGCCAGGTCATATTGCAAGAAATTGCCATAGTAAGAAGAGTGACACTGGAGCAGATTTGTCCTTAGAAAATTGGGGAAAATACTTAACAGATGTGAAGGTGAGAGATAATACTATGAAGAGACTTACAGATTTGGGAAGCAGACAGACCCTAGTACATATCGAAGTGCTAGGAATGCAATGTCCAAAAGGACCAGGTACTGGAGTCATCTGCATCCATGAGGACACTTGATACTATCCCACCAGCCAAGTGACTCTGACTATTAATGGGGTGTCACACCAAATGAAAGTGGGGTTAGTACCTAAGTTACCTATATCTGTGATTATTGGAAATTACATTCTAGGATTTGCTGAGTTAATCAAAGAGGGAGTAAATACTGATGTTTCAGCAGCTGTGGTGACAAGAGCTCAGGCAAAGAAAATCTCAGATGGTGGGGATTGTTTTCTTTTCGCTGATTTTGATACAAACTTGTTTGAGCACAGCTCCACGATCCAGAAATCCAGGAAAGAAAGATGACACCGGAAGAAACAGTGGCAACAAAAGACTGATGGACATAAGGGGTTAAAAAGAAAATGCTGAAACTAAACTGATCACTGATTGTGATTTTCTTTCAGAGCAAGATAATGATCTTTCTCTCCAGGGTTATGGTAAGCAGCTGGGGGTGAAACCAAAACAGAGTGAACCTGTGTTTAAAAAATGTAATGGGCTACTGTACAGAGTCTGGGTTAAACTTCAGAAACATGACCAGATAGAACAATTGGTTATACCACAAAAGTATAGATCTGAGTTGTTACACATAGCACATGATAGTCCTATGGCTGGTCATTTGGGGAGGGATCGCACCCTTGCCAGATTGCTGTACAGATTTTATTGGCCTGGAATTCATAAAGATGTTGCTACCTATTGCAGTTCTTCTGCTGAGTGTCAGAAAGAATCCCCAATGACTAAAAAAGACAAGGTGTCCCTTGAGCCACTACCCTTAATAGATGTGCCTTTTGAGAGAATTGCAGTAGATGTGGTTGGCCCCTAAGACAAAAGTAAAAAGGGTAATCGATTCATTTTGGTAGTATGTGACTATGCTACTCAATACCCAGAGGCAGTTCCAATGCATACTGTCACATCCCCAAAAGTGGCAGCAGAGCTTGCTAAAATTTTCAGCAGAGTGAGCATACCAAATGAGATTATTACTGATCAGGGTGTAATTTTGGTGCTGTATTGCTGAAGGAGCTGTACGGACTACTAGGTATCACTGCCATAAGAACCTCTCTGTATCACCTTCAGATAGGTGGTCTTGTTGAACGTTTTAATCAAACCCTAAATTGTATGTTAATTTGTAAAAGGGGAAAGGAAAGACTGGGACCAATACTTACCATACCTGCTTTTTGCTTGCAGAGAAGTGCCACAGGCATCAACAGGTTTTTCACCATTTGAAATGCTGTATGGTAGGCAACGTAGAGGGCCACTAGTTGTAATAAAAGAAACATGGGAAGATAACCTCACTCAGAAACAATCTATAACATCTTATATACATGCCCTGAGAAAGAAGCTTGCAAAATATGTTGAAATCACCCATAGTAATCAGGAAGAGATCCAAAACCAGCAGAAGGTGTATTATGACCATGGGGTAAAAGAAAACGATTTTGAGCCCGGTGAAAAGGCCTTGCTACTGTTACCCACTACAGAAAATAAACTGTTAATGAAGTGGCAAGGGCCTTATAAAATGCATAGACATACTGGCATAGTTAACTATGAGATTGAGACCACTAATAGGAAAAATCCTATTAAGATATACCATGCTAACCTCCTCAATAAATGGGTTAAAAAAACACCAAAAGCTGTTTTCCTAGTTTTACCAGAAACTGATAAAGAAGATATTGATGTAGCTTATGACAGACTGGAACAAACTGTAACTGCTAATGCTATAAAGGTGAATGTTTCCTTAAGCTCCGAACAAACCACAGAAATTCATAACTTGCTAAAGACATTTAACAGTACTTTTACCACAGTACCAGGCTGAGCTGAAGGTGCTGAGCATGTAATAGTGACAAGGAATGCTGGCCCTATTAGACTAAAGACATAGAGATTGTCAGAGCGGTTAAGAGCTGGCATAGTTAAGGAAATACAAAAAAAATGAAAGAACTGGGTATCATAGAAGAGTGGAGAAGTGCTTGGTCATCACCAATGGTGATTGTAAACAAAAAGGAAGGGGGTGTAAGAATGTGCTTTGATTTTAGGAAACTTAATCAAGTGTCAGAATTTGACAGTTATCCTATGCCCAGAATAGATGGTTTGGTGGGCAGACTGGGGAGTGCCAAGTATATCAGTACCCTCGATCTCACCAGGGGTTACTGGCAAATCTCCCTAGCTAAAGAATCCAGAGACAAAACTGCAGTTACTACTCTTATAGGATTCTATCAGTTCACCACCATGCTGTTTGGTTTACGTGGTGCACCCGCTACATTCCAATGGTACATGGATGTAATTTTATCCTCTCACACTGGTTATTGTGCTGCATACCTGGATGATGTTGTGGTGTACAGTCCAGACTGGAAAAGCCACCTGCAACACCTATGAGCAGTTATCCAATCTGTCAAAAAGACAGGTCTGACAAATCCTACCAAATGTGCAATGGGCATGCAGGAAACCAGATAGTTGGGTTCAGAACCATACTGACAACTGTAAGGGCCTCCCTGCAAAATATCTTGTGTGGCCCACCTCCCCACCAATAAATGTAAAAACACCATTCGCGCATATGGAATTTTTATTACATGAGTTTTTTTGTATCAGTCCTGTTGAACATACAGAGTTTGTCCATGCTGTCCCCACCCTTGCTGATACCATGATCAAAGAACCGAACAATGTAATTTCTTCCTGATCCTCCTGGGGACACCAGCACCAAGATTAGATGTTTCAAGTAATGGGCAACATTGCTTCTTTGTTCTGTACCCCCCAACCCAATCATGTGAAACTGGAGTTGGAATCTTGTGACACCACTGCTTAGAGACCCAGTTTCAAATGAAATTTGCAAGTTTGTCTGTGACAAAAGGTTTTCTTAATGCTGACCTCTGAGGCAGTGGGCCCTCTGACAGTGTGGGCCTTACTGCAATCGCAGCTCTTGCACTCCCTGGTCACTGCCCTGGTTGGGTTATGTTTTGGGAGATGGAGAAGTCAAGCCAGAAGTTTCCAAGACAGAAGCTGTAGCTAACAACCCAGTCCCCAAAACCAAGAAACATGTCAGGTCATTTTTAGGACTGGCTGGTTATTATCAGAGGTTTGTTCCCAGCTTTGCTGAGTTAGCTACTCCCCTCACTGAACTCACAAAGAAACGTTTCCCGAATAATGTGAAATGGACCCCAGAGTGTGACGAGGCTTTTCAAGCCATTAAGGCTGCATTATGTTCAGCCCCTGTTTTAAGAAGCCCAGACTTTGAGAAACAATTTTTGTTACTGGCTGATGCATCAGAGGAAGGCCTTGGTGCAGGCCTGAGTCAAAATATAGATGGGAAAGAACATCCTATTATATATATATCAGTAGGAAATTGCACGACAGAGAGAAAAGGCATTCCACCATTGAAAAGGAATGCCTTGCGGCAAAGTGGGCCATGGAGTCCCTTAAATTTTACTTGCTAGGAGCTGACTTTGTACTTGTAACAGATTACAATCCTCTCTGTTGGCTTAACCAAATGTAGGATAACAATTCTAGAATCACACAGTGGTACCTGGCACTACAGCCATTTAAATTTAATGTGATGCACAAATCTGGGAAAGAGAATATCAGTGCTGCTTTTCTGTCAGGATATGGATCAGGAATTGATAATTCCAAAGGTTGAAAAAAATGTGAGTTGAAACTTCTCTGTTTATTATGCTGCATATGCACTGAACTATAAAGGTCATAAACTAATGTTAGATGGGAATTTAATGGAAAGTTATGGAAATCTGTATTTTTTTTTAAACAGGTTCCTTCTTAAAGAGTGGGGTATGTAAAAGGGTTGAATAAGGCCCTGTCCAATTTGTTATGCAGAAAGAGTTTAAATGCAAGGGTCTGTTCTATCCTTTCCTTTTCTGTCTCTTCTCTAGCTCTTCTCTGTCTGGTTGTGAAACCACATTTTCTTGTGAGACTTAGGAACTGATCACTCTGACGGTTTTGCAATTCTCCACCTCTTGCTGTCTCTCTGCCTTCACTTGCTGTTCTGTCTTTTCTTTCCCCTTGCATATCTGCAGTTATAAAAAAATATATGTGAATCTCTGTGTAAAACTATATGTGAAACTGGGATCCCTTTGTTTAAAACTGTATATAGTTATACTGTTGAAATAACTGCAAAAAGCTGTTTGGAACTCAGGGGGTTAACCTGAGAATGCTGGATGCCAAATCTCTGCAGAGCTAGCTACAAAAGGTCAGTTCTGGGTCATTATGTTCTTTTTGCTGAACCTGTAAGAACATCGGAAACTTACAAGAACATTGTGTGAAAAGTATGCTGTTTTCTTAATGAGTTTCCCAGGCACAGACTTATAAAAAGAGCAGCAATGCTTGTGCAAGAGAGAGACAAAGACTGAGATTTGAAATTGAGAATAAAAAACTCAGAAGAAGGACTATGTTTTCTCTATTTGTACTGCCATTGTAAATAGTTATACTGAACAATTTTAATTTTTTATTTTGCTGTTATTAATAATAAAATGCTACTTGCAAATTTTGAAACTGCTCCTGGTTTTCCTATGTTTCCTGGCCTGTGCCTTGACCACAAGAGCCCCCTAAAAATGCAGAATCACCTCATTCAAGAGGGGAAAAAAAACATTGGCTGGTAGCTTCCTGAACAAGGGGAAAAGAACACCCGCTCCCTCCCTCACTGCAGACATGGTAGGACGATGGTGGTGAAACAGAGAGACTCGTTTAATGGGGTTGTTTGGTTTGAAAAGTCTGGCTTTTTGTCCCCCCTTTAACCGTATGCGACAGCATATAACAACTCATGCCTGCACACACCTCAACACCGCTGGTCTGTGCAATTTTAGTCTACAGCAGTCCCCATCCCAAACAAGCTCTGACTGAAACCCAAATTGCGAGCTCTGTTTCATTAATGCAGTGACCATCAGACTTGCTCCCCCTTCAAACAATGTCCCACATTGGTCCCAGCAGATGGCAAGAACAATTCTCATCACTCCCTACTCATAGCAACCCACAGTTTACAAAGGTGGTTTACATTTTGGTATTTTTTTTTCCTAACATGACAGTTTACTTTATGGTGTTTATTCTAACATTAGTCTATTTCACAGTGTTATTCTAACATCACAGATTTTGTGGTGATAACATGGATGTTAACCATTCTCAAGCAGTTCGCTGTTGGACTGTCTTGGACACTATTTGAACTTTTTGACCTTCTGTGATCAGGTGTCCATTGCTACAGTAGCCATTCAGGTAGCCCTTCTGATGTGGTTGTTGGAGTGGCCTTCTTATCCTCAGAGTCATTTTATACAATATTTTTTATTTTTTATTTATTTAAAATTTGGTGACCAGGTAGGCCCACTGAGCCCCAAAGGTCCCTTTTTCAGGGGTGACCCGGGATAACAATACATAAAGGGCAATGACATCCAGGAGGTAATACTGATAAAATGGGATATCGTTGGCAGCCGGGCACAGGTGCTTCGCTCCATCATAGCATAGTAGATACTCGATCCAGTACACAGTGCGGTTCAGGGCATGATAGGGCTGATCTTGGTGCAATGTGGAAATGTAAGCAGCTCTCTCTCTCTCTATAGCTAAAACAAAGTTTCAATGAAGAAAGTTAAGCAAAACAATGAACTATCCCCCCCAATTCAGTAATGAGCCTGCTTGTCCTGAAATAAAATCAATATTAACATAGGTTATACAACAGACATAAAAATTCCTGTAACCTAATTGGTCAGCTAAGGATTTTACCAGTGGGTACATCCTGTAATAACCCATGACTGAGGAAGGATACTTCTGTTCAATCTTCACAGAGGAAGGGGACAGCAATGGATCACATAAAAGCAGGGACATTGGGGGAAGGGAGGGGGATACAGGTCCTTTGACAGAGGAAAGAGTCCTGAAACGACTTGCAAATCTGAAATGGAATAAAGCTACTCAACCAGATGGGGTATATCCAAGGGTGCTGAGGGAGCTCAGGGAGGTACTGGCTTCACCTTTGACAGTCTGATTCAACAACTCATTGAAAATAAGAGTGGTTCCAGTGGACTGGAGGAGGGCAAATATAGTCCCACTTTATAAAAGTGGCAGAAGGGAGGAGGCTGGCAATTACAGGCCAGTCAGTTTTGCATCACTGGTGGGGAAGTTAATGGAGACACTTCTAAAAGAAAGGCTAGTGGAGTATTTTGAATCCAATGAGTTATAGGAACTGAAGTGGCACGGATTCATGGGGGTGGGGGTGGTGGTCATGTGAGATGAAACTGATTGATTTCTTCCACTGGATGACCAGGGAAATAGATCAGGTGGGACGGTGGATGATGTGGCCTACTTAGACTTCCGCAAGGCCTTCAACACTGTACCATACAGGAGGCTCATGGGGAAACTGGGCAGCTTGGGGTGGGTCCCAAGGTGGAAAACTGGTATGAAATTGGTTACTGGATAAGTGAAAGAGGGTGGTAGTAAACGGCACGCTCTCTGGGGAGGGAAAGTGACCAACGGGGTACCTCAGGGCTAAGTACTGGAACCAGTCCTCTTTAATGTCTTTATAAGTGACATTGCAGAACAGCCAGAAGGGAAGGTATGCCTCTTTGTGGAGGACACCAAAATCTGCAATAGGGTAGACACTCCAGAGGGGGTGAAAAGAATGTGCAGAGACCTGAGAAAACTTGTGGAGTGGTCAAGAGTATGGCAGCCAGATTTCAATGTGAAAAAGTGAAAAATCATGCACCTAAGGCACAGAAAGCCAGAGGCGGGGTATAAAATGGGGAAGAGGTATTGACAGTCACTAAACAGAATAGGGACCTTGAGGTAATTATATTGGATGACCTCAAGGTGGTGAGGCAATGCAACAAGGCAGTAGGTAGAGCCAGCCAGATGTTGGGGCTCATAGGGACGAGTATCACCAGCAGGAGAGAGGTGGTGTTACCACTCTGTAGATCATTGTTGAGATCCCACCTGGAGTACTGTGTCCAATTCTGGAGACCACATCTCAGGAAGGACGTAGACAGGGTAGAGGCTGTCCAGAAGAGGGCAACTTAAATGGTGAAGGAGCTGTATCAAAAGCCCTGTGAGGAGAAACTGAGGGATCTCAGTATGTTCCTCCACCCAGGAGCCACCAAGCTTACCATTGTTGCCCCAGAGGATACCTAGGAGAAAGAGAGCTGGCTGGACTGTGGTGGGCTTCAGAAGGGTCAGAGTAGTGGATTATGGGCATGTTCATCAGCCTGTGCCACTACAAAACTAATTTGCCACTCTGGCAGGATGGGTGTGCTGGGAGGAGCTACCCCTAGTAATGGCCAGGGAGGATGAGAGGGTCCTCTGTAGAGGAGGCCCTGACGTGGGAGGTAGAGGACCATGGCAGAGGAGGAAACAACTTCTAGTGAGGGACTTAATTGTCAGGGGGTAAATTTGGAAGCAGGAAGGGAGGGAAAGAGGGAGATGAGATGCCTACCTGGTGCCTTGGAGGAATGGAACGCAGATCCTAAGGATTGCTAGAGTGATGGGGCAGGAGGGGGAGCTGGATGTTACTGTCCACTTGAAGAGTAATGGCCTGGCTAGGGATGGGGCTGGGATTGTGCAGGGAGATTTTAGGGAGCTGAAGAGGAGTCTTTGGCAATTAGCATGCTTGGTGGATTTTGCTGAGATGCTGCCTCTCTATGACTGGAGAGAGGATAGGGTTCTCTGTACCAGGAGCCTCAACTCATAGTTAAAGGAATAGTGTAGCGAAGAGGGGTTCAACTGCCTTAGGGACAGTGGACCAACCTGGAGGGATAAGGGCCTACAGGGGGTGATGGCCTACATACACCTGGAAGGGGAGCCACAGTCCTCAGTGGATGGTTTAAATGTTACTTAGATGAGCATTTAAACTAGCTAAGGGTGGCGGTGGAAGGAATAGGGGAGGCATACTCCCCCCCGACTAAAGCACAGAGAAGGGAGGATCCAAGGGGAAGAAAATCCTACAGGATGAAAAAAAAAGAAAGAAAAAAGCAGCGTGATAACAAAGGGGTTGGGAACAAGAGTTGTAAAAAGTGTGTGGAAAAGGCAAACAAAAAAAAAAGAAGGAAAGCAGGCAGGGTGGGAACAAAGTGTGGAAGGCCATGTGTGCGAACACAGGAAGTCTAGGAAATACAATTCCAGACCTATAGGCCATCATGGCAGAGGATGATCTAGATATTGTAGTGAGTAGTGGTGCACAGAAAATCATGACTGAGACATGACCATACCAGGCTATACTCAGTTCAGGAAAGATAGGGTGGGAAGGAAGGGAGGAGGGGTGTTGCTGTATAAGGGAGGATATCAAAGCTACAGAGAAACAGGGAATTCAGGGGGGAATGGAGGGTTTGGAGGTGCTGTAGGTCACCATAGAGATAGAAACTGGTGCCACTGTTTGCACTGGCATGATCTACACACCTCCAACACAGGGGAAGAAACTGGATAAGGCACTGGTGGAAGCCTTTAGCACAATGGCAGAAGGAGGGGAGATACTGCAGGTGGGGGACTTCAGTCTGCCAGATGTAAACTAGAGCCTCACAGTCACAGCTTCAGCTAGAAGCAGGGACATCTTAAGGCTCCTTGCAAAAGGAATTTCCTCGGCAGCTAGTCAGAGAGCCCACTTGTGATTGGGCAGTACTGGATCCAGTGCTCACAAACAGGGACAGTATTTCAGATATCAAGGTGGGAGGCCACCTGGGGACCAGTGATCAGTGTGGTTCAACGAAAGTATGGCAGTGGAAGCAAATCACACAAAGACATGGGTTCTGGACTTCAGGAGGGAAGATTTAAGAAACGTATAGAATGCTTCAGAGATGTCCCAGCTATGGGGCATGAACTGGGTGAGGTAGAAGAACAGTGAGCTAAGCTAAGGAAAGGCACAGTGAAGGCAACACAGCTCTGCACAAAGGAAGTGAGCAAAAACAGGAAGAAAAAGAGACCACTGTGGTTCTTGAGGGAAGTGGCTGAAAAGCTAAAGGCTAAAAGGGTATAATTAATGAGGTATAAGGAGATGCACAGAAGAGAAAAGAAGATAGTGAGGTGTATCAGAAGAAGCAGAAGGAAGCATGGAAAGCAGTATGGAGAGCAAAGGCACAAATTCAGTAAAGAACAGCCAAGGGGTAACTAAAGTGGGCAAGACATTTTTATGCACACAAGCGAAAAGAGGAAGACTTGAGGAGGGATTGTGAGGTTAAGATGGGTGGGGTGGTGGTGCTGTGCAGAAGAGGATCAGAGAAACACATATATCCTTAGCAAATACTTTTGTTCAGTCTTCACAGAAGAAGAGGAAGGGAATAGGCCACATAAAATCAGAAAGAGCATTGGGAGAGGGAGGTAGACAGAAGTCCATTTACAGAGGAGAGTCCTGAAGGGACTCACAAATTTGAGAGAGGTCAAAGCTACGAGGCCAGATGAGGTATACTCAAGAGTAGTGAGGGAGCTCAGGGAGGTACTGGCTGCACCTCTGACAGTTCTATTCACCAATTCACTGGAAACAGGTGTGGTTCCAGAGAACTGGACAAGGACAGATAAGTCCTGCTTTATTAAAGTGGTACCAGGAAGGAGGCTGGTAACTGCAGGTAAGCCAGTCTGACATCAGTGGTGGGGAAGTCAATGGAGTCACTGCTAAGGAAAAGATTGTGGAGTATCTTAAATCTGGTGGGTTACAAGACCCAGTGCAGCATGGATTTATGGGTTGGGAACATGTCAGACAAATCTGATAGATTTCTTTGAGTGGGTGACCAGGGAAGTAGATCAGGGTGGGACAGTGAATGTGGCCTACTTATATTTTAGTAAAGCACTCAGCACCATACCACATACGAGATTCGAAAGGAAACTGGACAGCTTAGGGGTAGGTCCTAAGGAGGTAAACTGGGTAAGAAATTGGTTAAGGGATAGGCGAGAGAGGGTTGTGGTAAATGGAGTTCACTCTGGGGAAGAGAGGGTGACAAGCAGGGTGCCTCAGGGCCCAGTACTGAGACCAGCACTCTTTAATGTCTTTATAAGTGACATTGCAGATGAGTTGTAAGGCAAGGTATGCCTTTTTATGGATGACACCAAAATCTGCAATAAGGTAGTCACATGATAGAGGGTGGAAAGAAGTTGAAAAGATCTGAGAAAACTGAAGGAGTGGTCAAGGGTATGGCAGCTGGGTTTCAATGCGAAAAAGTGCAGAATCATGCACCTAGGGCACAGAAACCCAGAGATGGAGTGCAAAATGGGAGAAGCAGTATTGATGGTCCCCAACAAGAAAGGGACCTTGGAGTAAATATATCTGATGACCTCAAGGTGGCGAGACTGTGCAGCAAGGCAGCAGATAGTGCCAGTGGGATGCTGGGGTGCATAGGGAAGGGTATCGCAAGCAGAAGGAGAGAGGCAGTGTTGCCATTGTATAGATCATTAGTAAGACCAAACTTGGCGTACTGTGTCCAGTTCTGGAGACCACATCTTAGGAAGGACATAGACAGGGTGAAGGCTGCCCTGAAGAGGGCAGCTAGGTGCAGTGACTGCATCAGAAACTCTACAAAGACAGACTGTAGGACCTCCATATGTAAACTCTGGAAGAGAGGAGCGAGAGGGGGTACATAACAGAGACTTATAAATACTTCACAGGGTTAAATAAGGCACATGAGTGGAGTATTTTTTTCAGAGGAAAAGATGCACAAGAACAGGGTTATGCAATGAAGCTTGAAGGGGGTAAATTTAAAAGATGTGAGGAAGTACTTCTTCACGGAAGGAGCAATGCGTGCCTGGAACAGTCCTCCAGCAGAAGTGGTGGGGGTAAAAACAGTGGTGGGATTCAAAAATACACGGGATAGGTACAAAGGAATCTTAGGTGGGAAGCAAGGGGGAGGGAGCTGGAGATCAAGCATGATTTGTGGTGACTGTATAGGCAGGGGAAAAAACAGGCAGACTGGGTGTGCCAAGCTTTCCTTATCTGCCATTAAATTCTGTTTCTATGTAATCACTGGAATGCCTTACAGAGGGACTCCAGCCAAAAGTGCTACATTGCAGAATTAGAATAAGCATACCCCCAGTCAATCCCATACCAAACATTAGGTTGCTACATTACTTCATTTTAAAGTTATGGACTATTTTGTAACCCTGATTTCATTGCCTGTTCAAAAAAGCCAGTTTCAGTGAAGAGCTGCGGATGATGTCCTCTCCTGAACTCACAGTCTAGCCCTCCCTGTCAGCAAGCTTACAGGACCTGTTTTTCCAAAGTTTAAAGATCACGTGCAATGGTTTTCACAAGTAAAACAGGCATAACCATTCAATAAATATTGTCATACAAACTATGTGTGTCAGGTTTAGTAACAAAGTTTACAAATTCATATTTTTAATGCCTTTTTGGTGTGGTCCATTTCTCCAGGGCTGCTGGATGCTGAGTCAGCATGCCTCTAGGCTGCTGATACCATTTAGGGTGCTACTCTCCTGTGCCTGTTAGGAGACTGTATTGCTACTAGTGTTGTAATGTTGGTAACTTCATTGCTGTTTGCTAATGTCTGCTTTACAATAAGTTTTACTAGGAGCCTTATATGTGTTAATTCTTACTAGGGGTAGAAGTGTTTGGCCTGGTAAAATGATCATTTAAATTTGGAGTACAAAATAAATTAGCCTAAATTTAGGTCAAGTAACAGCCTGTCAGTGAGAAAACACTGAGTTGGCTACTGCATTAAAACTTGTAGTAAGGTTTAAAAACAGCATTACCTCTCCCACTCCCATTTAAAGGGAGGTAGAATAATTGTTTTAAAGTGCCATCCTGAGAAATCACCTCAGTTGAATGACAGGTGTGAATGATCACAGACTTTCAGCACATCAGAGTTATCCACTCTGCAAACCTCACAACAGTGTGCTATGACTCAGTATCCAGCAACCCTGGAGAAAAGGACTACAACAAAAAGGCACAAAAAAATCCTCAACTTTGTTACAAAATCTGAAACACACAGTTTTCAAAACAATGTTTATTGAATGATGCTGTTTTATTGGTGAAAACCATTGCACATGGTATTTAAAACTTTGGAGAAACAGGTCCTATAAGCTTGCTGACAGGGAGGACTAGACTGTGAGTTCAGGAGATGACATCATCAGCAGCTCTTCACTGAAACTGACTTTTTTTGAGCAGTGAATTTAGGCCAGTAAAATGACTTGTAACTTTTAAACAATGTAACTTAGAGATCTCATGTTTGGCGTGAGGCTATTTCAATCAATCAATCAAACTTTATTTAACCAGGCTGTTACATCTTTGAGCGAGCTCATTTGCAAGATGCTCCTGGACACACAGAACAATTTCCATTTATAGTTTCCAACAACATGTCGAGGCATATCATACCAAGAACAAAAAACAGTATAAACATAAATAACATTACAGGATAATATGATATCAGGAATAAGTCTTGATAGCAAGGCAGTGTACACACATAGATACTATATCACAGGATGTTTGGGGTCAACAAAGGAGCGAGGCATGAAAGGATGGTAGCAGTACATAGGGTACAGTGGGAAGGGGGACAGTAACACATAAGGGGAAGGAGGGATAACCCTGCTATGTTAGAGTCCCCTGGGGGTTTGCCACAGGGAGGGAAGGGGGAGGGAGCGAAGCAAGGGATAGTTGCTCTAAGGGACTGCTGGCCAACAGAGGGTATAGGGAGGCCAGGAAGATCCATAAGCTAAGGATAAATTCAATTTGTGTGTCAACGATTACCGGAAACAGTTACACGCAGTTTTCAGGCAGTTGAAGAGCAATTGTTTGAATACATAAGGGCTTGGCAGGCGGGAGAGTTTAAGAACTCTTTGTGAATTATTCCCAAGTGATGGTAGGAAGGAGCTGATGGCAGCTGCACCATGGTGAATCCTTGCTCGAGGTAGCTTGAGGAGGACAAGGGAGGAATTCTGTAGCCCATATATGCCAGTTGACCATTCGAACAAATTACAGATGTAGGGTGAGAGTTTGATGGAGGGCACCCTGAGAATCCACATAAGGGCATTTATTTGCCTCTTCAGAGGGGAGGATGGCCAACCTATTACCTGGTATAATAGGCAGTGATGAGTCCGGGGTGGCATATCAAGTATAAACCTCAAGGCTCGATAGTAGAGTGTATCAAGCTTCTAAAGTGTATACTGGGGGCATTGGCTATATAGAAAATCTACGTAAACAAACAGGGGTAAAAATTTAGCTTGAACCAGCCACTTCCTGGCTTCATGGGTGAGAAGATGCCCTATGCAGAAAAATATGCCAAGGTACTGTCTTAATTTTTTTTGTTAACTTACACAGATGCGAGCTGAAACTGAGTTTATTACAGAACCAGACTCCCAGATATTTGAATGTATCCACTATTTCCAAGGGTTCACCAAGAAGGGTGATAATCTGAGGGAGGCCAGACATCCTCAAATTATGAGGGGGGTGCGGGGAGAAAATCATAGCTTTTTTTTTTTTTTGCACTGAACAAAAGCTTAAGATTCAACAGATTATATTAGAGGGTGATAAAGTCTTGCTGTAGCTCCTTATGAGCAATATCTAATAAGGGGTTGGTTGTATAAAAGATTGTGTCGTCTGCAAAAAGGTGAACATTTCCTGTTAGGATGCTAGAGTCAATGCGGTTAATGTAGTGTGCAAAGAGGATTGGCCCCAAGATGGAACCTTGCAGCACGCCTCGGGGCAGAACTTTAAGTGTGGACAGTTCTCCTTGTGTTTTAATTTGTTGTCTTCTATTTCTGAGATAACAATGGAACCATTTTAATGTGACAGGGGTTAGGCCAATATTACCTAGAGAATCAAGCAGAATGGAGTGATCAACCATGTCAAATGCTTTGCTGAGATCAAGGAAGAGAGCATAGGTGTGCTGTTTGCCATCCAGGGCTTTTAACCAGTCATTAGACACTTTGGCTAGAGCTGACACGATGCTTTGCTTTGGTCTAAACCCCGACTGGGCTGGGTTGAGGATATTTTCGTGATCCAAGTGCTCCCTCAATTGTGAGCTGACGATTTTTTCTAATAGTTTGGACAGTACAGGAAGAATCAAGATTGGTCTGTAATTGTTCAAGTCTGTGGGGTCTCCTGACTTGAACAAGGGGACAATGTGTGCAATTTTCCAGCTGAATGGTAGCTCCCCTTGCATAAGTGAGCAATTAAATAGGTGAGTGACTGGAGCTGTTAGATAATAGAACCATGCTTTTAGAAAGAAGGGTTCTAACGAACCTGCACCCGCACTCTTTTTGGTATCCAAGGAGAGGAGAAGGTCCTACACCTGCTTAAATGATACTGGCAGGAAGTTTCAGGGAGGGCAGCCAGTGCTGAGGACAGAGGCAGAGCTGGTACATACACCAGTGGCACTTGGAGCACACAGTTTGCTGACAGGAGAGGCACCAAATGCAAGGCCTGCAGTAGCAAAATGATTATTAAGTTGATCGAGGATCTCAGACCTGCCTGTATAAGACTTATAGTTCGCAATAATCTTGGCCGGGATTGGGGTGGCAGGGGAGTGTCCTTCGACCTCTCTCAGGATTTGCCAGAACTTGGCAGAGCAAATTTTGTTGTCCTCAAGGGCGAACTGAAAGAACTGGGATTTTTTGGCCCTGACCAGTTTAGTGCAGGCATTCCTGACTGCCAGAAAGGACAGCCAATCTACATCAGATTGTGACTTTTGTCCTTTTTCATAAGGTGTGTCTGGCTTGCAAAGCCCTTTTTAGGGATGGGCTGAACCAGTCAGGTGCCCGTTTTCGGGAATTGACCTTTCTTAGGGGAGCATGTTTGTTTACTACCCTTATTAACAGATCCTGAAAGATGCAGAAGGCTTCGGCCACAGAAGATGCGAGAGAAATCATGCCACATGATATTTTTAAGATCAGTCAGGGAGGCAGAAATGTTTTAGACTGTGCTTTAATTTGAAGGTAGAGGTGGAAGGGGGGTGTGGGGAACACCTGACACAGGCGACAGTGCAGTGATCACTCAGATCATTATGAAAGTCCCCTGTGTGGGAGATGTTATGTGGTTTATTGATGAGCATAAAGTCCAATAAGGAACTACGACCAGGTTTTTATTTTAATTAGGTCGGGTAACCTCAGGGGTGGTCATGCTCATCACAGAAATCCTTAAGCTTATTAGCACAGGCATCATTCCAGTTGAGATTTAGGTCCCCCATAATGATGCATTCAGTGTTTGTGATATCCAGGAGGAAATGGAGGTGCAGCAGTAGACTGAGACCAGCAGCAGGCGGTCTACAGTATGCAGCTACCAATAGGGCCACTCCAGGCGATAGTGTTAACCTTAGGGCAAGACACTCAAATTCTTTGGGCATTGATGTGTGGACAATGTCGGTAGTTAGGAATTTGTCCATGACATCTATGGCAACACCACTGTCTGTAGTCAATCTATCACACCTGTGTAGGATGTAGCCAGGGATGTTGATTGTTTTGTCAGATACGTTGCTTCTAAGCCATGTTTCCAAGAACATTGCTACATCAGGCATAGCGTGTAACACCTAGGCCTGGACATGGTCAATTTTGTTGACTAGGCTGCATACATTCATATGCAGGAAGCTCAACCCCTTTAACTGTGACAGCTCCCCTGGAGCTGCTAGCAGACGGGGAGGGGGGGTCATTTTACACTGCCTGCACAGAGTAACAGCAGGATTAGCAATTTCCTAAGCCATTTTACAAGAACCCTCAGGAAGGCTTTGCTAGATTGCTTAAAGTGGGCATTGCCTGGGGCAGTAGAACAACCGTTGGAGGGGCAGCGAAGGGTGATCATAGTAAATATCGCTACCCTAGCAGAGTGGTAGAGGGGTATCTGCTTGAGGGGTGTTGGGCAGTAGGGGATATGGAATATTCTGCTAGTGTGCAGATTACTGCCTTTAAAGGGCAATGACTGAAAAGCTAATGCTACCCAAATTGGTTCCTGACATGTAGTGAAGTTCTGGCAGATTGTAAATTTCGGTGAGACCATGTTAGGCTCCAAGGATAGACACAGCCAAAGAGGAGGAGGAGGTAGGCTAAGGGTTCCATCTCGGGAATACTGCGTGGCAGTAGATGCACAACAAACCAGATTGAAAAAGGAGTAGGATATTTTAGCTAAAAGGACAAGGGGTTACCGGGAGCTTTTTGGAAGTGGGACTATATAGGACAGCAATATAATGAATAATAGGACTATATGGGGGAGCAGGGGAGAACGATCAGGTGGAAGAAAGTGGAATAAGACTAGACTGTCAGGGGAGGAGCAATGCAGAATGAAGCACAGATAAGGAAAACGGGGTGATGTCTTTAAGGGGAGGCTGGAATGCCAAGGGAGTGGCTTAGAGTGCAGCTGTAAGGTGGGGGTGAAGAGAGCTATTTAATAGTGACTGGGTCTGGGGTGGGGTTGGAGGTGGGACAAAAAGTACACTCCTGGGAGAGATTAAACTCTTGATAGTTGAGCGGCTTCCCTGTGCTTCAGTTTAAAAAAGGTGCCACAGGCACTGCTCCAAGAATGGGCCAGTCACCAAAATGTAGCGAGATGACCCAGACAGTGACATGCCCCCCCCCCCGGATGAATGGTAGCAGGAGCAGACAAAATTCAGTTAAGTTCCCTGACAGCGGCGTACCTGGGGTGTGGGCAGCGGGGTCTTCACCACCGGTTCAAGTGGCTATGGCAGCAGGATCACCCGCAGGAGTGGACCTGAGGAATAAGCAGGACGCAAGGTTAGCCACAAAAAAGGAGCATCAGTAGGGGGTTGGGGACACAGACAATGCAGCAGGGTGTAAGTGAGAGAAAGGGGAGGGGGAGAGCAGGATTAGTGAGAAAGAGAGGGGGAGAAAGTCTGGGGTCTCTGCTAAGGCACCAATCTTGACCCTGCAGACAAACGACTTTGAATCTGTTACGTGGCGGGTGAGGGGAGAGTGAGACAGAGCTAGAACTGAACAGAGCACACAAGTTTTAGGCAGAGCAGAGGGAATTTAAATGATTGGAATGGTGGGGGGTTAGAAGGAGAGATAGAAATCTATCTAGGAGAGTACAGATTTTAGGCACTGCAGAGGGACTTTAGATATTTAAGAATGGCGGGGGGGTTGAGGAGAGAGAGACAGAAAGAGAGAGAGTTGGGACAGAGATAACTGGAAAGCAGTTAGCAAGGAGACAGTTAAAAAATGTTCGTGCTGGACAAAAAATTAAATAGATTTCAAATATCATTCATTTAGAGGCATGCACAATACAGAAGCAGATAAACTAAGCTAAACGCTGCTTTGAATGTCTAACTTGGATGGCCAGATTGAAGATTAGAGGCAGAGTTTGATGACAAGAAAATCATGCACATTTCAAGTGAACATTCATTTTGGAGGCATGCACAATATAAGAGCAGTTACAATACAAAATACTGGCTTAATTATTAGCTGATGGCAGAGTTTAAGGTCAACACAGCGACATCGTTGTTTTGCCTTTCAGCACAGCATGCAGTGCAGCCTTATTGTCACACAACACCACACACTAAACACCCCACAAGATTACATTTTACCTGCTTCCCTCATACAGTGAGCCTGTGGTCCCACGAGTCCCGAAACCAGAAGCATTTCGCGTCGATCACGCTGCCTGGCCGCTGCCAACAGTCCCAACAGCGATTGCCTGACAAACAGCCTTGGAGTCAGAGGTTGCCCTGCTCATGTTATCCAGGCTTGGTCATCATTCCATGATATCTTTTAGCAGTTGAGCATTGTCTCATGCTTGAACTCCGCGGCCGAAATCCCATCCATGTCTAAAAGATCCATGGACAAAATATCTCGTACATGCGTAAAAGCATGCCATTGATGTGCATGCACAGGATTTCGGTCGCGACTTACAAATATGAATAATGCCACTTCTAGTGCTCGTTTTTCGATGGCAGATAGCTGCATCCTATTAAGATAACATAAGGAACAGGGGCAATATGAATTCAAGGGCTGTTTGTGAAAAAGTCGTAATTCGGGACTGCGCATGTGGCAGACGCGGTCCCGACCTTGGTGTGCTTCCAGTTTGCGGGGACTTATCATCGGGACCACAGAAAGTATATATATGTACAAAACAGGGAAAACAGGTAAAATACTAGTCTTTTAAATATATTGGGGTGTTTTGAGTACAGTAATGAGTGTTGTGTGAGCAATAGGAACACTGCATGCTATTGCCAAAAAACGAAGGGGCAAAGCTGACAGTGTCGCTTTAAACCTTAGCAATGCAGAATTTTAAACAGAAGCTATTTGCTAGGACTCACACAAATTACAAAACTTAGAAAGGACATTAGCAAATTAATGCAAATAACACCAAGCCAAGAGTACACTTCTGGGAGAGATTAAACTCTCGGGAGTTGAGTGGCTTCCCTGTGCTTCAGTTTAAAAAAGGTGCCACAGGCAGTGCTCCAAGAATGGGCCAATCGCCAAAATGCAGCAAGATGGCCTGGCAAGTAACATGCCCCTCTCCAGATGAATGGAAGCAGCAGGCTAAGTTCAGTTAAGTTCACTGACAGTGGAGTACCTGAAAGCGGCAGTTGGTCTTCACCGCCAGTTCAGGCGGCTATGGCAGCGGGATCACTCGCAGGAGTGGGACCTGGGGTGCGGGCAGCAGGGTCTTCACCGCTGGTTCAGGTGGCTACAGCAGCAGGATCGCCTGCAGGACTGGACCTGAGATGTGGGCAGCGGGGTCTTCACTGCCAGTTCAGGCGGCTATGGCAGCGGAATCGCCCGGAGGATTTGGGGCTATGCTGATCCAAATTCTGAATTTATTGATGCCAGAAATTTTGACCATAGTTCCTCTTAAATGACATTATTTTACCAACATTTGCATTTTGTTTACATTAAAGGTTTCATAGTTTAATTGCATCAATGTACAAAAAACTATTTGTAAAATCTCTTGGGTCTCCCTTGACAAAGGGCAGAGACTGATTTTGGGATTCTTACCCAATTAACAAATTTAAATAAATTCAAATCTTTGTGTTGTACATGCAGATTTTAAGCTACTAACATTATTATGCTATATATCCATTTTCCCCTTTTGGTTCTGTCCACCAGCCGATCATGAAGGCCGCCACAGCACTCGGCACCCCTCCTCTGGCCGTTGCCAGTGTAACTCTTTCGCAAGGGCCATACCACCACCACCACACTTCTCAAATTCACGTCCAATACACTAGAGGCTATGGATTCTGGTCTTCTCACTGGGGCCATTTTTATTGACACAACTAAGGCATTTGATCTAGTGGATCACTCCATCCTCCTAGGCTCCCTTAGATCACTAGGTTTTTTGCTAAACATTGTGAAGTTGTTTAGTAGCTACTTATCCGACAGGACCCAAACTGTGAAACACAACTCTACCCTATCAGACAGGGCCACTATAAACATTGGTGTGCCACAAGGATCCATTCTCGGGCCTCTGCTTTTTTCTATCTTCATAAATAACATTACCTCCAACCTACATAGGACAGAGTCCTTGCTATATGCAGATGACATTGTTCTATATGCCAGTGCAAAACACATTGAAGACATAAATAATCAACTCTCCCTCGACTTTGAACTCACCCAAAAATGGCTAACTAGTCACAAACTGGTACTGAACGAGGCCAAAACTCAAGTGATGCTCTTCAGATCAAATACCAAACTCAAGCATGCCCATCCAAAATTTAAAATCTCCTCATCAAATGACTTAACTATCGAAGTAGTGAACTCTTTCAAATATCTGGGTGTCACACTCGACCCATCACTAAATTTCGACTTACACATAAAACTGACTTGCAAACAGGTAAACACCAAAACTGGCATAGCATACCGTACCAGTTATGTGCTTACTCCCTCGGCAAGGCTTGCCGTAGCACTTGGCATCCTGCTGCCCTCACTTACTTATGGGGCTGCTACATACACCTCTGTGTGCAAAACAAGTCTTCAGAATTGGGACGTAACTTACAACAACATCTGTCGCTATGCGTCCTCCTCAGATAAGCTGAAACACCACTGTCTCCTTTATTCAGAGCTAGGATGGCTTCCTCTGCTTGAGCGATGGCTTTATGCCTATGGCTGTGTCATAGACAATATTGTTCAACTACCAATACCCAAACCCCTTGCCGCCCATTTCCAAATCAGAACACCCTCCTACGGACTAAGATCCACTGACAGCACCCCTATCTGCATACCTAGACACTATACCTCCAAAGGTGCAAGTGCTTTCACCTGTCATGCCCCCCAATACTGGAACTCCCTCCCTCAGTCTGTGCAACAAGCACCACCATGTGCAACATTTAAGAGAAAACTGCATTCCCATCTTGAGTCCTCCTGCATGTGCCGCTGCTTCAAACCCCTTTAGCTCTCACTTCCTCCCTACCTAGTCTCTTCCTTGTTTTGCTGCTCTACTCTACTATATAAATAGCACTTCCTCCCCCCACCTGTTCCGTCCTACTTCCCATTTAGAGTTGTCCCCTATCCTCTTGCTTTCTTTTCTATCTCCTTTACTCTTATACCCCCTTGCTTTTCCCTACCTACAGTCCTAATCAAATACTATAGAATTTCACTATCTTATTTTTCCTCAAAATAAATGTCATGTAACCTGTATTGTTGAATATGTCTCTGTTTATTATTCTGATCACACTGTTACTGGATCTACCCTTTTGGTAGCCACTTCTTTTTCATAGTACCTTCTCATACTGTAATTACTCTCTACCTTTGTCTATAGCCACCTTTCCTTTTCTCTATGTACTCTGTATGCTATTGTAAATTCTGTCATACTTGTAATGAAATATATACTATTGTCTATTATGTTGTACTTGTAATGAAATGTTCTGCATGCATTGATGTACTGTACCCTCCCAGGTCATGCCTGAAAATAGTCATTGCCATGGCTAGTGCACTTACCCGGTAAACAAAAGGCTAAATAAATAAACTCCTCATTCAGCCAGCTTGCATGTGTGAATACCAGACAGTCGAGGCCCACTCCTGTGAATCACTGCCAAGATGCATTGGGTCCTAGCTTGGGATTATGGGATCACACATGAACTCCATTCTCCCAGGTGGTAGTGCAACAAGGTGCCACAGGGCCAACTGTTACCCTTCATTTTTTTTCCCTCTCCCTTACCATTGGCCCCCCTCACATTCCCACTAGCACACTACTTCCTCAGGCCTCATAATGCCTCCCTCTGCTCATGAGACACCCCTTGCTGCCTCAGAAGATCCTCTACAAAACTCCAGTCTGCCTGCATCCTGGGGACCGGTGTATTCCAGCTGAGGCTCCATACGTCTACCAGTTAGATGTCATGTACTCTCTACTAACACACAACCCTTTGATCATTACTGTTCTACCCCCATGAAATGCTGTAGCGTGGTCCTGCTAATACTGTTACTTGACAATGCTTCTCTGGAACTGCTGACTTGTGTATATCAATGTTAGACTCTGTATGTGCCTTGTCCTTGACATTGACATGGAACCTTTGTAAAAGAGCACTTGCGCTAAAAGGTTTATTTCCAAATAAATAAATCCAGTATACCAGCTTGACCCTGCCAGGGGCCTTCTTTCCCACCAGGGAAGGAAAGAACTTGCCAGGATGTTGACTGGAGTGATAATTCCCTTGGTGCACCAATTGGAAGGGGGTCTGTTGGTGTGTGTGTGTGTGTGGTGGGGGGGGATCAGCTAAGGCCATCATCTGGCATGTTGGTGCAGCATTTCCACCATTTTTCTCCCTTCGCACCCACTCTCTCGCACAGTGCTGCAGCTGGTGGTGGGCGTGCCCATCAGCACATGGTCACCCACACTGTTAAAGGCAGCGCCAACACCTGGAGCCATCATAAAAGTGGTATGTTAAGGTCCTGACAAGGAGGAGAGCATCTCTAATCACTCAGCACCACAGAGCCGATGGCAACATAACTTTTTAGAATGCCTGTCTACCAAACAAAATGCTCCATTTCCAGCCACTGTTTTATGACTGGGGGAGGGGGATTGCAACAGTAGCAGTCGAACAAAAAACAAATGAAGATTAGCATTCACAAACCACGTACTACAGAAAATACAGATTTAGAGATACAGTGCAGGTCCCCTCTTGCATCTTCAAGTCAGCGAAAATGAGGCACTTGTCTCACTGGTTTTGGATATTTTTTTCATACCGCCTCATAGAATGTGACAGGTGTCATTTTTCAGATCTTGACCAAAATGTGTTCTCACACTTGTGGTGTACAATGACATTTCAGCCAGTATTTTATAAATGACACCTGTCATGTTCCAAAGGAGGGTTCATTAAAAGTCTATTGAGAATCTGGAGTCAAAAATGTAACAAAAGTAAAACAACAACGTTATGAGAAAAGAACAATGATGTACTTTCCATAACAGTAGATCTTTGTGAGAATAGAAACAAAAACATAGACTTTGATGGCAGATAAGGACCGCTTGGCCCGTCTAGTCTGCCCATTTTCCCTGTCTACTGTAACACCACAGATTCTACTTGATCTTCGGCTCCCCCTCCCTTTCCTTACCACTAAGGTTCCCTTTTGCCTATCCCATACTGTCATGAATCCCACTCCAGGTTTTGCCCCCGCCACCTCCGCTTGGAGCCTGTTCTAGGAATCCACCACTCTTTCTGTGAAGAAGTACTGTGGTGGGGGTTAAAACAGTGGTGGGATTTAAGAATACAAGGTATAGGTACAACAGAATCTTAGGTGGGAAGCAAGGGAGAGGAAGCAGGAGATCAAGTAGGATCTGTGGTGACTGTATAGGCAGGGGGAAAAGACAGGCAGACTGGCTGTGCCAAGTGTTCCTTATCTGCCATTAAATTCTGTTTCTATGTAATCACTGGAATGCCTTACAGAGGGACTCAGGCCAAAAGTGCTACATTACAGAATTAGAATAAGCATACCCCAGTAAATCCCATACCAAACATTAGGTTGCTACATTACTTCATTTTAAAGTTATGGGCTATTTTGTAACCCTGATTTCACTGCCTGTTCAAAAAAGCCAGTTTCAGTGAAGAGCTGCGGATGATGTCCTCTCCTGAACTCACAGTCTAGCCCTCCCTGTCAGCAAGCTTACAGGACCTGTTTTCCCAAAGTTTAAAGATCACGTGCAATGGTTTTCACAAGTAAAACAGGCATCGCCATTCAATAAATATTGTCATACAAACTATGTGTGTCAGGTTTGGTAAGAAAGTTGACAAATTCATATTTTTAATGCCTTTTTGGTGCGGTCCATTTCTCCAGGGCTGCTGGATGCTGAGTCAGCATGGCTCTAGGCTGCTGATACCATTTAGGGTGCTACTCTTCTGTGCCTGTTAGGAAGCTGTATTGCTACTAGCACTGTAATGTTGGTAACTTCATTGCTGTTTGTCAATGTCTGCTTTACAATAAGTTTTACTAGGAGCTTTATATGTGTTCACTCTTACTAGGGGTGGTAGTGTTTGGCCTGGTAAAATGATCATTTAAATGTGGAGTACAAAATAATTGAGCCTGAATGTAGGTCAAGTAAGGGAGAAAACACCGAGTTGGCTATTGCATTAAAACTTGTAGTAAGGTTTCAAAACAGTATGACCTCTCCCACCCCCATTTAAAGGGAGGTAGAATAATTGTTTTAAAGTGCCATCCTGAGAAATCACCTCAGTTGAATGATAGGTGTAAATGATCACAGACTTTCACCACATCAGAGTTATCCAGTCTGCAAACTTCACAACAGTGTGCTATGACTCAGCATCCAGCAACCCTGGAGAAAAGGACTACAACAAAAAGGCACAAAAAAAAAATCCTCAGCTTTGTTACAAAATCTGAAACACACAGTTTTCAAAACAATGTTAATTGAATGATGCTGTTTTATTGGTGAAAACCATTGCACATGGTATTTAAAACTTTGGAGAAACAGGTCCTATAAGCTTGCTGACAGGGAGGACTAGACTGTGAGTTCTGGAGATGACATCATCAGCAGCTCTTCACTGAAACTGACTTTTTTTGAGCAGTGAATTTAGGGCAGTAAAATGACTTGTAACATTTAAACAATGTAACTTAGAGATCTCTTGTTTGGCGTGAGGCTATTTCAATCAATCAATCAATCAAACTTTACTTAACCAGGCTGTTACATCTTTGAGCGAGCTCATTTGCAAGATGCTCCTGAACACACAGAACAATTTCCATTTACAGTTTCCGACAACATATCGAGGCATATCATACTAAGAACAAAAAACAGTATAAACATAAATAACATTATAGGATAATATGACATTGGGAATAAGTCTTGATAGCAAGGCAGTATACACACACAGATACTATATCATAGGATGTTTGGGTTCAACAAAGGAGCGAAGCATGAAAGGATGGTAGCAGTACATAGGGTACAGTGGGAAGGGGGACAGAAACACATAAGGGGAAGGAGGGATAACCCTGCTATGTTTGAGTCCCCTGGGAGTTTGCCACAGGGAAAGAAGGGGGAGGGAGCGAGGAAAGGGGTAGTTGCTCTAAGGGACTGTTGGCCAACAGGGGGTATCGAGAGGCCAGGAGGATTTATATGCTAAGGATAAATTCAATTTGTGTGTCAACGATTACCGGAAACAGTCACACGCAGTTTTCAGGCAGTTGAAGAGCAATTGTTTGAATATATAAGGGTTTGGCAGGCGGGAGAGTTTAAGAATTTTTTGTGAATTATTCCCAAGTGATGGTAGGAAGGAGCTGATGGCAGCTGCACCATGGTGAGTCCTTGCTCATGGTAGCTTGAGGAGGACAAGGGAGGAATTCCATAGGCCATATATGCCAGTTGACCATTCAAACAAATTACAGATGTAGGGTGGGAGTTTGTTGAAGAGCACCCTGAGAATCCACATAAGGGCCTTTATTTGCCTCCTCAGAGGGAGGGATGGGCAACCTATTACCTGGTACACTAGGCGGTGATGAGTCCGAGGTGGCATATCGAGTATAAATCTCAAGGCTCGATAGTAGAGTGTATCAGGCTTCTGAAGTATATACTGGGGGCAATGGCTATATAGAAAATCTATGTAATCAAGCAGGGGTTAAAAGGTTGCTTGAACCAGCCGCTTCCTGGCTTCAAGGGTGAGAAGATGCCTTACGCAGAAGAATATGCCAAGGTGCTGTCTTAATTTTTTTGTTAACTGACACAGATGTGAGCTGAAACTGAGTTTATTATCCAACCAGACTCCCAGATATATGAAATTTATCCACTATTTTCAAGGGTTCACCAAGGAGGGTGGTAATCTGGGGGAGGCCAGACGTCCCCAGATTATGAGGGGGGGGGGTTTGGAGAGAAAATCATAGCTTTTGTTTTTTTGCACCGAGCAAAGGCTTAAGATTCAACAGATTATTTTGGAAGGTGATAAAGTCTTGCTGTAGCTCCTTATGAGCAGTATCTAATGAGGGGTTGTATAAAGGATTGTGTCATCTGCGAAAAGGTGAACTTTTCCTGTTAGGATGCCAGAGTCAATGCGGTTAATGTGGTGCTCAAAGAGGATTAGCCCCAAGATGGAACCTTGCAGCACGCCTCGTGGCAGAACTTTAAGTGGGGACAGTTCCCCTTGTGTTTTAATTTGTTGTCTTCTATTTCTGAGATAACAATGGATCCATTTTAATGCGACAGCGGTTAGGCCAATATTACCTAGAGAATCAAGCAGAATGGAGTGATCAACCACGTCAAATGCTTTGCTGAGATCAAGGAAGAGAGCATAGCTGTGCTGTTTGCCGTCCAGGGCTTTTAACCAGTCATTAGACACTTTGGCTAGAACTGACACGGTGCTTTGCTTTGGTCTAAGACCCGATTGGATTGGGTTGAGGATATTTTCGTGATCCAAGTGCTCCCTCTATTGTGAGCTGACAATTTTTTCCAATAGTTTGGACAGTACAGGAGGAATCGAGATTGGCCTGTAATTGTTCAAGTCTGTGGGGTCTCCTGGCATGAACAACGGAACAATATGTGCAATTTTCCAGCTAGACAGTAGCTCCCCTTGCATAAGCGAGTGATTAAATAGGCGAGTGATTGGAGTTGTTGGATAATAGAACCCTGCTTTTAGAAAGAAGGCTTCTAACGAATCTGCATCAGCACTCTTTTTGGTATCCAAGGAGAGGAGAAGGTCCTACACCTGCTTAAATGATACTGGCAGGAAGTTTCAGGGAGGGCAGCTGGTGCCGAGGGCAGAGGCAGGGCTGGTACATACACTAGTGGTGCTTGGAGCACACAGTTTGCTGACAGGAGAGGCACCAAATGCAAGGCTTGCAGTAGCAAAATGATTATTATGTTGATCGAGGATCTCAGACCTGCCTGTATAAGACTTATAGTTCGCAATAATCTTGGCTGGGATTGGGGTGGCAGGGGAGTGTCCTTCGACCTCTCTCAGGATTTGCCAGAACTTGGCAGAGCAAATTTTGTTTTACTCAAGGGCGAACTGAAAGAACCATGATTTTTCGGCCCTGACCAGTTTAGTGCAGGCATTCCTGGCTGCCAGAAAGGACAGCCAATCTACATCAGATTGTGACTTTTGTCCTTTTTCATAGGGTGTGTCTAGCTTGCAAAGCCCTTTTTAGGGATGGGCTGAACCAGTCAGGTGCCCGTTTTCGGGATTTGACCTTTGTTAGGGGAGCATGTTTGTTTATTACCCTTATTAACAGATCCTGAAAGATACAGAAGGCTTCGGTCACAGAAGGTGCGAGACAGAAATCCTGCCACATGATATTCCTAAGATCAGTCAGGGAGGCAGAAATGTTTTAGACTGTGCTTTAATTTGAAGGTAGAGGTGGAAGGGAGGTGTGGGGAACACCTGACGCAGGCGACAGTGCAGTGGTCATTCAGATCATTATGAAAGTCCCCTGTGTGGGAGATGTTATGTGGCTTATTGATGAGCATAACGTCCAATAAGGAACTACGACCAGTTTTTTTTTTTTTAATTAGGTCGGGTAACCTCAGGGGTGGTCTGAGTTAACCCGTGCTCATCACAGAAATCCTTAAGCCTATTAGCACAGGCATCATTCCAGTTGAGATTTAGGTCCCCCATAATGATGCATTCAGTGTTTGTCATATCCAGGAGGAAATGGAGGTGCGACAGTAGACTGAGACCAGCAGCAGGCGGTCTACAGTATGCAGCTACCAATAGGGCCACTACAGGCGATAGTGTTAAGCTTAGGGCAAGACACTCAAATTCTTTGGGTATTGATGTTTGGACAATGTCGGTAGTTAGGAATTTTTCCTTGACATCTATGGCAACACCACCGCCTCTAGTCGATCTATCACACCTGTGTAGGATGTAGCCAGGGATGTTGATTGTTTTGTCAGATACGTTGCTTCTAAGCCATGTTTCCAAGAACATTGCTACATCAGACATAGCGTGTAACTCCTAGGCCTGGACCTGGTCAATTTTGTTGACTGGGCTGCATACATTCATATACAGGAAGCTCAACCCTTTAACTGTGACAGCTCCCTGAGCCGCTAGCAGATGGGGGCGGGCGGTTTAATTTCACACTGCCTGCACAGAGTAACAGCAGGATTAGCAATTTCCTAAGCCATTTTACAAGAACCCTCAGGAAGGCTTTGCTAGATTGCTTAAAGTGGACTTTGCCTGGGGCAGTAGAACAACCATTGGAGGGGCAGCGAAGGGTGATCATAGTAAATATCGCTACCCTAGCAGAGAGGTAGAGGGGTATCTGCTTGATGGGTGTTGGGCAGTAGGGGATATGGAATATTCTGCTAGCATGCAGATAACTGCCTTTAAAGGGCAATGACTGAAAAGCTAATGCTACCAGAATTGGTTCCTGACATGTAGCGAAGTTCTGGCAGATTGTAGATTTCGGTGAGACCATGTTAGGCTCCAAGGGTAGATTGAGGACGCAGCCAAAGAGGAGGAGGTAGGCTAAGGGTTCCATCTCGGGAATACTGCGTGGCAGTAGATGCACAGCACACCAGATTGAAAAAGGAGTAGGATATTTTAACTAAAAGGACAAGGGGTTACCGGGAGCTTTGTGAAAGTGGGACTATATAGGACAGCAATATAATGAATAATAGGACTATATGGGGGAGCAGGGGAGAACGATCAGGTGGCGAAAAAGTGGAATAAGACTAGACTGTCAGGGGAGGAGCAATGCAGAATGAAGCACAGATGAGGAAAACGGGGTGATGTCTTTAAGGGGAGACTGGAATGCCAAGGGAGTGGCTTAGAGTGCAGCTGTAAGGTGGGGGTGAAGAGAGCTATTTAATAGCGGCTGGGTCTGGGGTGGGGTGGGAGGTGGGACAAAAAGTACACTCCTGGGAGAGATTAAACTCTCGGGAGTTGAGCGGCTTCCCTGTGCTTCCGTTTAAAAAAGGTGCCACAGGCACTGCTCCAAGAATGGGCCAATCACCAAAATGTAGCGAGATAACCCAACCAGTGACATGCCTCCCCTCTGGATGAATGGTAGCAGCAGCAGCAGGTATAATTCAGTTAAGTTCCCTGACAGTGGCGTACCTGGGGTATGGGCAGCAGGGTTTTCACCACCGGTTCAGGTGGCTACAGCAGCAGGATCGCCCGCAGGAGTGGACCTGAGGAATAAGCAGGACGCCAGGTTAGCCACAATAAAGGAGCATCAGTAGGGGGTTGGGGACATAGACAATGCAGCAGGGCATAAGTGAGAGAAAGGGGAGGGGGAGAGAAGGATTAGTGAGAAAGGGAGGGGGAGAAGGTCTGGGGTCTCTGCTAAGGCACCGATCTTGACCCTGCAGACAAAGGACTTTGAATCTGTTAAGTGGCGGGTGGGGGGAGAGTGAGACAGAGATAGAACTGAACGGAGCACACAAGTTTTAGGCAGAGCAGAGGGAATTTAAATGATTAGAATGGTGGGGGGGTTAGAAGGAGTTATAGAAATCTATCTAGGAGAGTACAAATTTTAGGCACTGCAGAGGGACTTTAGATATTTTAGAATGGTGGGGGGTTGAGGAGAGAGAGAGAAAGAGAGAGTTGGGACAGAGATAAATGGAAAGCAGTTAGCAAGGAGACAGTTAAAAAATGTTCGTGCTGGACAAAAAATTAAATAGATTTCAAATATCATTCATTTAGAGGCATGCACAATACAGAAGCAGATAAACTAAGCTAAACACTGCTTTGATTGTCTAACTCGGATGGCCAGATTCAAGATCAGAGGCAGAGTTTGATGACAAGAAAATCATGCACATTTCAAGTGAACATTCATTTTGGAGGCATGCACAATACAAGAGCAGTTAAGCAATACAAGATACTGGCTTAATTATTAGCTGGGATGGCAGAGTTTAAGGTCAGTCAGGTTAAAGCGACACTGTCAGCTTTGCCCCTTCGTTTTTTGGCAATAGCATGCAGTGTTCCTATTGCTCACACAACACTCATTACTGTACTCAAAACACCCCAATATATTTAAAAGACTAGTATTTTACCTGCTTTCCCTTTTTTTGTACATATATATACTTTCTGTGGTCCCGATGATAAGTCCCTGCAAACCGGAAGCACATCAAGGTCGGGACCGCATGTCTGCCACAAGCGCAGTCCCGAAATATGATTTTTTCACAAACAGCCCTTGGAGTCATATTGCCCATTCCTTATGTTATCTTAATAGGTTGCAGCTATCTGCCGTCTCAAAACGAGCACTAGAAGTAGCATTATTCATTTTTGCACTCCGTGGCCGAAATACAATGCATGTCTAAAAGATCCATTAACAAAATATCTCGTGCATGAGTAAAAGCATGCCATTGATGCGCATGCACGGGATTTCAGCTGCGGCTTACAAATATGAATAATGCTACTTCTAGTGCTCGTTTTGAGACGGCAGATAGCTGCAACCTATTAAGATAACATAAGGAATGGGCAATATGACTCCAAGGGCTGTTTGTGAAAAAATCATATTTCGGGACTGCGCTTGTGGCAGACATGCGGTCCCGACCTTGATGTGCTTCCGGTTTGCAGGGACTTATCATCGGGACCACAGAAAGTATATATATGTACAAAAAAAGGGAAAGCAGGTAAAATACTAGTCTTTTAAATATATTGGGGTGTTTTGAGTACAGTAATGAGTGTTGTGTGAGCAATAGGAACACTGCATGTTATTGCCAAAAAACGAAGGGGCAGAGCTGACAGTGTCGCTTTAAACATTAGCAATGCAGAATTTTAAACAGAAGCTATTTGCTAGGACTCACACAAATTACACAGCTTAGAAAGGACATTAGCAATCATAGGAGCCAGGTTTGTAAAATTTTTTGGTGGGGCCCAGGGGTCAGGTGTCAAGCTCCACCCCTGACCCAGGGGTCAAGGCCACGCCCCCTGGCCCAGGGGTCAAGGCCAAGCCCCCTGCAGTGAACAAAGTCCAAAACAGAGCAGGATACACCAGGTTTTGATATCTGTGGGCTAGTAGAGGAGCCAATAGTCATGAAAGAATCCTCACCCCCCCCAACCCTCCAGGTTCCCCACATCAAGTCACTCAGACAATTTCTTAGCACAGTGCATCCCCTTCCAGGCTGCCCTATATGTTTGCAGAGGACGGGGGAGACACAGTGTTGCATAAATTGAGTTAGTACTGCATTTCACTGCATACCCATGTATGCCATTATCACCAGGTAGGTAGGTTGCAAAGAGTCGGAGACTCTATGTGCCCATGGCCAGCCATGTCCAAATAAAGTTTATATATATATATATATATATATATATATATATATATATATATATATATACACTAACATACTAACATACTATTTGCCAGCAGATTAGGCCTTATGGTCTATCAAGTCTGCTCGAACCTAGATCCTTAGTTGGGTGCAGAGACCCTCCCATCCCTTGTGCTCCAGAAACCCCTATCATCCATCCCCACCCCCGGACAGGCCATCATCTGATACATCCACTTTCTGTGTCTGTCCCACCCTCTCTTAAAGCCCTCCACTGTGGATCTCTGAACCAGCTCACCAGGCAGAGCATTCCAAGGGTCCACCACCCTCTCAGTGAAAACCTCCTCCTCTTTTCCCCCCTCACCCTTCCACCTTCCAACTTCAAACCATGCCCTCTGGTGATGCCTCCCTGCTTTAGTCTAAAGATCCCCTCCATGTTTACCCTATTTATTCCCTTGAGGTACTTGAAGACCTCAATCATGTCCCCCTGTCTCTCCTCTCCTCCAATGAAAACAGGCAGAGCTCCTCAAGTCTGTCCTCGTAAGTCAAATCCCCTAGCCCTCGTATCATCTTTGTTGCCCTCCTCTGTACCCTCTCCAGGAGCTGTATGTCCCTCTTCAAGTTGGTCTCCAGTACTGTACACAGTACTCAAGTGTGGTCTAACCAGTCCATTGTACAGCGGCAGAATCACTTCCTTGCTCCTTGAGGTGATCCCCTGCGATGCATCCCAACATCCTGTTTGCCTTGCTAGCTGCCTCCTGCACTGCTCAGAGTTATTCATACATGTATCCACCATGACCCCTAGGTCTTTTTCCCTGTTGAGGCTTCCAGCACCTCCCTCCCAGGGTGTACCTGTGTTTAGGTTTCTCCACCAAGATGCAACACCTTGCACTTGGTGATATTGAAATTTAATTTCCATGTGTGAGCCCAGCTTCCAGGGTGTCCAGGTCCTTGCAGGGCCAACCTCCCTCTTCTCCTCAACTACTGCTCCCATCTTGGAGTCATCCGCAAGAGACTCATTTCACACCCTATACCATCCCTGATGTCTGATATGTATGCATTAAACAGGATTGGACCCAGGACCGAGCCCTGTGGTACCCCACTACCAACCTCTGTAGGGTTCGAGAGCTCCCCACAGACCACTACTCTCTGAGTGCGTCCAGCTATCCAGTTTTCAATCCATCTGACCATCAAAGGGCCTACTCCTAACCCCATCAGTTTCTCCACCAGACCATTGTGGGGGACAGAGTCAAACGCCTTACTGAAGTCCAAGAATAATACATCCACAGGCTTACCCCTGTCCAGTTCTGATGTTACCCATTCATAGAACTCCACAAGGTTGGTTTGACATGATCTACCTGGCACAAACCCATGCTGCCGACTATCCAGACCTCCCACCTCCCCCAAGTAAACCCCCAATCGTTCCTTTAGTATATTCTCCATTAATTTTCCCACCACCAAGGTTAAACTGATGGGTCTATAGTTTCCTGGTACTTCCTTCGACCCCCCTTTATGGATTGGTACCACATGTGCCTCTCGCCAATCCCTAGGTACCCTCCCTGTCTCAAGTGACCTGTTGAAAAGCTCCGCCAGGGGTGCAGCCAGTATGTCCGCCCATTCCCATAGTACTCTCGGATGAATGCCATCCGGCCCAGGAGATTTGTCTTTCTTTAGGGCCTTGAGGGCAAACCACACCCTTTTGGTGGAGATGGCATCATCTGTCCCCTCCACCTTACTGGTCTTTTTATCCTTATCCAGATGTGACACCCCTGGGGTACCTTTCCCTCCCTTTTGCTCCATTTCTGTTGCTCCCCTGATCCCACTCCCTGCCGCTTCTATCCCCTTTGTGCCTTGCTTTGTAGATATCCCATCCCCCTCCCTAGTGAACACAGAGGCAAAGTACTCATTAAATACCTCTGCCTGGTCCCTCGCCTCTTCCACCCACCTTCTTCTGATCTCAATCTGCTGAGATGGCCCTTAGTTTTTCTCTGCTCCCCAATGTACCGGAAGAACCCTTTTCCCTCCATGTATCCCCTGTGTCAGCCGTTGTTTTACTGGACTTTTGCCCTCACCATACAGGTGACTTTTCTAGATGCAAGCTGGTACATTTCCTTATCCCTATCCTCTTGTTGTTTTATATTTTTTTGTCGCCTTCTTTTCTCTGACTGCTACCTGGACCTCACTGGACCACCAGCATGGTTTATGTGACCTTGCTCCCTCCGTTTCAACTTAGCTGCAGATCCTGACTGCCTCATGAAGTCCCGTGCTTATGACCTCCCATCTCCTTTCCACACTTGTCATTGATGTAATCCTTTCAAGTGATCCTTGAGAATATTTCCCATGCCCATAAAGTCTGCCCTGAAGTCCACTGCCAGTGTCCTAGATCTCACCCCCACTCCCCAATGCTTATTTGAAACCAGACAGTATTGTGGTCACTCCCAGTCAGGGGTCCTGTACAACCATGTCCCTACCAGATCCCCATCTGCCAGAACCACATCCAGGACATGCCCCTCCCTTGTGGGCTCCATCACATGCTGTGTTAAGAACACATCCTGGAAGCCATCCAGCAGCCTCTGCTCCTTGGCCACCTTAGAGGACATGGTTCCCCAGTTTGTACCTGGCATATTAAGGTCCCCATCAACACCACTCCTTCCCCTTTTGGACCACACTGGGCAATGATGTTGTCCAGCAAACCATCCTCTAGAACATCACTCATCCCGGGGGCCTATATGCTACTCCCAGCTTGACCTTATCTCCTGCTGGGGATCGAAGGTGACCCATAAGGCCTCCACGCTTTCCCTCTGCCTCTTCTACCATAGCAATTTCTATGTCATCTCTAATGAACATAGCCACTCCACCCCCTCTGCCCTCCTTTCTATCCTTCCTAAGCATAGTGTACCCCGTACATTTAGGTCCCAGTCATGGTTTTTGTTGGCCCACGTTTCCGTGACTGCCGCCACATCCACCCCCTCGAACAGCATGGCCTGGAACTCTGGCAACTTGTTTCCCAAGCTCCTGGAATTTACTAACACTAACCCCCACCCCTTATCCCTGATCCTTTTTGTTGAACCCCACCCAGATTCCTTATACTTCCATCCTCCCCCTGCTCCTCCTGAAACCTCCACTCCAGTCTGTTTCCCTCCCCTTGGGCTTGAAGGCTGCCCCTCATCTGGAGGGGAGGGTTTGTCAGCCCTCCTTATCCCTTCCCCTACAAGTTTAAACCCCACCTTCTTGTATGTAGTCAGCCATCCCTGTTTAAGGACTTCCTTCCCTAATGGGGCAAGATGAAACCTGTCCTTGGCATATAGTCCCTTATCCTCCCAAACTCCATTCCAGTTCCCTAACACCCCAACCCATTCTCTTCACCCCACTTCCTGAGCCATTTATTAACCTCTGTGAGCTTCATTTTTTCTCCACTGAGGCCTTTGGTACTGGCAATATCTCCGAAAAGGAAATGTTGCATCCATTATCCCGACAGACTCTGGCAAGTTCTTGGAACCTTGCTTGGATTTCCATAATGCTATTTCCCTCTAGATCATTAGTTCCCAAATATATGTACTGTATCTTTCCTGGACAGATACTTTATATATGCTTTTTTTGACATGGCCATAAACTCATAGAAGACCAGGGGTCAAAATTAAGTTTTGTAGCCAGTAGCCAAAAGGGCTAGTGACTGGGAAAACACACTGGCCCAACAAACATTTCCTGTGGCACAGTTGTGTCCTAGCAATCCAAGAGCCATTACATACAGTAAACCTGCTTTTCAGTAGCCACAGACCCACATAACAACAGTGAAGTAAGAACCCTAGAAATAACTCAGATAGTTGGCAGCTGTTGCTTTTTAATGCTTCCCTGTGCAGTTTAATGAGGAAAGCAGCTGCCTTTTATATATATTTTTTTACTTTCTCATTATGCTACAATGGCCACGCTCTCTAACTGGGTTTTCTGACCCCTCTCAAGTCACATCTGTGCCCCACCTCATCACCACACCACTTTCTTCTCCCATGTTACTTAACCTGAGGGAGGCAGTATAGTGCAGTGGTCTAAGGCTCTGAGCTGCAAATCTGGAGATCTGGGTTTGATCCCATGGACCCCACTTGCATACTGTGTGATCCTAAGCAGGTCACTTAACTTCCCTGTGCTCCCAGGTCGCACCTGTAAATAAGCTTTCAGCTTTGTGTGCTACTTCTGGTTAAGCCATTGCCCCCAAATCTCTGTCAATCAATGTTGATAAATGCTTTAGCAAAAATGTTTACATCATACAGTTTCTCAGCCCAACAGAAACATCACTGAACTGGTATATTTCATCTCACTAACACATGTCCCACTGGGAACAAGTCTGTTATGTTCGATTATATCTTTTGGTGGATTCCCAAATTTTGTCAATCACAATCTGAAACACGGAAAGACTATTTCATTAGAGCATGCATACTACATGTAACATATAAGCCCATAACCTTTAATTAGAATTTTACTGTTTGTATTCTGTCCCTTGAGGCTGACACCTTCAAAAATTAATCTTCATTCTTTATTGCTAATAAGCATTTTTTCTTTTCCCCTGTGGTATTTTCAAGAAACTGATAAACAAATACATATTAATCACAGTAGTGGTGGCAATAGTTTGTTAGCTGAATAGGAGAACAGGTAGATGCAAAACAATGATCTGATCAGGGCTGTGACTGCACTGGCAGGAAAGGTAAAGGATGCTTATATTTCAGAAACCAACTACTAGTACTGCATGACTTTATTCTTGTCTTTCTAGGAGAGAATAAACATGCCCCGGCTGTGTTCCTGCTTACCCCATAACAAGGCCTTTAGGACAGAAACAGAGACCTAGTATTGACATTTTACTAACTTGCTTGCTGAAGGCTTTAGCAAGACAGCAAGCGTTAGCAAGCTAGTGAGTAGCTAGGTCTCTGTTCCCATCCTGAAGCTCCCGGGCTGTTCCCCATGCATCATACATTGCAGAGCTGCCAGAGACAGAGTTTCCCCACCCACACCCATCAGAGTAGTCACACACTGCTGCAGAGACAGACCACCAGGCCCACTTCAGTCACTGGACTCAACATCTCTCCCATCCATCCCCACAGAACCAACATCAGCATCCATCCCGTCAATCCCCATAGACTAGAGGCAACATCGGCAGACAATTCTGCTTTGTAATTGCCTAAATGAGGTTGTTTGATTTGAGTTTTTTTTATATACAATATGGTTTATCAACCATCAACATCTACTTAGTAAGAGAAATATAAATTTAATGTATCTGAAATACAGCAATCTGATTGGTCGTTACAAACTTTTGGTTGATAAGCCCATTTTTAATATTAATTTTGGGAAGATTCTGAGTTTTATATGTGGTATATTCCTCCACTAGCTAACAGGAATAATTTTGCCTCAAAAATACTAAATTTTGTATCAAGCAATTTGATTGGCTGATGCAACTGACTTTACACTTTTGAAATATTTTATATGTAAAAGGGTTGCTACCTTTATCATGAACTAACTAGTACATTTTTTTTCTTAATTACCAAATATTTTATTTGAATATTTGCTAGTTTTTTTGGAAAGGAACAATCTGGTTAATACTGTAACTGTGATGTCACGGATTTTGAAATTAATCAGTATAAAAAGAGATTGAGTATTGCAAGGTTCATCCCTGATGAAGCTCTAATTGTCAAAACACCGGGACCTTGCAAATACTCTGGTGTGCTCTTCATGTTTGTTCAATAAACCAATATTTTGTAAACAAACAGCAAACTGGACTTTGACATTCTAGACTACCTTCATTTGAGGACTATCTGTTCTCCTGGCTCTGGAATGCATGGCGTTTTTTTGTTTCTATTAACATCAACATCCCTCCCATCAATCCCCACAAAGGCAAAATCAGCATCCCTCCCTGTCCATCCCCACAGATGCACCGCCACCATCTGCATCCCTCCCATCCATCCATCCCCACAGAGGTAACATCAGCATCCCTCCCATCCATCCCCACAGAGGCACCACCACAATCAGCATCCCTCCCATCCATCCCCCACAGAGGCAACATTAGCATCCCTCTTCCATCCCCACAGAGGCAACATCAGCATCTCTCCCATCCATCCCAACAGAGGCAGCATCAGTATCCCTGCCATCCATCCCCACAAAAGCTGCATCAGCATTCCTCCCATCCATCCCCACAGAGGCACCTCTACAATCAGCATCCCTCCCATCCATCCCCACAGAGGCACCACCACAATCAGCATCCCTCCCATCCATCCCCACAGAGGTGGCAACAGCATCCCTGCCATCCATTCTCACAGAAGCAACATCAGCATCCCTCCTGTTCATCCCCACAGAGGCAACATTAGCATCCCTCCCTTCCATCACTACAGAAGCAACATTAGCATCCCTCCCTTCCATCACCACAGAAGCAACATTAGCATCCCTCCCATCCATCCCCACAGAGGCAACATTAGCATCCCTCCCTTCCATCACTACAGAAGCAACATTAGCATCCCTTCCTTCCATCACCACAGAAGCACCATTAGCATCCCTCCCATCCATCCCCACAGAGGCAACATTAGCATCCCTCCCATCCATCCTCACAGAGGAAATATCAGCATCTAGCCTGTCCATCCTCACAGAAACAACATTAGCATTCCTCCCATCATCACCACAGAAGCAACATCAGCATCTCTCCCATCCTCCCCCACAGATGCATCAGCATCCTTGCGTCCAGCCCCACAGAGGCAACATCAGCATCCCTCCTGTCTATCCCCCCAGAGGCAACATCAGCATCCCTCCCATCCACTCCCAGAGAGGCAACAAAGGCATCCCTCCCATCCATCCCCAGTGAAGGAACATCAGCATCCCTCCTGTCCATCCCCACAGAAGGAACATCAGCATCCCTTCCATCCCCACAGAGGCAACATCAGCATCCATCCCCACAGAGGCAACATCAGCATCCCTCCCATCCCCACAAAGACAACATCAGCATCCCTCCCATCCATCCTCACAGCATCAACATCCCTCCCATCCATCCCCACAGAGGAAACATCAACATCCCTCCCATAAAATAAGTGTAAATGTGCCAGCTCCTCCTCCAGCATGAGTTAAGCAGCCCAGAGTATAGCATGAGCCGAAGTGCCTGAGGAGCAGGGTTGGTTTCCTAGCCTAACTGCCAGGAGACACTCTACCGTGATCAAATGTGCACCCCACAAAACAGTTCTGCTGCTGCTGTCCTACCTTTGCTTGTTGGCTGATGATGCTATCCTCCTCTGCTGCTCCTCGAGATGACTTGCTCTGTGCTTCCACTGGCTGCCCGGACCGAAGGACCCCACCTGGCACTTGTAGGCTTGCCACCTGCCCAATAACCTCCCTAACCGGCATGCTCAGATCATCCACTCACTCTACTCCCCTCTGCAGCACTAGTCTGCTGCCCAGCCTACTTGTGCTTGTTGCTGCTGCCTACTGGAGACCACATCCGCAGCGGGCCTGGTTCCACTCTACTGCCGCCCGGTCTTGGGTCCTATTCCCTCTCCCTCATCGCCGGCCCGACTCCTTGGACTACAACTTGCCTGTTGCACACTGCCTGGCTGCTGCTGGAATGGTGTTGTCCTGGACTCCCACCCAACTGCCGACTCCTACTGCACCACCACCAGTCTCTGGCTGTTTTCTCCAGCTCCTCTCTCTTTTGGCTGGATGCCTGGACCACTGGTCCACCACCCTGCTCTTCTTCCAGGCCAGCCCACTGCTCACTGTGACCCGCCGCCACACAATGGAAACAATCACCCCTTCAAACACACGGAACTGCCCCAATGCATGCACGCACATATATTGCACCCAATACAACCCCTCCCCCTGGCCAATCACAGCGCAGCATGCTGAAAAATTACACTGTGATTGAATGGTGAACCCTAATGATTTTCTCGGGGGCGAGCACAAACTAAGGGGAAGGGAGGGAGGTAGCAAGATAAAGGCGCCAGTTTTAAATAATGCCAGCTGTGGCCCGCCTAATTAAACAGTGGTAGTGCTGCGGCGGAGGGGTTGCGGGTGTGTGTCACTCTCACAATCAACAGCAGAGGGAATGCACAGAGAAATCAGGGGGGAGCAAATGTCTTTAAAAAAAAAAAGGAAGCTTGTGGCAAAATATTGCTGGGGCTCAGCCCAGATCGAAAAATATTGCCGGGGCCAGTGTCCCACGGGCCCATACAACCCGGCACCTATGTTAGCAATGCAAATAACACCAAGCCAAGAGTACACTCCTGGGACAGATTAAACTCTTGGGAGTTGAGTGGCTTCCCTGTGCTTCAGTTTAAAAAAGGTGCCACAGGCAGTGCTCCAAGAAAGGGCCAACTGCCAAAATGCAGCGAGATGGCTCGGCCAGTAACATGCCCCCCTCTGGATGAATGGAAGCAGCAGTGGGCAAAGTTCAGTTAAGTTCACTGACAGTGGAGTACCTGGGGTGCGGGCAGCTGGGTCTTCACCGCCAGTTCAGGCGGCTATGGCAGCGGGATCACTCGCAGGAGTGGACCTGGGGTGCGGGCAGCAGGGTCTTCACCGCTGGTTCAGATGGCTATGCCAGCAGGATCGCCTGCAGGACTGGACCTGGGATGTGGGCAATGGGGTCTTCACTGCCAGTTCAGGTGGCTATGGCAGCAGGATCGCCCGCAGGATTTGGGGCTATGCCGATCCAAATTCTGAATTTATTGATGCCAGAAATTTTGATCATAGTTCCTCTTTAATGTTATTATTGTACCAACATTTGCATTAGGTTTACATTAAAGGTTTCATAGTTTAATTGCATCAATGTACAAAAAACTATTTGTAAAATCTCTTGGGTCCCCCTTGACAAAGGGCAGTGACTGATTTTGGGATTCTTACCCAATTAACAAATTTAAATAAATTCAAATCTTTGTGTTGTACGTGAAGATTTTAAGCTACTAACATTATTATGTTATATGTCCATTTTTCCCCTTTTGGTTCTGTCCACCAGCCCATCATGAGGGCCGCCACAGCACTTGGCACCCCTCCTTTGGCCGTTGCCAGTGTAACTCTTTCGCAAGGGCCATAGCACCACCACCGCACTTCTCAAATTCACGTCTGATACACTAGAGGCTATGGTTTCTGGTCTCACTGGGGCCATTTTTATTGACACAACTAAGGCATTTGATCTAGTGGATCACTCCATCCTCCTAGGCTCCCTTAGATCACTAGGTTTTTTGCTAAACGTTGTAAAGTGGTTTAGTAGCTACTTATCCGACAGGACCCAAACTGTGAAATACAACTCTACCCTATTAGACAGGGCCACTATAAACATTGGTTTGCCACAAGGATCCATTCTCAGGCCTCTGCTTTTCTCTATCTTCATAAATAACATTACCTCCAACCTACATAGGACACAGTCCCTACTATATGCAGATGACATTGTTCTATATGCCAGTGCAAAACACATTGAAGACATAAATAATCAACTCTCCCTCGACTTTGAACTCACCCAAAAATGGCTAACTAGTCACAAACTGGTACTGAATGAGGCCAAAACTCAAGCGATGCTCTTCAGATCAAATACCAAACTCAAGCATGCTCATCCAAAATTTAAAATCTCCTCATCAAATGGCTTAACTATCAAGGTAGTGAACTCTTTCAAATATCTGGGTGTCACACTCGACCCATCACTAAATTTCGACTTACACATAAAACTGACTTGCAAACAGGTAAACACCAAAACTGGCACAGCATACCGTACCAGTTATGTGCTTACTCCCTCGGCAAGGCTTGCCGTAGCACTTGGCATCCTGCTGCCCTCACTTACTTACGGGGCTGCTACATACACCTCTGTGTGCAAAACAAGTCTTCAGAAATGGGATGTAACTTACAACAACATCTGTCACTATGCGTCCTCCTCACATAAGCTGAAACACCACTGTCTCCTTTATTCAGAGCTAGGATGGCTTCCTCCGCTTGAGCTACGGCTTAATGCCTATGGCTCTGTCATACACAATATTGTTTGATTACAAATACCCAAACCCCTTGCAGCCCATTTCCAAATCAGAATACCCTCCTACAGACTAAGATCGACTGACAGTGCCCCTATCTGCATACCTAGACACTATACCTCCAAAGGTGCAAGTGCTTTCACCTGTCATGCCCCCCAATACTGGAACTCCCTCCCACGGTCCATGAGACAAGCACCATCACATGCAACATTTAAGAGAAAATGGTGTTCCCATCTTGAGTCCTCCTGCATGTGCCGCTGCTTCAAACCCCCTTAGCGCTCACTTCCTCCCTACCTAGTCTCTTCCTTCTTTTGCTGCTCTATTCTACTATATAAATAGCACTTCCCCACCACCTGTTCCATCCTACCTCTCATTTAGACTCGTCCCCTATCCTCTTGCTTTCTTTTCTATCTCCTTTACTCTTATATGCCCTTGCTTTTCCCTACCTACAGCCCCAATCAAATACTATAGAATTTCACTATCTTATTTTTCCTCAAAATAAATGTCATGTAACCTGTATTGTTGAACATGTCTCTGTTTATTATTCCGATCACACTGTTACTGGATCTACCCTTTTGGTAGCCACTTCTTTTTCATATTACCTTCTCACACTGTAACTACCCTCTACCTTTGTCTATAGCCACCTTTCCTTTTCTCTATGTACTCTGTATGCTATTGTAAATTCTGTCATACTTGTAATGAAATATATACTATTGTCTATTATGTTGTACTTGTAATGAAATGTTCTGCATGCACTGATGTACTGTACCCTCCTGGGTCATGCCTGAAAATAGTCATTGCCATGGTTAGTGCACTTACCCGGTAAACAAAAGGCTAAATAAATAAACTCCTCATTCAGCCAGCTTGCATGTATGAATACCAAATAGTCGTGGCCCACTCCTGTGAATCACTGCCAAGATGCATTGGGTCCCAACCTGGGAGTATGGGATCACACGTGAACTCCATTCTCCCAGGTGGTAGTGCAACAAGGCATCACAGGGTCATCTCTTACCCTTATCTTTGGCCCCCTCAGATTCCCACTAGCACCCTACTTCCTCAGGCCTCATAATGCCTCCCTCTGCTCATGAGACACCCCTCGCTGCCTCGGAAGATACTCTACAAAACTCCAGTCTGCCTGCATCCTGAGGACCGGTGTATTCCAGCTGAGGCACCCTCCAGCATGGGAGGAATGCTTCTTGCTCCATACGTCTACCAGTTAGATGCCATGTACTCTCTACTAACACACAACCCTTTAATCATTACTGTTCTACCCCCATGAAATGCTGTAGCGTGGTCCTGCTAATACTGTTACTTGACAATGATTCTCTGGAACTGCTGACTTGTGTATTTCAGTGTTAGACTCTGTATATGTTTCGTCCTTGACATTGACGTGGAACCTTTGTAAAAGAGCGCTTGTGCTAAAAGGTTTATTTCCAAATAAATAAATCCAGTATACCAGCTTGACCCTGCCGTGGGCCTTCTTTCCCACCAGGGAGGGAAAGAACTTGCCAGGATGTTGACTGGAGTGATAATTCCCTTGGTGCACCCAGTGGAAGGGGGTCTGTTGGTGTGTGTGTGTTTGTGTGTGTGTGGTGGGGGGGGGATCAGCTAAGGCTATCATCTGGCATGTTGGTGCAGCATTTCCACCATTTTTCTCCCCTCGCACCCACTCTCGCGCACAGTGCTGCAGCTGGTGGGCGTGCCCGTCAGCACGTGGTCACCCACACTGTTAAAGGCAGTGCCAACACCTGGAGCCATCACAAAAGTGGTATGTTAAGGTCCTGCCAAGAAGGAGAGTGTCTCTTTTTTTTTTTTTGAAATTTAAGTTTATTAGTTTTCAACATACCAACCAGAAAAGAACCAAAATGTCCAAAATGTTAACAAACCGAACAAAACAAACCCCCACCTTCCTAAACCCCACAAGTATATACAATTAAATACAATATACATCATACCACGGAGACCATACCCTCCCCAACTCCCCAAAGAAAATACCAATACTCTCCTAGAAAGCCCCCGAATTAACCACAGATACGATCAAACATGTAAGTCTCAACCTGTAGACCCCATAACCCCCCACCCCAAATGGGTGCACCAGAGTAAGACCTAAAGGAAAACCCTCTTAAATCTGGATATCATTATATATCTGGAACAAATTAGCAAGTCTTTCAATCACATAAGTCATATAAAGCAACATAAAGGATCTAGAGTCATCAACTATACAAAGGTAGCTACAATATACCATATGAGGGCAAAGGGATCGGGTTGTCAGGCCTAGGTATTACTTCAAACACAAAGTTTTTAATTTGCCCCATCTTTTGTAGAACAGATCCATCCAATCTTTAAAGCTGGCAATCAAACTCTCAGATTGGAGAAACGACATCAACTCCTTCAGCCAATCTGCATATGATAAAACCAAATAGTCCTTCCAATGCCTTAAGACCAGTTTCTTAACCGCCATGGACACTAGAGCCATATGGTATCAACATTCTACTGTGTGTATGTTAGAAAAATCTCCCAAAACACAGACTTCGGGACAGAAATAATCACTAAGACCTAGAAGGGGATCCAGATTCCTTTGATTAGAGACCATAGTGGAGCCACCTTAGGACACTCCCAAAAATATGAATTAAATTGCCTCTGCTTATGAAGCACCTAAACAGTCTGCACTGAGATCATTTTACGCTGAAAGAGTTTAACGGGGTGTAATAAAGATTATTCACTATATAATACTGTGTTAATTTCAGCCTATCCTGAGTGTGATATCTATACAAATTACGCCAAATATTTGTCCAAACTGGACAACATCAGGAAGAAGGTCTGCCCAGACCGAAGAGCCCTCAACCCCCTCATGTAACCCAAAGTTTAATAGGTATGAGTAAATTAACGATATGGAGTGGGGCTGGGAAGCAAGGCTCATAATATTAGTTAGGAAAGGTTGCACTACCGATTGCCTAAAGGAAGTACCGAATTTAGTGCTCACTAGGTGCCGAAGTTGGAAAACTTTAAAGATTCCTTTGCTAGGTATACCAAATTTATTAAGAATCTCATCTGATGCTAGCAGCAGGTCTTGAGAGGAGAGCGTCTCTAATCGCTCAGCACCACAGAGCCGATGGCAACATAACTTTTTAGAATGCCTGTCTACCAAATAAAATGCTCCATTTCCAGCCACTGTTTTATGACTGAGGGGAGGGGGATTGCAACAGTAGCAGTCGAACAAAAAACAAATGAAGATTAGCATTCACAAACCACGTACTACAGAAAATAAAGATTCAGAGATACAGTTCAGGTCCCCTCTTGCATCTTCAAGTCAGCAGAAATGAGGCACTTGTCTCACTGGTTTTGGATATTTTTTTCATATCGCCTCATAGAATGTGACAGGTGTCATTTTTCAGATCTTGACCAAAATGTGTTCTCACACTTGTGGTGTAAAATGACATTTCAGCCAGTGTTTTATAAATGACACCTGTCATGTTCAGAAGGCGGGGTCGTTAAAAGTCTACTGAAAATCTGGAGTCAAAATGTAACAAAAGTAAAACAACAACGTTATGAGAAAAGAACAATGATGTAATTTCCGTAACAGTAGATCTTTGTGAGAATAGAAACAAAAACATAGACTTTGATGGCAGATAAGGACCGCTTGGCCCGCCTAGTCTGCCCATTTTCCCTGTCTACTGTAACACCGCAGATTCTACTTGATCTTCGGCTCCCCCTTCCTTTCCTTACCACTAAGGTTCCCTTTTGCCTATCCCATACTGTCATGAATCCCACTCCAGGTTTTGCCCCCGCCACCTCCGCTTGGAGCCTGTTCTAGGAATCCACCACTCTTTCTGTGAAGAAGTACTTTCTTACATCTCCCCTGAGCCTACCCCCCCAACCTCACAGCATGACCTCTTATTCTTGAGCATCGTTGTTTCTGAAAAATGCTCCCCTCTTAAACCTTATTTATACCTGTGAGGTATTTGAAAGTCTATCATATCCCCCCCTTTTCTTCTTACCTCCACGGTGTACATATTGAGGTCCTTCAGTCTCTTCTTATACGGCTTTTAATGCAGACCCTGAACCATTTTAGCTGCCCTAATCTGGATTGCCTCTACTCTATGTCCTTCCGGAAATGTGGTCTCCAGAACTAGACACAGTACTCACTGCAGTCTCACCAGCGATTTATACAGTGGAGTCACCACTTCCCTCTTCATGCTTGTGATCCCCTCCTTATGCACCCTAGCATCCCGCTGGCTCTCCCCACTGCCTATAGCTCTGAAATCCTTTGAGCAGAGGTGATTACAATTAAAATTAATACTTTCCATGGAAAGAAGCTTAAGCCACAGTTTGGTCTGGCTGAAAAGGAGCCAGAGTACATTTGTCTACAACAAAATTCAGGTCCCAAGCTGGGACTGGATTTTTAATGAGAGGTTTCATATGTAATGCATTTCTTGGGAAAGTATGAGATACCTCTACTTGGACAACCATACATTCATCCACGGGGCATGAAAAGCTGAAATAGCAGCCAAATGCACATTGAGTGAGAAATAGTGAAGACTGGAGTCTGATAGGCAAGGTACATTTTATTTATATAGCGCCCTATTCAAGGGCTCAGAGCGCTTAACAAAGTAACAATAAAATGCAATAAAACAACCCCAGAATAAGTTAGTTCAAATCAGATTAAAAACTTTATCAAATAAGTAAGTTTTAAAAGAGAAAGGAACAACAAGTATTCCAACACTGCGTTGACCAGACAGGTAAGTGGATCCAAGTGCTTGGAAGTGGACCACAATGTAAACCGCTTCCACTTCAAAGAATAGGCATGTCTGGTAGAGCATTTTCTGGCAGCCACCAGAACATCGGTGACTTTAGGTGATACTCCAAATCGTGCTATGGCTATGGCTATGTCTCCAGGAGCTATGCATGCAGATGTAGGGATTTCAGGTCTGGATGCACCAGAGACCCCTTGTCTTTTGACAAAAGGACCCCACACAGTGGAAGAGGTACTGGGGGTTCCACTGCCAACTGTTGTAGCAGTGGATACCAAATCTGCTGAGGTCATAGTGGAACAATGAGGATGAAGGTTGCCCCCTCCATCTTCAGTTTGAGTAATATGCTCTGTAACAGAGGAAATGGGGGGGGGGGCATAAAGAAAAGTCCCTTTCCAAGAGATTGACAATGTGGCTCACCAGAAGACTCCAGGTCCTGGAGCAAGCGAGCAAAAATGTGGCAGTTTTGCATTTAATGGGGATGCAAAAAGGGGCAACTCTAAGAGACCCCACCTTTCAAAGAGGTCTTCTACTACTGAGGTCAGCTGTTCCAATTCATGTACTCTGGGCTGTGACCTGTTTAACTTATCTGCCAAGGCATTTTGGACACTTGGAAGATGCATGGCTGAGGGATCCAGGCCATGCTCCAGAGTTCACACTCTCACTGCTTCCCAGCACAGTGGATATGAATGAGTCCCCCTTGTTTGTTGAGGTATGCATTACAGTGACATTGTCTGTCCATATTAACAGAGGACCTGGAGTCAGATGCTCCTGAAATGCCTGGAGACTTTATAGGACAGCTCTTTTTCAGGGCATTTATGTGCAATTTAGTCTCCACCTGGGTCCCGGTACCTTGCGTTTGGTAAGGGCCAAGGTATGCTCCCCACCTGGATCCTGAAGCATCTGAGGTGAGAATTTGTGTTGGGATTGAAATCAGGAATGGCACACCCTTCAGTAGGTTGTTGCGGTCCATCCATCACATCAGGGATTTTCTCAAGGGTGATGTGACTAGCACTTGTTTGTCTAGGTTGTTGGTTGACTGGTCCCACTGGACTCTTAGGATCCTTCAAGGTTGGCTTGCTGACCTACAAATCTCTACATGAGCAAGGACCCCGCTACCTGAAATATCTCCTTTTTTCTAATGCCTCTATTGACCACTTTGATCCACTGACGAGGGATTGCTAGAGATTCCCAGGGTGCATTTGAAGACATCTGGGGCTCGTTCCTTTGCATATGTGGCCCCTACCCTGTGGAATTCTTTACCTCATCGGGTAAGGGAGTGTCTGACTGTACAGACCTTTAAGTCAGTCCTCAAGACTTATTTATTTAGTTGAGCTTTCCCGGATGGTGCCAGCTAATAGAATTTATTACTTAATGCTGCTATTGGTTATTATACTGATTGGAACATCTGATTTTATTTATTTAATTTTATGGAAATGTTTGGAGATGTGTTATTTATTTAAATGTGTTTTATTGAAATTTTATGTTTAGCGCTTTGATCCTTGGAAAGACGCTTTATAAATAAAGTTTATTATTATTATTATCCACTGTGGGATCTGCATATGCAAGTGGGCCAGTGGCACAGTGATAGTGGCTGCTGCCATAAGTCCCAAAAGGCATAGCAAAGTCCTGGCTAGGACACACTGACTGTGGTTCATCAGTTGTGCTTGAGCAATGAGGCATTCTGCCCTGTCCGGAGGCAGGAATGCAGAGGCCTGAGCTGTGGTGTCCAAGACTGCCCCCGTGTACTGCAGTTTTTGACAGGGGGTTAGTACTGACTTTGGTAGACTGACTGTCACCTCTAGATGGTCAAAACATTTCCTGGTTCAGGCCAGGGTGTGCAGTAGTTGATCCCTGGACTGGGCCTTAAGAGCCAATCGTCCAGGTAGGGAAACACATGTAGGCCTTCCCTGCAAATGGCTGCTGCTACCACTGTCAAGCATTTGGTAAAGACCTGTGGTGCAGAAGACAAGCTAAAGGGCAATACTCTGAACTGGTGGTGCTCCCCTTCCAGCATAAATTGCAGATATGTTCTGTGAGACTTCAACTTTTTATATGAAGGTAAGCATATCCAGTCCCCTGTTTGCAACATGGGAATCAGAGTTTGCAGATAAACCATTCAAAAGTTCTTGTACTCTGCATAGAGATTGAGGTCTCTCAAGTCTACTACAAGTCTCAGATCCCCTGTCCTCAAAGATGGCCGACACACTGGACGTGCTGTAGGCAGGTGCTCTATGACTGTTTGTGGAGTTCTGTAACTTAGCGAGTTTCTGTGCTGTTTGTGTCGTTTATTTGTCCCGCTGGTTTGCGCTGTAAGTGCTGTTGCTTTTATCTGGGTTATTCATTTTAGTTGCCTCTGCTAGAACGGGGCTGGTGAGAGTGCTACACATTTATGAAAAGAGAACTCTTTGGATCTGAGCTCTGTGGCATTTACTTGAAGTAGGTCTGGTGAGGGCAGTACCAGTTTCCTGTACACAGACTTTGTCAGATTTCCAAAGGGTTAATAAGTGACTCTCCTTATGAAACTGTTTTTTCTAAGAAAGAGAGACTAAAATTGAGAGCAATGGTTTACATTCGGCACTAAGCTTATTGGACTTTTAGTGGACTACTGTGTTAGGAATAAAAACAGTTTATCATAACCTTAGTAATAAATAATAATAAACATAATCATAAACAAATAATGTGGGTTCCTCAGAGTTATGACAGCCAAAGACAATCCAACACCAATCTAAAAGTTCAACAGTTTATTATAACATAATAAAAGGAAACTTACAGCAGGTTACAGACTTCATAGACAGGTATGGCTATTGGAAGCGTTCATGGCTAAGGTCATCATGGAAGTCCTTTGTAGGATCTGCTGCAGCTTTACATTCAGCCTGGATCATTCATCGATCTTCATTAGTCTTCGGTGTGGCTATAGAGCGCACACCAATTCTGGGTTTGAGTTGACAATTTTTATGCACAACTCTGATTACATAAGGCTAAAACAGCATCTTTAAAACAGTTCTTAGAAATGAAGTAATGCTATTAATTCTTCCTAACTGGTCATTGAAAACAGTTCCAGGTATGAAGTATATGTAATGATTTACAACAAAAAGGGCAAGAACTTATATTTTTCTGAAATCATGTGAGAACATCTCTCAAAAATATTTCTAGGTATGTGCTGAGCAATTTACGTCACAACAAATGATTACATTATGTATTAGGCGTAGGGCCTTACAACTGTTCTGATTGATATGAAGCTATCCTGCTTGAGGTTTAAGGAAAGAGTGGTAAACAACTACCATCTGCTGGCCATTAGATTAACCTGTTTTCGTCAAGAGACCGGAAAACAAGATACATATATTTTTTTTATAAATACTCTTACTTTTCCCTTATTACGGATGACAAAGCAATTTGGCATGTCACTTATTCCTAACTCTACCATGACTAAGCAAACTTGTGTAAGCCACTTCATGTATGCCTAGCTTTCCTTATTCAGCATGACAGAGCAGTTTACGAATTTTTTAATATTAACTTGATACCCATTCTTAATGTAGGCCTCTGTCTGTCTTTATAGCATGAAAAATATTGTGAGATAGTGTACAGTTATTTTTTTACAGAATATTTGGATATATTATTTCATTACAAGGATATAGTATTTCATTACAGAGATATATTATTTCATTACAACTGGCACTTATTTTATTAGAGTATTTTATGTTGTGGGTGGGGAAGGTGGTAGGGGTTCAGAGGAGTTCTTTGAATAGAGATTTTGTTTTATTTGTTAGATTATTAAGGAGTGTGTGTGTGGGGGGGGTGGGTGGTAGTAAGGGTGTGATTGCTGATTAGTGTGTGTTTTGGGTTATTTTCTTTTTGGGGTGGGGTAGTGGTGTGTAGTTTTAAGTAGTCCCAAAATGTGTTGCTTGTTACAGACCCCTAGGCTCTGTTACTCCCTGTCCTTACTTCGAAACCTGCGCCCCTTCTGTCCCCCTCCCCAGCTAGCTGCTGTATATCGGTGGTGTAGAGAGAGATGGGGAATGGAAGGAGGATGAGGAGGTTCATGTTGAGGGCTGATGGGGAGGTGACAAATGGGAGAGTGAGGATCAGCAGATGCCCTGGGAAGAGAAGAGGACTGGAAAGAGGTCAGCCATGCTTAGTCCCTTCACCTAGGGGACCCACCAGACTGAGTGGGCAGGCAGCTGAGGGGCCAGCTTTCCCTTTTGTCCACTTTGGGCAGCATATGGGAGGCAGTATAGCACAGTGGATTAAGGCTCTGAGTTGCAAATCTGGAGATCTGGATTTGAATCCAACAGCCCCTACTTGCATATACTGTGTGACCCTGAGCAAGTTACTTAACTTCCCTGTGCTCCCAGGTTGCACCTGTAAAAAAACTTTCAGCTTAGTGTGTCTCACCTGGTTAAACAATTGGAAAAAAAAAAAAATAATGCAATGCCAGGCTGGTGAGAAATAAATCTGCTATTATAGAGGATCTGGTTTCTTCAGCTAACCTGGCTTACATCACTGAGACCTGGCTGGGGGACAATTCTGGTTCAGTACTGGAGTCAGCAGTCCCAGCAGAGTTCTTGGTGGTTCACTGCCTGAGGAGGGATCATAAAGGAGGGGTGGTGGCCATCTGTTTTAGATCTGAACCTGGTGGTGTACCCAGTAGGGAATACCTCATCACTTGAATGTGTGGCTGTACATGGTGGTCCAGGTGCAGGCTGCAGGATCCTCCTTGTGTACCTTTCCCTGTAGCATGAGGGAGTGTTCCTGCAAGAAATCGCAGCCTTCATCACTGATAGGGTGTTGGAGTCACCAAGATGGCTTACTCTTAGTGACTTTAATGTCTGGGTCAATAACAAGGGCTCGTGCTTTGCTCAGGAATTCCCCCAGAGCATGGAAGCTCTGGGCCTTGCACAAGGGAATACTTCTGGAACTACACGGTTATGCCTTGGACCTGGTGTTCTTACTGGAGCTTGAGATTAATGATCTCAAGATTGATAACATCATTTGGTCAGATCATTATACTATTACGTTTAGTTTTGAGGCCTCCTCTTGTAGTCCATCCCCTGCGAAGGTTGTCTGGTTCCAGAGCTTCACCCTAAGGAACTGTTGGCGGTGTTGGACACCTCAAAATTGTTGAAGGCATGTGCTGGAGGGCCAGAGGCAGTAGCGGCATCCTATAATTCAGTTGTCACTGAGGTCTTTAACCCCCTATTACCAGTCTGTGTACGCACATTGGTGTCACTCCTTGGCTCACCTTGGTTCCAGGGGAAGCTGAGGGTGATGAAGACCATGGGATGAAGATTAGAGCATTGTTGGAGAAAGTCCAGGGCCCAGGAGAATAAACTGGTTCTGAATTTCTGATGTCTCATTATAAGAGTATCAGAAAGCAACCCGTAAGAAGGTTGCTTTTTTGTCTTGGGAGATTGCTGCTGGGAGGAACCGACTGGTTCCGCTCTGCTGGATGGCAGACTGGCTTTTACATGCCACCTGTCTGAAGCATGTTAGAGTTTTTTCACTCGCAAAGTGCAAGGAATTCACTCGGTTCTTCTTGGACAGTGTGTCCTCCATTAGGGCAAGGATTTCCCCAGGTGGGTTGGTACAACCCAGCAGGGTGGAGCCTGGGAGTCAGGGTTGGGCTCAGTGGTCCTGGGAGAGTTTTGATCAGTGATGGTGAATGAGGCATGTGAGGTAATCTCTGAGCTGTGGCCAGCTTTTTGTAATCTGGATTCAGGCCCAACGCAACTACTAGTGAGCCATGTGGGGCATCTGGGTTCAGTGTTCACTGAGATTGCCCGGTGCTTCTTATTGAAGGGGGGCTTCTGAAGTCATTCAAAAGTGCTTTGGTGAAGCTTCTGTTGAAAAAGTAATCTTTGGACCCAGACATCTTGGTGAACTACCATCCTGTTTCTAACCTTCCCTTTCTGGGGAAGGTTATTGAGAAGGTGACTGCACTACAGCTCAAGGCACACTTATGAGCCTCTCCAGTGTGGGTTTAGGGCAATGCAGTGGTGCCGGTGCTTAATAACTTGCTCAGGGTAAGGGATAGGGGACAGCGGTCAATTCTCATTCTCTCATCAGCGTTTGATACTGTGGACCATGAGTTGTTACTGGACTGACTCAGCGGATACATAGGATTCACTGACAAGGTCATTGGCTGATCTGAGTCCTATCTTAAGGACAGAACCTAGAGAGCTGTGATGGGGGAATACTTTTCACACCTGGTGGCTCTGTCCTGTGGGGCACCCTAGGGTTCAGCTTTGTCACCTATGTTGTTTGCAGTATACATGCTGCCCCTGGGTGAGATCATTAGAAGGTATGGGCCTGGGTTTCATTGCTATGCCGATGATACTCAGCTCTACCTGTCTTTTGCACCTGGGACACTGGTGCAGTCAATGTGCTTAGTAAGCATTTGTCCGAGACCCAGTCCTGGATGTAATTTAGCTGGTTGAGACTGAACCCTGACAAAACTGAGATACTAGTGGTTGAGCCTGGTTGGGCAGGAGTGGAGGCCTCCGAGGGGGCAGACTGGACTTTGGCTCAACTTCTCCACGTTATTAGCCTCCACCAAGGTGATAAATCTGGGAGTTATTCTGGACAATAGGCTAACACTGGAAGCTAAGGTGGTGGCGGTTGTCTGGTGTAGTTTTATCATTTATGAAATATCAGCTGGATTAAGTCCCTTGTCCCGCATGATGACCGGGCCACGCTGATACACACATTCATGACCTTGAGGCTCAACTATTGCAATGCTCTATACTGTACCTTGGGATCAAGGGAGGGGTACTGCAATGCTTGCAGCTGCTGCAGAACACTGTGGTCTGGCTGACAGGCCTTCTGAGATCCAGTCATTTGTCGCCGGTACTGCGGAAACTGCAATGGCCACCAGTGAAGTGGCATATTTCCTTTAAAGTGAGTCTTCTGACCTACAAGGCCCTGCATGGACTGGGCCCGGGCTACCTGTCACAGTTCCACATCCTCACATTCATAGTCGCCATCTCCACTCCACCGAGGAAGGCCTCCTGGTAGTCCCTTGGGAAAGACTAAAATCATCTGGGGTCTGGGCATTTGAGGTGGCAGCCCCAGTCCTTTGGAATTCTTTGCCAAGGACATTGAGGGAGGCCCCTTCAGTGGAGGCCTTTAAACTGGGTCTGAAAACTTATCTGTGTTTGCAAGCATTTGGGGATTAAATGAGCATATCAGTTATAAATGTTGAAATATTTATTTATGTGTGTTATAACTGTATTCATTAGAGTTGAAAGTATTTATGTATTTTAGGTATTCTATTAATCTTTATAATGGCACCCTGAACCTCTAGGGAAGGGTGCCACAAACAAACAAAGATGACTACTACTACTATCCTACTTCTTGGGAACTAGGAAGTATCTGGAGTAGAATTCTCTGTTCTTCTGTCTGGGGGAACAGGTTCTATAGCACATTTGTGGAGTAAGGCCTGCATCTCTTCTCTCAATAGGGGCACGTCTCCCGGTGGATAAGCTGAGACAGGTGGTGGATAATCTGGAGGGCTATCTAGAAGCTCCAGAGCATGACCTTTCTCAATAATGTTCAGTACCCATTCATCTGTAGTAATCACCCTCAACTAGCTCAAATGAAGGGATGGACGACCCCTATAACACCCCTGAGGTAATGATGATTAGGGGTGTACTGCTGCAAGTCAGGCTGAACTGTTTGGGGCAATGCAGTCAATTCCACCACCTATTGGTGCTTCTGAATGGGCATCTGAGGGGGGGGGCTGATGAGGCTCCAGCACCCTTACCTCTTCCTAGTTGTCTGTAGGTCTGTCAATAACCTCTGGCAATGAGTCAATGAAACTGATGCCAAACCCTGCCTGGTGTGGGATACAGGGATTCTATTGACCTCATTGTCATCCTAGATGATTGAATGCTTCTTAATGCCTCTTCAGCATCATACCCAAATAGTTTATTACCTCTGAAAGGGGCATTTGAAGCTGCTTGTTGGACATCAGTGGCAAACCAAGCTACTCTGAGCCAAGAATATCTCCTCCTGCAAATGCCCAACGCAGCTGCCCTGGCAGAAGCAACTGAAACATCATAGGCTGAGCAGATTAAATGATTACTCACCTCAGACCCTGCAGTCAGGGTTTTCAGTGACTCAGTTTTGGCAATATCTTCAGGTAAGGCCTGTGCTGCAGCCTTGGCACTTCTCCAGAGGGTATTCTGGTATTTAATCATGTGGACCTGGTAGTTTGCAATATGCAGGCCTAATAAGGCAGAGGCAAGGTGCATTTTCCCATGACATCCAACCCCCTGGATTTCTTGACAGGAGGGAGGGAGTTTATGTGTTTGGGTGCCTTGGATTATCATAGGCAACTGTGATAACCACAGAATCATTTTATGGCTTGTTGGCATAGAAAGGCTTGTTAGATGGTGCAGGGTACATTTTATCAGACTTTTTAGGTACATCTGGTATCTATGGCATTTAGTCTATACCAGTCTGCATATGTGGCATCCTCCGGAGCTGGGTATAATGGAGGGATGACAACAGATGGAGTTTCTGGCACCTTCGAGAACTCCAGTAAATTTTCTTCATGGAGTTTTCTTCCTCTAAAATAAAGCCCATGGCAGCCTGCATTTTCTGCGTTGTGGCATGGAAATAGGGCTCTCTTGGGGATAACCTTAGAGAGTTCACCACAGATTCCTCACTGCAGGAGAATAAGGAGGAACTGGTGCCTGGTAAATACTGGTCTACAGCATATCCTTCCCATCTCCTCATAATCTTCATCCATTATGAGGTCTGGATTATATTCCACCTTGTCATCATCCCCCTCCATTATGGGGATAGAAGACCATGCCAGTGACATTGGCAGTGGTTGAGGAGGTCTCTTCTACAGTGTGCTGGGTTGCTGTGTCAACAGGGTCTGGGAAGTAGTAATCCCTGTTGATGTCAAAACAGGCTGATCTGGTAGGCCTGGTAGCAAGCATTGAATCATGTTTGAAAATGACACCAGCACTGCTTGTGCATTGATGACAGCTGTATTAAGGGTTGTGACTATTCTGGTCGACAGCAGGTGAAGACCAGATGATGACAATGACATACTGCCCATAAGAGGCCTGGTAACACCTAAGCCAAGCCCTGACCTCAGGGGCTGATTGATGGTCCGGGGGGGCTGTTGTCACCACTGCCAAAGAGAAAAAGGAGGAGGTAAACGAGGTACCTGACAGCTGTAGCAGTGACCTGGATCTCATCAGGGATGCCTTTTCCTTATCTCTGTGCTTATGTTTGTGGCTTCCCAATGATTGCTTTTCTTTTTATTTCGATGACCGCAATTTAGTCTACGGGGCAAGTGATGTGGATTTTTCCTGCATTTGCTTTTCCACTGCAGCCAAAGTTTTCCCTCAAAAGAACTTTTCCAGTGCTCCTTTCCGATGTCGCCTGGCAGTGGAGTTGAAGCCCCTATAAATCTAACAAGCTTTAATGGTGTGAGAGAGGCTTGAACAGCAGACACACATCTTGTGTACGTTGTCCTTGTAAATCTTTTCCCAGCACTCCATTCCATTCCAGTTTATTGTTAGACAGATGTCAACAAGTAAAATACAGTTTAAATAGTTCATAACGTTAAAAATATAATAATCTTACACATACAATTAGTACAGTTCAATTAGCTTATTCCTACGTCTTAAATTGGTTGGTATTACATCATTGAAAAACATGGGGTAGCAGCCTTTTGGATTCTTTTTTTGTTTTGTTTTGTTTTATTAATTGCCAGAAAGTATTTGGCTAATTTCTCTACAAACCAAGAATCTTCTCTGTGCCTTAAGATCAGTGTCAGAGTAGAAGAGTCCAAACTATACCTTGTATTTAGGAAGGGACCCAACCAACAGACTAGTCTCAGTTTAGCTATACCAAGTCAAAATTTATCTTGTAATTTTAAGAAGAAATGCACCTCTTGTTAGAAAGCGGTGATCATAAGGATTGCAAATCATTTTAAATTTTTAAAATCGGAGTTACAATTGCTAAAATATCAGAGTTTTAATATTGTAAAAAAGTGCTCATTTTCGGATCAGCAGCCTATTAAAATGCATAGGGAAAAAGATACCCAGACACATCTAAAACTGAAGTCAATTTTTTGTTTTCTTCAGAAAGTATGCATAATTACTTATTAAAGATTCGTAATGATTGAAACTTGGAATATTTATGTATTTTTGTACAGTGAATTCATTGGCTGCATTAATTTTACAGTCAAAATTTATTTTGATAGATAAAATTAACCCTTAAATGGCTAAGTTGGTCTCTAAACCATTACACATTATTTTTGATGTTTTTAGAGGAATTGATGCATCCAAATTAACAGTATATGTTACTAAATGAATATATTTAATATTATTTTTATTGTACAACCTCAGTTTGTATTTTTGAATTTGTGGCAGCCATTTTTAAATTCAATATGGCCGCCATATTGTGATAACCAATAATATAACTTAAGAGAATTCAAGTAATAGCATAAGAAAACTAAATTCAAGTGTGACCACCTAATGTAATCATTGAATACTCTCAATGGTAATTTTTGGGACTGATGGTGGCCATTTTGAAATCCAAGATGGCTGCTATACCCTGCTGCTAAATTAAGGTTTTGACCTATCAAGTGTATATCATCTGAAATATCAAGTGAAAAATAGTCTGTTAATAACTGGATTGCAACAACTAATAATTTCGAACTGGTGACGGCCATTTTTAATTCCAAGATTGCTACCATCCATACCAGGTGATAAAAAATATTGAAATATAAAGTGACATATATCATTTGAAAGCTAAAATTAAGCTCTATTCAGTTCAGTTATGTAAAACACATAATAGATGATTAAAAAATTAGCCCTCCCTCCAAAATAAAAAAAAAATAAATACTGAGCTAAAACCTCCACTTCCCAAAACAGGTAGTGTGGATAAAAATCGGTATACAGTGAAATTAATTAACTAGTACAGTACGTACAGTCACTAGCTTATCATGTCTGAAGTTTTTTTGGTAGTGTGATCTACCATTAAATAATGTATGTTTGGCAAACAACATTTGGTAACTATCTGGGTATGAGACTAAAAGTTCTTGAGTACGGTAGCCCTCTCCGCCAGATGATTTGACATGGTACTGTACAGGCAGCCTGGCATCTGATTCTGAGTTCTGATCCATATCATCAGCATTAGTTTTATCTCCGGGAGGGAGCTGCCAAGTTCTTGCTCAAAAAATTGAGTCTTGCTGCCTAGTCAGAGAGATCATTTCATCTTGCAAGATGAGACAGAGCTGGTCCAGTCAGATTTAACTGTTTTACTGAACGTCATCTCATCAGGAACATATTATAATTTTGGTAAACAAAAAAACTTCATAAGTAAGTGACTGACTGTTTTTTAACTGTAACTAATACCTGTTTTATGCACACTAGCTCTTTCATTTGTCCACTTGATCTGGTGAGTGAAATAATATTTTTTAATCACTAACTAATACTACATACTACTAGTGTATATTTTATAATTATTTTAATACATATAAGTCATTTGATTAGCCTGATGCAAACTTTAATGCAGTCTTTTGTCCTTCATGTTTTGGTGGCATGTGTTTTATTTGCAAAATGTTCATATGATTTAAATAGTTCTCTGCTACCAGATGGTAATTTTAAAAAATAAGCCTGTCACTCTTAAGGAAATATTTTTTCCTCCGAGATTAATAATAAGGGTACTGAAAGAGCTGGAAGAGGTCCTTGTAGGACCTTTGGCAGACCTATTTAATGCCTCACTACATTCAGGGTGTGTACCTCAGGACTGAAGGATGGCTCATGTGGTGCCCCTCCACAAGAGTGGCCCCCAAGGATGAACCGGGAAACTATAGACCAGTGAGCCTCACATCCATCGTGGGTAAGCTAATGGAGACTATCCTGAAGGAGAAACTGGTGGCCCTCCTAGAGGCCAAAGGACTACAGGACAGCAGACAGCATGGCTTCATATGTGGCAGATCCTACCAAACCAACCTGGTCGAGTTCTATGACTGGGTAACTAAGCAACTGTACAGGGGCCATGCAGTGGATGTCCTGTATCTGGACTTCAGTAAGGCATTCGACTCACTGCCACATGGAAGACTGGGAAGGAAGTTAGTAGGCACAGGGGCGGGTGCAAAGCTGGTGAGATGGGTAGGAAACTGGCTGCAGGGAAGACAACAGAGGGTGGTGGTGGGTGGGGAGCTCTCACACCCAAGGGCAGTGATGAGTGGTATTCCACAGGGCTCAGTGTTGGGACCAGTGTTGTTTGGGATATTCATTGCAGACATATCATGGGACATCAAGAGCAAGATCTGTCTGTTTGCTGATGATACCAAGGTAGGCGCGGTGGTGGATGACCTAGGGGGATGGCAGGGGTTGCAGGATGATCTAGCAAAGCTTGAAACCTGGTCAGATACCTGGCAACTGGGATTTAATGCCAAAAAGTGCAAGGTGCTGCATTTTGGGATGAAGAACCCAAGGAGGAGTTACCAGCTAGGAGGAGTGCAGCTAGCCCAGACAGAGGAGGAGAAGGATCTGGGTGTGCTCATTACAGGGTCAATGAACAACTCGGCACAATGTAGGAAGGCAGCTGCAAAGGCCAACAAAATGCTGGGTTGTATTGCAAGGGATATATCCTCGAGGAGGGAGGAGGTGATTCTGCCACTGTATAGGTCATTATTTAGACCACACCTGGAGTACTGCGTGCAGCACTGGCGTCTGTATCTGAAGAGGGACATTAAGTTACTGGATGAGGTGCAGCACAGAGTGACAAAGATGATCAAGGGGCTGGGGGACTTATCATATGAGAGGAGGTTGAAGGAGTTGAACATGTACTCACTGGAGGAGAGGAGAGACAGGGGTGACATGATCGAAACCTTTAAATACATGAAAGGAATAAACAAGACAGGTACAGAGGGGCTGTTCAAAGTAAGGGAGGGGAGGGACACCAGGGGCCATGATATGAGACTGGAGCGAGGAAGGTTCAGGAGGGAGATGAGGAGACACTTTTTTACAGAGAAGGTGGTGGCTGGGTGGAATGCGTTACCTGCTGAAGTGGTATGCAGTAGAACAGTGGACTGCTTCAAATGAGGATGGGACAGGACAAGGGGGGTGGGTTAACGAAGGGGAAGGGTGGAAGGGAGGGGCAGCTGCAGAATAAGGGGTGCTAGCTGCACATTCGAGCAGACTTGATAGACCTCTAGGCCTTTATCTGCTGGCAAATTTCATATGTTCGTAAACTATGAATTAAATTTAAATATTACTTAAGATTTTTTTTACACTGCTCTGTCAGAAAGAAGTACTTTAACTTAAGTTTGTCTGTGCGCAGAGTAGTACTAGTACCATCTTTATTCCTGTCTGGGGAAAAAAATGGGAAAACTCAGAAGTACTGTAATAATTTTAAATAATACCATCACTGATGGTATGTGAGATCATTGAAAATCCTGTGCTCAGGTCAAACATGTCACATGACCGTATCACATGTGTAAATCCTGCGTAACCCACCGCTGAGGAATGGCATTTAAAGTATTTTACATTTATTGATTTAATTATGTTATTAATATGGGTCAATTGTCAGTCAGTGTGCAATAAAAGAATGCACTCTAGGCTGTGACTATTTGTATTATATAGGGTGAGTTACCCACTTCTCATCACGCAACTCGACTACACCTTGTGTTGTGACACACCACATCATTTGAGTTGACAGACAGGCATGGTTAAAATAATTGAAAAGAAACACACACCCTGTTCGCCATATTTTGTATTCATGCTTAATTGTATAAAAAATAATTGCAGAATAACATTAGAAACAAGTAGTTTGCACAAGCAGGCATCACTTCACAATGTAATTTTATAACATCCTTAACCAGCTTAATCTGTAATGGAGGTTGGTATTATTAAGCAATAAGGCATGACCAAGGGTTATGGTAATGGTCTGTTAATCACCTTCTAGGGGGTGTACTGTGGCATGAGGTGTAGCCGAGTGCCACATGCCCCTAGAGGGTGATTAACTGATCATTAACATAATCCCTGGGAGTGCCTTATTGCTATTACAATAAAAATGTTTTTAAACAGTGTTAAACCTTGTCCAGCATATGGCTAAGCTCTACATATATGTTAATAAAAGATTAACATAAAGCTGTTAGAATGTTGACAACCAATCAGAAAGCTCCATTTCTCAGACCCTTTTTATAATACTGTATAGTCGTCTTGTCTGTCACCCAACCCATCCACCACCCAGCCTGAGTGATATAGATAGATATAATGTTATTTAATTTGTTGAAAATAACTGGATTCTCTGTTCTTTCTTCAATTCTGATAAACAACTTTGACAACAGATAAGGATCACTTGGCCCACCACTGTCTGCCCATTTTTCTACCTACTGGATAATCTGCAGCATAGAATATTCAGGGCACCACCTCTGAGAACCACGTGTAATTTAATTAAACGTGCCATACACATATCCCACAGTGTTGTGGTGTTTCTTTTGCCTCATCTGACTATAGGAGGCTTAGTTCATTCTCTTGTGATGAGAGATCTGGTGTGATGAAGCACACATTTTTAGTAGTACAGTTCATGGCCATTACCTTCCTAGCCGAGCTTCTGCAACATTCTCTCACCAAATCCAACCCAGTCAGAAATGGAGGCAGATGCTTTTCTGGTCGGTGGATGTAGGTAGGTAGATCAGCTTTCTTGATTTGTTGCTGTGTCCATATACTCCTCAGTACACATCCTCTGTGTCTGCTTTGATGAACTTCCAGTTGTTGGGTCTGAAAGTGAATGATGACCGTTTTTAATTAATATGCATAGTAAACACCTCAGTCTTGATCTTGGCTTTGACCATTCCCTTGCTTCGTATTCTTCTTTCTCAATAACACCATCCTGTTTTCTTATTTTGTTTTTTATGCAGTCAGTCAGCGTTTGTCATATTACTCTGCCAGACATCACACTGACTGCACATACATACTGTTGTACTGAAGAAACGATAGTAACTCGATGGCTTTTCTGGCAGATACAGCCACAGGCTGGTGGGAGTTATTGTTGCTGGGTCCTGATGCTACTCACAGTTGTTCTCTACTCATTCTGTAAGATTCCACCGCCACAGTAAATATTCTTGTTTTAAACAAACGGGGCTATACAGATCTCACACCGTCGTCTTTCGTTAGTATCAACCATGATGGTTTCTGCCATTCACCGTATGCTGCTGCGCATCTTGTCTGTGAATTGGTCTTTGTTGTGTCCTGATTTATGATTGTTCCTCTCTTGCCATCTTCAAGATTTGGCAGTACATCACATGTAGGTGTCACTGATCAAACTTAAGGTTTTCTTCTTGTAAATAGGCAAATTAATAAATTGGACTAGAGCAAACACTGCATATTTATCCCATTCCCAACCACAGTTGTGGTCACTGATGTGCAATCCAGTTTGAATAAGCAATGGTGTTATTATTCTTTCTGTTTCTGGTACTGGTAGCCTGCTGCAAATGTTAATAGTTGTTTGCATTAAGAACAACATACTGATGAACAGAAAATGAAACATGGTCTACCTATACTGCAATGGCAATGTCATGTGTGATATTCTCTATGACTTGCAAGCTGTCATGAAGATGGTAGGCAAAGTGGGTGACTGCAGGTACTATACCATTTTTACTGTTACCTCCCTGTGTCCCTTCTGTCCACTCCTACCTAGTTTGACACATGAAACTTCTGATTTTGCTTGTGGATCATTTTGGGGTGCACTTACTTACTTCCCACTCCAGAATGCAATAGCTGGTTGGATCAAGTGTAATGAACTATTGCTGTCCACTCTTGATAGTTCTGGATGCAGTTTCTCCAGTGAAGGTACCAGACTTGTCACCTGAGCTGGACTTTCAGGCTGGCACTGGCTTGTGGCGCCACAATTTGTCATGCTGTAGAGGATAGTTCTAAAAATTTAAATATGAATAGTATATTGTATGACTGAGTAGTCATTTTTAGTGGAATTTTTTTTTCCTCTTTTTATGATCCTGTTGCAGTATCGGTCCAGTGCCTGTACAGTTCTTCTGCTGTCTTATTTAGACCTTTTTTTTGCAGCCCGTCTGTCTAGTTCTTCATTAAAATGCCTCTTCTTTTTTGTTTCAGCCATAATAAATGTGGCATTACCATGTCTACACTACTGAGTCAGAATGGTATTGATCTTTTTTTTATGCCTTGAGTTTATCTGAAATGTCATTGCCTGGCTTGACTCACCCCGGTAACAGATCTTCACAGGCAATAAATAATTATGTGTGATAATATATTCCTACTGTCCCTCTTTGAGTGGTCTGTTGGTTAACTGTGATCTGCAGCTTATCAGTTAGGTCGGAAAATGGGCAGTCTCGTGGGCAGAGTGGTACTTATTAAATGGTCATCATAGCAAAATAGGAGAACTGATTGGCTAGAAAATCTGTTCCATATGTATTTCACATTGATTAAAAAAAAAAAAGGCAAAAAAAAAATCAAGGCAAATGCCTAAATAGTTACTCAATCAAACCCACAATTGTCCAAGCAATAAGGTGCAAAAGGTATGGGTTATTCAGGGTATAACTATAGGATATATGTAATAGATATACCACTCTGAGGTGTGCGGTCATGCTCTGATATACGCATGCGTTGGTGTGCGTTGTACGCACGAGGCTGCAAGGCCGAAAGGCTCAACTGCTCATGATGCGCTGATATCAGAGCGACTACACACCTCAGAGTGGTATATCTATCTATAAAAATGTCAAAATTGTTTTGGAGGGTGGGTAAAAGTGCAAGTGTGCGGTCGCGACTTGATATACGCATGGTCATGTGATGGTGTTTGTCCAGTGCTATTGCAGCCCTTGATTCCTTTTTTCACCCATTTTATAAATATATATATATTATATAAATTAACGATGGCAGGAAAGAATGCTGCTAGCCTCCTACTCAGTCTGTGACTGGACCTCCGATGTTATCCCAGTACAACACCATGCATCTAGTCTCAGCACTGTGAACCTCCTATTTATTTATTTATTTAGCTTTTGTTTACTGGGTAAGTACACTAGACAAGTAGTATGCCTATTTTCAGGAATGACCCGGGAGAGCACAAAACATACAGTATACATACATGGCAACATTGGAGAAACAGCATGATACAGTAAAAAACAGCTATAACAACGCTTGTATAAGGGCAGAGATACTGCCACACATAGTACAAATTGTTACAGGACATAGTTGCATTGCATTTGATTGATTTGTTTAGCTTTCCCTGATTTAATTTATATTAAGAAACAAAAATATTATTACTAATAGCAATATCTGCTCTCCATTCTCAGTGTGTGTGTGTGTTGTGCTGGTCTAATGTCAAGCATCTGTTATTTGGACGCAGTCTGCCCTGCGGCATTGATTGTGCTAAACCAACTTAGTTGTAACGTCATTATCCCAGCACAACACACCCTTGAGGGCATGATTACTGCTTAATTACACCAAACCTAGTAGTACTGATGTGTAAATTAAATGAGGCGTTAAGTTAATCAACAGGACAAGAACTGTGTAAATAAATAACCCAGTAACTCGTACTCTGTGGAGCCGTATTGTGATTACTACAATGGAAGCTAATTTAATATAGATTTTAAATGCATTAAATTATGTTTTTTGTAAGAAATGCCATTCTTTAGTGAAGTCATGGGTTACTGAGGATTTAAATCAGTCACGTGACATGGTTCGACCACTAGTGACTGTACACTGGATTTTCACACACCCATCCATAGTAATTAATAATATAAAATTGTCAGTTCCACAGCACTAGTCCAGACAATTCAGTGTGCTCCTTTTTTCTGGTTAAATTTAAAAAGTCAGTCTTAGTCAGTGAAAAGTAACCATCAAAAAATGGTATACAATTCAATTCTTATTCAGTTTTGTTGACTGACAAAAGCCCCTACAAAAGATTTGCAAAAATGAAATATGCAATGGAGAACTCGTGCATAAACGATTTATCTGAAATTCAGTAGTCCGACCTTAGAATTTTGGGCATCTCACTAGTGGCTTGCATCACCCGTGAGGTTACCCGAGGGCAAAGTGCTCTTGTGCAGATAAATCATTTACACATGCTTCCATTGCATATCCCTTATACATTATATATAGATGATTAATTTATATATATAATATATATATATATTATACGTTTATTACACACACACGTGCAGTAGCAATTCATTTACATGCACTCACCCTCGAAACGCTATAATATATTTATAACTACTTCCACCCACTTTATTTTTATTTCCCCACTGCTCCTTTCCATATTTTCTGTACAATATTTTTTTAAATACATCCACATTTGTCATATAAATAATATAAATGATATACAGCATTAACCCCTTCAGTCTTTTAAGTACCCCCTCTCCAGTTTATTGGTAATAATGTCATTTATGTGCTATGCCCAGTTGTATTTCACTCACCAGAACATTTTAGCTCAGTATTTTTTTTTTTTTTTGCAGCTTTGGTATTTACTTAGGCTGCATGTTTTTTATTATTTAACACTTGAGTGCACAAAGCATTCACAGCTGGTGCCGTGGCTGTACAAAGAGCATCTCTTCATTCACAGCATATTTAATGAAGAAACAATGATATTTACCCTAATTTCCCTTTCTGTCCAGGCCGGGATGTGGCACTCAAACCCTCTTATCTGGCCCAAATCATGATTACAGACTACAGGATTGCTTAATAATTCGTGTGGACAGTAATGGAACTTGTTGTTTTCCAGTCATATTGCCTGTACTCGAATTTGTAATCTTTTTCTTCTGGGACCGAACTTGTATGAGAACCATGATCCCAATCTGATGGGTTTTTGCATCCAGGACCCAAGCTGTGAACCAACCACCAAGATCAAACGTTGTCAGTACTGCTTCTGGATCGGGTGAAATTTGGCAGAATGGGAAGCCTTGTGCTAATCCGTGCTGGGAATGCAACACTCGGCAAAGCTTTATCTAGCACTGCTGACTGCTGACAACAGGATTGTTTTCTTTGCATGCACTAAATGGCACTCATTTCCCTTGCATTGGCTTAGTTGATGTGGAGCCTTTTTGTCTTCAGAGACCCGACTTGTATGAGAACCGTGATCCCACTCTGCTGTTTCCGTCGTCCTTGTGCTGTCCCGATTTGAGAATGTCTAATTTTTCTTCGTCCATGATCCGACCTGTGTGTGATTGTGAACCAAGATCCAACGATGTCAGTATTCAATAATTCAATTGATTGTCATTGGCTGAATTGGTGGAACGGCAAGCCTTGTGATGATCCGTGCTGGGATGCAACACTCAGCTAACCTCTGTCTAGCACCGCTGACCACATGATTATTTTCTTTGCATGCACTGTATGGCACTCGTTTCCCTCGCATTGGCTTAGTTGGAGTTTAGCCTTTTTGTCTTCAGGGACCCGACTTGTATGAGAACCGTGATCCCACTCTGCTGATTCCGTCATCCTCGTGCTGTCCTGATTTGAGAATGTCTAATTTTTCTTCGTCCATGATCCAACCTGTGTGTGATTATGAACCAAGATCCAACAATGTCAGTATTGCTTGTACATCTTCAGGGACCTGACTTGTAAGTTATATGACTCAGGAATCGTTTCCATCATATTAGCTTACAGAAAGCAAGAAACTCTTTGAAACAACTAGTACCAAACACCCAGAATACTCCATAATTTTTGTAAATGGTTTTATTTATATCTCCATCCATGCTTCCCTTATGAAATCCAAATACATTTGTTCAATGCAAGCTGAATCCGGCAAATTAAAAAGTCTTCCTCCACTAGTCGGTAATGGAGCTGTTAAAGGTCCTGCGAAGATAAATACTCGTTTTATTTCTGCTATATCTGGAACTGTTGGACATTTGTATTGACCATCTAGTGATGTTGGATGGAAGAATTCTACGGTGGCAGCAGTAGTAGTTATCGATGTTGTGCTTCCAGGGTACCACCCATTTTCATAGGCCACTGCAATTCAGTCATTCACAGTAACATTTTTCCCACATGGTACTAGGTTGGATGATTCCGCCACTTCCAAATCTGAGAAATCACTGGGTTCTTCATTGTCACTTCCATCTGATGTTTTGTTGTTTACGATGTTCTGCTTTCCAGTCAGTGCTGTCTTTTTCTTTTTCTTCTTTTATTTATTTTATTTATTTAGTTTTTGTTTACCGGGTAAGTACACTAGACAAGTTTTATACCTATTTTCAGGAACGACCCGGGAGAGTACAAAAGGGTACAACAGGTACATTGATACAGTAATTGTTTCAGACGATCCTCGACATCAACTGAAGTTCCTTCACCACTCTCCATCTGCTATTGTTTTAATTCCTTTTGGATCTTTCTTTCTTCTCTTCTTCTCTTCCTTTCTTGTTCTGCCTTTAGGTTATGCTCCAGTGTACTTCTTGTTTTCCTTTCAAATTCCTGTAACTCCTCCTGAGTTGACTTCCATTTCTGCATGCTCTGATGAAGATGCTTTGCTTGTCAGCAAAGGTTTTACTTTCAATCCAAGTCTGTAGATCCTCACAGTTTGATTTGAGTAGCAGTATGGATGTGTGGAAATGAAGAGTAGCATGCCTCCTCCGCTGCTGACTTGCATCTAGTGATCCAAAGTCCCGTTCACAGGTCAGATTTGTAAGTGGCGCTCCAGCCACAGCTTCCAATGCATCTTCTTCCACATCATTGCTAAACTTTCCAGTAAGGAAGTCTTCTAGTTGCCTTTCACAGCATAATTTCATTCCTCTGAGAAAGGCTGCTGTACATTTAGTAAAAAATTCTATGTCTTCCGGAATGGATGTCGCCATTCTGAATAGTGCCGAACTTCTATTCCCAGCATATTCTAGAAACACTGGTGAGTCATCACTTGAGAGAATAGCGAGTGGATCTTCTAGCCAGGACTCGATCTGTGCATACATTTTTAATGTAATGTTGCAGTTTCAGGTAGTTGCATGTACGCTTATCATTGCTTCCCAATCTGACCCAGATTATTTTGAAGTAGATGGCTGCCAGACTGTGCACCATAGCTACCACTGTGTTGTCTTGCAAGTCCAGAAGTACCGATTTTATCTTCGAATTATCTGTGTCCAAATGATCAATGAACTTGATATCCATTCTGTGATGTAGAATCTGTGCCACTGTTTCAAACAGGCAGTTGAATCTGTTGTCTCTGTAGTTCCCGACTGTTGACTTTATATTGCTGTTCATGGTACAGTAACTCAGCCACTTTTCTCTTACTTCATTTTTTTCATCTGGTACTGGACCAAGAATTTCTGATGCCATTCTCACAGTCCTTACTGCTGCAACTTCCCTGCGATATTTTATTACTTTATCCTGTCCAAGTAAAATGTTATTGTCTTCCATTTCTTTTTGAAGAACACTTAGGTTTTCCATTGCATATTTATGGAATCCTAGTAAGACATGGACCATGCAGTGGATTGAATGTAGAACTTGGCATTGCGATTCATCTCCACATTCCTGTAGCATTTCGTGTCTCCAGATTTGTAGCTGCTGGTTTGATAGTTTTTTCATTAGCAGCTCTATCCGTCATGATGTATGTTAATTTTCTTATGATGGTATTGATCATGATCTCTCCACAGTCTGATCTCTCTCTTAGTTCTGCTTTTGAAGTTTCCATGATGGTTTTCACAGTTTCACTAGTGACGCATTGGAATCCAAGAGGTAAACTCCTTCCGGTGTCCAGAGTGATGGTATTGCCTAGTATTTTCTGTTTTTTTCTGGAGGTGCCATCTTTATGAAGTCCCAAGTGATCTGCTTTCTCCAGTTTTTCAGCATACATTGACTTCACGAGAAACTGTCCTTCATCTGTCATATTAACTACAGTTTGTCGATGTGGAAGGTCCCTTTCTGCAAACTCATATTTGAAGATGTGTTTTCCAACCAACGCAATTACCTTATCAACATTATCCGTAGCCACTTCAAAGCGATGCCAGCTCCAAAACACAAATTCTGACATCCACGGTAAATACTCCTTCAACAATAGTGTCTATCCTGGTTGGGGTGTCAGAATGTATCCGATCAATCTGTTCTTTTAAACTATCAATTTTTTCACAAAGGGTGGCATTTTCGTCTATGATTTCTTCAACCTCATTTTCCTTGAATGGATTCTTAGTAGTCTTCTTCATTGTAGTTTTCCAGTAGCTCTTCATCTTTCTAGCCTTCAGCAGCTTTCGTTGTAGAATACATACAGAGTCTTGTAACTGTTGTTTATCCTTTTCTAGTTCCTTGATCTTTTGTGTCAGTTCAGCTATCTTTTGATTCTTTCTCTGCTCTCTCTCACAGACATTTCTTGGACGGTACTTTGTTTTCTGTGACTGCAACTTCTCTCTGTACTTTCTCGTCATTGTCTTCAGCTTCTTCAAGTAAGTAACTTCTTTATTTATTTGATGCTGTTGCACATTTTCATTTTTTTGTGCAACTGTCAAACATACGTGTCTGAATGTTGAGCTGCTATTGCTAGCTTGGTCTTCATTCCTGTGGTTTTCACTATTTTGAACACCAGTTGTGTGTACTTCCTTGGTATCTTCATTCTCTTCTGTGTGCAAGTCACAATCGAAATAGAAATCCTCCTCATCCAAAGAATTCCTTTCTTTATCCTTCCAAAGTTGATGTAGTTCATCTCTCTTATTGTGCAGTGCCTCTATGTTTTTCAATACATCCTCATCAGTGATGACACTGTTATCTGTAACTTGTTTAATCCACAGAACCCAAATATCTGTGCCAAGTGGCTTGTTGACTCTCTTCTTGTTCAGCACATACCAATATATATCCAGAATCAAACCATTCTTTGGGTTCACAATCACAGGTGAGGTGTTATGTATCAAGTCTTCTTCATGTATGCCAGCTGATTCTGCATATACTCCCAATCTAGTGGTTTGGAGCGTGTCTTCTGTTTCTTGGCAGGCATGATGGTATTGTGATTTGATTGGCTGGTCACAGCGAGACTTCCAGAGCAACAGGTAGAATTCTTTAGAATGCAGATGGACAATATTAGTGTAACTAAACTGTACATTGCAGTAAAAAAATCCCATGAATGTACCACTTGCAAGAATAAATTACCGGTATATATCATTTGCATAGTGCAATAGAAACAAAAGAGCATGCGCTGCTATGTAAGGTATATAATATAAATCGTTAAACATTACTAATATAAACATATGGTTGGATGAGGATGAAGGACATGATCAAGACAACATGTAAATGATTACAAAGATCCACACCAGATTACATGTGTATGGACAGATAGAGTGACGATATGCAGTGAAATAAATGGATGCAGATAGAAAACAAGAGAACGCTGCAGCTAGAGACACAGAATCATCACCAGAAGGAAATAACTTATGAAGTCATTTAACTGTGTGTAGGAGAAAAGATTGGACGTGGTCCTGCACACACTGGGCCCTAACTCATGACACGAATCGAAATCCTGGCCACAATATTTCTGTCTTCTTGATGGATCTTCATCCTGTTGGACGGAACGAAAGCGAGATAGCTATGCCAAGAGTCTATGGACAGCAGCGTCATTTCACGAACGATCTCCGGTATTAACTGTGTGTAGGAGAAAAGATCGGACGTGGTCCTGCACACACCAGGCCCTAACTCACGACACAAATTGAAATCCTGGCCACAATATTTCTGTCTTCTTGACGAATCTTCATCCTGTTGGACGGAACGAAAGCGAGATAGCTACACCAAGAGTCTATGGACAGCGGCGTCATTTCACAATCGATCTCCGGTATTAACTGTGTGTAGGAGAAAAGATCGGACGTGGTCCTGCACACACCGGGCCCTAACACACGACATGAATCGAAATCCTGGCCACAATATTTCTGTCTTCTTGACAGATCTTCATCCTGTCAGACGGAACGAAAGCGAGATAGCTACGCCAAGAGTCTATGGATGGCGGCATCATATTTCACGATTGATCTCTGGTATTAACTGTGCGTAGGAGAAAAGATCGGACGTGGTCCTGCACACACTGGGTCCTAACTCATGACACGAATCGAAATCCTGGCCATAATATTTCTGTCTTCTTGACAGGTCTTCATCCTGTCGGATGGAACAAAAGTGAGATAGCTACGCCAAGAGTCTATGGACAGTGGCATCATTTCACGATCGATCTCTGGTATTAACTGTGTGTAGGAGAAAAGATTGGACGTGGTCCTGCACACACCGGGCCCTAACTCATGACACGAATCAAAATCCTGGCCACAATATTTCTGTCTTCTTGATGGATCTTCACCCTGTCGGACGGAACGAAAGCGAGATAGCTACGCCAAGAGTCTATGGATGGCGGCATCATATTTCACGATTGGTCTCTGGTATTAACTGTGCGTAGGAGAAAAGATCGGACATGGTCCTGCACACACCGGGCCCTAACTCACGACATGAATCGAAATCCTGGCCACAATATTTTTGTCTTCTTGACGGATCTTCATCCTGTTGGACGGAATGAAAGCGAGATAGCTATGCCAAGAGTCTGTGGACTGTGGCGTCATTTCACGATCGATCTCCGGTATTAACTGTGTGTAGGAGAAAAGATCGGACGTGGTCCTGCACACACCGGGCCCTAACTCACGACACGAATCAAAATCCTGGCCACAATATTTCTGTTTCATCCTGTCGGACGGAACGAAAGTGAGATAGCTATGCCAAGAGTCTATGGATGGCGGCATCATTTCACGATCGATCTCCGGTATTAACTGTGTGTAGGAGAAAAGATCGGACGTGGTCCTGCACACACTGGGCCCTAACTCACGACATGAATCGAAATCCTGGCCACAATATTTCTGTCTTCTTGACGGATCTTCATCCTGTCAGACGGAACGAAAGCGAGATAGCTACGCCAAGAGTCCGTGGACGGTGGCGTCATTTCACAATCGATCTCCGGTATTAACTGTGTGTAGGAGAAAAGATCGGATGTGGTCCTGCACACACCGGGCCCTAACTCACGACATGAATCGAAATCCTGGCCACAATATTTCTGTCTTTTTGACGGATCTTCATCCTGTCGGACAGAACGAAAGCAAGATATCTACCCATATGACAATTACAATACATAACAGTTGATTTATTAATATTTCATCATATACAAGAAAATTGTTTTACTCACCATAGCCTCCATAATTTCTATTTGCTCCATCGTCGGAAGCAATGAATTACATTCACTGCATGATGAATATACTTAACTTACCAATACTAATCTTCATTCAATGCATAGTGCATTAATACTGTACCATGCTCTATGCTGCTCGTCTCATCCACCTTCATTCAATTCCTCTGCAATCCTGTTGGTTTACAAAGCCACATTTGTAATTATGAGCTTAAAAATTAAATGAGGGCACAAAGACTATTTGTACAGCTACATTTTGCATACTTCATAGGAAAGGAGCTATAGCCATCTTCAGGTCCCTGATGAAAATGTCACATCCCCGATCAGTCAGGTGGACTCCATCATGCTGTACAGTTCCAGGTAGCAAGTCCTGATGTTGTTGTGCTTGACCACGCCACCGGGTAATCTTCTCATAAATGTAGACATCTCCATGTTGATCTTCATCCTCGTCTTGTCCATCGCCTTCCAATTATCGACCCCACGCCACTGCACTTGCTGGATAAGGTGTGACCAGATGATGGTTGTCCTCGTCATGCGGTGCTTGAGTTCATTGATGTTGGCCTTCATCTTGCGCATAAGTGAGACTGATGTATCTGCTCCCAAGTCGTTGCCTCCTAAGTGGATAACGATGATGTCTGGATCAGCCTTCTTCCGGCACTCATCACGTAACAATGATACCAGCTGACCCCAACGCATGCCTCTGCGTCTGATCCAACGCACACGTGCAGGACAATTGTCAAAGGTCATGACTGGTCCACTGCATCGTGCCCGCTCCCGATGCTCAGCCCAATGGACGAAGAAGTGTCCACATATCCAAATGGTCTTCATAGTGGACTGCATTGCTGTGTAATGAAACAAACATATATTATAGCAACCAGAGCAAGACAATGGGGCAATGATGAGAAAAGAGAATCCACATCACATGGACATGTGATAGTCCAGGTACTGACTGACAAGAACATGCACAGTGATGCAGTGACCTTAGGAAGCAAACAAACATGCGGCTATGACGAGAGAAAGACGGATCTCACACCGGAAGAAAGTGAGAAAGACTAGTGGACTGTAACTGGTGACATGCTGCAGCATGAGTGGATGTGGATGAAACAAATAAAAATTGTTAAAACCTTAAACATGATTTACCCTTGAAGTACCTACAAGTGCTGTAACCCATGACAGGACATTTATGCATTGTCTAAAGTCAAGTGCATAGGAATTAGGATTTTGATAGTCTGTATCTGTGAGCTAAGGTTTATTTCTTCTGGGGAAGAATACCACGATCATGCCCCAACTCTTTAATGAAAATTCCCTTGTGATTGAGAGAGAAACTTTACTGTGCTAGTGTGTCTACCTTAGTGTTTTATGCCAGGTTGCACAGTAAAATGCATATGGTATCATGTCATGGATTTCAGTTTGCAGCAGCGCATGCCCTTACTGACAACTCACCGTAATGTCTGTTATGTAAATGGATGCAGTCCTGTACAGCGGCAGACAAAGTAATGAAGTCCCCCTGTAGAGAAGGGCATGCAGTGACTCCTGCGGATGGAGTGCGTACGTGTCCACAAGTGCTCTTTCAGGAATGTGCCCCATCTCCAACCTACATCTACAGTGTTGATGCAGTGTAACCGTTACCTAGCCTCTGAGGGGCTGGCCAAATGCAGACTGGCATCCACCCTCCACAGAGAGAAGTCCCTCGGATGACTGATCCTTCCTCATCCTTGTCAGCAACCAGCAGCCCATGATCATTCCTGAACACAGGTTGTCGGCACGGCACAAGATAATGTGTCCAGCATGTACCTAATCCCTCAACACCAGAACAGCCCATTAAAACTACTTTTAATGGACTTTCGTGGTATGTCTGCCACTAGTATACACAACATAATGTATCATTCTTTACATTCATTCTGAACAGTATCCATGAAAATCTCATGCCTTGCTAGATGAATCACTTACTGTTAAATCCAGAACAGCTGAGTTAAATTGCAACAATATACGAACATAAGAAATTACCCTTGGTGGGTAGAAACCAGGTAAATCTTACCTCAATTGAAATGGTAATGGACAGGGTTTGGATTTCTTCACACACAGTGCTCAATCGATGTCCCTGCAAGAGAAAAAAATATTTTTCTGTATGATGACATGATTAAGCAATACCAAAAAATATTACATAAAAAAGAAATTACAAATCACAACTGTACATACATATTGGGTTAGCATTAGAAGGTGCATGCTACAGGACCATGCAGAGTGCCTAGACCAGCATTGGGGGAGGAGGGGTGATGGTGTGTGTGTGTGAAATAAGTAAAGGACAGTCTGACGGGCTGTAATGAAGCCGTGACTGCAATCTACACCTGCCTTTTTGTTTCACAGGCTACCTGTATTTGTTCTACATGGAGGTTGCCCTCCCCTTCCTTGTCCCACAAGGGACTGGTTTTCCATTCCAGGGAGTAAATAAATTTGAAATAGAGGGTTACTCACAATTGACTGTTGCTGCAGTCCGCAGTATGTCCGATGTTCAATCAAATGGATGCTGTATGATAATACAGGAATAGGTAAAGCAATACTACCAGTAGTATGAAGTTATTTCCAATAGAAAATACCTATAGTATAAAAGAAAGTGTAAGTTGGTTAGTATTAATCAATGCAATAACAAATGCATTGCTAAAAAATACTACAGAGGAGCAGCCAAATTATGTACATGCATGACACTCACCTATGATTCCCCCCACCCCATTGTGTTTTCAGACTCTGTCCACTCCTAGTGAACAGCTGGAACTGTTAAATATTTGATGTGAGAACCCCCCTTCCGATATAGCTGCTGAGGCTGATTGAGCCAGGTACCACTAACCATCCCTGATACTACTAGATCATGCATGGAGGGAATATTTTCAAAGGAAAAGAATGGACAGCAGTGATTCAGTGAACTGGTACAGAAGGAAGTCAGGACAGATTGCCTGGAAGAACACATTCTTCCAGTGGAAGTGGTGGGAATGAAAGTAGCGTGGTAGGCTGAAGTAAGCATGGGATTGGCTCGAAAGAATCTTACTTCTTAGATGGGAAGCAGGAGAACAATGAAGTAGAGTCAATACATTGCTGTGCCATATATTACTATTTACTAACCTTTTTTTCCACCCTAGGGGCTGCTGTACTAATAAAGTTTTGTTTTCCCTATGTATCGTTATTTTGTTTCCAGTGAAAGTGCAAGCTACTTTGATTGAAAATGCAGAATGTGTAGTGTGTATTCAAAGGGTAGTGGGGGACTGTGACCGTGGGGGGAGGGGGGTATGTCATATGTATGTAGCAAAAAATTAAGGTAACTTCAGTTTTATTGAGACATCAAATAATAACTAGTAACAGTAAACTGCAGAGGAGTGGGGAAGGGATAGCAATACCATACAGTAAGTCACATGATATCATTAAGGCAATCGATCAGTTGCTGGGTGGGGTAGATGCACACTGCTAATTGGGTGCCCTGACATCACAAGTCATACCAGTCCCCTCGATCCATGCCAGAAAATTATACAAGGAAATGACAATTTGTGCAACAGACATGGGCAAGAACAAAGTCAGACATACATAACTACAAAGGTATAAAACTGCATCAAACATTCAACATAAACAAATGGGAATCAATGCAAACATACATCCACAGGGGACATTAAATCGCACATGATAAAACAGTAGTTATGGTATCCATATAGAATAATACATGGTGTGGTGTGTATAAGGAGAATTTTACAAACACCCGAGGTGTTGGATGCTGCATAAACTCTGAGACCCAAGCTTGAGGGGTTTATTTAAACAGCTAGTGGAGCCAAAACAGACAGACAGGAAAATGATACAAATTTTAAGTAGTAGTCAGTTGTAACTTTTTATTTCTGTAGTATTTTTCTTTTTCCTTTTGATTAGAAAGTCTTCAATGTGATAATACTGTGCTGGATGTGTGGAACAGCTCTTAGCATGGCAGCTGACATATCTATCTCTATCCACCCCATTACATCATCAGCATTGTGATCTCACTGACATCGACATCACAGATGAGTAACCTGACTGCTATTGAGTGGGTGTTCCCAATCAGCAGTGATGTCACGGTCAGTGATGATGTAGTGCGGGGAATAGAAATCAGTATGTCAGCTGCCAGGCACAGTGCTGTCCCACACACCACACCTACTAACATCAGGTAAACAATCTTCTAATTAGCGAAAAGGAAACGTACCTCAGATATAAAAGGTAATGGCTGACTGCTTCTAAAAACTATTAGTTTTAGGCAGTACACTAGCTGTTTAAATATCCCACACTGAGGGTGTGTGTAAAATAGAAAATAAAGTATGGGTTGGGATATCTAACGAGAAGTCTGAACACACCCAAGGGGTTAGATGCCACATAAACCCGGAGAGCGAAGCTCGAGGGGTTTATTAAAAGCATCTAACCCCAAGGATTTGTGTAAACTTTGAGTTTACACACACCGGATCAAGTTTTATTTTATATAATTGCTGAGTTTGCCTTTTTCACCTCAGCAATTATATAAAACGAATGCAGGTTGCTCAGCGGCCCACCTGGTTCTGAAGAGAAAAGCAGCAGTGGGGGCATGCGCAGAGCGAGGGAGACCGTGCACGTGTTTGCCGTTATAAACACTCCTTTATAATGGCAAATTATGCCACGGGTTCCCTATGGGAAAAAGGCTAAGCCAGTTATTATATTAGAGTTGTACCACCGCCCCATGTTTTATTTTATATAATTGCTGGAGTCATGATTTTTCACTACAGCAGTTATATAAAATAACAGGTTTTGCATCCAGCTAATTTAATGCATGTAGTAATGCTGTGAAACAGTCAGATAAAGATGCAGTTTACATAAAACATTTATTGAGAACAGAATGCAACATTTTAAACAACTGACAACTTACATTAGCATTGCTGTGTTTAAAGAAATAACAAAAGGCAAAACAGATTAAATGTGATAAGCGATAAAACAATAAAAAACGAAACTGAAAAGAGCTGAGGGTCAAGTGAGAGAAAAGAATGCTGTAGTCATGGTAAGTGCTGTTTCTAAGGAAATTATCTCGTTACTTGGAGAGGGAGGGGATAGAGAGATAAAGACAGCGGGGACACACACACACACAGGTGCTGCAACAGAGAGCAAAAGGAGAACAGGTACGTGTTTTTTTTTCCTGTGGTGCCTGTTAAAGGACAGTGTAGCATGGGCCACAGTCTGGCTCGTGGGTTTCTCATAGGAACAGCAGTGCATGTTTGCCATTATACAATGGCAAGAAAGAATCCTGGCTTCTGATTGGTCAGTTGGCCATCACAGCAGGGATGTTATCCTGGCATAACATCCCTGCTGATGATATGCTTCAGCAGCACCACACTGTTTGCATCTTTTCTTAAAAAAATATTTTTAAACACTAAATAAAATTCCTTATCTTTTTTTTCTGTATAAAAACAACAAACTATTGTATATTAGGAATAATGCCCTCCAGTGTGGGTGTTATGCTGGGATAACACCCACCCTGTCAGGCAATTATTCCTATTATATACTAGCTGGTTATAATGGTGAATTATAACCAGCTTTTCCTATGGAAAAAACGTGGCCCAGTTATAATACAATTATGTTTCAATAATATGTTTATATGCAAAGCAATACAGGTGACCAAACAATACAGAGTACTTTAAAACAGGTTTGCAAATTATAGGACGTAATCTCAGCAGCACTGATGCAACAGCATGATTTCATTACGAATCCCACGTTTTAGTCTTAAAACATTAGGATGTCATAGTTTGAGATGGGAATCTCAGGACTCTTGCCTTTAATTCTAAATCAGAGGCAGGTCTGCCCTGAAGGCAACTTTCATTTAAAAAAGGTGTCTCTTGCAGGGTAAACACTGAAACACAGAATTTGGTGGCAAATGAGGACGGCTTGGCCCACCCAGTCTGTACGTTTTTCCCTGCCTATCCTGTCACCGCAGACCCTGCTTGATCTCTAGCCTCCCAGTCCTACCTACCTTGCTTTCCACTAAGATTCCCTTATGCCTATCCCATGTGTGCTTGAAGCCCAGCACTATTTTCGCCCCCACCTCTTCCACCTAAAGACTCTCCCAAGCATTCACCACTCTTTCAGTGAAGAAGTACTTCCTCACATCCCTCCTGGATTTACACCCTTTCTGCTTCATCGCATGTCCCCTTGTTCTGGAGCATCTTTTCTGCTAAAATGTACTCCTTCCTCTGTCTTATTTACTCCGTGAGGTATTTAAAGGTCCCTGTTATATCCCACCTCACGCTTCTCTCTTCCAGGGTGTACATACTAAGGTCCTTCAGTCTCTTGTCATAGGGCTTCTGATGCAAACCCTGCACCATTTCAGCTGCCCTTCTATAGACTGTCTCCACTCTATGTCTTTCCTGAGATGTGGGCTCCATGACTGGACATAGTACTCCAGGTGAGCCTCAACAACGATCTATACAGTGGTAACACCACCTCCCTTTTTCTGCTGGTGATATCCCTCCCTGTGCCCCCCAACATCCTGCTGGCCTTTCCTACTAGCCTGTCACACTGCCTTGAGGTCATCCGATATGATTACTCCAAGGTCCCTTTTCTGTTTTGTGACTGTCTATACCACTTCCCCCATTTTATACCTTGTCTTTGGATTTCTGTGCCCTAGGTGCACATTTTCGCATTAAAACCCAGCTGCCATGCCCTTGACTACTCCTCGAGTTCTCTCAGGTCTCTGCACATTCTCCCCTCCCCCGAAGTGCCCACCCTATTGCAAATTTTGGTATCATCCACAAAGAGGCAAACCTTCCCTTCCAGCCCATCTGCAATGCCACTTATTAAGACATTAAAGAGGAATGGTCCCAGTACTGAGCCTTGTAGCATCCTGCTGGTCAACCTCCTTTTCTCGGAGTGAACTCCGTTTATCACCACTGTCTGTTGCCTATTTCTTAACCAATTTGTTACCCTGTCTACCTCCTTTGGACCCATCCCTAAGTTGCCCAGTTTTCTTATGGGCCTCCTATGTGGAACAGTGTTGAAAGCCTTTTGGAAATGTAAGTAGGCCACGTCCACCACCCCACCCTGACCTATTTCTCTGGTTACCCCATCAAAAGAAATCTATCAGATTTGTTTGATATGACTTCCCCCGGTGAAACAGTGTTGCTCAGGTCTCAGGTCTTGCAATCCACTGGATTTAAGATACCACAATCCTTTCCTTTAAAAGTGACTCAGGCTGACTGGCTCATAGTTGCCAGCCTCCTCCCTGCTATCACTTTGTGAAGCAGGACTACATCTGCCCTCCTCCAGTCCTCTGGAACCACTCCTGTTTCAATGAGTTGTTAAGGACTGTTAGATGCATAATCAGTACCTACCTGAGCTCCCTCAGTACCCTCAGGTGTACCCCATCTGGCCCCATAGTTTTGTCCCTTTTCAAATTCGTGAGTCCCTTCAGTACTCTCTCCTCTGTAAAGAGATTTGTGTCTATATCCCCGTCTCTAGTGCCCCTGTTGCTTTTATGTGTCCCATTCCCTTTCCCTTCCCCTGTGAAGACTGAACAAAAGTACTTGTTCAGGTTATCTGCTTTTTCCTGATCCCCCTCTGCACAATCCCCACCAGCCCTTCTAAACTTCATAATCCCTCACCTAGTCTTCCTCTTTTCACTTACGTACTTAAAAATGTCTTGTTCCCTTACATCATCCCTTGGACTTTTCTTTCCTCAGTTTGAGCCTTTGCACGTCTCACTGCTTTCCTTGCCTCCCTCCGCTTCTCCTCATTTACCTCCCTGTCCTCTTCCCTCTGCATCTATGCATAGCATCTGAAATCTACCCTTTTAGCATTTACTTTTTCAGCCACCTCCTTCAACAGCCATAGTGGTCTCTTCTTCTTGCTCACCTCCTCTGAACAGAGGTTTACTGTCTTCACTCTTCCTACTCTTAGCTTAGTCCACACTGTTCCTCCACCCTACTCAGGTCATTCCACCCCAGGTCATCTCTGTGTCATTTACCCATTGTTTTTTAAATCTGCCCTCTTAAAGTCCAGGACCCTCACCCTTGTGTGGTTCGCTTCAACCGCTGTCCTAATGTTGAACTACACTGTACGGTGATCACTAGTCCACAGGTAGAGATGTGTGAAATTGCTGAATTGCGTTACGTGAAATATTTCACGTAATTCAGCCATTCTGCAAAATTTTTCGTGGAAGCGAAAAGCGGAATTTCACCCATGGAGTACAAAACTTCACCTGCGGAGCACAACATTTTGCCTGTAAGATGGCAAAATTCGCCACTTGTGAGTGAAATTTCACCAGTTTTGGGTGACATTTCAAATTTTGCAGGCAAAATTTCACAACTTTGAATCACACTAAATATTTAGTGGAATGGCTGAATTATGCGAAATATTTCACACAGTGAAATTGCTGGTTTCGCAGGAATTTCACCCCACGAAATTTAATTTCACAACATCTTTATCCACAGGTGGCCTCCCTCCCTCCCACCTTGATGTCTGCAACACTGTAATGTAAAGGGGTGCATTTGCTTGTCAGCATGTTGCTAACACACACTGCCTGTCCTCCCCACCACCCTAAAACACTCCTATCTGCACTGGAACCTGTGGCCAGATGGGTGGCAGCACTGTACAGTATGGACTGCATGCCCATTGGCTCATGCTCTGAACCAATGGGCATGCAGCCATACCGAGCTGATGGTCGGTGGCGGAACGGGCCTGGCGACGGGTAGGCATGCAGAAAAAAAGTGTTGTAGACCATGGTGGTGATGATGGTGTGCAGAGGGCCACCAGCCAGACAGGTAGAGACTAATGTTTCTCTGCCTGTCTGCTTCTCTGCACACCGTCATCGCCAACCATGGTCTACAACACTTTTTCTACATCATATATACACATGCCTACCCGTCTGCCATGCCCGTTCCACCACCGACCATCAGCGACAGACCAGAGCAGCCTGGCACAGAGCAGGCAGACTGGCATCCCTGTAGAAAAAAATATTCTGAGCCAGCACATGCACACCCACCCCTCTCCCAACCACTGCCTAGTAAGGCCAGAACAGTTTTTTGTTTTTTTTAGCATGCCGACCAGTCCGAGAGACCTGTCTCACCACCGACCACCAGAGACAGACCCAGTAGCATGGTACAGACCAGGTGGACTGGCATCTGTGTAACAAAACATTGTTTTCTGCCAGGATGCCAGTCCACCTGGTCCATCCATGCCATGCTGCTTGGGTCGTTGTCGCTGATGGTCGGTGCTGGGATCAGCAAAGCAGACTGGTGGTGGTACAGGCATGCTGTAAAAAACAATGTCCTGGCATTGGGCAGTGGCTGGAAGAGGGCCGGGTGTGCATGCTACTACAAGCATAGAACAACTCTTTTTCTACATGGATGCCAGGGCTGTGCCATGATACATGCTTAGGTCTGTCAGTGTCACTGATGCTGGTCGGTGGTGGGATGGGAGTGGCAGACTGGTAGGCATCATTAATTAGGAAAGTGTTCTGTACTCATATCATATGCAGTGGTTGGAAGATGGACAGACGTGCATGCAGACTGCCACATTTTTTCTACATGGAGGATGCCAATCTGCTTGATCCGTGCCACGCTGCTCGAGTCTGTCACTGATGGTCGGTGGAGGAACGGGCCTGGCGACCGGTAGGCATGCAGAAAAAAAGTGTTGTAGACCATGGTGGTGGTGATGATGGTGTGCAGAGGGCCACCAGCCAGACAGGTAGAGACTAATGTTTCTCTGCCTGTCTGCCTCTCTGCACACTGTCATCACCAACCATGGTCTACAACACTTTTTCTACATCATATATACACATGCCTATCCGTCTGCCATGCCCGTTCCACCACCGACCATCAGCGACAGACCAGAGCAGCCTGGCACAGAGCAGGCATACTGGCATCCCTGTAGAAAAAAATATTCTGAGCCAGCACATGCAGACCCACCCCTCTCCCAACCACCACCTCGTAAGGCCAGAACAGTGTTTTTTTCAGCATGCCGACCAGTCTGCCAGACCCGTCTCACCACTTTCCACCAGCGACAGACCCGAGTGTAGCATGGCATGGACCAGCCGGACTGCCATCCGCGTGGAAAAACATTGTTCTGTAGTACCAGGATGCCATGCCAGCCCACTCAGTCCATGCTATGCTGCTTGGGTCTGTTGCTGATGGTCAGTCAGTGGTGGAATGGGCATGGCAGACGGGTAGGCATGTATGTAGAAAAAAACTTTTTCTAGACTGTGGTAATGGTTGGTGTGCAGACAGGCGTCCATGTAGGATAACAGGAATGCTTTTTTCTGCCTTTAGTTAGTAGTGTCTGCCCCTCTACACAGACCATCACCATCTGGTAAATAATTTTTTTTCCACATCATCATGCCTACCAGTACTACCTGTCTGTGTCAGGCATGCACCACCTCTGACCGTCAATGACAGACCAAGCAGTTTGTGGCATGGACCAGGCACACTGGCTCCCGAGAAAAAAAATAAAATAAAAATGTTCTGTACCAGCATGCACACCCATGACCCACCCCCCTCCAGTTCCAACCACCGCCTAGTACTTAGTAGTATAAGGCCAAAACAGTATTTTTTCCAGCATGCCGACCAGTCTGACAGGCCCGTCCCACCACCGACCACCAGAGACAGACCCAGCAGCACGGTACAGACCAGGTGGACTGGCATCCGTGTAAGAAAACATTGTTTTCTGCCAGGATGCCAGTCCACCTGGTCCATCCATGCCATGCTGCTTGGGTCGCTGTCGCTGATGGTCGGTGCTGGGATCGGCAAGGCAGACTGGTGGTGGTACAGGCATGCTGTAGAAAACAATGTCCTGGCATTGGGCGGCGGCTGGAAGAGGGCCGGGAGTGCATGCTGCTACTAGCATGTGACAACTCTTTTTCTGAAAAAAAAAAAGTAAAGGGGAACTGTGCCTTTAAGTCTGGAGTTGAATGCTGCTGGACACATATGACACAGCTTTCCAGGGTTCCAAGTAAAAATCTCTACTAACTACTGTACTTCAAGTATCTGGTGCTCCCTGCACTAAGTTGCTAGATCTTAGCTCATTCAGCTGACTGTGTAAACAACATGAAATTAATGACCCTTGGCATAAACAAGCAGCTTCTAACTCGTAAAGCACCAGGGAGATCCTGATTATGGTTAAATCAATGGAGCATAAATTTAAGATTGCCATTTTCCAGTGTTTAACTAGTGCTGGAATACACTGTCTGGGCACATATTTTCTCCATAGAGTGAGGTCCACATCTCCCTTTTTCCTTACACAAACATGACATGAGTTTTTTTTTTTTACAACTCTTTTGGCAAGTCAATTTTAAATAATTTTTACATAGAAATATTAGGCATCGATCGAGTAGATAACAGCCAGCACAGTTTTTATCCAAGCACCTTGGAAGATATACCTCTCTATGCCTTGTTTCTATGTGAAAATAAATACAGTTCCTACAACTTGGTACAGCATATGGGGGGGGGGCGATGCAATAAACAAGCCTTTCTACATGTTCCAGGGAAATGCAAAGAAGCAACAGACAGATACGTGACAACCACCATCCTGACCGAATCAACCTTAGTCAGTCAGTGCTAGTAAAGTAAGTTAGCGCACAGGATCACTTCGGTCCCCCCACTAGGGGTTGTCGGAACCCTCTGAAGTTCTGGGTTCTAGTTCTAGTCTAGAACTTTTGAAAAAGTTCTAGTGTTCTAATCTTTTTTAGAACTTTTTAGAACTCGAACCCTATTTTTTTATTGTGCTGCCAGTAACAAAGATAGTAATAAAATACATGTAAAGGAAAAACTGTTCAAAATAAGGGGGAAAGAAATTATCTTGTGTGACATTGATAGGAATACAACTAGGTTTATCTATAGTTTCTTCTGTTTGCTAAAGTCAGCAACTTAATACGTAACAGGCCCACACCACCCATATGTTAAAAGTTTTCCTGCTGCAGCTGCATCATAGTTCCTTAGTGAAAGAAAGAGGCACATTAGCCATTTATGTACTCAGCTATATATACTCATCGTCATGAATTAGGAGAAAAATAACTGATATTACCTAATTTCAGCTATTTGCTGCTTTCTGTTTTAAATGAGTGAATCAAAAGTTGCTATGTTTAAAGAAAGCTTTTATAACAAAGTCAACCAAGTACTACAGCAGCAACATGTGGAACTGTTACAAAACATATTATGTCATAACATATTCAGTCAAGACATTGTAATAAAAAATATTTGCAGAAACCACAAGAGGCTGCTCAATCCTAAGTTGTGCCTGTGTGAAAGCTGAGCACCAAGAACAAAAAGACACAGCACCAACACTTCAAAAATATACTGTATTAACGTTTTAACTGATAGCATCACAGTACAGAAAGCGCCATGCAAGGACAAAACAGTTTTAACAGACAAAGGTCCTTTTGTCTGTTTAAACTGATTTTATCCCTACATTCTGTACTGTCAATGCTTGTACAACTCAGACGCTATTGTAATTTTATATGATGTAATAAAAAATATGCCAGTCATTGTTGCTGGCAAAATGCATCACAATTTTCTAAGGTAATGCATACATATACCAACATTTTGTTGGCAAATTGAAGTAATACATACAAAAATTCTAAGATGATGCATTTTTGCAGCTGATACTTCAATAAAATCTGTATTTCAGTCACATAAATAAAAACAGTGGTTTCCTCACCACATACTAAGGAACATTTATGTAGCTGCAGCAGTTGGCATGTGATGTTTAAGGGACAGCGTCTGTCAACCCCATTATGTATCAAATTATCACTACTTATAAAGCAAAAACACTATGATATGTCACATTCTGTGAAAACTGCTGATGCAGATTTTCTTTTATTTCTGATTCCTTTATTCTTTTTTTAAAGGGGACAGGACAATTGTGCTAAGTGGCAGCAGTTTGCAATGTATTTAATAAGAATATATATTATGTGTACAGTAGGTTCGGTCTGTCATCATTTTTTCCTCACCATCCCCAGCTGATCAGAATCTGTAAATGAAAGAACTAAAACAACACCCACCTTTCACCCCATCACCCATTCCACTTTTCTTCCACCACCCTCATCTGTGCAGTAGCACCATGCCACCTACACCCATGTTAAAACCAACCCCAACCCTCACCCATGTACTAGCATCCATTTTCGTTTATGGCTAACATTTCTGTAATTGAAAAAATAATAAACAGCTACCAATTAGAACTCATTGTTTGTCCTCTTTAAAATTGAAAATAGACCGTCTCCTGTCCCAGCCCATGCTGATGCACCACAAAGTCACAGAAGGTAAATCAAAAATATATGTTTGCACTTTAACTATAAATAATATGATACAGAGAAAGGATTGACGTGACAGTGTCCCTTTTATACCAAATTTGGGCCTATTCCCACTGATGTTAAAATTGCCCTGTATATAAAACTTTTTGACTTTAGTTTAGACCCTAACTACAAAAGCAGTTTGCCATGAAATGGTGAAAGTTTTAGAGGTATATAGTCAAGGTAGTAGATCGAGAAAGGAGAGCGACAACCAAAGTCATCACAGTCTGTAAAAGTTTCCTTTTTGGTGCAGAAGAGACTCCGTCCCACACAGTATTTTACCAGCCACCACCATCTGAGTTGTCATCATCACCATCAACATCCACAACATCAATCACTTCAGGATCAGTTTGTATACTCTTGTAGGGATACGAAAATCTTGACTTATTAACTTTAATAAAAGTTAACGTGTACATTTTCTGGCAGCAACCTATTTCTGGTGTCTGTCACAATATTGCCAGCTGTACTAAACATGCGTTCTGAAGAGACACTTGTTGCAGGACAACCAATATATTTACAGGCTTCATCATACAGCTCTGTCCAAATTGACTTTTTGATCTCCAGTATTCAAAAGGGCATGCATCAATAGGAATAGGCAGTTCTTGCAGGTAACTGTCTACCATGTTGGACAGAGACCGCTCAGAAGAGGAATCAGCAGAAGCAGCTGGTATGGCAGCAATTTGGGAAAGGTTTTGCCACAGATTTAGCTTGCTACTAAGGGCTGAAGAAGTGGCAGTTGTGGAACAACTACTGTTAATGTTTGGTGACTTTTCCAGTTCTGTAACCCTTTGTGAAGATGAACCTGCATGTTGTGGTGATGACAACCTGATGGTACTGTGCATGTCTTTGTGTTTGACTCCTGTGAGTGCTGCAGCTCATCTAGCAACATACATTTGTACTGCTCTATATCATCTGTTTTTGGAAGATGTATAGCCTTGAACCTGGGATCTAAGAGAGTTGCAAGGATGTAGTGTCTTGATTTCGTCATTGCAACTAATTTGTCATTGGTTTTGAAGCACTCGCTCATTCTCTTTACAGATTCCATGATATAGGCGACATGTTGTCTGCACTTCAGATCTGTCTTTTCTATTTGTAGATTTAGAACACTAAGATGATGTGAAATGAGCATTATGAGTGGGATAACCTGACTCACAGATGCACCTTCAGAAGACATGTCCACTTGTAGCTGTCTCAAAAGGAGCTAGGATACAGCACACTGTCTCCATTAATTTCCACTGCAGCACTAGACAGCATAATGCCATCTCCAATAATGTAACTGGAGCAGTACTCATGTACAGCTTGCTTTTGCTCAAGAGCGCTGCAACATATAAAGCGTTGAGTTCCAGCAGTGGAAACATTTTGAATCAGCTTTTGCTGGGGCAGCTTGTGTTTTTGCAGTTCGGACAATGTCCGTATAGCCTTAGTTGAATGTGAAAAGTGAGTCTCAATTTTTTGCAAACAGCAATCATACCATCCACTTGTGTTTCGTTGCTGAGAAATCCTGTGACAATTAAGTGTAAGCAATGTGCAAAGCAGAAGCATGCAGAAATCCTCCATCCTGTATTGCTTTTAGATGTTGGCTCCATTGTCACTTACTATGAACCACATTTTAGACCGTGAGAATAAACCCATTCGTCAGGAGGTCATTTAGTTCCTGCAAGATGTTTGCAGCAGTATGACTTTACCCAAACTTCTTTATATGCAACAGCACCATCTTTTGAGGTGTCTTTGTTTTGAAGAAGCACAAGAAAATGTGACCCAATGACGATAAGGGACATGTAATCTATGTTTTGAGTGCTGGTCCACATATCTGTTGTGACATGAATAACCCCACCCTCTACAGTTTTAAGTGCAAGCATCACTGTAAGCTTTTAAAGCCTGATAAATGTTTGGTATTTCAACATAGGAAAAGTACCTTCGATGAGGAACATTATATTGAGGCTCTGCTAATGTCATGAGCTCTAAAATCCTCATGATCTACCAAGAGTATGGGAGAAGATCCAGGCTAACAGTTCACCAATTCGGTGATTAAGATGAAGGGTCTTTGGATGATTTCTAGTAAGGTATTCTTCCTTTCAAATGCCTGAGACAGTGTTAGCTGTTTTGCAACATGTCCCTGCTGGTTATTATCACCATGCCTGATGGGCAGATGGACGCAGAGATGGTGGACTAGGACTTATACATTCAGTGCCATCACTGGATGTGCAACTAAGTACTAATGGTGCTGGCATTGGTGGTAACAGTGATCCTAGGGCTGGCAGTGGTTCTGTCCGCATCAAGTTCGAGACAATTCAGTATCCATTTCAGATTCCTGATCCTGACCCTTCTCACGTGTGGTCTGGAAGATGGAGGACATGGGTTTTGGTTTTGGATGATCAAGCAAAACCAGATGCTTTTCAGATGGCGTTTAAGAGCTGTAGTGCCAAGGCATGACACAACTTTACCACGACACACTCTGTTTACACAGGGAACAAATTGCTCTGCATGGATCAGTTTTACTGACTGAAATAATTCCACACCTCAGATGTGACAGATTTTGTTCGAGTGCTAGGAAGATAGCTAAAGACTGTTTGTGTCTTTTCACCTGTCCTAACAGAACCTGGGACATGCTCCTTGGTGCTAGAAGAGTGGACAGAAGACTCTGATGGATTTTCATTGCTGGCCAACACAGAGTGGTGGATTCAATGGATATGTCCTTTTCATTGCCAACAGTGCTGGATGTATTTGCAAGTGACTACCTGATTCATTGTCAGCAGACTTGCTCATTTCACTTTGTTGAGGAGTAATGATTTGATCACGAGACACAGCAGTGTGGGACTGAGACAAAGAGCTACTGTCTGAGTCAGAGAGGGACTCACTGTCACTTGCATTGTGCTGCTAGTCACAGGGGATCTTAACGGCATGAATGGCATACCTTATGGTGCCTCTCCGTGTGACCCCAGCAGCTGTACAGGTTTTCTTAAAAGGTCCCCCTTTACCACACTTCACTGTTGCTCTTTTGCTGTTTGTTGAATTTTTATCACGTGAAACATTTTGGTTATTTCTGTTAGCACCAGGATTACCACTACCACCAACACCTGCTCCAACACCAGCACTAAATGCTTCATCTATGTTGGTGTCAGCCATAACAGACAGTAAGTACCAGTACTACCAGTCCAGTATACTGCAGTGAACACACCAACACCCAAACAATTCCTGTGTAACAAAGTAATGTGATCTGTAATCGCTGGCTACAACTCCAAAATTTTATTTTGGTTGTGTGACACTGTGATACGTGGACTGAAAGTAATTGAAGAATATGACAGTTTGCAACTAAAGGATCCCAGGTTCAAGGCTTACAGAATGATTGGGCTGCTGGGCATAGGCATACACATAGCAATCAAAGGCACACAGCAGCAGGGTGATGGGCTGACCACAGGAGACAGAGTCACATACGCAAACCAGGGAACAAGAATTATATTTCCGTTTCCTGTCATGTAAGGTTAATGCCACCACACAACTGGCCACTGGGCTTATCTCTGTAACACACACTGGGTGGGTACAGTGCAGTCAAAGGCACACAGCAGCAGGGTGATGGGCTGACCACAGGAGGCCAGTCACTCGCAACCCAGGGAATGAGAATTATATTTTACATTTCTGTCATGTAAGGTTAATGCCACCACACAACTGGCCACTGGGCTCTCTCTGCACACACACACTGGGTGGGTACAGTGCAGTCAAGAGGCACACAGCAGCAGGGTGATGGGCTAACCACAGGAGGCCAGTCACATCACATAAACCAGAGATAAGAAGTATATTTCTACGTTTCTGTCATGTAAGGTTAATGCCACCACACAACTGGCACTGGGCTTCTCTCTGTAACACACACTGGGTAGGGTACAGTGCAGTCAAGGGCACACAGCAGCAGGGTGATGGGCTGACCACAGGAGGCAGTCACATCGCAACCCAGGAATGAGAATTATATTTCTACATTTCTGTCATGTAAGGTTAATGCCACCACACAACTGGCCACTGGGCTTCTCTCTGTAACACACACTGGGTAGGGTACAGTACAGTGCAGTCAAGGGGCACACACTGGGCTTCTCTCTGAGCACACACTAGGGTTACTTCAGAAAGATTTATTTGCCTTTTTTGCCCCCCACGTTTCTGTCATGTAAGGTTAATGCCACCACACAACTGGCCACTGGGCTTCTCTCTGTAACACACACTGGGTAGGGTACAGTACAGTGCAGTCAAGGGGCACACTGGGCTTCTCTCTGACACACACACTAGGGTTCAAAGATTTGTTGCCTTTTTGCCAACATGCTTGTTGCTGGCAGCTACTGGTGTGCAGTGTGCTGCAGTTTCAAATAATCACATTTCACATTCACAAAGTTCTTATAATCTTCAGTCTTCTTATTTTTTTTTAGTCTCTCTCCAGGTCCTCCTCCAGTCCTCCTGATATTGGTCTCATCAATCCTCCCTATTCCCCAGTCCTTCCCCCAATCTTGATTAATCCTCGATTCCTCCTTCTGTCCTGAACCCGTCCCTAGTCCCTCCCAGTCTCCCCCTCCCCGATTTTTAGCTTTTTTTTTCTTCACCAGTCTCTGGGGAAGAAGTGGCCACAACTGGACAAGAGTAGCAGACACGCTAATCGCTTTTGCTACAGTTTGCTGGTGCTGCCTGCTGCTGCTGCCTCTGTCTGCGATGATCCTCAGTCAAATGGCGCTCCTCCTCGTGGCGCATCTCTTTAAATACCCCCACAGATCCCGCTGCTCGCGTTGCTTACTCGACCCCATGTCGTCTCGCGTCTCGCGGTGATTCGAACCCTTTTGCGAACCGTTTAGTGTTCGAGTTCTAAGTTAGAACTTCAACACCAGGATCGAGGAGGGTTCGAATCTTCGCCTAACTCTGTTCTGACAACCCTACCCCACCCCTCAAAAACAGTCAAGTGTCTGGTACCAAAGTGCAGAAGCTTGGGGATCCCCCTACAAACAATTGCTGAGCTTTTTTTTTTTCTTTGCTTGGTTACGTACACTACAGAGCTTAGTTTGATAATTTCTACAACGCTTTATTATCGCGGTCAGCCCCTCGACTGGCTCAGGTGGGCTGGAGGTACAGGCAGCACTGCTACTGCATACGGCACTGCTCCCGTGCGAGGTCGCTCTCCCGCCTGCTTTCCCATGAGTGAGTTTTTGAAGGTTGGAGGCGCAGCTTCACAGGATTTGTATATGCAGGATCCTGCATCGAACATTGATCGGACTCGTTAAGTCGTAGTGGAGAGAGGTGGTGCTTGTTGCCTACCGGGGGATTTTTCACATTTACAAGATGGATTGGAATGGGGATGGAAGCTTGAGTCCCTCCAATCATTAAGTCTGCATACCAAGTTGTGGGTTGCTGAGTCTGAAGACTGCTACTTACCTCGAGCTGCAGAACAACAAAAAATTTAAAAGGGGACAAACTAAAACTAAAAGGCAATAAAAAACAACGCGCAGGACGAGTAACTTAACTAAGCCTAAGCGGCAACAACTGGAAACTTTCTAGGCTATGTACTAGACTAGCACCGTAGTGACCTGCAGTACAATTCCAATTTGTAGAAATTGTTGATGTGACTGAGATCTGCGACTCTCATAAAGCGAGAGCAGATCTCACATCAACAATTTCTACCACTTCAACTGAATATTGTCACATTAGTGGAATTATTGTACTGCAGGTCACTACGGATATCTCTTTTAACCAAGCAACAAGACTGATTCTATTCAGAGACTCGCACTCGCAGTCAGTGAAATGCACAGACAAGCAGAGCACATCTCCTGGACCGTGGGGTTATTTTTAACAATGTGCCCAACTTCCCTTCTTGTCTAGCGATCGAATAATGCAGCTTTTACCATAAAAAGTTGCTAACTATGAAGAAAATAAGGCAGTCTTTATATCTGCCATCGTTTCAGACCTACCTCAGACTGTTTCAGTGAGTAAAATGGCAGAGTAACGGTTTTTGGCTTATATAGCCTAGCTCAAAGGTGGGAAACTAATGAGGGGTGTTGCGTCGTGGAGAGGACATCATAAGCTTCATTTTGATAGGCTGCTTTCTATGGTACTGTATTTCACAGCTACTCCAGCAGCCAAAAAAACAGGGTGGTAGGCTAAATTTGCCACGTACACATTCTGACAGTCACAGACATGACACAAGCGTGATGCGGGCAGCAACAGCAACATCATTATGACTATAATCTTGATCGTTTTTTTTTTTATACTCAGAACTGCCAGAAAAACCACACAAAAGACACAAGACTGGTTTATATTGGTCTTTATTAAATACACAATAAATAGACCCCAACATCAGTCAAAAAATAGCCTTTATTATTTTTTAAAGTACATCATCACAGAACATATGAGAACAATGCTGGATGGAACACACTGTCTAATCTCTCTGAGGCACCCAGTGGCATGGCTACTCAGTTTCAGTTTGTTCTACTGGAAAGATGTGTGAGCAAAACTTGCCTGTTTTCACATACTGTACGTCCAGTTTTGAACAGGCAAAAATCGAGTGGTCACGCAAAATACAGACGGACTGTTAAAGGAATAACAACGGAGTAGTTTTAAAAAATCATGAACAAAACAGTTCAAAAAACCAAAAACAGAGCAATCAAAAATATTCTAAGAGCTGAGGATAGATAAAGTCCTAGGTGGTACTGAAGTCGGTTAAATCAGTGTTCGGAAAGGAGCGTCATTCAGCAGTTTTCAGAGAGGGGAGAAGAAGGCTCAAGGTTGGGGGGAAGCATGTGAAAGGACACCTGCATGAAAAGGACAGCGAAAGGTGTTTCCTTAAGTTGTACTTAAAGGAAGAGGTAGAAGGACACTGAGTAACAGTGTGGGGGGGGGATTGTGGAAAAGTTTAGGGCCCTTGAAGGAGAGGGTGTTTTGGCCATGGGATGTATGACAGAAAGGGATGGAGAAGGAGAGGGTGGAAGAATGTCGAGTGGTCCAAGAAGGGGTGGACTTAGGGAATAGGGAATCAATACTGTGGGGAAGGAGACCCCAGGACCACTTGAAAAAAAAGGTGAAGATTTTGCTATTGAGTCTGTCTTCAAAGGGATGCCAGTTAGAGAGTCTGTAAAGGTGGCAGTGGTGGATGCGTCTAGGGAGCCTGGATACAAAGCAGATAATGTTAGGATAGGTAGCACGGAGCTTGTTAATGTTACCCTGGGTAAGAGGCGGGAAGTAGACTGGAGAGCCATAGTCAAATAGGGGGAGCAGAAAACTTGTAGCTAGTAGGGCTTGGATTCAGTGGTAAGGTTTCACCCTGTAGAGCATGCCAATTGTTTGGTGAGCTTTCATGATCAGATGATTAATGTGGGAGTCGAAGTTTACGTGGCAGTCAAGGAGCAAGCCTAGGTATTTGAATTCATTCACACCCTCGATTAGGTTTCTGTCATTGTCATGAAGTGTGAAATAAAAAGATAGCGGTTTCCGGGGGCTGGAAAAGACCATGGTTTTATTTTTTTTCGCATTAAGCATGAGCCCTTTGGATGAAAATCAGGAGTGGAGCCTAAGAAAGTCATTCTCTCCTGCCTATACCAAGTACAGACCCATAATACATGTTATAGGTCTTCAGTACCACCAGCTGAGCAAGTACAATTCCCAGTACTGTCAGGGATTTTAAAGTTTTTTTTTTTATTGATCTTTTTTCTCCACCTTCTGCACCTTGATTGGCAGAGGCATCAAGCCGCTGGCCCCCATTGCATGGGAGTCAGCAGGCTCACTCCCATGATGGGGTCTGCTGCAGCCACACCCCAACTCGCTGGGGGGGACTCCCCTATGCCGTGCTGGGTCCAGACCCTCAGCGCGATTCCATGACAGACCTCCTGGGCAATGTTGGGCGCAGCCATCAAGCTGCACAATTGCACCCAGTCATTTTCCTGCCATATAGTGCTCCAATTGGAGTGCGGACGTGCAATGATGTCAGAGGCACTGCGTGCCGTCTGCCGCACTCCACCCACCGATGTACCACCCCTGCAGAGCACCTGATCTCCATCGGGGGCCACTGTAGAGCAGTAGGAACCCCAATCCCTCCCCAGGGATAGGACAGCAGTCCTCCAGATGCTCAATCCTATCCCTCCCCTGCCAACCCCTGATGGCCCAAGTGCGTTCCCAAACCCAGGTCACCAGCATGGTGCAAGATGTGGCATCCAGTACCTCAACCCTCAGTGTCACTGGGCCGGCTCAGTTTTAGAGTATTGTGTTTAAAGGACATTGCTATTGAAGCATTCAAATTTATATTTGATAAAAAGTTTTCTTAGAGTCGGATCTGTCAAGATGTCCAAATAGGACTCATATCCAAATAGTTATTTTTTGCAAACCATTTTGAATATGCAGATTCACTAATATTTCTCAAGTCCACAGTTTTCCAAAAGTTAGAAATCCTTCTAAATATTTATTTCCTGAATTTATTACTAAGCACAATACTTTTATACACATAATATTTCAGGATCATAAATTTGTATTTGCTCTGTAGGGTCATAACAGATGAATACCAGTAATCCTGCTTAAAACCCATATAATGCCATATGCATTTCTCTAAAAGGCATTTATAGAAAAGCCTATGGGTTGGCATTCTGGTCTGCCTTAGCCAGAAATTTAGTTTTCTGGTGTCTATAAATGCATTTGTGTTTGTTAAGCCCAGTTCAGCCCCAATGTATTTAGTAGGACAAGAGGGGTACAGACCCATAATTACTCTAAACATTTTGAAGAGTGGCACCATCAATTTATTCCTCAGTTTGAGATCCCACACCTCAGAACTGTAAAGTAAATGTGAATGATATTTAGCTTTAGCTGCTGCAATCAGTGGTTTGATAGATGACCCACCATACATATAGTTAAATTTAATAAGACCCTGGAATACTTTTCTCAAGTTATATGTACATTTAGAGATCTGCATAATCCATGAGCAACTTGCAAAAAATGTGATTGCTAAGTGTGTATAGTTTTTAACAATCTCTATACTTTGAGGTCCCAGATACCATACTCCCTTAGGTTGTCTCTGCTCAAAAATAACAGTTCTGGTTTTTGTGTAGTTAATTTTAAGTTTGAACTCCACTTATTTATTATACAAAAAAATCACACTTTTTTGCAATCCTTTTTTTGTTCCCAGCACTCACAATATCAGAATAATTTTGATGGTTCCTTCGGTGGCATACAGGAGTGCCAACAATCACTAAATTAGTGATTCTTCACTGTTTGAAAAATAGTAAACGATGGCTGGCAGTCAACATTTCTGTGGGAGGTCCGACAAGTATGATCAACGGCAGGAAAAGAACTGAGGAGCTATAGGGCCATCCACTTTTATGTAGACACTGGCACATGACATTGTTGTGGGCACCTCCTGGCTTGCAAAAGTTTCTGCATGGTCCTAGCACTGATGTGGGTGTAGTTCCATAGGTGAAACATTATGAAAGAAATTTTATCAAAGATCATTGAATTTTTTTAATGTTTACTCATAACACTGTGATGTGTGTATATTTTGGCTCCCAATTTTCAACACAACCCTCCTATACCACACCTCATGAACTTCACATGTGTCATTTATCAAATCTGCTCCAAAACATGTTTTTGCATTTGCTGTACAAAATCATTTTTTGAACGGGATTTATAATAATAATAATAATAAATTTTATTTATAAGCACCTTATCCATAACCAAGGCACCTAACAGTTTTAAAAACAAATCAAACATCAATACAATTAACATTAAAAACAATATACCATGCATCGAAAAGGAAGATCAGTCACTAAATGCCTGGTGCCACAAAAATGTTTTTAGAGCTTGCTTGAATCCTTCCTCAGTTGTGCACTCCCGTAACTGACGGGGTAGAGAATTCCAAGGGGTAGGGGCTACATACATAAGAGCTCTCACCCCGGAAGATTTCAAACACACCCTTAGAATCTCTAGCAACCCCTTATCAGCCGAGCGGAGTGATCATCCAGGGCAGTAAGGAACCAGAAGCTCTTTCAGATAATCTGGGCCCAGTCCATGTAGTGCTTTAAAAGTGAACAAACCGACTTTAAAGGTGCTCTGCCACTGAACTGACAGCCAGTGCAGTTCACGCAGCACTGGCAAAATATGACAGGACCAAGCAAATCCCGTCAAAAGCCAGGCTGCCGTGTTCTGCACCAGCTGCAGGTGGCGGATTTCCACCCCAGGAAGCCCTAGGTAGAGGGAGTTGCATTAATCTAAGCATGAGGACACAAAGGCGTGGACCAAAGTAGGAAGGTCACCAGACGGAACCAGATGCTTAATCCTGGCAATATTCCTAAGGTGATAAAAGGGAGATTTGATGACAGCCGACACCTGCGAATGCAGGATCAGCCCTTCATCAAAAATTACCCCAAACTACGCGATCCATTCAGAGGTCGGGAGTGAAAGCCACCGAAAAAGTCCCAGTAACCAACTCCCTAACCCCTTATCCGGTGCCCTGGGTCCACAACCAGCACCTCAGTTTTTTCTGAGTTCAACTTCAGCCAGCTGGATTCCATCCATTCCTGGATTTCTTTCAGACAGTTATCAAAGACCAAGAGAGCTCCATCCTGGTAGGGTGCAAAAGAAAGGTAGAGCTGGGTATCAACAGCATAGCAGTGAAACCTCAGCCCGTACCTTCTTACACCACATTCAGCATGGATGACACCACTGAACCCTGAGGAACCCCACACGACAGAGAAATAGGGCCTGAGGAAAAAAACCCAGACACCACTCTCTGTTTTACCCATGAGAAATGATGTAAACCGTCTGAGGACTGTTCCCGACAGTCCACAGATGTGCCTCAGGTGACCAAGTAGCACCCCGTGGTGCACGGTGTCAAATGCTGATGAGAGATACAGAAGAACCAAGATGGAGCTGCTCTTCCAATCTCTAGTCATCAGGAGATCATTGAGCACCAGAACAAGCACTGTCTCGGTACTATGTCTCTTTCAAAAACTGGACTGGAGCAGTTCATAGATGTCATGGATGGTCAAATGGTCCTCCAGTTGTGCTGCCACTACTTTCTCAGTCACCTTCCCTAAAAAGGGGAGGTTAGAGATAGGTCTGTAGTTTGCATGGCAGTCTGGGTCCAAGGTAACTTTCTTCAAGAGTGGTGTCACCACCGCCTCTTTCAGGGAGCTAGGAAACTCTCCAGATTCCAAGGAGCACCAGACTATCTACACAAGGACCAGACCGATGACATCAATATAACCCAAAATTAGGGAGATTGGTCCAGGGTCCAAACTACAGCACATAGGTGCACACCCTGGACGATCCGCATGACATCCATGAACTCCAGTTGGCTGAAGGTACTCCAGGAAGGCCGAGGTGCAGTGACCTCATACTGATCAAAAGCAACTCCCATACAGTGTGCCGGTTGGAGCACCGCTCTGATGTCAGCCACCTTATTAGCAAATAATCGAGCAAGTTTGTTGCACTGTAATTGCAAAAAGGCTTTCCAAACATGTAGACATGCTGGGTTGCACAGCCTGTCTGCAGTTTGGAAAAGCTGAGCTGGTCAATTCTGAGCAACTGCAATCTCCCCGGACAGGAATTCTGCCTTCTTACGGGTGATTGCAGATTGATAGGCTTGATAATGTTCCATCAATCTAAGGCGGTCAGCATCAAGGTCAGACTTCAGCCAGCAATGCTCTAACCTTCGTTCTAGTCTCCGCATCTCCCTCCAAGTCCCATCAAACCAAGGGGACCGAGGGCGAAGGGAGAGAGGATGAACTTGGACTGGAGCAATGGAATCCAGAGCCGCTGAGATGGCCAAATTATAGGCAGTCACAATGGTTTCTGGGTCACTGCTTGCCAGCGAGAGGGACAAGAGGTCAAGCACCACCGTCAGGCTATGAGAACTTATATCTCATAAAGGATGGTACCTAACCATCTCTTCAGATGTAGGCCTGTGAAGGGGGGTGCTAAAACTAAACTCCACAGTGTAGTGATCTGACCACCCGACTGGTTCCACTCCCAAGTCAGATGTTTCGATCCCTAGGAGGAAGACTAAGTCAAGGGAGTGTCCATGTTTTTGTGTAGCAGTGGTAACCACCTGTGTAAGGCCCAGAGATCTCATCAACTGGAGGAAGTGCTGACCAAATTGCGAGAGTTCGTAGTTGACCCAGGCATTGAAGTCACCCAGAACCATCAGTCCACCTGCCATAATCATAAGGCGATGTCATAAAAAGACAAGTGTTGAAAATATTGGGTCAAAATGTCAAAAAGCAACACAGTTATGAGGACAGCTCAAAGTTTTTCAACATCTATGCATAACTTCATGATTTTTGCAGATTTTGGCTCCAAATGTGGACATAGCCCCTTTGCTGCCTCATCTGTTGAACAAGACAGGAGTCATTTTTCAAATACCCTTGAAGCATACTTTCACAGTCTCTTGCAGTTCCTCTGTGAAACCACCTTTCTGACAGGATTTAAAAAAAAAAATCAGCCTGTCTTGATCTTAACATGGGGTCATAAAAAGACTATGTTAAAATTTGGGATCAAAATGTGAAAAAAGCAACTAAAGTATGAGGAAACATTGAACTGTTTCAACATTTACTCGTAACTTTTTTTGCAAATGTTGTCCCCTAAATGTTCAACACATCCCTTGTGCTACCCCACCTCATGAACATGAGGTGCCATTTTCCAAATCCTGTCCAAAAGATGTTTTCTCAGACACATTGTGGAAAAATTCCACCTGTGTTGATCAGAAAGTCAGGTCATAAAATGACTTCATTGGAAATTTAGATCAAAATGTGGGGAGCCCACAAGAAATTTGATACTGCCTCTCAGCTGGACTATCCTGGGTAAATAGAATATAAAAATGGTTAAAAGCAGGACACCACTGAAAATGAGGCACTGCATCTCATCTGCTCTATCCTGGGTAAAAGTATAGTAAAAATGTGTAAAAGCAAGACCCCAGAGCAGAAGAGCCTCTAAAGGACTATGTATCGAAGCTACACTATCCGGGAAAAATTCACTGTAAAAGCTGGACCCCAATGAAAATGTAACTTGGCTTTCAGCTGAACTATCCTGGGTAAATACATTACAAAAATGGGTAAAAGCAGGGCTTCATCAAAAAAAAGAGATATTGCATCTTGGCCGTGTCATCCTGGGTAAATACAGTGGAAAAGCAGGATCCCATTAAAAACAAGATAACATCTGAGCTGTGCTATCCTGGCTAAATACAGTACAAAAATGTGTCAAAGCAGGACCCCATTGAAAATGAGATACTGCATTTCTGCTGGCTTATCCTGGGCAAACAGATTGCAAAATGGTGTAAAAACTGAACCCTACAGCAGAACCCCACTGAAAAGGAGATGTTGTATTGAAGATGATCCATCCTAGAAAAATACATTATAAAAGCAGGACCATACTAAAAACAAGGTATCCCATCTCACCTCTACTATCCTGAGTAAATGCAATATAAAACTGTGTAAAATCAGGACCCCACTGCAAATGACATACTACTGTACATCATCTGTTCTGTCTTGGGTAAATGTATAGTAAATGTGTACAAGCAGAATCCAGCAAAACAGCAATATAAGTAGTGAACATTTAGCATTGACAAATGTTTTTTTTCCCCGTTACTTTTTTAGATTTCTATTTCTGACACATGTGCCTTAGAGTCATACCTTTTACTGGTTGCAGTCTCATGTTCCAAGGCTACCAGGGCATTCTAAGAAGCCAGTTTCCACTAATCAACTAACATTCTGGAACAGTGTGAACTGAAATCATAGAACAACTAGAAACTGCAAAACAGACCATGTAAACACTGAGGCGGCAAATTGCAATGCAGAATCTTGCAGTCAAAACGAGGAATAAAAATCCTGTTCTGAGTGGCACCTCAGTGTTGCAGTGGCAATGCGTCGTGTTGCTGTGCAGTGCGTCGTGTTGCTGTGCAGTGCATTGTGTTGCTGTGCAGTGACCAGAGTGCATTGTCACATTGGGGGACAGGCTAGGCTGCAGGTAGCAGCATGCCTCAGCCAGGGATGGCTGGCAGATGATTCTAGCACACAGCGACCCCTCAGGGTGGTCTTGGGAGCTTGCTCCTTCTGCAGGGGGTCCGCTGCATCTAGGCTGCAAGACAGACACCATGCCAGGGAACAGGGAGGAATAATGCAGGAAATATGGAAAGAAAAATCCTTTACCACCCACTTATTCACGAACTGCCTGAACAGGGTATATCGATAATCTTCAGGGTACATCCCAAGGCGATGGCAGGGAAGGGGTAAAAATCGTTAAGGGAAAAAAATCCTATTTTAAAGGGTGGGGGAGAGAACAATCAAAGCATTTACAGGACTGAAACATAAAACTAAGAATAATTTCAGTGTGCAAATATTTCAAAATGTTTATCCATCAACCTTAGGCTACGTGATTGGGCAAAATGCCAACACAGATATCATAACACGGAGGAGCAACTATGACCCATTTAATTTAATCTCGCTCTTTTGAAACAGGTTACAACAAAAGGTCTTGTTTATTTTACTCATAGTATACATTACAAATCAGTCTGAACTGCACCAGATTACAAAATTCAAACTTTTATTCTGTGTTCACATCTTTACAACACACTGAATGCATGACTCGTAGAGGAATCTCTGTGTACCAAGACCACAGCAATGACCAAAAAAAGGCACAGCAAGTATTTACAGCCAGACAGGATTTATTCCGCACATCAATTTCACTTTATAGATAGGAAAACTGGTTGGCCCAGTGATGTGGTGCGGAGGGGGGGTCCTGTATCCCACTATATGACTGTCACCTGGCGGCGGCCTGGGTGGTAGTGACAGTGGGAGCAGCTGGACATAGGGCTGATGTCGGCAGATATGCTTGTGTCATTGTACACTTATGGCCTGAGGAAGTAAAAATCAGGAGGAAAACACCCAAGACCCTAAGTGGCAGGTCACCCTTAGTGGTGGATAACATGTATGGCCACTGGATGAGATGATGACAGGACTGGGAGGGAGCCTCCGGGACCGAACAGCATGAATTATAGGTAACAAAATTACAGACTATAGTTATCATCACTCTTCAAAACTGTGAATTTTTTTTTGTAATTTCATTTTTATTGAGACTAGAGACATGATGTTTACATACTGATATTTGCCATTGTCATACCTCTATGGCAAGTTATTACTTTAGCAGATTTAGTTACAAGGCAATTAGCATTACTGCAATGAATTCCACACAGCCTTCATATATTAGCTTTCCCGCTTTCATTTCTGCCCTTTCTATTAATTCTTTCTCCCAGGGGAAGGCAGCTGACTCATTCCCAGTATGTAAAGCCTTCAAGGTCTCCACTACCCACTGTTGTCATCCCTCCCACCGCATACAGGGGGGAGAGGGGCCTTCCCTCCCATGTGGTGACCACAATCCGACAGTCCAGTTGAGACCACTCTACTCAAGGGATAAATTCCGGGTCACTCCCTGAGGCATGGAACACCCATCTACAGCATTTTATTTCAAAATGGGGGAGTCTGTTATGAAATTTGGCTATAAGCTGTTCATAATGGTAAATTTCCTTTATTGTGTTATGCCAGTCTTCGACCGAGGGTGTCTTGGTTGTCATCCAATGTCAGGTGATGGTCTTCCTGGCTGCTAAAATAGGGGAAGCAAAGTCCTGTCCCAGTGTGGTCTGTGAGGGGGTAAATAGATAGGACTGCTATCTCCGCTGTTAATTCAATATCCTCTCCCAGGCACTCCAATAATTCCAACTGCAAGGCACACCAGAAAGGTGTCAACCTGGGGCAAAACCAGAAAATGTGACCTAAGTCAGCCAGACTGCAGTTGCAGCCTCTCCAGCAGAAACCATAGGAAGCCAGGGAGGTATTTTATAAGTATCACCGGGGAGTGGAAGTACCGAGAACGGGACTTCCACACAAACTCCCTCTATACATTTGAGGCAGTAATCTTAATAGCTTTTAAAGTTGCCTCCTTCCATGCTTCAAAGGGAACTTCTAATTGTAGGTCCCTATTCCAGGCTTCCAATATCGATAGGAAAGAGTCCCCCAGGGCATCTCTTATTATTCTGTAAAGGTGGCTAATTAATTTACCCCATAGATTGCCTCTTAGAGTGTCCCTTAGTAATTTCCACAAAGCTGGAAGGGGGAAGGCAGGCAGGCTGATGTCTTCCTCTGCCTGAGTATAAAGTTTCTCACCTGGGTATAGTGGAACAAATCCCTCTCTGGGAGGGAATACTGAATTTGTAAATTGGAGAAGGGGATCACCCCAGTGTTGTTAAGAAATTGCGAGTAAAAGGTAAGGCTTAACCTCCTCCATTCCTTAAACGTGGTGTTTTAAGGACTTTTTGTGTTTTATCTTCTGCCAAATCCTTAAAACCTGGGCTGTAAAGTGAGAGAAGTCCCGTTGGGGGGGCACACTCCCAAGATGCAAAAGCTATTTTTTTCTATATTGTATAGGTCATTAAGTAGGAATTCTGTATCCCTCCATACTGACTGGGATGTCGGACAGAGCCAAATTATAAATATGTTTTAAAAAGCAGCCATTGCGTAGTATTTTAAATTAGGGAGATTGGCTCCCCCCGCTTCTAAGTAACAGATTGTATAGAGAAATGAATCCTTGGTCTCTGGCCCTCCCAAATGAAGGAGGAAATAATTTTGTTCCAGGACCTAAAATAGAAGTCTGTCAGGAAGGTTGGGATATTCTGAAATAGGTATAATAATCTAGGGAACGTATTCACATGTATAATCTCTATACATTGAAAAAAAGTAAGTTTTAATCAGCCCCATCTGTTCAAATCTTCTTGAATTTGAATAGAAATAGGTTCATAATTTACTAATTCAAGATGCATCAAATTGAGGGGGATGTGAATTCCAAAGTATTTAATTTTAGTAAGGCGCCACTTTAGTGGCAGAGAGCCTCTAAGGGTATTAGGTGAGGAATAACAAAGCATCTGTTTTTGGTATATTTAGTTTAGAATTTGCCAAGCATGCTTACTGACCAAAAATTTCCCAGGACACGGGAATAGAGAGTTTCAGGGAGAGAAGAGTCAAAAGAATATTGTCAGCAAACAGGGAAATCTTGTAAATTTTTTGCCCCAAAGGGATCCCCTCCACCTTCGGGTCCAGGTGTAGGGCTGCTGTCAGGGGTTCAATATACAAGGCGAATAGGGCCGGGGAAAGGGGACAGCCTTGCCAGGTTCCCTGTTACAATGAGAATGGGGAGGAAAAATTCCCATTGACATGGATATCAGCCTTAGGTTGAATGTATAAATTCCGGAGCCAAGTTAGAAAGGAATCAGGAAAGGAAAAGGTCCTTAATGTCTCCCAGAGAAAACCTCACGAGACCCTATCGAAGGCCTTCTCCGCGTCGAGGCTTAATAGTGCTAGGGGCATCTGTCTGGAATGTACATGTTCCAAAAGGAACATGGTGCGTCTAATATTATCCATGGTACTGCGGTATTTTATGAACCCGGATTGATCTGGATGCGTGAGAGTTGGCAAGATTGTTTCCAACCTTGAGGCCCATATTGCTGTGTAAATTTTGTAATCAACATTTAAGATGGAGACTGGGCGGTAAGAAGAAATATCTGTTGCATCTTTCTTTGGTTTTGGAATTGGGGTCAGGATTGTGTATTTCCATGAGGGGGGGTCTCACCCTCCGCTATGGCTCTATATGTGGATAAGAGAGTAGGGAAAAGGGGTTCCAAGAATTTTTTGTACCATTTGCCCGTACAGCCGTCAGAGCCAGGACATTTAGCCGGCTTAAGGGCCTTACTATAGGATGAGATCTCATCTGGTCTGATTGGGGCCTCCAGAAAGGACTGCTGAGCGTCCCGACAACTTGGGCAGGGAGAGTTGGGAAAGAAAAGCCCCTTTTGTTCATTAGGGAAAGATCAGGGGTGACGCATAAAGAGATTGGTAGTAAGAGAGAAAAGCAGAGCGTATATGTTCGTACGTATGAGAGTTGTTTAGTGATAGGATGTTTTATTTTAAGAATATTTGCCTCCCGTTTCCCTGCTCTGAGTCTATGAGCCAGCATCTGAGAGCACCTTGTTCCACCCTCATAGTTTGATAATTTAAAAAAAGTAATAGTATGCAGGATCTTGAGATCCATAATTTTTTGTATCTCCTATGTAACAAGGGATAAAGAAGTTTGTCCCTGTATCGCAGCCTAACCTCATTTTGGTCTGAAATATCATGTGCCTTTGTAACAAATGTTGGCCTATATAATTGGATCATAAAAAGCTTGTGAAGCCACAAGACAAACTAAGCCACAGTTGCAATATTACAGTGCCTTTTGACATTTGTGCTGACCATGTGAGTAATAGCAAACATTTGGCCTATGTGACTGCAAGCAGGAACACAGGGTAAAGTCCAAGTTCCCCTTTTAACTAATCTGTAGTGCTTTGCCTTATATGGACAGGCCAAAGTGCTTGTTAGTGCAGTTTTGAGTTGGAAACCTATTTCTTCCCCCTGAACCTTGGTTACTGGTGGTGACAGCTGTTACTAGCCATATATGATAATAGAATGTACACTATCTATACTTGTGCTGACCAAGGATGAGCTCATACATATACAAAAGAAAAAGTACTACCTTATAAGTTGGTGTTTGTGCTTGCTTTAAATCAATCATAGAAAACCATAGGAAATGATGATGCTGTCTTTCACTATATAAGCAAGTCAGCACACACTGTTATTTTGAAGAATGTACCACTTGTAATCTCTCGCTGTGATTATTGTTATAATCATTAAATTCTTCCGCCATCAGTCTCGTCTCCGTTCGTCTCCTAAGTATCTGTAATTGATAATTTACTAACTGTAATTTTTTCCACAACGCTACATTGGTGCCTTAAAGACTCGGATCACTGGTGCTGCATGTGAGGCAGCCTAACTGCTGGTCGGTTAGCTTGTGAGCCCCATAGCAGGGTGACGACGCTCGGAGACGTGGTGCTGCTGGCTCAAAGCGAGAGAAGACGGTACACACAGACAGTCACAGCCACTTGACAATCAGGTGATGTACGCTTTGTATGCTTCTCAAATTGCTTAAAATAAAAAGTAATGCTTAACTCTGTACATAGATACATAGATACATAGACAGTGTCAGCAGATAAGGGCCTATGGCCCACCCAGTCTGCCCATTTGAGCTTGTAAGTTCAGTTTGTTTTCCTAGAAGTCTGTTTCCCCTTACCCCTGACCTCTAGAATTCCTTTATGTCTATCCCATGCATTCTTAAATCCCGTGATTGTTTCAGCCCCCACCACTTCCTCTGGCAGGGTGTTCCACTTGTCCACCACCCATTCTGTGAAGAAATTCTTTCTCACGTTTCTTCTGAATCGTCCTCCCTCCAACTTCATCCCATGCCCTCTAGTCCTGGAACATCTTTTTCGCTTAAAAATAGTATTTTCCTGTACCCTGTTCCTCCCTGTAAGATACTTGTATGTCTCTATCATATCCCCTCTCTCCCTCTTCTCCTCCAGGGAGTACATGTTCAGTTCCTTCAACCTGTCTTCATAGGACTTGTGATGCAATCCATGCACCATCTTTGTTGCCCTCCTCTGAACCTTCTCTACCCTGTCTATGTCCTTACGTAGGTATGGTCTCCAGAACTGTACACTGTATCCAGGTGGGGCCTCACTAGTGTCTTGTATAGCAGATTATGACCTCCCTTTTCCTGCTGGTGATGCCCCTGCCTATACATCCCAGCATCCCATTTGCTTTACCTGCTGCCTTGTCACACTGTTTCCCTACCTTGAGGTAATCAGAGATGACAACCCCAAGATCACTTTCCTGCTTGGTGCATGCTATATCCTCACCCCCCAACTGATATATTGTGCCAGGGTTTTTGTGCCCCATATGCATTATCTTGCACTTCTTTGCATTGAATTTCAACTGGCAAACCCCTGCCCATTCTTCAAGTTTCTGCAGGTCGCTTCTCATTCTGTCTACACCCTCTGGTGTGTCTACTCTGTTACAGAGCTTTGTGTCATCAGCGAACAGTGAAATTCTGCCTTCTAGATCCTGTAATGTCACTAATGAAGATGTTGAATAGGACCGGTCCCAGCACTGATCCCTGTGGTACCCACTGGTCCTCTTCCCTCTGTGGAGTGACAGCCATTTACCACCACCCTCTGTGTTCTGCCACCCAGCCAGTTACCTACCCACCACACTACTGTCCTGCCCACACCCATATTCCCCAGTTTGTGTAATAGTCTTCTATGTGGCACAGTGTCAAAGGCCTTGCTGAAGTCCAGATAGGCCATGTCCACAGCCTCCCTGATCCACCTCCCTAGTCACCCAGTCAAAAATTCAATGAGGTTGGTTCGACATGACCCCCTGGTGAAACCATGCTGCCTTGGGTCCTGTAGTCCATTGACAACCAGATGTTCCACCAATCTCTCCTTCAGTAGTGCTTCCATGATCTTCCCCACTACGAGGTGAGGCTGACTGGTCTGTAGTTCCCTGCTTCCTCTTGTTCCCACTTTTGTATAAGGGGCTATATCTGCTGTCCTCCAGTCTTTGGGTACCTCCCTGTTTCCAGTGATCGGCTAAACAGGATAGCCAGAGGTTCAGCCACCACCTCTCTTAGTTCTTTAAGGACCTGGGGTGCACCCATCTGGCCCCATTGCTTTAGCAACTCTTATTACTTCCAGTTCCTTCAGGACCTTTCTCGTGTAAAGGGACTTGTGTCAATTTCTGCACCATTCTCACCCTTGTACTCCCTTCAGAACCATTACCCCCTCTTCCTCAGTAAAGACTGAGCAGAAATACCTGTTCAATATGTCAGCTTTACTGTTGTCATCCTCCACGCGGCTCCCATCCTCCCCCTTCAGTCTCACTATCCCTCCCTTTGTCTTTCTTTTTTCACTTATGTACCTGTAAAAGGTTTTGTCCCCTTTACCCACTGATTTTGCAATGTGTTCTTCTGTCTGAGCTTTGGCTTCCCTTCTGACCTCCCTGCCTCCCTTTGCTTCTCCTGGTACTTCTCCCTATCCCCTTCTGCCTGTGTCTTTTTGTATTGCCTGAATGCAATCTTTTGGCTTTCACTTTCTTTGTTACCTCTTTGGAAAACCATAATGGCCTCCTCTTCCTTTTCCTCTTGCTAACCTGCTTAATGCATAATTCTGTTGTTCTTGTAATCCCATTTTAAATACTGCCCACTGTTCCTCAACCCCTGATTCCTGTCCCATTCCCCTTAATGCCTCTTTCAAGTATCTCACCATTTTCCCAAAGTCTCCCCCCTAAAATCCAGGATACGTGTTTTTGTGTGGTTTGGTTCTGCTCTTTCTGTGATTTCAAACCACAATGACTGGTGGTCACTGTTACCCAGGTGCTCCCCCACTGTTAGCCCCATCACACTGTCCCTGTTTGTGAGCACAAGGTCCAGTATTGCCTTCTGCCGAGTTGGTTCCATGACCAGTTGCTTGAGGAAGGCACCCTGAAGGGAGTCCAGGATAAATCTGCTCCTAGTTGATGCTGCTGCTGGGATGCTCCAGTCCACGTTTGGAATATTGAAGTCTCCAACCAGTACTACCTCACCCTTGTCTGCCATCCTTTGGATGGCTAGCATCAGCTCCCTATCTGTTTCTTCCTCCTGGGCTGGTGGTCTATAGACCACACCAAGCGGATGGCTGGCCCCATTTTCCTTTCCAGCTTAACCCACAGTATCTCTCCCCATTTTGTTCCTCCTGGATCTCTGTGGCCCTTATGTCATTTTTCACATACAGTGCCTACCTCCTCCTTCCTGCCTGCTCTGTCTTTTCTGAATATGTTGTAGCCAGGTATGGCCATCTCCCAGTCATGGTTATCATTACACCAGGTTTCAGTGATGGCCACAATGTCCAGGCCTGACTGTACCATGACAGCCTCCAGATCTTCCATCTTGTTGCTAAGGCTCCTGGCATTTGCACACATGGCTTTCCATGATTTGACCTCCCTAGACTGCTTCACTGTTCTACTCCAGCCCCTTCCTTGGTTGTCATTTATCCCTGGTTCTCCTTGCTGTCTGCCCTTCTGCTTATCCCATCTTGGGCACTAATCTCCATCTTTTGCACACTGCTTTGCAGAGATAGCCACTCCTCTGGTTCACTGGTTCCACTGCTAGCTGGGGGGTGAGCAAGTAGGTACCCTCCTTGCTGGCCTGCCACCCTTTTGCTAGTTTAAATGCTTGTCAATGTAGCATTTAAACTTATCATTGAGTGCTTGGATTCCCTCAGGATGGATGCAGGCCGTCAGGCTTGAACAAACCTCCATCCCTCAGGTGGGTCCCCAGACACCAATGAATCCAAACTCCTCCTCACAGCACCAGTTCTTCAACCATGAGTTAAAGTTCCTGGTGCATGCACTCCTATGCTCTCCCTTGCCTCTCACAGGTAGTACTTCTGAGAAAGTGACAGAAGTAGCTACTTGCTTGAGACCCCTCCCCAGTTTCCTAAACTCTTCCTGAACTTCCTTTGGCTCCCCATTTGCCAGGTCATTAGTACCTAGGTGAATAATGACATCCAGCTCAACCTCCTGACTTGCCTTCCCAGTGATCCCCAGGATCTTCTTTCCATCCCTCCATGCCGTGGCACCTTGTAGGAACTCATGGGGCAGAGTAGGTAAGTGAAGGTGCTGGGACTTGCAAGCTGGACCTCACAAGGGAGCTGTAAGATGTAGCCAAATGGACCGGGGCACCAGTGCATGGGTGAGCCCGGCTGTGGAGGCTAGGCAGGCAAGAAGATAAAAAAAAATGAGTATGGAAACAATAATAGGCCGTTTTCTAAGAAAACACCTAAAGGGGGGAGCATACGAACCAGTGCCTGATGATCAACAGGTACAATTGTATTTTACTCAGCAAGTGTCCCTCCGTAATGAGGGAGTAAAAAATGAAAAGGAAATTTTTGCAAATGCATTGCAAGGGCTGTGGCAGTATAATCACACTATCGTGTGTCGCCGAAATAAAGAAGCAGCTCAGTTGAGGTATGAAAGGGATCAAAATGCTAAGTTGCAACAACAACTAGAAGAATTAACATCAAAGTATAAAGATAACGTCCCAATAGATCAACACCAAGAGTTAGAGCAGCAGTGTATTAGTTTTAGGGAACAGCTAATAAAAGCACAAGGGGATCTGTGTCTGTTAAACAGGGATCATGCCCTTCTACAGATTAAGTTAGACCAACAGTCACAAGAGCATGGTAGTGAGACTAGGCGCCTGTACACTAAACTCCAGGATGCCACAAGTAAGATCCAGGAGTTACAGGGAAAGCAAGATGAGTTAGATGAGCTCCTTACTGGAAAAAGGGGTGGGACAGTAACCATTCAAATGGCACCTGTAAGCACATGGGGAATGACCGCAGCTGGGGGAGCCATGTCAGCTGCAACCCAACATCAACAAGAGCGGTATCTACTAATGTTGGACTCCAAATGGCTAAAACATAGATTAAAAAGGGAATATGCCAAAAAAATTGGGCATACGGAAGAAGCTGAGAGGTATAGGAAACAAGAATTCTGGGTACATGTTGATCAGTGTAAAAAAGTGTCAAACAAAACTGGTTAAAAATTAAAATACTACACTTGATGTTTATAGCCATGAAGACCCGAGACATCATTATCACCAGCATGGTGGCAGCCATAAGATTTTCTATAATCCTCAGCCTGCACATTGATGTGGAACAGACTGATGTTACGTGTGAGTATGAACAGCCCATTGTACTGTTAGTCAGCTGGAACTGGGACCCTGTTGATACAAACGCCTACACGACACGAGCATGGAAAGCCACCTGGACCAAAAATAACTGTAAGTTTATATCTACAAATTGGTGCATGGACATTTTTAATAGCTGGTCCAGCTGTGCCTCAGAGCTCAAGACTGGATCACAGCAAAACTACATGGACTGGAAACAGAAAAATGGGTCTCTTGTTATAAACAGAGCCACACCAAAGGACAATGGTGTTTATGTGTTAACTCTGCCCTACTGTCTTTGGGGTAATAATAGTGTTTGTAACTATGCTGGTGTAAACAACTCATTACGTTTTGCAGTCTCAGATGCCATATACTTAACTGTAACACCAACCGAATGCCCAAATGTGACAACAGGGCCAGAGAGTGGACTTACATCAACACCTATTGATATGCATATCGAGTCTCGCCCCCAGAGATCCTGGTGCGTAGCAATGATGGGTCTTGGGTGACACCAAACTTACATTGCTGTGAGGAAATAAATAATCAATGGATATGCCAGTGTGACATCATGTCACAAACGCAACCCATCTGTGGGAAAATTCCCATGGGTCAAGCTGAAAACAATACTGCCTGGTGCCCTATCCAGTTAAAACGATGGTACACCCCACAAGTAGTTGTAACCTATAATGGTACTAACCAATACTGTGTTGTTACAAATACACCCATCTTATTTTATGAAGGACAAATGTGTACTATTCACAACCCAAACTTTTGTATTATTCCCAAACATAACGTATATATTGGTGACAAGGTGTTGCACCCTATTACCAACCTGCAGGATAAGAGTTATAATGTGACATTTGATACCCCACACCAAGCATATGATATTAACAAGTATGCGCCATCATTTGGAGCTGTGATACCTCTCCTGTCTCTTAATGTGCAGTCACTTTTAAATCGAAAAGATACTCATTTGATACAAATCCAAAATACTGCCCATAAGGCACAAGCAGTTGTAAATGAATTGCTCAGTGAGAGTGATAATGAGCACTTGATTTATAGCTATGCAGGAGGGCCCTTAGGAGTCCTGTCTTTTAAAGCTTTACTTGTGTTGCAAGTGGTCTTAGTGTTCTTGGTAATTATAGGCCTGTGTCACTTAAGACTTACTATTCGTAAAGTACGTAGTGAGATGTACATGCTCCGAGGAGCTGCATTGTTGCACAAATAATATTTAGGCAATATAGGGCCAAGGGGGGCTTGTAACAAGGGCTAAAGAAGTTTGTCCCTATATCGCAGCCTAACCTCATTTTGGTCTGAAATGTCATGTGTCTGTGTAACAAATGTTGGCCTATATAATTGGATCATATAAAGCTTGTGAAGCCACAAGACAAACTAAGCCACAGTTGCAATATTACAGTGCCTTTTGACATTTGTGCTGACCATGTAAGTAATAGCAAACATTTGGCCTATGTGACTGCAAGCAGGAACACAGGGTAAAGTCCAAGTTCCCCTTTTAACTAATCTGTATTGCTTGTCCTTATATGGACAGGACAAAGTGCTTGTTAGTGCAGTTTTGAGTTGGAAACCTATTTCTTCCCCCTGAACCTTGGCTACTGGTGGTGACAGCTGTTACTAGCCATATATGATAATATAATGTACACTATCTATACTTGTGCTGACCAGGGATGAGCTCATACATATACCAAAGAAAAAGTATTACCTTATAAGTTGATGTTTGTGCTCGCTTTAAACCAATCATAGGAAATGATGATGCTGTCTTTCACTATATAAGCAAGTCAGCACACACTGTTATTTTGAAGAATGTACCACTTGTAATCTCTCGCTGTGATTATTGTTATAATCATTAAATTCTTCCGCCATCAGTCTCGTCTCCATTCATCTCCTAAGTATCTGTAATTGATAATTTACTAACTGTAATTTTTTCCACAATGCTACATCCTGTTTCACCAGTCCAATCTTCCTCAGTAGTGTTCTATCCCCCTCTTTGTATAGTAGTTGGTAGGATTGTAACTGTTCTAACAAGTAATTGTAGGAGGCTTCTGTTTTCCATTTTTTCCTGATTGTAAAGGCGATAGTTTCACCTCTAAGGACCGCCTTTAAGGTGTCCTATATGATGGGGTCAGTAATATCTGGGGAAGCATTGTCATTTAATATTTGGGGAATTTTTATTTTCATTAATTCTATATACTCTGGGTCTTTAAGCAAGGAGGGGTTAAACCTCCACATTTTTGAAAATTTGGGTTTTCCCTGGTTGATTTTAAAAATCAGGGGGTGGTGGTCGGATAGAACACGAAGGCCGAAGGTCAGATCCTGTACCTGGGAAAAGTGTTCACAAGAGACAAAAAAGTAATCTAGTCTGGAACAAGTTTTGAGGCGAGGGGAAAATATGTGAAGCCAGAGTTTGTGGGAAATAGTAAACTAGGTATGAAACTGGTTAATGGATAGGTGACAGAGGGTGCTGGTAAATGGCACTCACTCTGGGGAGGGGCGAGTGACCAGCAGGGTACCTATGGCCTCAGTACTTGGACCAGTCCTCTTTAATGTCTTTATGGGTGACATTGTGGAAGAGCTGGAAGGGAAGGGAAGGTATGCATCTTTGCGGATGACATCAAAATCTGCAATAGGGTAGACACTCCAGAGGGGGTGGAAAGAACGTGCAGAGACATGAGAAAACTCAAGGAGTGGTCCAGGGTATGGCAGCTGGGTTTCAATGTGAAAAAGTGCAAAATCATGCACCTAGAGCACGGAAACCCAGGGGTGGAGCATAAAAAGGGGGAAGAAGTATTGCCAGTCATTAAACAGGAAAAGGATCTTGGAATAATCATACTGGATGACCTCAAGGTGGTGAGGCAATGTGACAAGGCAGTAAGTAGGGCCAGTGGGATGCTGGGGTGCATAGGGAGGGGTATCAGTAGCAGAAGGAGAAGTGGTGTTACCATTGTATAAATCATTGTTGAGACCCCACCTGTAGTACTGTGTCCAGTTCTGGAGATCACATCTCAGGAAGGACACAGACAGGGCGTAGAGGCTGCCCAGAGGAGGGCAACTAAAATGGTGAAGGGGCTGCATTAAAAGCCCTATGAGGAGAGACCGAGGGATCTCACATGCTCCCCCACCCATGGGCTACCAAGTCTACCACCACTGCCCCAGAAGATGCCTGGGGAAAAAAAGAGGGCTGGCTGGACTGTGGTGGAATCCAGGAGGTTGGGGGCAGTGGGTTAGGGGAATATTGCTCAACCTCTGCCACTACAAAACTCAATTGTGCTCTGGCAGGATGGGTCTGCCAGGATGCAGCACCCGTAGTACTGGCTAGGGAGGATGTGGATGTCCCCCATAGGGAAGCTCCCAAGGTAGGAGCTAGAGGACCCCAGCAGAGGAAGAAACAACTCCTGGTGAGGGACTCAATCATTAGAGGTTAGATCTGGGAACAGGAAAAGGGAACGAGGGAGGTGAAGTGCCTACCAGGTGCCTTGGCTCAGAGGGATGGAAAACAAATCCTAAGGATCTATAGAGCCATGAGGCAGGATGGGAAGCTGCATGTTTATTGTTTACCTGGGGGACTAATGACCTGGCTAGGGATGGTGCTTGTATAGTGCAGGGAGATTTTAAGTTGTTGAGGAGGGGTCTTTGGAAGATAACACACTCTGTGGCTTTTGCTGAAGTGCTGCTTGTCTACAGCCAAGGGGAAGATAGGGTTCTCTGCACCAGAAACTTCAGCTTGCAGTTGAAGGAATGGTGTAGAGAAGAGGGGTTTGGTTGTATTAGGGACTGGGCACCAACCTGGAGGGATAAGGGCCTGTACTGGGGTGATGGCCTGCATATGTCTGGGAGGGTAACTGTAGTCCTCAGTGGGAGGTTTAAATGTTACTTAGAGGTTGGAGGATAGTGGGCCAGAGCTGCAGAAGGAGGACCAATCGGTGCACAGAGCACCAGATTTGAACTCGCGGCTGGGCTATAAAGGGGCAGTCCCAGCCACTTTTGGGACTTATTCTGTTGAAGGAGCTGTAACTGTTTCCAACCTCTGCCACACTGGCCCTGACCTCGACCTCTATTAAGTAGTTGGCGGAGGAGGAGTCAGGGGATAGGAGTGGGCTGAACTAGTGCTGAACTTTTAGCCTTGGACCTTGGGACATTCAATTCCTGACTGGCACCTTCAATGCTGTGTGGGGGATTATTTTAAGTAAACTACTACGAACATACGAAATTTGCCAGCAGATAAAGGCCTAGAGGTCTATCAAGTCTGCTCGAATGTGCAGCTAGCACCCCTTATTCTGCAGCTGCCCCTTCCTTCCACCCTTCCCCTTCATTAACCCTCCCCCTTGTCCTGTCCCATCCTCGTTTGAAGCAGTCCACTGTTCTACTGCATACCACTTCTGCAGATAACGCATTCCACCCAGCCACCACCCTCTCTGTAAAAAAGTGTCTCCTCATCTCCCTCCTGAACCTTCCTCGCTCCAGTCTCATATCATGGCCCCTGGTGGCCCTTCCCTCCCTTACTTTGAACAGCCCCTCTGTACCTGTCTTGTTTATTCCTTTCATGTATTTAAAGGTTTCAATCATGTCCCCCTGTCTCTCCTCTCCTCCAGTGAGTACATGTTCAACTCCTTCAACCTCCTCTCATATGATAAGTCCCCAGACCCTTGATCATCTTTGTCGCCCTCGCTGCACTCCCTCCAGTAACTTAATGTCCCTCTTCGATAGGACGCCAGAACTGCCACGCAGTACTCCAGGTGTGGTCTAACTAATGACCTATACAGTGGCAGAATCACCTCCTCCCTCCTCGAGGATATACCCCTTGCAATACAACCCAGCATTTTGTTGGCCTTTGCAGCTGCCTTCCTACACTGTGCCGAGTTGTTCATTGACCCTGTGATGAGCACACCAGATCCTTCTCCTCCTCTGTCTGGGCTAGCTGCACTCCCCTAGCTGGTAAGTCCTCCTTGGGTTCTTCATCCCAAAATGCATCACCTTGCACTTTTGGCATTAAAGCCCAGTTGCCAGGTGTCTGACCAGGTTTCAAGCTTTGCCAGATCATCCTGCAACCCCTGCCATCCCCTAGGTCATCCACCACCGCCCAACCTTGGTATCATCAGCAAACAGACTGATCTTGCTCTTGATGTCCCATATGATGTCTGCAATGAATATCCCAAACAACACTGGCCCCAACACCGAGCCTGTGGGACACCGCTCGCACTGCCCTTGGGTGTGAGAGCTCCCACCACCACCACCCTCTGTTGCCTTCCTGCAGCCAGTTTCTACCCATCTCACCAGCATTGCACCTGCCCCTGTGCCACTAACCTCCATCCCAGCCTTCCATGTGGCACTGAGTCGAATGCCTTACTGAAGTCCAGATACAGGACATCCACTGCATGTCCCTGTCCAGTTGCCTAGTTACCAGTCATAGAACTCGACCAGGTTGGTTTGGCAGGATCGCCCACGTATAAAGCCATGCTGTCTGCTGTCCTGTAGTCCTTTGGCCTCTAAGAGGCCACCAGCCTCTCCTTCAGGATAGTCTCCATTAGCTTACCCACGATGGATGTGAGGCTCACTGGTCTGTAGTTTCCCGGTTCATCCTTGGGGCCACTCTTGTGGGGGGGCACCACATGAGCCATCCTCTAGTCCTGAGGTACACACCCCGAATGTAGCGAGGCATTAAATAGGTCTGCCAAAGGTCCTGCAAGGACCTCTGCCAGCTCCTTCAGTACCCTGGGGTGGATGCCATCTGGGCCTGGTGCCTTGTCCACCCTCAGTGCCTTCAAACCCTCTCGAACTCTGCACTTCATGATTTCCCCATCTGTCACCACTTCCCCCCAGTCTGCCATTTCTCCCATCTTGGGTGTCACCCTCTTCTCTTTAGTAAATACTGAGCAGAAGTACTCATTTAGTGTTTCCTACTTTATCGCAATTCTCAAGCCCACCCAACCCCTCCTTCCTAATCCTTACTATGTGGTCCTACAGCTCCTTTTCTCCTGATGTACTTAAAGACCTTCTCCCCTTCTTAATGCCTTGTGCCAGCCTGAGTTCGTAGATGCTTTGGCTCCCCTTACTGCCCTTGTCACCTCCTTGATTCTGTCAAGTACTCCTCTCTGTCCTCCCCTCCCTGTTTTCTTGTAATTCCTAAAGGCAGCTCTTTTCCTCCTTACCTTTTCCATGACCTCCTTGCTCAACCAGCTCGGTTTCTTAGCCCTAGCCTTCTTGCTCTGGGCTTTGCAGCAGGTTTTAGTTGCCTCCACTATCCCCAACTTTATGAGCTCCCATCTCTGGTTAGTATCCATACTAGATTGAATTCTGGCCAGGTACCCTTTACCACTTCCCCCATCCTCCCAAAGTCAGCCCTCCTGAAGTCCAGCACTCTTGTGCCAGATTCCATTCCTTCCTTGCCCATATCCAATGTGAGCCATACTGAGTGGTGGTCACTCCTGACAGCGGTTCCTCCACTGTAAGTTCTCTCACAAAGTCCCATTTGCCAGCACAAGGTCAAGGGTATTCCCTAACCTGGTTGGTTCACTGACCATTTGCAGCAGGAAGCTGTCCTGGAAGGCATCCAGCAGTACCTGCTCCTTCTGTTCCTGGTTGTTGGGGTGCTCCAGTCCACTCCTGGCATGTTGAAGTCCCCACAATCACCACACTACCCTTCTCATGGGTCCTTCTGATCTGTCCCGCTAGTTCCCTGTCTAACTCCTCCATCTGAGATGGTGGTCTGTACACCACTCCCATTCTAAGACTCCATTCTTGGGAATCCTGGATTTGCACCCAAAGTGACTCTGTACTACCCTCCTCCCCTTCCTCCCTTACACACTTCAGTCCCTCCTTCACATATAGTGCCACCCCCCCTCCTTTCCCAGTCACCCTGTCCCTACTAAATAACCTGTACCCTGGTACAGACAGGTCTCAGTCATTATATTGGGTGGCCCATGTTTCCGTGATGGCTGCAATGTCCACCTCTGCCTCTGCCATGAGAACCTGCAACTCTGCAGTTTTCCTCCCAAGGCTCCTAGCATTAAGGGTAACCACCTTCCACCCTTTCCCCTCCTCCATCCTGCCCTCCTTTCCTAGCATCACCAATAGTACTTGCCATTTGTCCTTTGTCACTGTTATGGGGGGTAAGCTCATATGATTTCCCAACCTGTGGTCTCTGCATATCTCTTCCCCAACTGCCACTCCCCACTCCTAGTTTAAACTCCCAACTTCCTCTATATATTCTTCCATCCTCTGCTTCAACACTTTCTTTCCTTCCTCACTCAAGTGTAGTCTGTCCTTGGCATAGAGACTACTGTCCTCCCAGATCCCTCCACCCCCAACAGCCCATACCCTTTAGCACAACACCAGGTTCTTAGCCATCTGTTAAATTCCTCTATTCTCAGCTTTCTTGTTGTGCTTGCCTTTGGCACGGAAGTATCTCGAAAAAGTTACTGATCTTCCTGCCCCCTCACATAATTGTGCTAGTTCCTCAAACCTCCTCTGGACTATATCCACTGTCTTGTCAGCCAGGTCGTTTGTCCCAAGGTGTATAATTAAATGAGGCTTGTCCCTACCCCTTCTAGCATATTTCAGAACAGACTGTTCCACCCTTTCCGCTGTCATTCCTGGCATGGTCTCCACCCAAATGCGACTATGCCTCTCCCCCTTGCTACCCCACCTAACACCTCTTAGTATTGAGTCCCCCAGCACTAAGATTCCACCCCTCTTACTCCCTGCTTGCTTCCTTTCATCTCCCTCCCTCATTTCCAGCTCCTCTTCTTCCTCCTGCACATTATTATGCCCTTTTACCCCTGTTGCAGTTCTCCCAGCAGAACTTCCCCCCGCTCCAGTTTGGTCCAGGCATTTATCAATTACTCCTCTAATTTCATCATTTCCCTCCTCCACCTTCTTCCTCTCTAGCAGTGCAGAACTATTTTCTGAAGACCCTTCACAAATGCCCGCTCCCTCTCTCTTCATAGTAACCTGTTCTCTCCTTTCCACTCCATGACTTTGGCCACTTCTTCGCCTCCCCTCACAAGTCCCTATCTCCTCCTTCCATTTGTCTTTTGTCTCCTGACCTGGTTTCCGGCAATTGTTCTTCCTGGCCTGGGCCCCTTTGTCTCTCTTCCCTTCTTCTGACCCTCTCCTTATCACTGTTGGCTTAAATTGCCCTCCCTCATCTCCCTTCTTCCTCCCTCCAGTATTGGGTAAACCCACCCCAATCTGCCTTGCCTGTCTTAGTTCCTCCTGCAGACCCTCAATCTCCTTTCTAAGTTTTTCTATGTAGTTGCACACTAAACATCCTCCCACTCTCCAGGCAATGTTTAGAAGATTGGTGCACCACAGTTGTTGCAGCCTACCACCCTACCCATTGCCGTATCGTTTGCCCACCAGCGACCCCCACCCTTCCAGATGCAGGATACAAGACTCCCCAAGTCCCCACTCTCCCCTCTATCAGTGCAAAACATTCTTTATTTCCTTACCTCCTTTGTTGCACACATTTAGATATGTTGAGCAACTGCTTTTATATTCCTATCCACACTCAAAATACTTTAAGTAGCATTGCACACCCTTCAACTCCTACTCCTCCTTTACCCAATGCAATAACTATGAAGTAGTAATAATGAAAGCGCCTAGATTTGCATTTACTTCCCTTCCACTGAGAGCAGTCACCTCTTCACTTGCTGCAGTTCCTTTCCTGGATGTCTGCTTCTGTTATGACAGGTGCAAATCCTTTGCCTGTTTGAGGTAATGTCAGAACCCTAGTACAAAGGGAATCATTGACCAGGGTGGGTGGGGTGAGGGGTTTGGGTGGGTGGGACCAGCCCAAGTCTTCGGAAACAATCAGGTAGCTGAGGCCTCTAGTCAGACAATTAGCACCCTTCCCCACTCAAAACTTTGCAGCTAGTGAAGCCAGCAACAATGAATCAATTCTACTCAAAGCCCCAACATAGGTTTGCTACCCAAAGAAACAGGACACCAATTCAAACAGCTTCACCAACAATACATCAAAATAGGTTTGGAATTATAAGATATAGGTCTCCAATTCAAAGACGGACCAGTTAAATTACACCAATTATGTTTAAAAGAGAAGAAATAGGCCTCTACAAATGCAGCCTGACACACCGTAAACCAAACAAATGAGCCCACTTTTAGCTACCAAAACAGGTTTCAAAATTCCAACAGCCCCAAACAATACCCTGCTAGCCCCTTAGTAGTAAGAAAGAAAATAAACATAAACAAACTGTAGCTGATCATTGGCGAACCCGGTGGGATTTTTTTTTTCCAGTGGCTTGGGGGGCTTTGTCCTAAAGAAAAATCTGCTATGTGGGGGACAGGACCGCACATCACTAGAGCAGGCATCTTTGGGAGGGTGGTTGGGTGCACAGGGTGTGGAGGGGCCATGGTACTTAACTGGGCTTGGAAGTTCAGGGGTTGCCCAGTGTGTTACCAGCTGGCACAACTTAGAGAGGAGGTTGAGAGGATTAGGAGGTAGCCGTTTTTTTTTGGGGGGGGTTATGGAGGAAGTGAGGAAAGTAGGGGGCAAGGGGTCACCTATGTAGCGGCACAAGGTATTAAAGCCTCTGGCATAGAGAGAGGAGCAAAGGGGGACACTCAGAAGGCATATGGGGATCCTGATAGAGAGGGCCCAAAAGGGGGGCACTTCCAAAAAAAGCAGGCTGGCATCTGGGGTTGTACAGAGGGAACCAGGAGAGGGTCAGGCAGGGTAGGCTTAGGGTCTGGCATTTGGCTCAGCAACTGCTTCTCCCCCTATGTCTGGTAGTAGAAGAGGGGAGTGTTGGGGGGAAGGATGCAGCTATGGCAGGGGTGGATAGGAGGGAAGGGAGGAGGGGGCAAGAGGCAGGGCCCGGAAATCAGGAAGAATGGGGGGGCATGGAGTATGAGAAAGTGGGGGACGGAGGACAGGCTGAGGGGATGGGGTAGGGGAGCAAGGTAAGGAAGAGGATCAGGTGAGCAAGGGGAAGGCTGCAGCAAATGGAGCTGAGGGTTTGGGCCAGGGGGCATGGCAAGCAGAGGGGCACTGAATGCAGATGGGATAGAAGTAACTAAGAGCCAGGCTAGGCCAACAGATAGGGAGGCAGGACCAGTCCAGTGTGGGTCATGGGGACAGTGATGCAAATAGGGATACTCTGATGGGGGGGATGCCCAGGACCGGAGTAGAAGGGGAGGCCAGAGAAAATAGGGAGAGGGTAGCATATGACATCTAGATTGTGAGAGGGGCGAGGAGCCAGCTAGGGGGAGAGGATAGAAAAAGGACGAGGAAGGGCATGGAAGGAGGGGGAAACCTGAGGGATGAGCATGTAGGCAAGAGGTAGGTTAGAGTGCTCCTGTTGGGGGATTTCATGATCGGGGTATCCAACGGGAAGGGCAGGGGGAGGGTAAAGCCTGTCCAGTAAGAACCAAATGTCTCCCTGGCCTGAAGGTGAACAAAGCCAAGCACAAGGTATATTCACTGGCAAGGGAATGTAGCGGTTCCCTGGACATACTGGTGCACCTGGGTACAAACGACATAGCGGGGAATAGTGAATTAGAGATGCAGGCAAGATTTCGGGAGCTAGCCAGGGTTTGCCATTCCATAGGTTGCTCGATCTCCTTCTCAGAAATCCTGCCGAGGGCTAGTGGGGAGAACAAGCAAAAAATGAAGGAGGTGAATCAGTGGCTCAGGGACTGGTGTGAGGCTAGGGAGTATGGGCTGGTGGGGGACTGGGGTGCAACCTGGGAGTATAAGGGGCTGTACACTAGGGACAGACTCCACCTCAATATGGAAGGGAAGGAAATCCTAAAGCTGAAAACAGCGGGGTTCATCAGTGAGAGGTGGGGTTTAAACTTGTGAAGGGGGATGGAAGAAGGGGTTGTTGCAGGGGGGTCCGATAACAGTGGAATTTGGTTTCCACCCCCAAGGGGCTGGAGGGATACGGAAAAAGGCCAACAGGTAGGGTGCAGGGGGGAGAGCATGCACCCACATGGCAGCACAAGGGTGAGGAATGGGAGGAGGGGAAAGGGGTGGAGGGTGGTCCTGATAAATGCCAGGAGCTTGGGAAATAAGATGCCCGAGCTCCAGGTGATGCTAGCTGTCACTGAGACCTGGGCCACCCAAGGGCACGACTGAGATCGAAACCTGGAGGGCTACACTATGTTCAGGAAGGATGGGGGGGGTGGGATGAGGGAGTAGCATTGATAGTCAGAAATAGCATTGGCATAGGAGGGATGGAGGTGGCTGAGGAGAGCGTGGAAGTGATTTGTTCACCCTGCAAACACGGGAGTAAGAGACTAAAAATAGGGGTGGTATTCAGCCCCCCCCCCACGCTGGCAGGGGATCTGGAAGAGAGTCTGGTGGCAAATGTTATGGGGCATTGTAGATTTGGCAAGGGAAAGGTAGTGCTGATGGGGGAATTAAACATGCCAGGGGCAGACTGGGGGGCTATGATGTCCCAAGTGGCCAGGAAGCGGAGGTTGCTGATGTCTTCCAGGATGCATTCCTAATCCAGCAGGTGGAGGAGCCGACTTTGGAGGCCCGAATACTGGACATTGACCTGGCGGGCAGTGACCAAATTAGGGACCTGGAGGTGAGGGACATGTTGGCAGTGAGTGATCATGCCACAGTCTGGTTTTTCCTGGACCTGGAAGGGAGGAAAGCTGCACAATGTTGAAGGTTATTGACTTTAGGGGTGTGGATTTCAGGGGGATGGGAGAGATCCTTAAGGGTCATTTGGACAAGATAAGGCCAGACATGGATGCTGACACTAAGAGGGGGAGATCATTATGAGGGGGTGGCAGGAGGCTACCAAGTCCTGTACAAGAGTGAGGCGCAAATTCAGTAAGGCCAGAAAACCCTGTTGGTGGATCCAGGAGGTTCAGGGGGAGATGAGGGAAAAGAAGGTTGCCTATAGGTGCTTCAAGTGCTCAAGGAGCAAAAGGGATCAGGGGGAGTATGAAATGAAGGCCAGAAAGGTCACCAGGGTGGTGAGATCGGCTAAGGTGAGAAAGGAGCAGAACTTGGCCAAGGAAATCAAGAGGGGGAACAAGGGATTCTTTAGATACATTGGGAAAAGAAGAAAGTGAGGGGGCAAATCAGCAGGATTAGGACAGGGGAGGGATGGGTACAGGATGTGGGGGAGCAGGCCGAGGCACTAAATGAGTACTTTGCCTCAGTTTTTACCAGGGAGGATGGGGGGGAACACATCGTTCAGGGGGAGAGACGGTCAACTTGCAGAAGAGGCGGGACCCTTACAGATTGGGAGCCCTGATGGGCCTGGGGGGGGGGAACCAGCACTGACAGGTAATGGGAAGGCACATCGAGGGGCCATTGGGGAGGAGGAGGAGGTGGAAATCCTGGTAGAGAGAGTGAGGGAAGCCCTCAGGTCCCTTAGAACGGAGAAAGCACCAGGCTGGATGAAATACATCCCAGGGTGCTGAGGGAACTGTTGGATTTTCCTGGTGGCCCCCCTGGCAGAGCTTTTCAACATCTCTCTGAGGACAGGGTGGGTACCCCAAGACTGAAGGGTGGCCCATATCGTGCCTATCCACAAGTGAGGAACAATAGAGGAGGGGAGAAACTACAGGCCCATTAGCCTTACATTGGTGGTGGGCAAGGTGATGGAGGGTATCATCAAGGAAAGGCTAGTGGGGGAACTGGAGAAATTGAGGTACCTGGATGACAAGACAACATGGCTTCGCCCCTGGAAGATCGTGGCAAACAAACTCAATTTCTGCTTAAAGTTGGACCAGCATAACATTCTGTGGTGATTTGCATATGCAGCCCATGATGCTTTGCATTGTAGGGGCATATGTGATTTTGTATTTTCTTGAAACCTTGTGGAGTTCTATGATTGGGTGACAAATGCCCTGGACCAGGATAGGCTGGTGGACATCCTCTTTCTTGACTTCAGCATGGCGTTTGACTTGGTACCTCATGGTGGCTTGCTGGCAAAGCTGGAGGAAATGGGGATGAGGAAGCAGATGATCAGATGGATCAGAAATTGCTCTCGGAGTGTACTCAGAGGGTGGTGATTGGAGGGCTAGTCTCATCCCCAAGGAGGGTTAGTAGTGGGGTTCCCCAGGGATTGGTCCTAGGGCCCCTCCTGTTTTAACGCCTATGTCTCTGACATAAGGAGGGGTATCAGGAGTGAAATGAGTCTCTTTGCAGATGACTTGAAGCTGGGAGCAATGGTGGATGGGGAGGAGGGGAGAGTGGCCCTGCAGGAGGCTTTGGAGAGGTGGTCAAGGAAGTGGAAACTGAAGTTCAATGCAGGGAAATGCACCTGGGGGCCAGACACCTGAATCAAGTGTATACCCTGGGGGGAGAAATGCTACAAAGTCTTGATGAGTGGGAGGGACCTGGGGGTGGCGGTGGTGGATGTCAAACTGAACAACTCTGAGAACTGTAGGAGGGCAGCGGCCAAAGCTAATAGGATGCTGGGATGCATCGCTAGGGGAATTACCTCCAGAAGGAGGGAAGTGATCCTCCCTCTGTATAACTGCTTGGTTAGGCTGCACCTCAAATACTGTGTGCAGTTTTGGAGACCGCACTTAAAAAGAGACATAGCACTCCTAGAGAGGGTCCAGAGGAGGACAACCAAAATGATTTGGGGATTGGGGAAAGGACCCACGGGAGAGGTTCAAGGAGCTCAACGACACTCTGGAGGAGAGGTGGGACGGGGGGACATGATAAAGGTCTTAAGTATATGAAGGGATTAATAAGGAGGCTCAGCCGGGTGTTCCAAAGGAAAGGGGGGCAACTAGAGCACAGAGCACAGGTGGGCGGGGAGACTCATGGGGGATAGGAGGTGCTACTTTACTGAGAGGGTGGTGGAATCATGCAATGCGCTGCTCAGGGGACTGGTGGAGGAGGAGACTGTAGAAGGGTTCAAGAGGGGCTGAGACAGGTATGGGGGAGGGTTGAGCTGAGGAACTTCAATACAAAGGGAATATCTTGGACTGGGGATAGAGAAACCCAAGGGGGTTGGGGGACAGCAAAGTCGACACCCAGTATGGGGGCTGACAAACAAGCAGACACGAAAGACCATTAGGCCTGCTCTGCTGGCAAGTTTAGTGCGTTAGTATGAACACTTCAAAAAGCTGAGGGTAGTAATGGAAGGAATAAGGGAGGAATAAATGGCAACCGACCCCCAAGACACACACACACAGACTGGAGCATGGAGATGGGAGGACATGAAAGAAGGAAAATCCCTCAGGATGCAAAATAAAGAAAAAAAGTAGTGTGGTAAAAAACAAAAGGGATGGAAACAAAGAGTGGGAAAAAGAGAGGGGAAAACGAGGCAGGGCAAAAAGAAAAAGGGGGATAGCAGACAGAGTGGGAACAAAGTGTGGAAGACCATGTGTGCAAATGCAGGAAGTCTGGGAAATACAATTCTGGACCTAGAAGCCATCGTGGCAGAGGGAGACCTGGATACTGTAGCCATTACCGAGTCATCGTGCACAGAAAATCAAGACTCAGACATGGTCATACCAGGCTATACTCAGTTCAGGAACGACAGGGTGGGAAGGGAGGGAAAAAGGGTGGTACTGTACCTAAGGGAGGGTTTCAAAGCAACAGAGACACAGGGAATCCGGGTGGGGATGAAAGGTTTGGAGGTACTGTGGGTCACCCTGGAGATAGGAAACGGAGCCTCTGTTTGCACTGGTGTGATCTACAGACCTCCAACACAGGGGGAGAAAATGAATAAGGTACTGGTGGAAGTCATTAGCACAATGGCAGAAGGAAGGGAGATACTGCTGGTGGGGACGTCAGTCTGTCAGCTGTAGATTGGAGCCTCCTAGTCACAGCTCCAGCTAGAAAGAGGGACATCCTAGACTCCTTGCAGGTGGCATTTTTTAGGCAGCTAGTCAGGATGCCCCCTCGTGATGGGGCAATACTGAACCTGGTGCTCACAAACAGTGACAGTATAAGGTGTGAGACCACCTGGGAACCAGTGATCAGTGTGGTTGAACAGAAGGATGGCAGTGGAGGCAAACTACGCAAGGTCAAGGGCCTTGGACTTCAGAAGAGCACATTTTTAAAAAATGGGTGAATGCCTCAGAGATGACCTAGTAGTAGAGGAGGGGGGATGACCTAGGTGGGATAGAACAACAGTGGGCTAAGCTAAAGGAAGGCATCGTGAAGGTAACAAAAGGCTAAAAGGGTAGCATTCAGGAGGCATAAAAAGACACAGAGGGGGAGAGAGAGAAGAGGATAGGGATGTGTATAAGGAGAAACAGAGGGAAGCAGGGAAAGTTTTAAGGAGCACAAAGCTACAAACTGAGGAAAGAATAGCCCAAGGGGTAACTAAAAGGACAAGATATTTTTTTAGGCACACAAGTGAAACGTTGAAGACTAAGGGAAGGATTGTGAAGTTAAGAAGAGTGGAGGGGGCTGTGAAGAGGACGACCAGGAAAAAGCAGATATCCTGAACAAAGTGGACTTGATTCCTGAATGCCAAATGTGGGCATAGAAAGGGAGTGGCCTGCATATGATCACATGTTGCATCACCTGCAGGGTGACTGTTGGTCCTATAGTATGTATACCTGGGGGGTTAGCACAGAAAATGAGCCAGCACCCTAAATTGGGTGCAACAGATCACTGCCAGCAACAGTGCCTACTCTGTGCGTGTGTGTGTTTTACTACATACATACACACACACACACACACACACACACACACACTTTGGTTTTGTTTTTGGTTAAGAAGTTTGGGCGACCGATTCCATCAGCAATGGAATCATGTCCAACGCTTTTACCATAATCAAGTTTTTAGTGCCTTACTGCCTAGCTTGCTGCCCTATTTAAATATCCCTAAAAACAACAAAAAAAGAAACAGAAGCTCAAGAGTAAGGGATACGTACTGTACGAAAGAGCTGGGTTGGTTGCTCAGGTTGGGTTTACCATCTTACTGTTTTTAGGAATCTGACCCAAACTTACTCTGAACTTTGTTAAGGTCCTACATACACTTTGACCATTCTGTGCAAGTTAGAGACTGGAGGTCTTTTCCAGTGTTGTCAATGATTTTCTTGGCTATTAATACCTCCAAAATTTAGAAGTATCTAATCTGCATTTTCCTTCCCTTTTATTAAAAGCCCTAAGGCTATAGGCTATGACCTTGCCAAGACTTGAGCAAGTTATTACCCAGAATTTCTCAATTTTCTGGCATTTTACCAGCTTATGTAGTAATGTAATTTTCCAGTTTGAGCAATGCTGACGATGTTCTGAAACTGTAGATAAATATCTGCAGATCTTTGCTGGTGTTAAATATATCCTTTGAATCGTGTTGAATTTATTGTTTGCATTTTTGAATACTGATTCCTGATTCTCCTCGATGGTCCTGGCTCCTGCCTGCAAGGGAAGGAATGACTTGGGCTTCATGCTTGAAGACCCCTGTACCCTCAAAACTGTACTCCATGACAGTGGTTGGCATACACTCTCCACTTCCATGCATGCCTAAGGACCTCCCTGTGGAAGCACCTGAAGCTCTCCTCGGCACGTGACTGTCCTAAACCTCCCTGGTCATCCTTGTCCCCTGCACAGCACCCGTTGCCATCGTCTCCCTCACTTTGACTTAGGTCCCGCTGTGGTAGCATGCCCGACTGGGCTTTGGCCCTACGTCAAATGGTGATACTGCCGGGGTCCTGTGCTGTTGATATCTGTCTGATAAGATACCTGTACATAATAATTAAATTATTGCCTTAGTGTTCTCCATATTTACTCTATATTGACCTTGCCATCATGTTATACTAAATAATCTCAGTGTGACTGTCATGCTTCTCCTACGGTCAATGTACCTGCCTTGCTTGTGTAAAAATGTACTCTGTATGTATTGTAACTACCGTACTCTCCCAGGTCGTACCTGAAAATAGGCATATGTTTTGTGTAGTGTACTTACCTGGTCAACAAAGCTAATAAAATACTTTGTCAGCAATGCCCCCCCCCCCACCACCACCAATAACTTGACAAACTGGTTTGGTTGTTGCCCACGGCTTTATTGCACTCAAACATCCTCACTTTCAACTCTAAATTCTTATTGTTATATACATATATACAGCCCAAACTTTATAATATCTATATATACATATTCTCCCCCTTGTGCCCATTGTCTCATTCTTTATTACCCATCATGTCAGCAACTGTCCCTGGCTGCATGCTCAGTCTAAACTAGGTCACGTCTCCTGTTACCCAGGCTGATGTAAACTGGGTCCTACCTCTCCCTTTTGCCCAGCTCAGGGCCAGCCTGATGTAAACTGGGTCATACTCCCCCATTCCTTGGCCAAGGCATGCCCAATGTAAATCAGGCCATGCTCTCTCTCAGTGGGCTACCCCTGCACTTGGGTCACCACATTTCCTTTAGGTGCCTGTTGCCCTGCCCCTCCCCGGTCCCTGTTGCTTTACCCCTCTAATTATTAGGGTGGGTGTCTTAAAATCAGCTGGAACAAAGAGGATCTCCCACTGTTCCAGCTGGCCTAAATGCACCCCAAACCAGGAAGTTAGTGCTGCGATTGGTTCAACCCCCATAATCAATGACTGGTGCAGTGGAACAGGGACGGGCAGTCCCAAACACAACTCAAGAATGCACAGAATACCACTGCACTCGGACTTTTAAGAATCACAGGTGCCAAGAGCAATTCAAAAGTAGGTGAATTTATTTAAACAAACTTGGCATAGTCGGCCTCTCTTCTCTTTTTTCAGGTTTTCAACACTAATTTTGATGCCTAAACCCTCTGGATTTTTTCATCACGTTTTGGACGTAATTTCCAGGAGGTCCCAAATGAAAAAATCCCTCATTACAACGAGAGATGCCTTGTGAATGTGCTACTGTTGCCGTGGCTACTTAGAGTGGTTTGGTCATTTTTCCTTTGTTTTTCTTTCTTTTATAGCGTAGTGCTATTAATAATGAGCACTAGAATTTTGTAAACAGTGGTTTTGTAAAAAGAGATTTCAGCCGTATTGGTTCTTGCAAAACAGGAGAGGATGGAAGGTTTGATACCTTTTATTGGACCAAGTGTCTTATACAAAGATGGAATTATACACAAGCTTTCGGGGTGTTTTGCTATTCACCTGAAGAAGGGACCTGTATGGCCTCAAAAGCTTGTGTATAATTTCATCTTTGTATAAGACACTTGTTGGTCCAATAAAAGGTATCAAACCTTCCATCTTCTCCTGTTAAACTGTGGTTATAACTGAATTTGTTTATAAGAGCACTGATTGTGGCTTATTTATGTAGTATTATAGATTTAGAAAGTATTTCTATTAAGTATGGTTAAAAATGTAACTACCTCAAATGCATTTTGTGTAAATGAACTATAGAGATCTGTGCAGTTGAAGTCTGCGTAAGTGCTTAGGCTATTTATTAGCACCACCTTGTGGCTATAGAAAAGATAGCAGCCGTAAGTTTTCACCTTATAATTTTTGATTGCACCTGTATCGTGTGTATTTAAAGGGAAACACTATAAAAGGCACGGCTTTACCCAGGCACTACAAAAATTCCTGATTAGTGCTTTCAGACAGTAACACTTTTTTTTTTTTAATTACTCTAATTGCTTTTTTAGTGATTTAAGCAGTGGCCTTCAACTTTCACTTTCTATTGCTGGCAGCCACGATTTCATGAGTAGCAGAGAGCTTCCTGAGCTCACTTTATGCTAATATGTCCTGCCAACCAATAGCTGAGGTCAAATAGGCATATTAACATACAGTGAGCTCAGGAAGCTCACTGCTGCTCATGAAATGGCTGCTGCCAGCAGCAGGAAGTCAAGTTGTGGGTAGCTGTTCTAAATCATGAAAAAAAAAATTGTTACTGTCTGAAAGCACTAATTGAGAGTTTCTGTAGTGTCTGAGGAAAGCTGAATCTTTTCCAGTGTTTCCCTTTAAGTTTTTCCATTGCAAGCAGCTCCACCCCCTTAGGAAGACACATTCTTGAGTCGAAGCACTGGGGAGCTAATTTGTGTTTTACCTTGCCGTGACCGACTGTCAAGTTTGTTTAATAAATTCACCTACTTTTGAATTGCTCTTGGCACCTGTGATTCTTTAAGGTCCAAGTGCAGTGGTATTCTGTGCATTCCTAAATGCACCCCACAGCCCAATCTCTGCATGCGCAGTGTAAATTAGATCATGCCTCCTGTTAGCCAGGCATGATGTTAATCAGATCCTGCCACTCCTTCTTGCCAGGCTCAGGGCCCACCTGATGTAACTTGGGTTGGGCCCTCCGTCCCTTGACCAATGTAAATCAGGTCATGTTCTTTCTCAGTGGTCTACCCCTGCACCTGGGTCACTGCATTTCCTTTAGATCCGATCCCTATCACCCTGGAATCCCCCCCCCCATTGGCCATCAGGCCACCTCCTGCTTGCTATGGAAGGTGGTCTTCCCTTCCAACCCCCCCCACCTTAGCCCACTGCTGTCTCTATAGCTTCTCCTTTCTGCATATTGAAGATCTCCATACCAACATCTGATAAATGCACTCCGTCTGGCTGATAATACTCCTGGCAGTCCACTGTTATTTCTGGGTGTGACACTACCATAAAATTCCCCATTTCAGCCAGTGTCTTTGCATGCCTGCTCATAACTTTTCTTGCAGGTCCAACACTTTTGGGTTACTGCCATTCCTCCAAACCCACCTGGGGATCACAGCTAACCAGATCACTTTCTCCTCCCTCCCACATCTATTGAATGTTGCCAGTGTCCCTCACTATCTGCCTTAAGACTAAGAGTTCTATCTAAGGCACCTGTGCAAAGTAATTTCCTCCCAAATGTATCACCAGAATATCCAGCCTTGCCCTGTTCTTCCCCCATATGCCACAGCTATGGTAGCAACTGCACCCAGCACACGCTCCTCAACCCAAACCAGGACACACTCCCTCTGTGAAAATCCAGGCCCAACTACCATCCTCTCAGTCTCACTGCTGCTCTTCTTGCCACCCAACACACGAAAGAGTCCACATACCCACACTTACCGTGTAGCAACCCTGCCTGCAACAGAAAGGAACAAAGTCAGTTGTGCTGCAGTATACATACAATATGTATGGCCAGTATCTACCAGAGGCCCACCTACCAGTGCCCACCTACCAGTGCTCTGAATACCTCTGCCAGAAATACCTGCCACGGTCACCTCTGATGCCGCCCGAATTCTGAATGAATGTGGATCGAGTTCAGCTGGGTTTGGGCCACAAATGCTATTCCTTCTTTAACACTGCCACTACCTGGTACCTAGTCACTGGCCTATCATTACCGTGCATTAAGGGTACTCTCTCTCTCTCCCGCTGACCTGACCTCTAGCAATCTCTGAACTGCCCTCAGCAGGCACAGAAGCTCCTCCATGCCTTTGGCTATCTGCACTCACACACCCCTTTCTGCTTTGGTCAGTCTTAGATCTTTTAATGTGTATGCTCAGCCCTTCCTTCCCTTAACTGCACATATCTCCTCTGTACTATCTGTTCTGTGTCCTGATCTGATGCCACCCTGGCAGCCACCTCGCTAATCCTGAATGCCCCAAAGAATAGCACATTAAATGAAGCAGTGAATAGCCTAGCCTCATAACCTGTGGCACATACTGAAGGTAGAGCTCCAATTACCTTCATTAAACTAATGGTTATAGGCTGCCTCCTGTCCTGTACCCTCTCCCACAGCCTGGTCCACCCCTTCATCGTTCCTTTGACAACCTTGTCCTTGCATGGATCCTCTATGCCCCTAAAAGTTGCTGACCATTGGAATAGCTGCCAGATGGGTGGCTACTGTGGACTGCACCATCCCATCCTCCGCTAGCTGCACAATGAATTCAATTACCTGCTGCACTGGTATCGGCCCACTTACTGGCAGGTGGGCCTTCTCCAGAAAGTTATGAAATACCGTAAGGGATGTCTCACACAATCTGAGCATACTAGGCATGTAAGAATTTATGAAAAGAAACCCAGCTCTTTCAGCCCAACTTCCCACAATATGGGCAGTACTGGTGTCCTGTCTGCCTCCCCATAGGGAGCCATCTCCCCTGAACTTCCTCAGCTGTAAATGAGAAAGACAGTCAGCAATTGCATTAGTGTACTGGTATGTGTTTTGCCCTGAATGTAACGTTTAGTTGCAAACACCTTAGGACTAGGGTGCGCAGCACCCTTATGACTGAGGGTGACTTGGCCATCTGCCTGTTCAGAACCTCAACTACTGCTTTATTGTCACACCAGAAACACATTGTCTTATTAGTCCATGCATCTTCCACATCCAGTTTGCTGCCAAAATAGGGAAAACCTTCAACAGTGTGCTGTCTTTGCACAGGCATCCGTCCTGCCACTGCTTTGGCCACACTGCTTCCATCCACTTACCTGCCCAAAAGACACCCATTCCTACCCTGCCTGCTGCATCTGTGTAGAAGTGTAAATCTTTGTCGTACACCCAGTCTGCTTGCCATTGAAGCTCTGCAAAGAAACAATCCCAAACCTCCAGGTCTACCCCAATACCCCTGCTTATTCTGACTCAATGGTGTGGCTGCTGGACTCCTGCTGTGTCCCCTGCTAACCCCCTTGTGAATGGTCACCCTGGTGCAATGACCTTACATGCAAAATTGAGATGCCCTATAAGGGTCTGCATCTTCCTCAATGGAACCCGTCGGTCCTCCCTGCTTTCCTTTATCAACTGCTGCAGACTTCCCACCTTTTCTGCCGGGACTCTGGATTCCATGGCCATGGAGTTCAATTCTATCCCCAGGGAGGTGATAGTGTTGGACGGTCCTTCAGCCTTCTCTTCTGCTAAAGGAAACCCCAGAACTCTGCACAGTCCTTGAAATCACTCCAGACTGCATAGCCAATCTGTGCTTTCTGCCCCCCCCAAAAAAAAAAAAAAAACTCATTAGGAAATCATCCAGGTAACGTAGAATGCCCTTGCATCCAGCTACTTCCCTGGCTGCCCAGTCCAGAAAACTACTGAGTTTTTCAAATGTTGCACAGGACATTGCACACCCTACAGACATGGCCTTATCGAAGTACCAGCCCTCTTCAAACTTAAAAACTAGCAATTCCCAATTCAGAGGGTGTACCAGTAGCAACCTAAAAGTTGATTGAACATTGCATGTAGGCAACATGGCCCCCTTTCCTGCTGTCCTTATTAACTCTATGGTCTTTATCCACTGAACTGGAAAACATGGCACACTTCTCCTTGTCTATGTAGTCATTTACTGATATGCACTCTAGGTAAGACAAATTTGGAATTAACCTGAATTTCCTCTGCTACTTTTCGGGGATGAGCCCCAGCAGTGATATCCTAATGTTACTTGAAGGTGGCTGGGAAAATGGGCCCTCTACTCTACCAGACTCCCTCTCCTGAATTTTCTTCTGTGCTATCTCCGGATTCCTCACCAGTGACCTCAGGTCTTATGCTTCCTTTCTGATGCTCGGGCCGTCATAGTGCAACCTAAAATCAGTTTGAAAACCCCCTTGCAGTGCTTTTGCCGCTAATCTTTTTGGGTATAATTTCAACAGTCTATTCAACATGTTAGTATTTGTAGGGATTTTGGCCAGGAATCCTCCCCCCACCTGGCCCCTGACTTCAACTCACTCCTCCACCACCCTGGCCCCCAACAAAGCTGTTAAAAACCAGACATATCTTGGCCTTCCTTGCACTGCAATATCGAGTAGAAACTGACACATTTGGCACACATGTGTTTAAAGTGGCATCCCACTCTCATGCAGGCCCCTTTATTGAATGCAAAGCAATACTTTGGAGCCACTGTGTTCCTGAATTCACCAACCTTTTCCCTTCCTAAGTCACCCACACTGCCTACCATACCCCCAGCCAACATTGCAGCTAGCCAGATATTCTGCATTCCTTGTGTCCCATTTTACATCCCTCTGCATCACCATGCATTATCTAAATTCCTCATCGTACTGTAACCATGCAAACCCACTCTGATTCTTCTGGGCATTTTCTTAATAGTGGCCATGTAAACTAGCATCTGACTCGCTAACTCTGTTTTTTTTTCCAGTACCACTGACATGTAACATGCATATTCCTTCAGCCATAAATCAAACTTTTTTACTTATAACTTTTCCTGTGGCCTCCTATTTAATAACAATGCCACCGTAAGGTCACACTTACCAATCTTCTCTTCTTCTGCTGCCCACCTAATGATGTCTTTTGTTGACTAATGTGAAGCTGTCCACAAATTCCTCTCTTCAGATTTTTTCTTTGGTATCCTGGGTAATGTGTGATCTGTTATTGATTCCTCCCACCCTCCATTTCTTTCCCTTGCTGCTCCTCCATCCCCACATTTTCCAACTCTTGCACTTGGGGACTACAGGGGACCAATGGTCCCAATGCAGAATCCGCCTTCTACATCTCCCAGTACAAAAATTCTTTGAATCGTGTCTCTGTGACCCCCATCCCGCACATTTTCTTTTCACATTTCCCATTCTAAAAATTCTTGAAGTCTTTTTTCTGGCTCCCCCTAAACTATATTCCACACACAATTCTATGCTCTCAGCCACCATTACAGGAACACCAGTTGGTGACTTACCTGAGGTAGCCGGAAGCTGGCGTTTCCCATTCTGCATGCTTTCTGTCCCACCTGTGCTGATGCCTGGCTCTTGTGGCAGCTCCTTTCTGACTCATTTCTCTCTTCTCTGCTCACTGTCTGCCTTCTCTTCTCGGTCTCCTTCCTCCTCTTCTCCTCTTCCTCATTTCTCCCCTCACGGCCTGCAGCATCTGGTTCAGCTGCTGCATCATCATTTGTGCCTGCAGGAAAATGGTTTCCAAGTTCTGCAACTGCTGGGTCCCCTCTGCTTGCTGCAGAACTTCTTCTTGTACTTGCTGTACCACTTTGCTTACTACTGCCTCCACATGCTGTTCTGCTGCCATCTCGATGCTTCTTTCTTCTGCCGTTGGCTGTCCTGCTGTTTTAAAATCAGCTGCAACAAAGAGCCTCTCCCTCTGTTCCAGCTGGCCTAAATACACCCTGCCCCAGCCAATCCCCTGGATCTTTGTTGCCTTTCCTTATCCCCCCCATCCCTGCCTTTCCTACTGCTACCTGTCTATTGTACCTTCCTCCCCACCTAACTACTTTTGTTTGCTTTGGTGCCAGTGACAGTGTGCACATGCCTGCTATACACACATGCCCGCTGCCAGCTAGTTGGGGGACTGACATCACCGTACATAATTGGCTGCAGCCCCGGCCCCGGTGGGTCTGTCCCACCGACAATTCTGCCTGCCGGTGAGCGGCCAACTCCGTTCATTCAGTCCTCATAGAGGAAGGGGATGGGCCACAAAAAAGTAGCAGGAGCACTGGAGAAGAGAGGCAGACAAGTCCTTTTACAGAGGAGAGAGTCCTGAAGGGACTTGCAAATCTGAAAGTGTACAAAACTATGGGGCCATATGGAATACACCCAAGAGTATTGAGGGAACTCAGGTACTGGATGCACCTCTGACAGTCTTATTCAACAACTCACCGGAAACAGGAGTGATTCCAGAGTACTGAAGGAGGGGAAAATGTAATCCCGCTTCATAAAAGCGGTAGCAGTTAGGAGGCGGGCAACTATAGACTGGTCAGTCTGACATCGGTGGTGGGGATGTTAATAGAGTCACTGCTAAAGGAAAGGATTGTGGAGTATTTTAAATCCAGTGGGTTACGACCAGAGGCAGAATAGATTCATGGGGAGGGGTGAATGTCAGACAAATCATGACTGGATGATCAGAGAAATAGATGAGGGCAAGGCAGTGGATGTGGCCTACTTAGATTTTAGTAAGGCATTCAGCACCATATCACATAGGAGGTTCATAAGGAAACAGGACAGCTTTGGGGTAGGTCCTAAGGATGTAAACTGGGTGAGAAATTGGGATAGGCGACAGTGTGTGGTGGTAACAGGTGTTCACTCTGGGGAATGGAGGGAGGGTGACTGGCAGGCTGCCTCTGGGCTCAGTACTGGGACCAGTACCCTTTAATGTCTTTATAAGTGACACTGTAGATAAGCTGGAAGGGAGGAAGGGTACGCCTCTCTGTGGATGACACCAAAATCTGCAATAGGGTAGACAGTACGGGTGGAAAGAATGTGCAGAGACCTGAGAAAACTCACAGAGTGGTCAAGGGTACGGCAGCTGGGTTTCAATGGGAAAAAGTACAAAATCATGCACTTAGGAAACAGAAACCCAGAGGCAGAGTACAAAATGGGAGAAGAGGTACTGACCGTCACCAAACAGGAAAGGGACCTGGAAGTAATCATATCTGATGACCTCATGGTGGTGCAACAGTGCAACAAGGCAGTAGGCAGGGCCAGTGGGATGCTGGGGTGCATAGAGAGGAGTATCACCAGGAGGAGGTGTTGGCCACTGTATAGGTCGCTGGTGAGACCCAACTTGGAGCACTGTTGTCCAGTTCTGGAGGCCACATCTCAGGAAGGACATAAGACAGGGTGAAGGCTGTCTGGAGGAAGGCAACTAAAATGGTGCAGTGGCTTCATCAGAAGCCCTATGAGGAGACACTGAAGAACCTCAATATGTATACTCTGGAAGAGAGGAAGGGGGCATGATAGAGACCTATAAATACTTCATGGGGTTAAACAACGTATAGGAGGGGAGTATTTTCAGCGGAAAAGATGCATGAGAACAAGAGGCATGCATTGAAGCTTGAAGGGGTAAATTTAAGAGAGATGTGAGGAAGTACTTCTCCAGTGAAGTGTGGTGGATGCCTGGAACAGTCCTCCAGCAGAGATGGTGGGGGCGAAAACAGTGGTGGGATTCAAGAATGCATGGGATAGGCACAAGGGAATCTTAGCTGGGAATCAAGGGGAGAGGGAGCTGGAGATCAATCAGGGTCTGCAGTGACAGTATAGGCAGGGAAAGAAAATGCGCGGCAGACTCGGTGAGCCAAGTGCGCCTTATCTGCCGTCAAATTCTGTTCCTGTGTTTGTAATCACTGGAATGCCTTAATGAAGTTATTGAACCAAAATGCATGTTTTTTTTTGTTTTTTTTTACATTAAGCTTTTTACAGTTTAATTGCATCAATATATCAAATGTTAGCTGGGGGGGGTCCTTCCCTTGGTGCACCTGGCGGAGGGAGGGTCTGTTGGTGGGTGGGGACCAACTAAGGCCCTCATCTGGTATGTCGGTGCAGCATTTCCACCATTTTTGTCCCCTCCCACCCACTGTCGCACCTAGTGGTGGGCATGGCTGACAGCACGTGGTCACCCACGCTGTTAAAGGCAGATCCAGCACCTGGAGCCATCACATAACCGGTGTGTCAAGGTCTCACCAAGGAGCAGAGTCTCTCTGATCACTTAGCATCACAGAGCCGATGGCAACATAACTTAGAATGCCTGGCAGCATGGCTCAGTTGGTAGCACATCCGCCTCTGGACCAGAACGTCGTGGGTTCTCGTCCCACACCAAGATTGAACTCGTGCCTAAAACGCTGGCAGCCGAGTGCAGTATTATGGGGATGCTGTACTACTGGGGTGTGCTGTCCTTCGGATGAGAGGTTAAACCAAGGTCCCTCCTACCCATCCTGGTGTCATCCTGGTGGGTGTTGAGGTGAACGTAAATGAACCCAGGCATTCTTCACAAAGAGTAGGGGACATTCCTGGTGTCCTGGCCAACATTCCCCTTCCCATAAAACTGGTTCATGCAATTTTCCAGGCTGTGTGTGGGTGCTGATGTGTGATATGGCCACCACTACCCATACAGTCACTTCACTACCAGTCTAGCACTGCCCCATTTCCAGCTACTGTTTAATAATTGGGGGAATTGCGACAATAACAGTTAAACAATACCCAAATGAGAACCAGTATTCACAAACCACGTACTACAGAAAATACAAATTTACAGATACAGTGCAGGTCCCCTCTTGCATCATAAAGTCAGTGTTAATTATACACTCTTCTCACTGGTTTTGGATCTTTTTTTCATTCCACCTCATGAATATGACAGGTGTCGTTTTTCAAATCCCGACCAAAATGTGTTCTTTGTACTTGTGGTGCAAAATTATGTTTTTGAACAGTGTTTGTAAGACATCCATCATGTTCAGAAAGAGGGGTCATCAAAAGACTGTGTTGAAAATTTGGAGTTAAAATGTCACCAGACAACAAAGTTATGAAGAAATGTTGAAGTTTTTCAATGTGTACTCATAACACTGCGAGGTCTGGCCTCCCATTTTCAACACAGCCCTCCTGGTACCACACCTCATGAACATGACACGTGCCATGTATCAAATCTCTTTCAAAACATGCATTTGCATTTACCCCGTGAAGTCACCGTTCAAACCGGATTTTAAAAAATTCCACCTGCTGTGATCATAAGGTGGGGTTATAAAAAGACAATGTTGAAAATTTGGGTCAAAATGTCACAAAGCAACACAGTTATGAGGAAAAGTTGAATGTTTTCAATGTTTACTCATAACTTTGTGATTTTTGCAGATTTTGGCCTCAAACGTGTACACAGCCCTTTTGTTACCTAAACTGATGAACATAACAGGCGTCATTTGTCAAATCCCCTTTGAAACATGTTTTCACAATCCTTCTCTGAAACCACATTTTGGACAGCATTTTAAAAAAAAATCCACCTGTCTTGATCATAACGTCAGGTCATAAAAAAAACTATGTTGAAAATCTGGGGTCAAAATGTGAAAAAACAATAACTAAGGTATGAAAAAACATTGAACTGTTTGAACGTTTACACAGATTTTATTTTTGCAGATTTTGGCCCCTGCTGTTCAACATATCAGATGTAGTCCTCACTAACAGACCAAGCCGCATCCACAATATCCAAATACTCCCGGACTGCCTTAGTGACCACTCCCCTGTTCTCTTTAACTGGGTGTCCTCTCTGCCCAAGCCCATGATTCTAACCACCTTTCGCAGGCGACTTAGACCCTATGGGCTGAAAGACCTAAAGCATTACCTCACACATACAGACTGGTCTCCATTGCTAAACACACCAAGCGTTGACACAGGCGCTGGCCTTCTTTGTCAACACCTTCAACTCTGCCTGTGACATCTTAGCATCTATGACTGCCCGTAGAATGGAATAGACATGCCCGTGGGTCACCCCTGCCCTCGACTCCTTTTTAAACGGGACAACCTTGTGGCACCTTGCTGTTGCAACTGGTCAGCTTTGCTGATAGACAGACTTATGCTGCAGCTCGGAACAGGTGCACCTGGGCTATCCGCAAGCAAAGGCGGAGTACTATCAGGCCTCCCTTACCTCCTCTTGGGGAACCCCCAGGTTTTCTGGGGACGTCAAGCAACTGAATGGTCATTCTCGGTCCCCCTCCTGCACTTCTCAACGTCAATGGTTCTGTCTACTCTGATCCTGCCTCATTGCCACTCATCTCAATAACTCCTTTACTGATCTTAGCCCAGTGCTCCTGGCAACTTCTTCAGTCCCCACCCCCAGGTCTGCACCTCCATCACTCGCCCCTTGTTCCACCTCGCTGTGTCACTACTCAAGAGGTCAGGCCATACCTGTAAAGCCTTAAAGGGTAACACCATTGGGAGACGACTCCCTTGACCACTGTCTCCTACGTCAGGTCCTGGACCAGGTCATCTCGCCTATCACCTGCATCTTCAACAAATCCCTCTGCCTTGGACAATTCCCTGCTGTCCGGAGGGTCACACAGTTACCCCTATTCACAAAGGTGGTGACAGAACTCTTCAGGTAACTACGGCCTATCTCAATCCTACCCCCTCTCTAAGGCCTTAGAAAAATCGTAGCCACTCAAATCTCTGGCTACCTCTCTAAGTACAATGTTCTCTGCCCGGAACAACATGGGCTCAGAGCTGGTCATAGTACCAATACAGCTCTCCTGGAGTTCGCCAACTTCCTCCATGCAGCACTGGACGCTGGCTCCATGGCTGGTGCGGTCTTCACTGACCTGTCTAAAGCCTTTGATACCGTATCGCATCCTCTCCTGTTAACCACCTTGACCACCTAGAGGCTGCAGCTGGGCCAATCACCTGGTATACAGTTATCTCTCAGCCCGCTCTCAATGTGTGAAGTTAGTGGAACTCTGTCCAGCACCACCCGATCCGCTCTGGGTCCCCAGGGTCTATCCTTGGACCCTCTCTTCTCCCTCTTCCTCAACTCGCTGTCAAGCAAATGCGCAGGTAAAATCCTGCTCTGTGCTGATGATGCAGTCCTCATCGCTTCTGACAGTAACCCCTTGTCACTTCAGAATTCTCTCCAGCTTGCCTACGATTCTGCTGAAATCTGGTTCACTGAGCACAGGCTCATAATCAACCTAGAGAAAACTAAATCCATGCTCTTCTGCCATCCCCAAAATAAATCCAGCAATTTTCCCCTTGCTATTCACTCCTCCCTCAATATCCCCATTGAACATGTACAGTCCTATAAATATCTTGGCTTAATCTTTGACCCAGCCCTCTCCTTCCATGGCCACATCGCTGCCTTGAACACCTCTGCCAACACACGGCTGGGCATTCTCTACTGGCACAAAAAATGCCTCCCCCTGACGCCCTCCGCTTGGCTGTCACCTCCTCTGTCATATCTCTTATCGACTATGGCCTTCTGGTCTATGGGGCTGCCGATCTGACGGCCCTGTGCAAGGTTCACCTTATACTTAACAAAGCCTGCAGATTTATAACCGGTGCCCCTAGACTTACCCACACCTGTCAGCTGTACTCATTGGCTACCCTACTCAGCCTGGACGAACGGCTCATGTATCAAACTTGCCAACTCACCTATAAAGCCCTCCATGGCCTGTCCCCCCCTGGCTTATCTGGCTCAATACGCCGGGCCAATCCTACTGTGATCTCAGGGAAGTGCCAGTTGGTGATACCAACACCTTTGAATGCATAGCGGGTGCAGGTGCAGGCTACAGGATCCTTCTTATCTACCGTCCACCAGGGGATGAGAGGGAGTTCCTGAAGGAGGTTGCGGACTTCATCGCCGACATGGTATTGGAATCTCCCAGATGGATAATTCTGGGGGATTTCAATGCCTGGGTCGACGATGAATTCTCGCCATTTGGTCAAAATCTCCTCCAATTAATGGATTCATTGAGCCTGTCACGAGTAATTACTTCTGCAACCCATGAGGGGGGGCATACATTGGACTTGGTTTTCCATCTGAGGATGGAGATATCTGATGTGGAGGTGGAGCCAGTCGGATGGTCTGACCATCACGCCCTGAGGTTCAGATTCGGCCCCGAAATAGGCCTGCCCCAGGGAGTTAGTACAGTTCCATCCTTTAGAGAGGATTACCTCAGAGGGTCTAATAGCGGAGCTGGACTTCTCGGATTTTCCAAGGGATAGTATGGATCCAGGGCCACTGGTCTTGGCCTATAATAAGGTTGTGACTGCGGCCCTGGATGCCATAGCTCAATTCATGTTCGTCCCATTACTCTTCACCTAGGGGCTCCCTGGTTTGATGGGAGGTCCGTGAGTGGAAGAGGAAGGGGACGAAGATTAGAAAGATGTTGTGGAAACTCAACTGGAGGTGGATAGACTTGAATTGTTAGAACATTATAAATTCTACCAATCAGCATTTCCCATAAGAAGGCAGAGTTCCTGTCCAGGAAATTGCTGCAGCTAGAATAGACCATCCCAGCTCTTCCGGACTGTGGACAGACTGCGCAATCCAGTCTGTCTCCAGACTGGTAGAGCATTATCACAGGTACAATGTGAGGAGTTTGCGAAATTCTTTGCTGACAAGGTATCCACCAAGGATGAGATCAGCCAGTGTCTTTCTATTGAGCATTGTACTGATCAATCGGGTGGTACTAATGTCCAGTTGTACTGGTCTACCTTTAGACTACCAGCAGTAATAGATATTGTGAGGATTATCCAGACTCTGCGACCTACCTATTGCAAGTTGGACCCAGGCCCTACTCACCTGGTGGTGGGGTGTGTAGATGTTATCGGCCCAGTCCTGGCTGGGATAGTGGTGGTGTCAGAGAGAGGGATCTTTCCGGATCCCTTAAAGGAGGCGTAATACACCCCCTTTGAAAAAGCCCTCTTGACCCCGACTGCCCAGCAAATTATAGACCAATCTCTAACCTCCTTTTGTGGGAAGGTTATTGAGAGGTGGTCGCTCTGCAACTGGAGGATCATTGTCCATCATATCTATGACCCTCTCCAATCCGGCTTCAGGAAGCGGCACAGTACAGAGACGGCTCTTGTTCGGGTATTGAATGACCTCCTGATGGCAAGAGATCAGAGGACCTGTTCCATCTTGGTTCTCTTAGATCTCTCAGCAGCATTTGACACCGTGGATCATGGGGTATTGCTCAACCGCCTGTGGTTTTTCTGTGGTCTGAGGGGAGCAGTCCACAGTTGGTTTCGATCTTTTTTGGAGGGCAGATCTCAGAGAGTGGTATTGGGAGTTAACACCTCGGCCTCACTATCTGCCCTGTATGGGGTACCGCAGGGGGCCGGTGCTGTCCCTATGTTATTCGCGTTATTATATGCTTCACTGGGGACATTATAAGATGGTATGGGTTGAGTTTTCATTGTTATGCTGATGATTCTCAACTCTACCTGTCTTTATGCCTGATCAGGAGTCGGATTCCATCACTATTTTTAACAACTGCCTTCTGGAGATTCAGGTTGGATGAGTGCTAGTTGGCTTAGGTTGAATCAGGAAAACTGAGGTGTTGGTTGTGGACCCTGGAGGAGGACAACAGGGGCTTGGATGGAAACCCTCGGGTTTATATCTTGGGGGCCAGCTTCTGGCCTCTGGCCAAGTATGTAACCTGGAGTAATTTTTGACAAAAGCCTGACTATGAAGATGACAAGTGTCGGCCATAGTCAAATCTGCCTTTTATCATCTGAGGAATATTGCCCGGGTGAAACACTTGGTTCCATGGGAAGATCTTCCCACTTTGGTTCACGCCTTTGTTACCAGCCATTTTGATTACTGCAATGCACTCTATCTAGGGCTACCGGGGGTGGATATCCGCCGCTTGCAGCTGGTGCAGAACGCGACGGCCAGGTTGTTGATGGGAGTTTCACGCTCTAGCCATATAACACCTGTGATGCGTGATTTGCACTGGCTGCCAGTACAGTGGCGGATCACCTTCAAGGTCGCATTATTGACCTTTAAGGCCCTACATGATTTGGGACCCCACTACCTGAAAAAGCTCTTGGTGCCTTACTGTCCTGCCCGCTCTCTTCGCTCCTCTGATGAGGGATTGCTAGAGATTCCCAGGGTACATCTAAAGATGTCAGGAGGTAGATCTTTTGCCTATATGGCACCAACCCTGTGGAATTCTCTACATCGTCAGATACGAGAATGCCAAACTGTTGAAAGTTTTAAAAAACAATTAAAAACTTTCCTTTTTGCCTTAGCATTTGTTGGAACATAATGAGTAAGTGTATTGTATGGTTGTTTGATTTATTGTTTGAAATTTGATTTTAGTTGTTTTATTGTAAAAGCGCCCTGAGCTTGGGAAGGGCGCTTAATATAAATAAAATTTTACTTACTTACTTACCCGCAGCTCATCCCAATCGACACTGATCATTCCAAGAACCAGGACCTCGCGAGGCCAAAGGGCATTCCCCTACAGAGCGCCCTCCTGGTTTAACTCACTCCCTCCCGTTATCTCCGAATCGTCGTCGCTCACTTGCTTTAAACGCAGTCTTAGAGATCGCCTGCTACTCTCACATGGATGCCACTGCCAATAATATAAAAAAAAAAAAATTCCCCCCCGACAAGCGCTCTCAAGCCGCCTCCCTCCCCCACACACCCTCCTCCACCTGGCTCTCCCTCCTGTCTGCTCCCTAGTCCCCACTCCCTCTTACCCCCCTCTCTCCTTACATCTCTCCCCACTAACCTCCATCCTGTCTATTTACTCTGCACTTGCATTGGAACCAACTGTACCTGTTTTGATACTTGCTTGAACTTGTATTATCTGTTGTCTTCTGTGTCACTGTCTGTCCTTCATGTGACGAGGTACCTTTGTAAATGAGCCTCTGGCTCAAAGGTTGTTAAACTGATGTTCAAATAAATAAAATAAATAAATAATATCCCTTGGGTTACCCTGCCTAGTGAACACAATAGGTATCAGTCTTCAAATCCCCTCCGAAACATGTTTTTGCAGTTGTACTGTGAAAAAAGTCCACCTATCTTGATCACAACATGAGGTTATAAAAAGATTGTTGTAAATTTGGATCAAAATGTGGGTAACCCACTATAAATTAAGATACTGCCTCTCAGCTGGCTATCCTGGGTAAATGCAGTCTAAAAATGTGTAAAAGCAGGATACCACTGAAAATAAGACACTGCATCTCATCTGGTCTTTCTTGGGTAGATATAGGGTAAAAACGTATAAAAAACAGGACTACAGTGTAGCACATCCCCAACTGAACTGTGTATCTAAGCGGCTCTGCCCTGGGAACAATACACCGTAAAAGTTGGACCCCACTGAAAATGTAACTTGGCTTTCAGCTGGGCTATCCTGGGCAAACACATTATATAAATGGGTAAAAGCAGGGCCCCATCGAAAATCAGATGCTGCATCTTGACTGTACTGTCCTGGGTAAAAACAGTGCAAAAACTAGGAAATGCAGGATCTCAATAAAAACAAGATAGCATCTCGGCTGTGTTATCCTGGGTATATTTTATTTATTTATTCTTTATTAACCAAGGCCCACTAGCTAGACACAACTGCCTGTTTTCAGGGGCAACCAAAGAGCTTTGGGTTGGTTAAGTTACTTGCTCAGAGTCGCACAGTATGCAAGTGTAGGTTGTGGGAATCAAACCCAGGTCTGCTGGATGGTACATGGCTCAAGTGCATTCACAGCTCACTACTCTAACCTCTAGGCTATACTACCAGTGATAAATACAGTACAAACGTGTCAAAGCTGGACTCCACTGAAAATGAGATACTGCATCTCAGCTGGCTTATCTTGGGTAAAAAGATTGGAAAACAGTGTAAAAACTGGACCTTACAGCACAACACCACTGAAAAGGAGATGTAATAAAGATGATCTATCCTAGAAAAATAAAATATAAAGCAGGGCCACACTAAACACAAGCATTTCTCAATGCTGAATGTTCACTGCTGGTATTGCTGTTGTACTGGGTCTTGCTTGTACACATTTTACTATATATTTAACCAACATAGAGCAGATGAGATGCAATGTCTCATTTTCAGTGGTGTCCTGCTTTTACACATTGTTAGATTGTAATTACCCAGGATGGGGCAGCCGAGAGGCAATATCTACTTTCAAGTGGGCTCCCACATTTTGATCCCAAATGTCTAACAGTGTTTTTATGACCTGACTTTATGATCAGCACAGGTGGTGGGCTAACACAAGGGATATGTTCAACCTTAGGGACTAAAATCTGAAAAAATAAAGGTATGAGTAAATGCTGGAACAATTCAACATTTTCTCAGAACTTAGTTGGTTTTTCACATTTTTACCCCAAATTTTCAACATAATCATTTATGATCACTCCTCCTGAGCCTGACAGGTGTCATTTATAAAACAATGGCCAAAACATCATTTTGCACCACAAGTGTGAAACGTACGCTGGGTAGGCTTTGCGAAATGACAGATGTCACATTTATGAGGTGGTGTGAAAAAATTAAAATGTTAAAAATCAGTGGTCAAAATACTGAAAATGATCAGCTACAAGAGTGCGTTGAAAAATGTCAGTGTATACTCATGTTATTTTTTAATATTTTTACCCCAAATTTTCAACACAGCCTTCTTATGACCCCACCTCATGAAGAAAGGTGGAGAAAAGTTTCAAGCCATTCCTGAAAGGTGATTTTGCACCACAAGTGTGAAAACACATTTCAGCCAGGATTTGAAAAATGACAGCTGTTACATTCATGAGGTGGTGTGAAAAAAAATGGCTATACTGAAAAGCTGGGGTAAAAATATTGAAAAATGTCAATGTTGGCTCATAACTTTGTTGTTTTTTCATATTTTTGTCCCACATTTTCAACATAGCCTTCTTAAGACCCCACACAACCTTCTTATGACCCCACCTCTTGAACAAGGGCAGAGAAAATTCTGAAATCCTGTCCATACAGCGATTTCGTGGCAACAAGTGCGAAAATATATTTTGGCCAGGATTTCAAAAAGAACAGCTGTCACATTTATGATATGCTGTGAAAAAAATGGCTTTATTGAAAATTTGGTGTAAAAATATTGAAAATTACCAAAGTTCCGAGTGTGCATTCATAAATTTCAATGTAAGCTTATAACTTTGTTGTTTTTTTAATACTTTTACCCCAGTTTTTCAACACAGCCTTTTTACGACCCCACCTCATGAACAAGAGTGGAGAAAATGTTCAAATCCTGCTCGAAAAGTAATTTTGTGCAGCAACCATGAAACCACCTTTCAGGACAGATTTGCATAATTTCACTGTCATTGTTCATGAGGTGTTGTGTGGGGGGGTGCATAAAAGCAATGCTGAAAATTTGGGACACAAATATTCGAACATGACCAAGTTATGAGAACAAGTTCAAAACCCACTGAAATATACTGAACCACATAGTTGATTTCCTCCATTCATGGTATGGCATTTAAGAGTGAAGATATGTCTCTGGTCCACAGAGGATTACAGCACTGGACCCCTGGTAGATAAGGGCTTGGGGGTGTAGTGGTGGGTGCTGAGTGGGAGGGTCGATTGCGGGGGGACAGTTATAGTGGTGGCAGCAACAGATACCAAAGAATGATTTTCTTTTTTTACAGGGTGTATTTAAAAAGAAGAAGAAAAAAAAAACTGCAAGGGATAGTTTTCTTTATTTCAAGTACTGACACTGGGGACTGGGCACCCCAGTCTCGTGTTATGTTTGGCGGCACCAGGGGTGGACTCCCTGGTGTTGTACAATCAAAATAGGCAGGGTGGGGACAGCAGCTGGCACAGGGGACTGAGCATCCCAGTGTTGGAAAATGCGGCAAGGGAGACTGAAGGAGGGTTTTCCTTATGTTTGGCAGCACCAGGGGTGGGCTTCCCAGTGTCATGCAAGAGGGGAGGGTTTTCTTTATGTATGGCAGCACTGAGAGTTAGCTCCCCAGTGCTGTACAGTGAAAATGGTGAGGGGGGTTGTAGCTAGCACCGTGGATTACGCTGGGGAGGAGGGACTGCAGCAGGCTGATCATAACACATCGGCAGAGTTATGCAGAACAAAGGAAAGAGCCACCCTATAATTGGGCCATCTCTCTCCTTTGAACTACATGAAGTTTCCACCCAGCAAGCCAGGACACTGTCATGATCAGCCTGGCTTATGATTGGTGTGATACTGACGATCCCTTTGCAGACTGCCTTGCATTGGAGGACAGTGATACACCTCTCAAAACCCTGTATATCATAAGATGTTCGCTACACTTGCACACACGGCAAACATAATGAGATATCACAGCTCACCTCTACTATATTGGGGCAGTAAAGAATTGTGTAAAATTAGGACTCCAGGCAAATGACATATTATACCTCATCTGGTCTATCTTGGCTAAATATGTAGTAAAAATGTATACAAGCAGGACTCAATACAACAGCAATGCATGCAGCGAACATTTGGCATTGACAAACACTTTTTCTCTAATTTTTATTTCTGATGCATGTCCCATAGATTCATATCCTTTACTGTTTGCTACCTTATGTTCCAAGGTTACCATATCATTCTAGGAAGCCATTTAACTAACACTGTAGCATCTTTCAGAAAAAGAGATGTGCAAGAACAAGGGGGCACAATTTGAAGATAGAGGGGGACCGCTCAGAGGTAATGTGAGGAAGTATTTTTTCACAGAGAGGGTTGTGGATGCATGGAACAGCCTCTCTGAGGAGGTCGTGGAGTCAAGAACAGTGGGGGAATTCAAGAATGCATGGGACAGACATAAGGCAGTCCTAGTGGGTGGTAGGAGGAAGTAAGCTATTGGTTAACTAGGATCTGCAGCTTATCTGTTAGGTAGAAAAATGGGCGGACTAGGTGGGCCAAGCGGTCCTTATCTGCCATCAGATTCTATGTTCCTATGTTTCTACTGTGGAACAGTGTGAGCTGAAATCATACAACAACCATACAGGGCAGAAGACTTGGACTTCAGAAAGGCCTTTAACACCATTCCACATAGGATGCTGGTAAACAGGTTAGGTAGTATGGGGGTGGGCAATACGGTAGTAGCCTTGGTAAGGAACTGGTTAGGGGATAGGAGGCAGAGGATGGTAGTAAACGGAGTTTGTTTTGAGGAGGGAAGAGTGACCAGCAGTGTACTGCAGGGGTCAGTACTGTGGTCAGTCTTCTTCAATGTCTTCATCAGTAACACAGCAGAGAAACTGGAAGGGAAGGTCTGCCTCTTTGTGGATGACACCAAAGATCTGCAATTGGACATAAGAACATAGGATTGTGAGAGGCAGAAAAGGACTGCCAGGCCTACCCAGTTTGCAAAAGAGGGAACAATTCAGGGGTTGCAAAGGATACAAAGAGATTTTAAATGACTGGAGGAGTGGTCAAACGTTTGGCAGCTAAGGTTTAATGCAAAAAAAGTGCAAAATAATGCACTTGGGTCACAGAAACCCCGGGGTGCAGTACAAAATGGGAGGAGAGATACTAGCAATGACCAAGCAGGAAAGAGACCTGGGGGTATTCATATTGGATGACTTTAAGGTGGCCAGACAATGTGACAAAGGGCTCAGGAGAGCTACTGGATGCTGGGGTGTATAGGTAGGGGTATTACCAGTAGGAAGAGGGATGTGATGTCACTATAAAGGTCACTGGTAAGATCCCACCTTGAGTACTGTGACCAGTTTTGGAGACCACATCTCAGGGAGGACATACACAGAAAGTGTGTACTAGGGTTGGAGGTGCATTGGAAAGTCCAAGTATACAGCAGAAAAGAATTCCAGCACTCACCACCTCAGCTATAACAAGGATGCCACTCCATGATATGAATATTATAAATTAATTTTATTTAACGAACAAGGCCACACCAGACATCCCACTTGATGTGTTTCGGACTAAAAAGGTCCTTTTTAGTCTGAAATGCATCAGGCAGGATGTCTGGTGTGTTTTTGTTAATTAAATGAAATTAATTTATAATGTTTATATCATGGAGTGGCATCCTTGTTATAGTTAACGTGGTGAGTGCCAGAATTCTTTTCTGCTGTATCTCAGAGAGGACATAGACAGCATGGAGGCTGTCCAAAGGAAGGCTACCACGATGGTACAAGGTCTACATCAAAAGTCCTACAAGGAGAGGCTAAAGGAACTAAACAAGTACACCCTGGAGGAGAGGAGGGATATGACTGAGACCTTTAAATACCTCACAGAGGTGAATAAGGTACAAGTGGGAGGTATTTTTCAGAGGAAAGGGTGCTCTAGAACAAAGGGTCACTATATGAAGCTGGAGGGGGAGTAGGTTCAGGAAAGATGTGAGAAAATACGTCTTCACAGAAAGGGTAGTGGATGCCTTGGACAGTCTTCCAGTGGAGGTTGTGGGGATGAAAACTGGTGGGATTCAAAAAAGCCTAGGATAGGCACAAGGGAATCATAAGGGATAGGTAAGGGGTGGAAGAGAAAGTGCCGTTGACCTGGAAGGGTCTGCAGCGAACGGAGCACAATGAAAAAGGGCAGACTAGATGGGCCAAGCGGCCCTTATCTACCCGGCAGTTTCTATGTAACTAAGAAACCTTAAAACAGACCGTGCAAACACTGAGGTGGCAAAATGCAATACAGTCAAATGAGGAATAAAAATCCTGCTCTGAGTGCCGCCTGAATGTCCCACTGGCAGCGCATCATGCTGCTGCGCAATGACTATAGTGCATTGTCACACTGGGAGGCTGGCTAGGTAGCAGTGCGCCTCAGCTAGAGAGGGCTGGCAGCGGGTTCCAGCACACAGTGACCACTAAAGGTGGCCCAGGGGGCTTGCTCCTTCTGCAGGGATCCACTGCATCGAGGCGGTAGGGCACGCACCACACTAGGGGAATAGGGAGGAATCAGAAAGAATTAGGGACATAAAAATTACCTACCGTCCACGTGACAGCGAATCACCTGAACAGGGTATATCACTAATTTACAGGGTACCTCCCAAGGTGAAGGCACAGAAGGGGTAAAAATCAATACCGGGGGAAACAATTTTTTTTTTTAAAGGGGTTGGGGGAGCCAATCAAAGCATTTACAGGACTGAAACAAGAAACTGAAAATAATTTGAGAGTGCAAATATTTCAAATTGTTTCCCAGTCAACTTTAAGCTACGTGACTGGACAGAATGCCCACACACACACACATCATAACACAAAGGAGCAATCATGAATAATTTAATTTACTCTTTTAAAACAAGTTACAACAAAAGGTCTTGTTTATTTTATTCATAGTATACATTACAAATCAGTCTGGACTGCACCAGATCGCAAAATTCAAACTTTTATTCTGTGTTACCTCTTTACAGCACACTGAATGCACGACTTGCAGAGGAACCTCTGTGTACCAACACAACAGCAATGAACCAAAAATGCACAGCAAGTATTTATAACCAGACGGGATTTATTCCACACATAAATTTCTCTTTATAGACAGGAAAACTGGTCATCCCATTGGTGTTTTTTTTTTGGGGGGGGGTCCTGTATCCCACCATATAACTACCACCTGGCAGAAGCCCAGGTGGCAATGACAGGGGGAGCAACCCGACATGGGGGGACATCGACAGACACGCTTGTGTTATCGTACACTGATGTACTGCGGAAGCAAAAATCAGGAGGACAACACACCGGACCCTAAGTGGCAGGTCACCCTTCATGGTGGGTAACAAGTATGGCCACTGGTTGGGACAGGGACGAGGCTGAGAGGGATCCTCTGGGACCGAGGAGCAAAAGCATAGATAATAAAATGATATAATATGGTTATCGTCACTCTCCAAAGTTGCTACTTTTCATATGAACCATGTAGCTCACTTAATGGGCATAAAAATCAAACTGGCACATTCTTGGATGTTATAGAAATCCTTAATTCAAGAGAGGGAAAAAAAAACATTGGCCGGTAGCTTTCTGAACAAGGGGAAAGAACTCTTGCTCACTCATTCCAGGCATGGTAGGATGACGGTGGTGATACAGAGAGAGACACATGGTTCATGAGGTTGTTGCTTTGAAAAGTCTGACTTTTATTCCCCCTTTAACTAGATGCTACAGCGTATACACAACTCAAGCACGCACACACCTCAACACCACCGGTCTGTGCAATTTTAGTCTGCAGCAATCCCCACCTCACCCAGGCTGACTGAAACCCAAACTGCGAGCCCTATTTAATGTGGTGACTGTGAGACCTGCTCCCCCACCAGAACAATGTCCCATGTTGGTCCTAGCAGATGTGAACAACAGTTCTCATCACTCACTGCTTGTAACAACTCACAGTTCAAAACGGTAGTTTAAATTTATGTATTTTTTTTCTAACCTCAGAGTTTATTTAATTCATGGTGTTATTCTAACATCACAGATTTCACAGTAATAATAACATGGATGTTAACCATTCTCAAGCAGTTCTCTGTTGGACTGTCTTGGACACTATTTGAACTTTTTGAGCTCTGTGACCAGGTGCCCATTGTGACAGTAGCCGTTCAGGTAGCCATTCTCATGTGGCCTTTGGAGTGGCCTTCTTATCCTTAGAGTCACTCTATACAACAGGTAAACAATCAGTGCAGCAAACAAGCCAAAAAGGGCAAGGACATCCAGCAGGTAATACTGATAAAATGGGATATCGTTGGCAGCCGGACGCAGGTGCTTCGCTCCATCATAGCGTAGTAGATACTCAATCCAGTATACAGTGCGGTTCAGGGCATGAAGAGGCTGATCTCGGTGCAACATGGAAATGTGAGCAGCTCTCTCTCTGTAGCTAAAACAAAGTTTCAATAAAGAAAGGTAAGCAAAACAACGAACTATCCCAACCCTCTGAATTCAGTAATGAGCCTACTTCTCCTGAAATAAAATCAATATTAACACAGGTTATACAACAGACATAAAAAATCCTGTAGTCTGATTGGTGAGCTAAGGATTTTACCAGTGGATTCATCCTGTAATAACCCATGGCTGAAGAAGGATACTTCTGTACAGTCTTCACAGAAGAGGGGGATGGGGATGGACTACATAAAAGTGGCAGGAACATGGGGTGATTGGGGGGGGAGGGAAGGAGACAATTCCTTTCATGTAGGAACAAATCAACTTTCTTAGTGCAGTAAGCCACTGTGAGGCAAATCATGAACACATTTTCCTTTCATATTTCTTTCACAGAGGAAAGCATCCTGAAAGGACTTCTGAATCTGAAAGAGGATAAAGCTATGGGACCAGATGGGATACACCCAAGGGTGCTTGGGGAGCTCATGGAGGTACTGACTGCACCTTTGACAGTCCTGTTCAACAACTCACTGGAAACAGGAGTGGTTCCAGATGACTGGAGGAGGGCAGATATAGTCCTGCTTCATAAAAGTGGCAGCAGGGAGGAAACTGGTAACTACAGGCCAATCAGTCTCACGTTAGTGATGGGGAAGTTATTGGAGACACTTTTATGAAAGGCTAGTGGAGTATCTACAGTCCAGCGGTTTACAGGGCACGAATCATTATAGAGTCACAGGGGGTGGGGTGGGGGTTGGTCACGTCAAATTAACAATCGATTTCTTCAACTGTGCGATCAATGAGATAGATCAAGAGTGGTAGACATGGCCTACTTAGACTTCTGGCAAGGTCTTAGACACCATACCACATAGGAGGCTCAGAAGGAAAAGAACAATTATGTAAGAACTTACTGTAACAGTAGATCTTCGAGAGAATCTCTTGCAGCAAGCCACATCTTTGGAACTATAGCCATCAGGCACTAGGATCACATGAAAACTTTCTAGCTAGCAGTCTACTGGGGCTGCTCACGACGATGTCAACCGACGTCACCACTCCCACATATACGTGACTGGCCCAGCACCCTCCTCAGTTTTCATGCCGGAGACCAGATATAGGGGAAGTCCATTGAGGGAACAGAGGCAGGGAAGAGGTTCCTGCCATAGCAAAGTGAGAGACAGCAAGCAAAGTACCCAGGCGAAGGGACAGACAGAGAAATAAGGGGGGTGGAGGGGGAACGGCACAGCTTGCTGCAAGAGATTCTCTCAAAGATCTACTGCTACGGTAAGTTCTTACATAACTGTTCTATCTTATTTGAGGATATCTCTTGCAGGAAGCCACACCTTTGGAACGAGTCCCAAGCAATACTGATAGACAGTCTCGGTAGCTGGAAACAACAGGTCTAAGAAAGGAGGCCCTGTAGCGGAGTTAGGCTGAAGCCTGCCCTTCTTCTAAAGACAATGTCCAGATTGTAGTACCTAGTGAAGGTGTGGACAGTACTCCAGGTAGTGGCTGCACAAATCTCAGTAGCTGAAATGTTTCTGAAACATGCAGCAGAAGTGGCTATGCCTTGAGTGGCCATGGACAGGACCAGGAAGATCCTTACCGTACTTCTGTAACAAAAGGTAATGTAGTTGGCCAACCGTCTGGACAAGCACTACTTTGAAACTAATGCCCTCTTTCCCAGGGATTAAAGAAACAAACAACTGCAAGGACTTCCTAACGGCCTTCGGACAGTGAACATAATACCAGAGTATCCTATGCACATCTACGGTATGTAGTAATGCTTCCCCTGGATTGGCATGCTCGGAAAATATACTGGTAGGTGGACAGATTGATTTAAACTAAACTCAGACACTACCTTAGGTAGAAACTAAGGACTGGTATGCAAAGACACCCTGAAATTCAAATAAGGAGACTCACACGAGAGCCTGAAGGTCGGAAATCTTCTGAATGGAAGGAATAGCAACTAAAAATAATGCTTTCCACGACAGAAAGAGTAACTCCCAAGTCGCAGCTGGCTCAAATGGAGAAAAAGTAAGTTTCTCTAACACAAAATTTGGATCCCAAGGATGGTCTGGATTGCAGATGGGAGACTTCAAGTGCAGGATGCCTCTCAAAAACATACAGGACACATCTAGCTGGGCCACCATATGACCATCAATAGGCATGTGGAAGGCTGAAATGACCGACAGGTGAACTTTAATGGAAGAGAACTGCAGCCGGCATTGAACAAGGAATGCAAGCGCTCCAGAATCTGACTCACCAGGCAACTGAAAGGATCCAAGTGATGGGTAGCAGCCCACAGAGCAAAGCGCTTCCACTTCATGGAGTAAGAGGCCATGATGGAGGATTTTCTGGTGGCCAGCAGAACATCAGCCACCTTCTGGGAAACTCCAAACCTCGCAATGGCTATGTCTTCAAGAGCCATGCATGGTGACAAAGAGGCTTGAGGTCTGGATGAACTAGAGTGCCCTGCTCCTGGGAAACCAAGCCGGGGTACAGGGACAGAAGCACAGGAGGTTACACCACCAGCTGCTGCAGTAAGGGGAACCAGATCTGATGAGGCCAAAAGGGAGCCACTAGGATCATCATGGCCCCTCCCATCTGAAACATGACCAGAACCCTCTAAATGAGGGGAAAGGGAGGGAAGACACGAAGGACCCTCCTTCCCAGGAGATGGACAATGCGTCTTATCAGAAAACCCCAGGTCCTAGAGCAGTGAGTGAACAGAAAAGCGGCAGTTTTGTGTTCAGTGGGGATGCAAAAAGGTCCAGCTCTGGATGGCCCCACCTGTCAAACAGGTCCTTTGTGACTGAGAGCAACAGCCCCCATTTGTGCAGCCTGGGGTCGGTAATTAGGGTCTATGGTAGCATAGTAGATAGGGACTTTGGGGCAGTCTATGTGGGCAAAGAGGTCCTTTTCTGCCAGCAGCTTCTATGTTTCTATGATTGTGAGCATCTGAGACTGTCCACCAGGATGTTTTGTATGCCTGGAACATGGATGGCTGATAATTCTAGACCATGGTCCAGAGCCAAGTACTGGACCTTCATCGCTTCCCAGCACAAGGGGTGTGAGTGGGTCCCCCCTTGTTTGTTGATATAATGGACTATGCTGATGTTGTTCGTCTGGATGGGTGATGTCCCGGTGACAAGTGGGTTTGGAAGGCCTGAAGAGAATACAGAACAGCCTTCACCTCCAGGACATTTATGTGAAGGGCAGCTTCAACTGGGGACCATGTCCCTTGAGTATGATGGAATCCCAGATGAACCACTCCCATCCCGACCCCGAGGTGTCCGTAGTGAGGATTTGCTGAGGGGAGAAAAGGAGGAAGGGAACCCCTTTTAATAGGTTGCTGGGTTCCATTTACTACTGCAGCACCTTTTTGACCAGAGACAAGACTAGAACTGGCTGTTCGAGGTTGTCGGTGCATTGATCCCACTAGACCTGTAATGTCCACTGGGGAATCCTCTTGTGCAACCTGGCTAGAGGCACCATCATAACAGCTGTAGCCATCAGTCCCAGGAGCCTCAAGAAGGTTCTGGCTGTAACATACCAACTGTTGCAGAGCAGTTGGGCCTGAGCCCTCAGGAAGTCTGTCCTGTCATGTGGCAGGAAGGCAAGGCCCTGAGCTGTGTTCAGAACCACTCCAGTATACTGGAAGTATTAGCCAGGGGCCAGGACTGACTTGGGTAGACTAATTGTAATGCCCAGTGCTCAGAACAACTGGATGGTGCACTGTAAGGTCTGAAACAACAGGTTCCAGGATGGTGCTTTGAGCAACCAATCATCCAAATAAGGGAAGAAGCACAAGCCCTCCCTCCTGTGGGTAGCCACTACAGGCATGGGGCCATCTCACCGTACACAACAACAGCACAGCAATGTACTGCACTGTAAATACAGCTGATACATTGCCGGCACTGAAACACAATGCTGACAGGAATGTCAGCGCAAAACACAACGGACTTAAGTATTTTCTGTGGGGAGGTGCTCTGCCCTCGAACCCCCTCCCCCCATTAATGTAATCAACTCTGGGGGAGGGCGTCAACACAGGGATGTGGAGAAACACCAGCGGGGGGCACAAAAAAAACCAACACAATACCACACAATGCGGTCTGCAAAGGTCTGAGACTGGGATTTGAGCCCCAGTCCACAGATGCAAAGCTGCCCTGCACTGCTGTGGCTCATCCCTCTGAGCCACAGCGGCTACTGGGTGGACCACCTCCCCAGCAGAGGTCATCATCTCTGAGTCACTTCTCCCCTCCAGTCATCTGCGACAGGGTATAAAAACCACATGTGCTACATTTCTGCCTTGTGGGGTTTTGTACCTTGTCGCCATACTTCCCAGCGCATACAGTTTTCACTATGTTGTTCCTCATACAGCGCTCTAACCTGGTACGGCCACTACTACTGCCAGATGTTTGGTAAAGACCCTGGGCACTTAGGAAAAGCCAAAGGGCAAGGCAATAAACCCCTGGAAGTGAAATCTGAGATACTGCCGATGAAGGGCAAACACCTTGATATGCTGGGTACATGTCCTGCATGTCCAGAGAACATATCCAGTTTCCCTGGGGTAGCACAGGCAAAAGACCCTGCAGTCAACATTCTGAACTTTTTGTGCCGAATGTAAGACTTAGATTCTTAGGTTGAGAGTGTTTCACAAGTCCCCTATGGATTTGTGGACAAGGAAGAAGTGAGAATAGAATCCACTGTGCCTCCGATGCCCTGGAACAGATTTGATGGCGCTTTTCTGTAGCAAGGTCTATATTTCCCTCCCACAGCATGGGAATGTGATCTGAAGGGTAATGGGACTGAATCAGTGGCCACTCTGGGGGCCACTACAGAAGTTCTAGAGTGTGGTCTGTAGACCTACCTGCCTGCCCTGCCGTCCCGTATGAGGACCATCATTTTCTATTATGACAGACAAGGGATAATACTATACACTAATGCACTGACAGAATTGTTATATTACAGCCTAGTTAGGAAGCTATTGTAATAGCCAGAAATCTAATGTTTAGCTAGGAATATGTATTTGTGGTCTATAATGACATCTACTGACAAATATGATATTAGCAGCCTAACAGAGAATAATACTATATATTTGTGGTGTGCAGCATCACCTATGTTCTGAAGTCAGCTTGCTGTAGTCAGTGATAATCTAAGAAGTAGTCTATTGTTTTACGAAGTCAGGTAGTCCGCGAAATGTAACGGCAACATAATGTATCAGCCTTGGGTGCCAGATGCTCAATGTATTAGCCAATGGAACACTGCATACAGGAATTTACTTGCGTTTATGAGCGCATTATACTGGTAACGGGATGTTCTTATCTGCCCTATGCAGCCTCAAGTCCGTGGCCAAACCCCTTGGATTGCTGGGAGCATCACGCTTCCACACCTGGTATATGATTGTTTCGGTGTTTCCAGTTGGTAAGAGTTATCTTATTTTACTGTCCTCTGTAACACTAAGGGAGTAATAAACTTCTATTCTATATATCTGTTACTGTGTGGTGTTTTACCTTCAGGTTATATCCCTGCATTCCTGACAAATGGCGACCATGGCAGGACCTGATTGAACTAAAACAGAACCACTTGAAGCTTTAACAGGTGTGTTAGAATTTTGGGAATGGTTGAGATAGGGGATTTCAGGGACAGACATTTTTCCGACCAGAGGAGAGTCACAGATGAGATAGAGCAGTTTTATGCATTTCGCTTCTGCCTCCTGTTTCGAGCTCTGGCGGTTGAATGTTAAAACCCGTGTGCCCTCTCATTTACAAACACGGAATAACCTTTAGGCTTTGCGTGAGGGACTCTGTTGCTCTGAAAATGTAACTATCTAACATGAAAAGTACAGGATGCTCCTGAACACTCTGGGCTTCATGGCTAGTGCAGGAAAGGGGCGGCACTGTCAGGAAATGTCCATCAACGCTTAATTAAAGTTAGATGTCGCAAACTTTTTAGCTTCCCATGGAGGCTGGGGTGACTCTGCACAAAGTGCCAAGTCTGAAGACCACCCGGTACAGTATGTGTGTTTGCTGTATTCGGAGATTAAACTAACGGTTAAAAAGTGTAACCGTATGGGAGTAACGGTTGCCTCATTGTATGCTGCCCTACTGGCAGCTGAAGCGAAAGTGTCAGCTTTGGAAACAGATCTGGAATCCATACTGTCAGAGAAAGGCGAGCAAAAGAAGGCATAGGAGAAGGAAAAGAAAAGTCACAGACATGTGACGCAAGTAGAAATATGCGGTACAATGTTAGAGAAAGACAGAGAGACTGCTAAATTGAGAGAGGATTGTGATAAAATGTATCATGACAAGAAGCAGGCAATGCAGTTGAATGACATTTTAACTGACATTTAACTGACGCAAACAATGCCTTGAAAGATGCGAATGAGGAGCTGTTGGACGAAATGGGTAAGTGTCAACAGGATTTGGATAGGGAAAGCAGGGAGAATCGTGAAGTGACCACCATATATAGAGTTTTACAGAAACATCTAAGTACAGGACAGCATGAAGGTGCAAAAGTAATTCATGCTAGATGCAGGCAAAAGTATGGACAGTTACATAAGCAGTTTTTTGAAAGGTTACCTTCTACCCCGTTCATCGATCTGACCTCATTACCCAATGACGACAGCAAGATGGTAGTCCTTGGGACACCGGAGGGAAGAGGCCTCGCCCACCTCTGACAGCCATCTTGGGTGAAGGCAGCCAACTTGAGACAGAATCCTTAATTGACCAAGCGATCGAAAAGGCAGGCTTAGCTGAAGCCAAGTCTCCGAAGGTCCACTGAACTATTATCAATCTGCTCTGGGGCGAAGTAGGCCATAACAGCCTTCATCCAGGGTGTGGCTATGGCTACTGAGAGCTGAGGCAGTGGTGAAATCCATGACCACACAACCGGAAAGGACCCCCAATATGCTACAGTCTGCATAGGCCATCCAGAACACTGCGGACTCAATAGGTCGAATGGGGCCTAGCAACAACCGGAGTTGTCTTTAGAGAGAGAGAGAGAGAGAGAGAGAGAGAGTGAAAAATCAGTGCGAGATGCCTAACCTCCCAGCTGAGCAGAGAGTACAGGTTTTGAAACAGACAGTGGACCCTATGCTCTCAGCCAAGCTGCCAGAGAAGGCACTCAGGGATGCCCAGGCAAGGTTTGACGAAATCACTGCAGGCCTTTGGCAGCACATGATCCTAACCTAGTAAGCATGAGCATGGCCCCTAAAGTAAAGCAGTTTGCCAAGGAAACTCCGGCCTAGTACGACAGCTGTCTCTGTATGGCATATCGTACCAGAAAAGGGATGGCAGATGAAGCTGCAGACAGAAACTCACTGAAATAGAAAAACTTGTTTCTGATGCTACCAGTTATCCGTGACAAGATAGAAGCTTCCATTTTTCCAAAAGCAGACCTTTTTACTGAAATCATGGAAAGGACGGAGTGCGCGTACCAGCCGTATGTGCGAGATCAGAATTCCAGCCAGAAGGCCAAGGTGCTGCAGTGCAGCCTAGTGCTGAGCTGACCACCCAGTATGTGGTGGAAGGTAAACAAAAGGGACAGGCCTCCTACCCCAGAAAAGGATATAATCAAAAGAAGAAGTGGGCCAATTGACAGCAGTACTATCAAGGCCATCAGCAGAAACGACCCAATCCTTCCTACAAGGAATTGCAGGAAGAATGCAACTGAGTCAGAGAGTTCAAGGCTAGGGTAAAATCCAAAGCTATGACTCTTCCCCAGAGGCAGGTTGTGGCCCCTGGTTCTGCAGTCACTCCATCAGCACCTCTGTACTAGGAGGGACAGACAGAGGAGGAGGCCAAAAAGTCTCCTTACTGTGAATGTACACAAATACTCTGAAAGGCTGAGGCCCATCTCCCATCGGAGAAAGATGATTTGGGATGATTGTGTTGGGCTTCGGTACACATCACCACCACCATAATGATGGATGAATCCGGCTGACCATACATAGGGGCATTGGTAGGGGGCCACCAACTGGAACTGCTTCTAGACACAGGAGCCACTGTCTCAATGCTACATCAAAAGAACCCAAAACTATCTCCGTGGTCTACAGGAAGAGCTACTTCCACCCAGACTTTTGAAGAGACTGTGGTCACCACCTACTGGTCCAAACCCATACCGATCATCATTGGTACTGTGGCAGTGGAACACTGTTTTGACCTCATGGTCTTACATCACCAAAGTATCTTGGGAATAGACTTTCTGTCACAACATGGATGTGTTTTGGATTTAGCTAATAGGCTTGTACTCCAGCTAGGAGGTCAACTCCATATGTTATTCATTTCCGACTCGCATGTGAAAACAGCAGTGGAAATCAATGACAGGGAGTATGACATCATTGTTATGCAACATCACCATGAGATGCTATCACAAATCAAACCAATCCTGGAAAGGCACAAAAAGGCCTTTGCCAAGAACAAACATGACTGTGGAAGGATGGACACCCTCATCCAAATCGCTGGTGAGGATCCACCTTGCCAAAAGCAATACCCATTCCCAACAGAAGCTGCACCCTTATTGTGGACCACTATTGATTCACTTGTCCAACAAGGAGTCATTAGGCCTTGTGTGTCCACAGTGAATTCCCCCATCTGGCCTGTGAAGAAACCCAACAACAGCTGGAGGCTCACCATTGATTATCATAGACTCAAACAAGTAACCTCTAGTTGTGCACCAACTGTGGCATCTGCCCCAAATATGTTAAAACTCCTCAAACCTGAACACAAATAGTTCAGTATGTTGGACATTTCAAATGGATTTTGGCCTCTACCCTTGGCCAGGAGAGCCAATACAGATTTGCCTTCACATCTGAAGGACATCAATACATGTGGAACTGTCTCCCACAGGGGTTCCACAATAGCCCCTCATTTTTCCATATTCACATGAAGGATGCCACACATGGCTTCTCCACACCCGAGTGTCTTCCACAATATGTAGATGACCTTCTCTTGACCACAGTTGATCTAGAGAAGCACCTGGAACTCTTAGATGAGCTCTTTACACTGCTACAGAGAGCAGGCCTCAAATGCAATCCTGCAAAGGTACAGTTATGTCAACCAGAAGTGACATTCCTGGGCCTGCGCATAACTGGAGAGGGAAGAAGCCTTGTCCTCAGTAAGGTTCAGGGCCTACAAGATCTGCCATTACCCACTGGTGTGGCAACTCTTAGACATTTCCTGGATATGGTCAATTACTCCAGGGACTTTATTTGTAATTTTGCACAGAAGGCCACCCCTCTGTATAAACTCCTGAAAAAGGATGTCCCATGGCAATGCTAAACTGATCACACCAGTGCTGTCACCTCCTTAAAGAAGGCCTTGGCCTCTGCTCCAGCAGTGGTCAACCCCAACCCAGAACTCCCCTTTCATTTGGAAACTGCCACATCTCAAACAAGCATGTTAACAGTCCTTGCTCAAAAGGCCTATGGTACCCTGTGACCTACTGCTTATGCTTCCCAGATGCACTCCATGGTAGAGCTAAAGCATTCCTTGTGTGAAAGGAACCTGCTGGCAACCTTTTGGGCTGTCAAACATTTAGCCTACATAATAAAATTCTGCCTGATCATGCTATACACCAGTCACACCCCCACCAATTTCCAAATGACCATAACAATGTGTCTAACACCAGATGCACACATTGGTCTCTACTACTGCAAGACAGAGACATCACTGTACTTCCCAACAAAATGCCCTCCATTTTGGCACATGGTCTCCTATACCCAAGAGAACCACATGAGTGTGGCCTAGAGCCACCAGTTCTACCTGAACCAGGCCCATTTCTCCCAGCAACAGAAAACATTCTGAAAGACACTGCTGTACATCGCATCTTTACAGATGGATCTTCCTCATATGATGAGGGGGGACAGATAGCAGGATTTGGTGTCTTGGTACTGGTTCCAACAGGTGACACCACTAAGGTGGCAAGGAAGTGCACAGTCAAATCATCACAGTATGCAGAACTTACAGTTGTTGCCTGTGCCTCAGAGATCATAGATGGGCCAGGAAATTAAGATACCATCCTCTTTTGTCACTCATCTTGGGAAGCACAATTCTTTGACAGAATTCCTTCCTTTCTGGAAGGTCCATGATTTTACATTCTCTGAAGGAACCCCCGTCAAGTACAGGGATTAATTCATTTCCATTGTCAGCATGGCTGAACAACGTATCTTCAAATTGTTCATTCACAAAGTGAAAGCCCACTCCAAAGCTGAACTATAACTGTACATGACTAATAATCAAGCTGATTCTTTAGCCAAAGAAGAAGCTCGAGGGAGGAACTACGGACCATGCCCTTTCCATTACAACACCTACAGTGGCTGCAAACAGAAGATGCAAAGAAGTCCCTTTGGATCTCACTGAGCTACAACTTGTGGGCCCAGAGGTAAAAGAAGTATACCAACATCTCTCAAAAGACACAGAGAAAAAAATGTTGGCAAATAACCCATTCAAGAAACATGCAGATAACCTCCATCTGTCCCAGGATCAGAAACTGATCCTCTACCACTCAGGTGATTTTAAACTCTGGGTAATTTCCAAAACACTTCGATCTGAAGTCATCTATCAGGTCCATGACACCCTTACAGGTGGGCACCAAGGGGTGGATAAGACGGTTCAAAGAGTGAAGACTGTGGGCTGACAGCCTGGTGGAACAGCCAATGTCCAGCATTATGTGGACAACTGCATTACCTGTGCCCACAACAACCCAATTCCAGGCAAGAAAAATGCCAGACTTTTGCCCCAGAGACATTCTGGCCCTTGGAATGATATCCAAATTGATTTCATTGGACCACTGCCCTGAACCCCAGAAACAACAAATTCGCACTTATGATCATTGACCTATTTTCAAAATGGGTTGAAACCTTCCTCTGTAAGGCTGCTATCGCAAAAGCCACTACCAGAATCCTGGCAGAACAGGTATTTATTGGGTGGGGCCTAAATCTCAAGGTAGATTCTAATAAAGGAACAACTTTCACAGGTGAACTCATGTAGGAAACTTCGATGTTTTGGGGAGTTAGCCAAAAGTTTCATATAGCTCATCATCATCAGTCATCAGGACAGGCAGAAAGAGCAGTCAGACACATAAAGGGAACGTTATGCAAATTTGCTACTAAAACTGGAAAAACTTGGGATACCCTGTTGCCCTTACTCTTAATGGCAATTAGAGCTATCCTATCAGCATTAACTCAATGCACACCTTTTGAGGTAATGACTGTTAAACAAATGGGATTATCAGAACATTTGATGATTGACCTTGGTGCCCCTACTGGAGACAGTGTGTGAATCTCATTCAGCAAAGTAACTTACCTACCACCCTACTTAGTGTTACCACTGTATCCTGGCAACAAGGGGGGTGTAATATGTAGTCCTGCCTGCCCTGCCATCCCATGTGGGGATCATCATTTTCTACTATGACAGACAAGGGATAATAATACCGTACACTAATGGTTTACTAACGTACTGACAGAAATTTTATATTAGGGTCTGGTTAGGAAACTACTTTTAGCTAGGAATATGTATTTGTGGTCTATAATGACATCTACTGACAAATGTGCTATTAGCAGCCTAACAGAAAATATTATATATATATATATATATATATATATATATATATATACACACACACACACACACACACACACACACACACACAATACGTACATACATATACACACACACACACATATATCGTACATACATATACACACACACACACACACACACACACACTAGCATATGGTAGTCAGCAGCAATCTAAAAAGTAGTCTACTGTTTTACAAAGTCAGGTAGTCAGCGAAATGCAACGGCAACATAATGCATCAGCCTTGGGTGCGAGACGCCCACTGTGTTAGCCAACCAAACATCGAATACAGGAAATTTACCTGCGTCTATGAGCCCGTTACTCTGGTAATGAAACGTTCTTATCTGCCCTATATAGCCCCAAGTCTATGGCCAAACCCCTTGGATTCCCAGGAGCATCACACTTTACTGTCCTCTGTAATACTTTTATTCCGCATATCTGTTACTGCATGGTGTTTTACCTTCAGGTTATATCGCTGCATTCCTGAGTGGCCGTATTCTATGATTTGTAACACCCAGGCATCAGTTGTGATCTTCCATGACTTGTCCAGGTGGAGGAAGAAGTGACCACTGACCAATGCCTCCTGAGAATCTGAACCGGGAGGGGGCTGAAAAGGAGTTAGGCTGAGGTGGCACTTGTGGGCAGGGCCACATCCCCTCCTCTGGGAGCCTTGGCAGCAGTGGCGGGAGAGGTGGGCAGTGCTGGAGCCACCCAGCACTTGACTTGGGGTCTGGTGCCCTGCTTAGGTTTATTGTAGGCCTCACGAAAGGGCACCTTCTGAAGCCCTTTCAACTTGGTATGATAAAGGGAGTGAACCGACCCAAAGTCCTGCCTGAGGCCTGCAGGTTGGAAACTGCACATCTGTCCCAAAGAGTTTATAGGCTCTGAAGGATGCATTCAAGATGGACTGCTGAAAGTGGTGAAGCCAGACACCCAAAGCCAAGAATGCTGCCAGAGACAAATGCTCACTACAACTGTCCTCGCAGAAACATCAAATGCATCACAGGCTGACTTTAAGATATGCTTGCCCACGCCGGCCCCTGCCTGAAGTGGTCTTGAGCAGCTCTTATAGCTTGGTACCCTCTGGGAAAGCCTCTGCTGCATCTTTGGCCTTTCTCCAGAGATAGTTTTGATATTAAACCATATGACCAATACAGCTGAGAACCTTCATTGCCAGGGTGACAGATGCAAATGTCCATTTGCCCATAAGGTCCAGCTTTCTGGATCCCTTGTCTGGATGGAGAGAGCTCAGATGCTTGGGACTCTTGGTCCTGTCACGGGCCGCATTAATGACCATGGAGTATACCTGAGGTTACTCCCCAAAGAATGGTTTCTCTGAGGGCATCTGGTATAATTTATGGGCCTTCCTGGGCATGGAAGGGATCATGTTCAGCCTGCACCAGGCAGCCATAGTGGCACCCTCATAAGCATCTATTAAAGGAGGAATTGTGACAAGTGGGGAGTCTGGTAACTCCAGGTACCCTGTAAAGTTCCTCATAACGATATCCTGCTCCTCTGCCTTCTAGCCCATGGCAGTCTGGAGCTGCTTCATAATGGCAATGAAGAATGGATTATCCTGGGGGGGGGGGCGACCACAGTGTATAATCTGCAGACTCCTTCTCCCCCAGAGGAAACTACAGAGGAAGAAGGGGCAGGGCTAGCGGTGTCCCCAAATTCATTCTCATTGCCCTTGTCCTCATCCCCTGGCAGTAGGGTCAGGGTGATGCTCGACACCATTGCTGTGGTCAGAAGTGGGTACCAACAGCATGTAAGAGTGCTAGCAAGGCAGCCATGGTGCCATGGGGGTGATGGCATGGGGTTAGGAACTGTAGGCCCCGGCAAAAGCCCCAGTGTTGTCTGCCCTGTTGGAAGGGCAAGATGTTGCATTACACTTCAAAAGGAAAGCAGCATGGTCTGAATGTCGATGAGAGGCATTGCTGGAGTGGGCTACAGTGGTGGCAGTGGAAACTGAAGACCCATGGCCATCACAGGGTCAGGCTGCAGTGGCAGGGAGGGCAACTGAGGGCCCAGTGCTGGCAGAACAGACTGGGGTGTCTGTGGCAGGAATGGGGAGCCTGGAATTGCCTGTGATGTAGACAGGAGAGACTGGACACCCATCACTGAGGAAGCAGCCTTGGGGGATGACAGGGGAGACTGTGACCCCGACATCAAGGCAGAGCCTGCGGCGGAGGCAGTGAACATTGCTGGGGAAGACTGAAGTCTCGAAGGCGATGGGCCAGTGCTGGCCAAGGGCAGATCATTAGAAAGGCCAGGTTGGGGGCCCAGAGGAAGGGCAAAGGGTGATGCCAGAGGAGGTATGACTCCAGCCGACGACAGACCCCAACCCACCAGGATTGGTCTGGTGGAGCTCCCCGACTGTGGGCCCACTGAGAAGAGGGGCTGGAACAGCAGGGGCTGTGAAGATGGCAGGTGTGACAGCAGGCCCAATGCCAACCCCCCCCCTCAACTGAAAGGGAGAGACAGGGACAGGGTGCTGTGAACACTGACCCTGTGGAGGAGAGAATGTGAGCTGCAGCAGAGGTCGATGCCTGAGATGGCGATGACTCTGCCGCGGCCATCGCCTTATGTGGTGTCTGCGAGTGGGCCGGGGAGGACCAGACTCAGTGTTTGTCCTTTTCCTAGTATCTGTGCTTCCGGTATGACTTGTCAGGCTGAGAGCCCAAGGACAGGGCAAGAGAGGCAGAGGAGCTTCTGGCCTGGAGCTCCTTCTCCATGGCTTTAACTTGCTGTTCCAGCAGGAATTTCTTGAGGTCCTTCTGGAGGTGTCTCCGTGTGGCCTGGCAGAACCCATGGCAGACGTTGCAGATTTTTATGTCATGGTTCAGGTCTAGGCAGCAAATACAGGTGACATGGCTGTCCTTATCATAGATTTTTCTACACTTGCAGAAACAGAAAAGCTTGGAAGGCATACACCATGAATGAAAAAAAAATCATTTTAAAATAAAGTGATGTGATAAACCAGATTGACAAAATAAAACAAAAATGTTGGCGGCTGACTGAAGTGGTGCATCTCTGAGGAGTCCGACGAGCACAGGTCAATGGCGGGAAAAGAACAGAGAAGGCTGCAGGGGCTCCCACGTATATATGTGAGTGCTGACATCATGGGCAGCCCCAGTAGACTGCTAGCTAGAAAGTTTCTGTGTGGTCCTAGTGCCTGGCAGCTACAGTTTCAAAGGTGTGGCTTGCTGCAAGAAATATCCTCAAAGCAGATCTGGGCAGTCTTGGGGGTGGGTCCCAAGGTGGTAAACTGGGTACAAAATTGGCTAATTGACAGGCGACAGAGGGTGGTGGTAACCATGACTCACTCTGGGGAGGGAAGAGTGCCCAGCGGGGTACCTCAGTGCTTAGTACTGGGACCAGTCCTCTTTAATGTCTTTGTAAGTGACACTGTAGATGGGCTGGAAGGGAAGTATGCCTCTTTGCAGATTACACCAAAATCTGCTCCAGAGGGGTGAAAAGAATGTGCAGAGACCTGAGAAAACTCAAGGAGTGGTCCAGGGTATTGCAGCAGGGTTTCAATGCAAAAAAGTGCAAAATCATGCACCTAGGGCACAGGAACCCAGGGATGGAGTATAAAATGGTGGTAGAGGTATTGACGGTCACTAAACAGGAAATGGAGCTTGGGGTAATCGGATGGCCTCAAGGTGAAGAGGCAATGTGACAAGGCAGGTACGTAGGTAGAGGCAGCATGATGCTGGGGTGCAAAGGGAGGGGTATCAACAGCAGAAGTAGACAGGTGGTGTTACCACTGAATAGACTGTTGTTGAGACCCCACTTGGAGTACTGTCTCCAGTTCTGCAGACCACATTTTAAGAAGGATACAGACAGGGTAGAGGCTGTCCAGTGAAAGGCAACTAAAATGGTGAAGAGGCTGTGTCAAAAGCCCTATGAGGAGATACTGAGGGATCTCAATAAGTACACTCCTGAAGAAAGAAGCGAGGGGGAGGATGTAATAGAGACCTACAATATCTCTCATGGGTGAATAAGGTACAGGAGAGAAAATTTTTTTAGAGGAGGGGATGTACCAGAACAAGAAGGTATGCAATGAAGCTAGAAGGGGGGGATTTAGTAGGGATGTGAGGAAGTACTTCTTCACTGAGGGTGGTGGATGCCAAAAACAGTCTTCCAGTAGAGGTGGTTGTGGGTAAAAACTGGTGGACTTTAAGCATGCATGGGATAGGTACACAGGAGTCTTGGTAGGAAAGTGGTAGGGGTGGGGAGGAGGTATCCAGAGATCAGGTAGGGTTTATGGTGACAGTGTAAGCAAGGAAAAATGAGCAGACTATGTGGGCTAAGTAGTCAGTATCTGCCACCAAATTATATGTTCCTAAGGACATTTCTTAAAATAAATAAATAAATAAATAAATAAAACATAATTAAAGAGCTACTGACGCCTCAAAGAAAACTTTAAGACACATAGTTAGGTACAATTCTACTTGCATTTAAATTGTATTTTATATATTTCTCCTTCCCATAATTACTGAAGAAATGTGTACAGATATATGATCATTGTCCCTTAGAACATAAGAAAAATGTCAGCAGATGGGGACCGTGTGATCCATCTAGTCTGCCCAAAAAGACTACCCCTCCCCCCACATTGCCTGCAACCTAACCTGTCCGCAGTGCCTATCCCATGCAAGTTTGAAATCTCTAATCGTCTTTGATGCTACCTGGTCCTGGGGCAGGCTGTTCCATGGTTCCACCTCTCTCTCCATGAAGAAGCACTTCCTAAGGTTGCTTTAGAACCTACCTCCCACCAACCTCTAACCATGACCCCTTCCCTTGTACGTGCTGCCATAGATTGCCTGCCTGAGTTGTGATTAGCCCCTTCACATACTTAAATGTTTTGATCATGTCACCTCTGTTTCTTCTTCGCTCGATGGAGTAAAATTTAACTCCGAGTCACATCTCATATGTTTCGTGGTATAGACCCTGAACTATTTTAGTAGCTCTTCTGTGCACGGTCTCCAAATGGCCAATGTCCTTTTTGGGGTGAAGTCTCCAGAACTGACCACAGTATTCTAAGGACCTGTAGAGACGCATGATAACCTCCTGCTTCCTACTAGCAATGCCCCTACTAATACAGCTGAGGATGCCATTTGCTTTCTATGCTGCCTTCTCACACCGTTTTCCTACCTTTAAGTCATCAGTGATTACTATGCACAGATCTGTGTTTCTTCGAGTTGATGTCCTCCAAGTGTATACTTGTTTCTTGGGTTCCTCCTACCTAGGTATATTACCTTACATTTTTTGACATTAAATTTTAACTGCCAAGCCCTGGACTATTCCCTTAAGAGTTCATTTTGAGTCCATCTGCCTCTATAGCTTACTCCCTACTTCATAATCCTCTGTTGTGACATCACAATCTGTTGCCATGGGAGTAACTGTGAGGTCACAAGCAGTGCTTTATGATGTATGGTAGGGAGAAAGCAGCAGGAATAGATTAACTCTTCAGGAACAAAGATCCTATTTTCATGCAAACGACCTCACTACTAAATAATGGGGGGGGGAGGAGGAATACAGAACTAATGGGAAAGACAAGCTAGACAGTGCTTAAATACTATGTTCTAATAAAGTTCTCCTGAACATGTCACCAGTTCTTTAAACTTATATTTACTTTAGAAATGGGCTCATTGTATAATCACAATAAGGCACACCAGGATGTGGGTAATTGGGTGATTATCCACTTTTAGTGTGGTTAAGTCACTCGGCTGCACCTCATCACGAGGCGTGGTTAACTCCCCCAATAACCCACACCTTTTAATGTTTTTTCCTCACCCCTCACCTGTCTCTTCCTCCCTCATGCTCCCACCCACTCCTGGACCTCTCCCATACCCATACCCTCTCTAATCCTCTCCCCATCCCTGTAATTCTGCCTAGGCTAACTCCCCCCACTTCTCTTTTCCTTTATCATGCTTCCACCTACTCCTAGTCTCTCCCAACTTTACCCTCCCCCACCCCCTCGCTCAGTTTAAACCATTACTACAGTCCTGTATCTGAGCAGGATGCTCCTGCAACCCTTACACTGTCGTGCACTGTTTACATACTCCCTTATGACCTTGTACCTTATTTGTAAATTATGCACTTTATTGTACTACTTGTAAATGATGCGTTACTGACGTTTTCTGTTTTGTATTACTGTATTATGCAATTTAATCCTGTACTTATTCCTCCCACCCACCCCGGGACACATGTGGAAACGAGCTAGTTTAAAGCGCAGTATGTCTTTCCTGGTGAAACTCTTTAAATAAATAAATTTTTTATTGTTTAATTACTGCCACTTTTAATTTACCTCCTTCCTCCTCTTATTTTAGAAGGATGTCAACCTAGGTTGGACCTACTTTGAGCCATATTAATCTCCAACTCCCATTTGAGGAGCTAGCGTGGTCCTTCCTCCAGCCCAACCCTATACATTTTCGCTGATGCCCCGTGAAAATTCCCTTTCCCAATGCTGCTGTGTGAGAGTGTTCAAGGTTGGCACTCCTGCCAGCCATCACACACCTTTGAACCTACCTCCCTGCGTACAGCCTTGCCTTGTAATCCCTTGTGGCAGGATCAGAAGACTTCTCTCGCTGGAAGATATGAGCATCCGGGTAGATGCCCGATTCTCCTTGTCCAAGTAGCTTCACTGCTATCTCAGCAACCCTGTCATGTATTATTGCTTATGCAAGTTAAAGTGTCACTTTAAACATCATCCCTGTTGGAGTCTACCCAGTCAGAACAGCATATCGTTTATGGTGCATGCAAGAAGCACACTGTAGATACAGTGAAATGAGGGCAGCTACAGGAGTAGAACAGCGAATGGCAATTACCACGACCCCTGTAGCTGTGACAGTGGGAAGGACTGAAGGGTGGAAAAAAAGTGGTGGCTGGCTGAGCTACTCCCATGGTAGAGAGGGCTAAGGCTGAGGGCAGCTTGGCCAGCATGGTGCTGGAGACCAGGGTTCTAGTTCCGGTCTCTGATCTTTTTCTGTGAGACGTGTTTTCAATATTTTTACAAGTCCCACCTCACAGTAACCCCCCACCAAAGTTTCACTTTTCCCCCACAATCTAACTCCGACTCAGAGTTGATTATTTTAGTAATGAGGTGGGGGTGGGGGGCTAAAAACATAAATTTACCATGCTGTATGGAATCTGTGGTAATGGTCCTCCGTGTGTGTTGGGGCTGTTTCCATGTGGATTTCTTTGTTTTCAGTGGGCGTTGTTATTGTAGGTGTCATTGTTGCAGCGCTGTTTTGGCTAGCGCTGTTGCGTTCACGTTTTGGACCTAGTGCCCTGTTGGAGGACTTCCAGTCTAACAAAAAAAGCTCATTTAGGGTTTGATCAGGTCAGTCTGTCTACCTATCTATGTGATGGATGTAGAAAGTCACCTCCTCTTACAACTCAACTGCACATCCCCTTTTTTATTCTTGTGCCCCCATTCTTCCCCTGGTTACCCTCTGTCCCTATGATGCCCTGGCATGTTGTGACTGCAACCTTCCTCTTCACAGTGGCTGCCTTTGCAGTTAATGTCCCTCTGAGATCAGCTGACAGGGACTGCACAATTGCGGGGCCATCAGGAGTTGGGGTGAGTTGTCAGAGACTTTTTTTTTTTTTTTAACTCAGCTTTATTTGAGAAGGTAGATACCACAGCTGCATATGAAAACACACATAAAAAACAGACTTTGGCAGCAGACAAGGACTGCTTGGCCCATCCAGTCACGCCATTTTGTCCTGCCTGTTCTGTCACTGCAAACCCTACCTTATCCCTGGTTAACACCCCCCACACACACACACTTCTCCTTTGGGCCTATCCATGCATGCATGAAGCCCATCACTGTTCTTGGCCCCTCCACTGGAAGACTGTTAAAGGCATCCACAACTTTTTCGGTGACCAAGTACTTCCTCACGTCCCTCTGAAATGTCCCCCATCAAGCCTCACTGCATGCCCTCTTCTTCTCGTGCATCTCCTCTTCTAAAAAATACTCCCCTACTGTACCTTATTCACCCCTGTGAGGTACTTACGGGTCTCTATTATATCTCCATCTCCCGCCTCACTTCCAAGGTGTACATATTGAGATCCCCCCCGTCTCTCTTTCTCGGGCTTACTATGCAGCCCCTTTACCAATTTAGATGCCCTCCTCTGGACAGCATCTACCCTGTCTGTCCTTCCTGATAGGTCATCTCCAGAACAGGGCAAAGTACTCTGGTGGGGTCTCACCAGTGAGGAATATAGTGATAACACCATCTCTTTCCTTCTGCTGGTGATACCCCCACATACACCCCAACATCCCGCTGGCCCTGCCTACTGCCCTGTCACAATGCCTTGCCACGCTTAGGTCATCAGAGATGATAACCCCAATTCATTTTTCTGTTAAAAGACCCTCAATACTTCCTGCCCCATTTTATACACTGCCCCTAGGTTTCTGTGCCCTAGGTGCATGGTTTTGCACTTTTCTGCACTGAAACCAGCTGCCATACCCTTGACCACTCCTCTTGTTTTGTCATTTCTAAAGTCATTCTCTCCACCTTCTCTGGAGTATCTATCCTACTGCAAATTTTGGTGTCATCCGCAATGAGGCATACCTTCCCGTTCTGCTTCTCTGCAATGTCATTTATAAAGACATGAAAGAGGACGGGTCCCAGTACTGAGCCCTGAGGCACTAGCCACTCTCCCCTCATTAGTGTCTCGTTTACCACCACCTCTGTCCCCCATCCATCAACCAGTTCCATACCCAATTTACCACCTTGGGTCCCACTCCAAAACTGTCCAGTTTCCTTATAAACCTTGTGGTACAGTGTTGAAGGCCTTGCTGAAGTCTAATTAGGCCATATCCACCGCCCACCCTGATCTATCTCCTTGGTTACCCAGTCGAAGTAATTGATCAGTCATCTGACATGACCTCCTCATTGCAAATCTGTGCTGCCTTGGGTCTTGTAACCTACTAGATTCAAGATAACCCACTAGCCATTTTTTTTTAGAAAGTGTCTCCATTTACTTCCCCACCAATGACGTCAGACTGAAAGGCTCTTAGCTGCCAGCCTGCTCTCTGCTGCCACTTTAATGAAGTGTGTCTACAGTGCCCTCCTCATGTCCTCTGGAATCACTCACGTTTCCAGTGAGTTGTTAAATAGGGCTGTCAGAGGTGCAGCAAGTACTTCTCTGAGCTGCAACACTCTTGGGTGCATCTCGTCTGGCCCCATAGTCATGTGATTCCCAAGTCCTCTCAGGACTCTTTCCTCTGTGTATGGACTTATGTCTCCCTCCCTCCCCAAAGTGTTCCTGCTGCTTCTATGTGGTCCATCCCCACCCTTCCACTTCTAAGACCGAGCAGAAGTATCTGTTCAGGATCTCTTTTTCCTGATTCTCCTCTGCACAGTCTCCGCTGCCCTTCTTAACCTCAAAATCCCTCCCCTTGTCTTCCTCTTTTCACTTATGTATCTAAAAAAGATCTTGTCCCCTTCAGTTACTCCTTTGTCTCTCCTCTCCTTTCCTACACATTGCACTCCTAATCGCCTTCCCTGCATCCCTTTGCTTTTTCTGTAATACCTCCATATCTTCTTCACTCTGTATTTCCTTGTACCGCCAGAATGCCACCCTTTTAGCCTTTACCTTCACTGCCACTTCCCTTGAGTATCACAGTGTTTTTTTTTCCCTCCTGTTTCTGCAGAGTCCTTTTGTGAAGAGGTTTTCTGCCTTCTCTATGCCATCCCTTAATTTGGCCCACTGTTCCCACACACCACCCAGGCAACACCCGCCCCGGCTAGATCATCTCAAATGTATTCACCCATTTTTATGTTTTTCAATCTGCTATCCTGAAATCCAGCACCCTCATCCTTGTGTGGTTTGTTTTTCCACTGTCCTTATGTTGAACCACACAGTACTGTGAACGTTGGTCCCCAGGTGGCATCCCACCTTGACGTATGTAATACTGTCTCAGTTTGTGAGCAGTTGGTCCAGTACTGCCCCTTCTTGAGTGGACTCTCTGACTAGCTGCCTGCAAAACACCTCCTGCAGGGAGTCTAGGACTGTCCTGCTTCTAGTCAATCCTGTATCTGGGAAGCTTCAATCTACATCCGGCAACCTGAAGCCCCCCCACCAGCAGCACCTCCCCCTTTTCAGGGGGCTGGAGGCAGCATAGCATAGTGGTTAAGGGCACTGAGCTGCAAACCTGAAGACCTGGGTTTGAATCCCATCAGCCCCAACTTGCATACTCCTCATCCTTCCTGAACTCAGTGTAACCTGGTACTGGCCATATCCCAGTCATGGCTCATTGTGTACCACAACTCAGTAATAGCCACAAGATCCAGGTCTGCCTATGCCATGATGGCTTTCATGTCTGGAATTTTATTTCCAGGATTCCTTGCATTGGCACACATGACTCTCCACACCTTGCTCCCACTCTGCCTTCAGCTACCCTCTTTCTGCTTTGTTGCCAGGATACTTCCTTCCCTCTCTCCCCGTCCCCCCTCACTACCCTCTTTGTGCCTTGCATCCTCACCACCTCCCTTCCACCTCCTCTGTTCTTGTCCCCTACTATGCTTCCAAAACTAGATAGTATTCATCATTCCTGGTTAGGGAGGCCCATGTTTAAGTCCATATAGTGATGTAAAAGAAAGCTGCTTGTATGGGGAGCAAGAAAGAGGAGTTAATTACCAGCAACAGTAGATCTTTGACAGAATCTCCTCCATCTGGCCATACTTTTGGAATTGTATGCTACTGGCATCAGAACCACTTGGAAACATTTTGCTAGCTGGGGGGCTGCCTATGACGATGTGCAATGCTGGCATCTACAAGACGTGGGTGGTCTGACTGCTGCTTAGTCCCCTGCCAGAGAAAAGCTCGGAAAGCCTCATACCATGTGGAACCAGGAGACCAGACCAGTGCCAGGCACACAAGAAGAGGCATGGCACTGGACAATAAGTATAAGGCATTTATGGACACCTGCAGACAAGGCAGTGCACAAATGGCAGCAAAGATCTCAGTAAATGAGAAAGGGGGAAGGAGGGTGGGTGCGCTGTGGCCCAATGAAAGATTCTCTCGAGCATCTACTGTTACTGGTAAGTAACTGCACTGTCTTCATCGAGGATATCTCCTCCATTAAGCCATATGTCTGGAATGATTCCCAAGCAATAGATAAGGTACCCAGGGAGAATGGCAAAGCTTGATATGTAACAACCCAGGAAGATAACAAAAACGGTTATGTAATTAGGACAGACCACCTTGCAGAACAACAAGACCAAAGCCAGCACATCTCTGTATGGCAATGTCTACACTGTACTGCTTAGCGAAAGTATGCAGAGTGCTTCATGTGGCAGTAACATGTATGTCAGCAGCAGAAACAGTCTGAAAGCAGGCAACAGAAGTGGCCATAACACAAGTCGAGTGGCCACGCACGGCATGTGGACGCTCCCTACTGCACTTCCTTAACAAAATGCAATACAGTAGCCAGCTATTTGGACAGGCACAGTTTACTGAAAGATGCACCCTCTTTTCCTGAGGTGAACAAGACAAAGAGCTAAGAGGACGTTTTTTAGTCCTAAGTGTGGTCGAGATAGAAACGCAGTATTCTATTTATTTTTATTTATTTATTTACGTTTTCGGAAACAACCTTTGAGTGAGAGACTTGTGAGTGCTTGGTGGTGGGAAAAAGTCATGACCTTCATCTTTTTGTACTTTAAGACAAGTCACAGGTTGGCAAACCATTGTTCAGCCTCAGAGAAGGAGGTCTGGAGCAATTGCTGGAGTATGCAGGGATTCTGTGTACATCAATTGTATGTAGCAATGCCTCACCCCTGTTAGATGTGCAGGATAATACACAGAAAAGCTCATTGTCTGATTCAAGTGAAATCAGATACTTTAAAGGAAACCTACACCCTCATATCATGTAAATTTTGTTTCCATGCCAACAGACAACTCTTTTCCTGTGCTGTTAGGACTGTATGCATTTGCTTCAAGGGGCACTGTCAGCTTTTGCAGTCATTTAAGTGCCCTTGTATTTCTGTGCCTGTACTACAGAGCTTCACTTACAGTTTGCTCAGATTGTGTGCACAGTCCATAACATGCCTTTTTATTTGTATTTTTAGTAAAAAGTGACAATCAGTTGTCCCAACCGAAATACAACAGTCCACTCTCTACCATGCGTCCCTGACATTGAGAGGACAGTGAATGATGTGGACTCGTGCATGGAGGTGGTGGCCGATTTGGGAGGGGTATAAAACAACATAAAAACAACATCCAGGCTAAATACTATTGCCTATACTGACTTCTGTAATCTAATTCCTTTAAAAAAACGAGGGCTACTTTCTAAATAATTCATAAGTAATACAAATTATTTAGAAAGTAGCCCTCATTTAAAAAAAAAAAAAAATTAGATTACAGAAGTCAGTATAGGCAATAGTATTCAGCCTGAATGTTGTTTTATACCCCTCCCGAATCGACCACTGCCTCCATGTATGAGTCCACTCATTTACTGTCCTCTCAATGTAGGGAGCAGACCGCGGTATTTTGATCAGGACAACCGACTGTCACTTTTTACCAAAAATACAAATAAAAAAGGCACGCTATGGACTGCGCACTCAATCTGAGCAAACTGTGAGTGAAGCTCTGTAGTACAGGCGTAGAAATACAAGGGCACTTAAATGGCTGTAAAAGCTGACAGTGTCCCTTTTAGTTTGTTTTCACTGCTCATGGTAGACCCCTGTGACTACCTTGGAGGTCTCCATTTTCTGGTTGCTGAAATCTCATTGTCCATGAGAGCTGCATTAGCATATAACAGCATGATGTCTGATCACTCATTTATACCATGTATCTCTATGCTGAAAGAACAAATACCCTACACAATATCTCTGGAAACACAAACTGAATGTAGTTTAAAGAGAAAATCCTGCATTACAACTCAGATAGCTTGCAAAGCTAACTGCAGGTAAATGTGATATTTCACACCTTCCTGCAACTTTCTTTGAAGGCTAATTAAGAAGACAAGCATAGGGTGGAGTCTAAAGAGTGATTACACATCATGTTCTCACATGCCAAAACAACTCTCAGGGACAATGAGATTTCAACAACCAGCCAATGGAGACCCCCAGGACAGTTACAGGGCTTAATATCAAGTATGAAAACGAACTAAAGCAATTGCATACATCTCCAACAGCTACATGAAAAGAGTTGCCTGTTGACATGTGTAACCCCCTTACAAATGGGGGTTCCCGAAAAGTCTTTCTTGAGCTTGCCTAAACGCTCACTGCCAGGCTGGTGTCCTGTGTTTTAGCAGTTTAAACGTTATTGCCAGAGAGTGCCTGTATGGCCCCTGTGTACTGTCTCTTTATGGGCTGTCTAGATTGCAGTTATAATTATCTGGGAGGGCGCTGAGTGTTTCTGTGCTCGAGTCCTGCCCCGGCTGTCAGATAACTGCTCCGTTCTGCCATCACTACTTGTGCAAAGGGAACTCTGTTACAAGATATACTTGTTTGCTGAATATCTGTTAGCATCGTAAACATATTGTAGTTTGTCTAACCTGCCTTCTTTGCAGCATGGACAGTTCTGTTTATCTCCACCATCTTGGTCCTGGACTGCCGAAATGGGCCAATCAGTACCTTTGGGGACTTTAAAATGGAGCCTGTCCCCAGGGGGTCTTGTGGGAGCAAAATTCTGTAGGAATTGTAGTTTTGGGCTTTTGGCACCTAAATGAACCTGGAGAAGGAGCCCCTGTTGCGACTGACAGAGGAATTAGCCAACCAAACCTTTTGGATGCTGGGGAAAGTCCCAGGCTGCTTGCAGCTAGCTTCAGGTCTGAGTTGGGAAGTGAAGGAGTAACAGCTCGAGATATTCGAGCAGCAATCCTGCGTGGATTCGCGTGGGAGAACTCTGAAAGGGCTGTGTTTTGGCCTGCCTGTCTGCCTGCTGTCCCTGAAAGGGAAAACAGAGTTGATTCAGACTGAATCCCAAGTTGTGAGAACGATTAAAGCCACTCGACTGTGACCAGGCTTTAACCTGAAGAATGTGATCGGCCTGTCAGGACTTCCAGCCACCTCTGAACTCCCGGATTATGCAGAGACTCTAATTGTAACTGGGGAGCCATTTGCCTGCTACAGTGGAATTTCCTTACATGTAAATGTGCTGTGTGCTGATAATGGGTCGTGATTTGGTTCCCCTCTGTGTGTCTGAACTGTGTTAGCTTGCTGGAGGCTGCATCCAGCTCCATGGACTGAATCCGTATTCACCTCCGTTTGGCCTGGACCTTGCCACACTGGCCCAGCAGAAATACCTGCTACACAGAGAAAGCCATCCACGAGAGACCTGCCTGGGGATCAGCCCCTGCTCAACGCCTTAAACAGGAATGACGCTTCGGTGATTCGTGTGGACCCTGCTTCTCCTGGCACTCCAGCTCAACAGCCTGCAGTCTCGATTTCGTCCTGCCTGTGTCCAGTATTGGGTATCGTGAGTAAACATCAGGGTAGCTCCCTGCAACAACAGCTAAATCTAAAGTGTTGTCATCTGATTGTCTTGTTCTATTTTCCTTCACGAACTGAGCCCTCCGGCTCCAGATTACAAATAGTGTGTTGTGCATGTTGCTTTCTTCCATCACAGAGCCCCACCCAGCTGCGACACCGGTCTAGCCCGGGCAACATTCCTGGCTAGCCCACAGTCTTCCTACCTGGGTACCCAGAGTGTGTGACTGTGTAGGGACTCTGAAGTGCATGCATAACTGCCTGACTGATATAGCCTTTAAGCAAATCAAACTGATTACGCCCCTTCCTTGTTCAAGTCCCCTGAATAAACCAGATCTAACTCTTTTTGCATTTTACTTGACTGTGGCTTCCAGTTTGTGCCAAAAGTACTGTACTGTTGCTATTTGCTGTGCATAATCTTGTTTTACAGGGGGTCCCCAGGGTCGAGCTAGAGGAACCAGCCCTGGTGGTAAGTGCAAACCGTGTGGGTAACTTCCTGGTGAATAAGGGTCATTGTGAAAGTGATTATTGTGTATTGTTTATGCCACTAGAAGGGAAAGAGGGTTACAGTGTCCCGGAGGGCTGTGCCCAGGTTAGCTTGACTACCAACAACCCTGACTTCGGGTGGAGGCACCCGTTTCAGTACCCAGGCCCCTTAACCTGCAACTAGCCACGCAGGCAGGGGTAGTAGCATTTGGGATATCACCACCTAGGGGTTACACATGGAAACAAATAAAATTTACAAGACATGAGGGTGTAGTTTTCCTTTAAGTAAAAACCATGGATTAGTGCACAAGGACGCTGTCCTTTTGGAAAATCAGGTATGGAGGTACAAGCATGACAGCTTAGAGCTTGGAAATCCTCCAAGAAGAAGTTATGGTGACCACAAATACTGCCTTCTGTGGAAGGAAGTGCATTTCACAAGCTGTGGCAGGCTCTAATGGAGCCAGAGTCAATTGTTCAAGTACAACATTAAGGTTCCCTTGGCAGAACCAGTTTATGAATCGGGGGACAAGTACAAAGTACCCTTTAGGAATGTACAGGACACTTCCAGCTGTGCCACCATTACCCACCAATAGGGGCATGAAAAGCCAAAAGGGTGGTGAACTGTACCTTAATAGACAAGTAATGTAGACTGGAGTCAGATAGAGACAGGAGGTAGGCCAGTACAGTATTTACAGGACACGTAAATGGGTCCTCTGAACAGAAAACACACCATATGGAGAAATACTTCCATTTCAAATAAGTGTGTCTTGTGAAAGGCTTCCTAGCTGCAAGCAAGACATCAGCCACCTGGGGGGAAACCCCAAAATGGGCAATGGCTATGTCTTCAGGAGCCAGGCATGCAGAGGCGGGGACTGCAGGTCCAGATGGACTAGGGACCCCGGAGTCTGCAACAGTAGGCTGCGACAAAGGGGAAGCTGAACAGGAGGTTCTGCAGAAGCAGAAACCAGATCTGGCAATGCCAGAAGGAAGCCACCAGTATTAGGATGGTATCCTCCACCCACAGTGTGTGCAGAGCCCTCTGAATGAGAAGGATCAGTGGAAAGATGGAAAGGAACCTCCTTTCTAGGAGAGGGATAATGCAGCTTGCCAAAATGTCCATGCCCTGAAGTGACTGAGCAGAAGTACATCAGTTTTGTGTTGTGTGGGGATGCAAAAAAGGTCCAACTCTGGATGACCCCATCTTATGAACAGGCCATTTACTACAGAGGTTAGCAGTTCTCATTCGTGTACTAGGAATCTCATTCATGTACTAGGGGCTGAGACCTGCTGAGCCTGTCTGCCAAGATATTTTGTACACCAGGAAGAAACATGGCCAATAGCTGTAGGCTGTGAGACATCGCCTCAGTACCAAACTCTCCTCGTTTCCCTGCACAGGGGATAAGAGTGAGTTGTCCCTTGCTTGTTCACGCACTGCATGACACTGACATTGCCTGTCTATAGCAATAAGGGACCAAGACTGAAGTGTTCTATGAAGGCTTGAAGACCAAGCAGATCAACCCACATCTCCAGAACATTGATGTGGAGATCTGAGATCAGGTTGGTTCACAGCCCCTAGGTCTGAAAATGACCTAGATGGGCACCTCATCCTGACCTTGGGGCATCCATTATAAGGATCTGCACCGGAGTCGGGGAGAAGAAGTTAACGTCCTGCAGCAGGTGCAGGTGGTCCATCCATCATATCAGGGCACTGGGAAATGGATCCACCCGACATTTAAAACCATATGTAGTGTTCTACTGTTTCATTATTTGTGTAAAACCAGAGAAATTGTTATGTATATCATGTGCATTATTAACTTTTAATTGTCACTGTCTGAATTTTGTAAAGGCATATGTGCTGAACAATAAAACATTTTTGTACCTTTGGGAAGAGGAGACATGACAAGAATCATCTGTTCTGGATCATCCATCAACTTGATCTCACTGTACCCTAAATATCCACTGCAGTATGTGCATATGGAGGCCGGCAAAGAGGAATATCAAAGTGGCAGCTGCTATAAGTCCCAGGAGATGAAGCATTATCCAGGTGGACAAACAAACAGTGACTTCTGTGTACCCACTGGGCTTGGTTAATCAGGGCCTCGGCCCTGGCTGTAGGCAAAAATGCACTGCCCATCGCCGTGTCCAGCATTGCACTAATGTACATGGAGACATGGACTGAGAACCCATACAAATTTCAGTACGTTGACCGTAACACCCAGTTCCTCACTCAATTATTTCATTCTGGACAATGTGTGCTGAACCACTTCACTGGACGGACCCTTCAGGAGCCAGTCACCCAGATATGGGAAGACACAAAGCCCTTCCCTCTGAAGGGCAGCTGCCACAACCACGAAGCATGTGATAAATACCCATGGTGCAGAGGACAAGCTAACGGGCAAGACTTGGAGCTGGATAATGGCTGCCCTCCACTTAAAGTGGAGGTACTGCCTGTGTCAGTTTTGGATCCAAACAATCTTGAGTACTGATTATACTTTTCTCAGAAGGGACAAGTGACCTGGAGGATAATGAGGAGGTGGAGGATGAACTGGAGGATTGGACAGCAACTCCAAAGCATGCTCTTTTCCACCATTTCCTGGACCCACTTGTCTGTAGTGAGCTCCCTCCATTTAGACAAATGAAGGGAGATTCCCCCCCCACTTATACCCCTGAAGGCAACAGTGGAGGGGGAAGAAGAGAAGAGTCAGAAGGTACAGGGGTGGTGGGGCTGCCTGGACCAACACCTTTGGATGCCTTGGAATGGGCACAAGGTGTGGGGGGACCCAGAAAGGGACCATCTCCATGACCACGGTACCGCTGATAGTAGCCACGGCCAGGTAGTTTAAGAAAAAGGCCTCTATCACGCCTCCTGGTAGGTTGAGGGTTCAGAGATTTGACAGATCGTAGTGTCATTTTGCATGACTGAAGCTCCTTGAGGACACTGTCAACATCCATCCCCAACAGCAATGATCCCCTAAAAGGAGCATTCAGCACAGCTTGTCATAAGTCAGTAGGAAGTTTAATCCAGCCACACTGAGCCAGGAGTATCTCCAAAGGCAGATACTGGAGGAAGCAGCGTCGGAGGCATCATATGTAGAGCTCAAAAGATGCTTTCCAGTATCAATATTAGCTAAAGCAGCCTTAAGCAGTTCAGACCTGGCAGGACTATCAGGCGGAGCTTGAACAGTAGTCATAGTTGAGGTAGATTTCCACAGGCTATTCTGATATTTTATCATGGATGTCTGGTAATTTGCAGTTCTTAGGCCCAAAGATATAGTGGCATAAGTTATTTTGCCTGTAACATCCAGCTTCCTGCATTCCTTGTCAGGATGCAAAGTACTCATGTGTCTAGGAGTCCTAGAGCGATCACGAGCAGCCACGATTACCACAGAATCAGTTTCAGGCTGGGAAGCACAACACAACTTAACAGATGGAGTAGGGTAATCTTTATTAGCCTTTCTAGGTACTGCAGGCAAGGTATTAGGCCTATGCCAGGCAGCAAAGGTAGCGTCCTCTAATGCAAAATACACAGGAAGCACCACAATAGTAGGTGCTGCTGTAACCTCCAAAAACTCCATTAAATTTATTTTTTTGGAGTTTTCTTCATCCTCAAAGCACATGACATCCTGGATTTGTCTGAGCAAAGTATGGAATGAAGGATTCCCTGGAGGAGACCTGGAGTTATATACCACAGAGTCCTCAATGCAACAGCAGAGTGTGGAATTAGAAGGCAGCCACCCCCCCAATAGGGATCTTCATCCTCCCCTCATCCCTCAAATCATCCTCTGGGTTTACAAGATCAGGATTATATTCCACCATGTCACCATCTGGAATGATGACAGGGGAAATCGACGGAGGTGATGGCTGTGATGGAGAAACAGAAGGTGTGCTTCCATGTCCCATCAACAACAACAGTACCGATTGGGGAGGCCCAGTCGATGGGACTGCATGTACAACTGGTACTGACAGGAACAGGCAAAGTAACATTTCAGAAAACAATGCCAGCACAGCCTGGGAGTCGATAATGCCCAGTAGAAGGTTTGTGATTACTGGTGTCACTGGGACAGAACCCGACGACAGAGGTAGCATAACATCCATAGTAGCAGCGACACAGCCAAGCCCCGACCTTGTTATCTCAAGGATGGTCCGGGGAGGCTGTAGTCGATGCTGCCAGAGAGGTTGACGTTGAGGACTTATCCTCCTTTAATGGAGATCTTGACCTCACTGGTGAAGCAGTTTTCTCTCTCTATAGTTGTGGTGCCGGCTAGAAGAGGAAGGCTTCAATGAGGATTTGTCTTTTTCCTTACTTTTCCCTGACGCATTCGCCAACCACTGGGGGAGTTTCCTTCCTGGCAGTGGCCGGATGTGAATGAGAAGCCTGTATAGAGCCCATGGCCGTGGCTTGAACTTCCATGGCCTTGATGGAGATTAAGGTTTCTACGGCCTTCCTTCGGCATCTCCTTGTGGCCTGGTTGAATCCCTTGGGGAACTTGCAGGCCCCGATGTTGTGGGACAGCCCCAAACAGCAAACACAAACAGTGTGGGTGACTTCCTTATAAAGCTTATAACCACAGATACAAATCTTAAATAAAGGTTCTTTTGACAGGGACAATGTTGAGAAATATGGGGAAAAAGAAAGAAAATAAACCAAAGAAACAATGGCATTGTTTCTCTTCATGGTCTGGTGAAGCTGTCGATGGTGGGAGAAAGAACGGAGGAGCAATGGTGCCACCCAAGTTTTAGTTTTTTAGTTTAGTTTATTCAACACACACTGCAGCCAAAACCCCAAAGGAGTTACTTCTAATTTAGACGCACCACACCACATTAGCAAAAATGATACATAGAAAAATTAACATACCACTAAATACACAAAAGACATATACATTTTTAAAACATACTATTATAACACATACATATTCTTCATAACATCAGTCAGTACAGTATTTTCAAAACACACAACCTAACACATTGGTTAAAACGAACTCATCTAAAAAACGTATAAAAAAGGATGATTTGTACTTCTTTGTTCTAAAAATTGTTTTTCGCCATCTAACCTGCTTCCTTAAACCATACACAGCCACACCTTTTGGTGGCAACCGGGAGTGCAACTTGTGCTGGGGAAGCGCAAATCTCCACTAACAATTGCTTTGCCAATTTATTTCTCCTTTCATCTATAGGCCCCAATGTTGCCCATCATCACTGGCAGCCCCCACATAGCATGGGTGTAGCCAGGCATACTCCAAGTACTCCATGGTGTACAATTTTATTTAAGGGGGTAGCAAATAGACTCTGAACTGCTTTCTTTTTGTATGAAAACTAACAAAGAAAATGCTGAACCTTTCTGAAATTTTATTCATAGGAGTCGAAACTAGAAGGACTGGTCACTGTCATTGCATCTCAAGGACAATACAACTTTACAGGCTCTGGGCTGGTATGTGGCTGTCTTAGGGAGCAATGCATGGCATTTGCATTACCCATGCATGGGGGGGAGTAGCACATCAGCACACCCTAACGGGGTGGGGGGGTAGCAGTGCGTCCACTTGGTGTGCAGATCTGAAATCCCTGGCTACACCCCTGCCACGTAGCAAAACGTTTCCAAGTGGTGTTCATGCCAACAGCTTACAGCGCCAAAGATATGGCCCAAAGGAGAAGAGATCCACAATGAAGATCAACAATAGTGTACAACTCTGTTAGAACTAAAACTATAAACACAAACATTAAAAAAATTAAAGAAAGAAAACCTTCCTTTTTGGATGTCTATCACAAATTAAGAAAAAAACCTACATCATTATAAAGTGTTCTGTTGTAGTGCCATATACTCCTGAGCTCTACATTCCACTTGCATGTTTTCTGTAAAGGAGGGAAAAGGGGGTGGGGTAACCTAGATCATCTTCCCCACAAACCCAACTAGTCTTAAAGGAGAACAACCAGTGCTAAGAACCCCCCACTCAAGTGTGTGGGCTGGTCCCAGTTTGCGCTTTGTGAGCAAAATATATTTTTTTCTTTAATACACTTGCTGTTTACTGCTGTATAGTAGATTGTATCAGGCTGTTTCTGTTGACTTGCAAGCTGACATTTTCTGTAACTACAAATCCCAGAATCTCCTCCAGCGGACATCACAGGAATGCTGCAGCAGTGAGAGATTCAATAGCCTGCAGTGCATGTTAGAGCTTTTATAAGCTCCAATCAGTTGTTTGTCTGCCATGCTGTTCTCATGGGGCTAAGTACAGTCCTCTGTGACTGTACTTAGCCCAGGGAGGCCAGCAGGACCAGCATACAAAGGATCAGAGCTGAGAAGAACTCTGATATGCATTGCAGGCTACTGAATCTCTCACTGCTGCAGCTCTCTTCTGGTGTCTCAGCTGTAGTGGATTTTTGGATTTGTAGTTACTGAAAATTTCAGCTTGGAAGTCATCAGAATCAGTCTGATACAATCTACTGTACTGTTGTAAAAAAATAAACATAAACAAATGTTTTTACATACAAAGTGCAAATTGGGACCAGCTCCACACCTGGGTGTGGGGCTCTCAGTGCTGACTGTTCCTCTTTAAGAATGATGTTACGATTCATAATCTCTTACATTCAATCAGATTTGCTTTGGCTGTTTTTTCTCTCAAAAAGTTTGTTTTATGGGGTCAAACGATGGCCCAGCAGAAGTGCAATGTGCTCCCATACTGGTGACCCAGTTTTAGTAGTAGACTCAAGGAGCTGGTATCCGTTGGGGCCAGGGCTGTGCAGCGCTGCCGAGCACAGTGCGAATCAGACTGGGGGAGGGAAAGACGATAGATGTCTGGGTTCCAGCATCACCACATTCCCTCTCTGTGGGCCAGAGAGCCTGTCCCCCCTGTGAGGGGCATGCTCATACACAGTGCACTGTGTTGTCCATGGCCGGAGACATGGCATGGCTCAATGCAGGCGAAGTGGGAGGGAGTCAACATGCAGATAAAAACTATGCCGTCATCACAATGATGGCTGGTGCTCGCTGAGTCCGTTACCATGCAACATAATGTCAAGGAGGCGATGGCTAGTGGAGGTCGGGGTTACAGTGGTCACCACGGGGAGTTTCTGCCAGAGGACTGGGCGTGGATGGTGATTGCTTTTTTTTATATAGCTTTTTGTCCAACAGTGACATCTACCCAGCATTCAGCTCAGGGCTTATTACCAGCGACCAACCAACCATGTCAGTTGCTACCCTCGCTGACCTCCAAGTGTTTGTTGGGGGATTGCCACAGTGCAGGGCCAAAGAGTGCTAGCAGATAAAGCAGAGCTAGGCTTTTTTGTTTTCTGCTGTGTTTTTGCCCAAGTATCACTAGTTCTCCAGGGGCAGCGTGTTCCACCAATGTGCAGAGACATATAAAGTGACAAGAGTGCCAGCAACTGAGGGAACCTTGAAGAACAAAATGTACAATTTTCTAAAGGTTTTAGGCACATGAATTCCAGACCTACTGTATGCGGAAGATTTAGTCATCCCATCCTTTTCTGAAATTGGCCTCCAGGGGAAACTAGCCAGATTAGCTATGATCTCAGATTAGACCCTAGACCGACCTTGTGGTCATCACACTCCATTAGATTCACCTTGGAAAAGTCTACCAAAAAAGAAGTAGTCGAAGACAAATGTGGGTCTACACTGTATAGAGGAGCTGCGAAGGAGGAGACCCGATGCTTCTAGCGGAAAGGAAGATCTGATGTCATGGGGCGGTGCCGAGGACGACACGGAGGAGCTTCGCTTGAAGACCTTCTGGCAAGATTTAAAGGGAAAGGAAGAGCTGCCTGAGTGTGGATAGTGCAGAATATCCATGTTCCTAGAACTTATGGTTACCCTAGACCAATCCACAATCATAATACTTGCACCTAACATAGAAACATAGAAGTTGACAGCAGATAAGGACCGCAAGGCCCATCCAGTCTGCCCATTTCTTTTTCTACCTTATAAATGTGCCATCGGCCTTTGCTCTGTCAGTGACCTATCTATTCATAGTCATTTGTATTGCTCCCTTATGCCTATCCCATGCCTGTTTGAAGCCCTGCACTGTATTCATAGCCACCACTTCTTGTGGTAAGCCATTCCATGCATCTACCACCCTTTCTGTGAAAAGAATTTCCTCACATTCCCCTTAATCGGCCTCCCTCTAATCTCATGCTGTGTCCTCTTGTCCTGCTATTTTTCTTACATTTAAACATGTTAGACTCTTTCACCTTGTTTATGCCCTTAAGGTGTTTAAATGTCTCGATCATATCACCTCTCTCCTCCTTTGCTCAAGGGTATACATATTGAGCTCCGTTAATCTGTCCTCATATGTCTTCTGATGCAGTCCCTGCACCATTTTGGTTGCCCTTCTCTGGACTGCCTCAATTTGATTAATGTCCTTGTGAAGGTGTGGCCTCCAATACTGCACGCAGTACTCCAGATGGGGCCTAACCAATGTCTTGTACAGAGGGATTATTACCTCCTCTTACGACTTGTGATACCCTACTAATACACCCTAACACCCCCTAGCCTTACCTACTGCTTTAGAGGTCTGCTTGGATGATTTTAGGTCATCAGTGATGATGATGCCCAAGTCTCTTTCTTCCTTTGTGACTGCTAGCAACTCCCCTCCCAGCCTATAAGTGGCTTCAGGGTTTCTCTTCCCTATGTGCATGATTTTGCACTTCTTTGCATTAAATCCCAGTTGCCACTCTTCTGACCATTCTGCTAGTTTATCCAGATCTCTTCTCATTCTGCCCACCCTTCTGGATCATCTACTCTGTTGCAGATCTTGGTGTCATCTGCAAACAGACAAGCCTTACCCTCTAGTCCATCTGCGAGGTCACTAATGAAGATGTTGAATAGGACTGGCCCCAGGACTGATCCCTGAGGTACCCACTTGTGACTTGCATCTCTTCTGACTGTATACCATTTACCACCACTCTCTGTTTTCTGCCAGTCAACCAGTTTTCCACCCAGTTGACCAACTTCTGACCCACCTCGAGCCTACCTAGCTTATTTATCAATCTTCTATGTGGAACAGTGTCAAAAGCTTTGCTGAAGTCAAGGTAGGCAACATCAACTGCTCCCTTGGTCCACCACTCTGGCTACCCAGTCAAAGAAATCTATGAGATTAGTTTGACAGGACCTTCCTTTTGTAAACCCATGCTGTCTTGGATCCTGTGCCCCTATGGATTCCAGGTGTTGCACTATCCTTTCCTTAAGGAGTGCCTCCATAATCTTGACCACTACTGAGGTAAGACTGACCAGTCTGTAGTTCCCCGCCTCCTCCCTGCACCTAAAACGTTATTTCATTCCTGGTAATAAATAATGCAAAATTAGAGCAGGTATCTGCAGTTTGTTACTTGGGACTTTTTATTCTCTGAAAATAATACATGGATCATGAATATTAATGCCCCCAAACAGTCCTTTCAAGTGTTCAAGCAGGAAATCAATGCCCGGTTTTAGATGGGGCAGGTGTTTGTGGGTGGGAAGCTGAGAAAAAATGGTCAGCTCAGCCCCACCGGTACCTGTAGAATAAATGCCCAAATGCGCAGGTTTACATCTATTCTGGTGCTTAAACAATAGCCCCCTCTTTAAGCTTACCTCTCTAGAAGGTAAACTGTCCTTTTAACAGAACTTACAAGTTGCATGGTTTAAGAGAGGAAGGGATTGCAGTTTTGCTCCCAGGGGCTGTCCCTCTGATCCCCTTCCCTCTTCCTGGTGCGCTGGACCATCCCCACACTCAGACGTTTTGTAATGTTTGAGGATTAGCATGGTGACAGGCTCCACTGAAATCAATGGGGGCATTTTCTAAACTTTTTTAAATATTTTCCAAGTTTGTTTCATTTGAACTGAAGCCCTAGCTCAACCAATAAGAAACTACTAGTTGAATGGTGGCTTTGATTCTCTTTAAAACATTTGTGCCGGCGCATATGTCCCTCACGACTTAGCCCCTCATTCGCATCATCAGTGGGCTGGCTGCCAGGGCGGACACTGGGAGTACTAGCACGCTGGCATCGTGGGCATGGGGTTGAAATTAAGTTTTGCAGTCATTAGCCACAGGGCTAGTGACTGGGAAGATCCACTAGCCTCACAGATGTTTTTCACAGGCCCAGCTGGTGTACTTTTTCAAATGTTACCTTCTCCAGTACAAAGTCTAGAGGGCTAATTAAAGGAAACTTTTACTAGCACGATACAAATTCTACAAGCTTCTGGTTAGTGGGCTGGTGCCGATTTCAAGCCGGGGTGGGGTTGGGATTTGCAGGATCAGAGAGTTAAAAACTGATAACCACAGAAAGTTAGTGGATTAAAAAAAAAGATTTTAGGCAAAGTTTGAGAGCCACACACCTTGGATTTGTAATGACAGCAGAGATCGCCTGGTAGAAGTCCTCCTCTGTCATCCGACTCCAGTCCATGAGGATCCCCATCCCATTTGCCTGAATCCGGGTCATGATGTCATACTGGTCCCCATAGAAAGGAACACCCACCACAGGCACACCATGATAAATGGTCTCAAATATCCCATTGAGGCCGCAGTGACTGACAAATGCCTTTGTATTGGGGTGGCCTGCGGTGAAAGAAAAACATTAATAAAAAACAGTGTTTAAATTAATCAGTCTTAGAATTCAAGATACAATAGTTAAAAACACTCATACAGATCAAAAACATTTTGTTAGGGGATGTACCCTAGAACAAGTCCTCTAAGCAATAGAGAACCTCAAAGATGGGACGTAGGAAGAAATGACATTTCCACTCAGTGCTGTAAAGGCATTTATCTTCTGGATTGGACCTTTTTGTATTTCTGTTTAGAGAAATGGGGATTTACTCATATACTACTATTATAAACAAATGCATCGTAAACCTATCACATGCTTTTTGTATTAACTACTTTTATTTCCAACAAATTTTAATAATGGAGGGTTTCTGTCAGGGATGTCTGTAATCCCTTTTTCTCTTTATTACAACACTTGAGACACTTTTGGAAGCAAATAGAAAAAAAAAAAACATTAATTGAGGGCATCCAGATAGAATATTGTGCCAATAAATTATGTACATTTTTCTACATTTTCGGGATAGCAGTTCATTTATGATTTTTTTACCATGTAACTACACTAAGCAAACAGATTCATAACTATTTGCAGGCTTAACTTGGAAGCGTTACACAGCAATAAACAGTAAATAAACATTACAGAGAAGTGGTTATTATATGCCATAAAAAGTAGAATAGAGGAGATCACATATAACAACAATCAGGTAATACAAGTTAAAGCTGCTATGCACGGTAGTTGTGAACATTTTGACCTATACTTTTGTATTGTTTTAGATTGACCCATTATCTTCCAACTTGTATGATGCTCTTTTTTTCAGTTTATCTTTTTTGTAAATTGTTTTTATTAGGATTTTAAGAATGCACATCCTGTATAGCATGACAGTCAGATATCAGAAAAATTATCAAATAATAATTCTTATAGCTAGGATACATCCTCTGAAAAAGTCCAAGGCAATACCTAATTTGAGTAGTGATAGTCTAGAACAGCTGTTTATGTGAACAGTTTCAGCATGAAGCGAAACAAAATCTGGCCAGGGCCATTACGGCTGCAGCCAAACTCATGGAGCTCATGGCGGAACACGGAACAGTCTGCCATGTCCAAGATGGCTGCCGGGGCTCAGTTTGCATGTGCGAGCAGCTGCACATGTGCAACTGCGGTGAAGTCGCGCATGCACATTGAGCACTGGTCGCCATCTTGGGCATGTGGACCTTTCGCTGAGAGCCCAGCAGCGCAAGCACAACTTCACCACAATTCAGAAAGTGAAGCCGATGCACCACTACTTGCATGCGCACTGAGTCATGGGGGCGTGCAAAGAGAATGAGCGGAGTGTTTTCAAGTTGCGGTATGAGAATACTGCAACTCAAAATTGTGCTTGATCTCTTGCTCTCTTGTTTTTACAGCTGCAGTACTGGCAAGTTGGCTGCAGGCTACGACCACTGCAGCGGTAAAATGAAGCCATTTGCCTACCTGCCATGCAAAGGATGGACCTTGTAACCAGAATGATAAAGTCACATAACATCACAGGCCTGCTAATTAGTCTTATACAACACATATAAGTGCAAATCAGTACAAATAAAAATGTAACATGGAACCCCGACCAGCTATATATAATTTTAATCTAGGTAGTAGGGTTATGTCACAATGTTTATCTCTACAGTGGCATATGTCATTCTCCCTGATCCGCTGTGTGCTAACTTACTTGCGCTGAGCCACTGCAAGAGTTACCACTTGAAGTGACCATTCAAAGCACATAGTCCCTGTCTTAACAACTATCAAAATCAATTTATTTTTCCAAAACAGTGTTTAAATGATCAAATGCTTGTATTTATGACAATGCCCGGCCATCTTCACCTCAGGTCCAGGAACCAATGCAGACACATAGAGAAGAGAACAGGAGAAAAAACTGTGGCAACTTTGGAAAAATGGCACAGGAACAGTCAAGCTATTCACTAACTGTGTGTGCTTAGGTGTGTTGTATAAACCGCACATGTGATGGGTGGGTATGTGATACCATTATCTGCATTCGTAGTCGGTGACCTTTTGAATCTTTACTCATGGTTTCACCATTTGTGAGATCAGAGAGATCACTGATCACTCATGAAAATAATGATGATATATCACATTTCAACCTATCACAGATCCCCTAATTATGGTCCAGAATCTGACAAAACGTTTTATAGAACAGCATTATTTCTTTCTCTCTCTCCTATCTCTGTTCCTACATTTCCCTCACCCTTCCTCCTTTCCCTTACACTCTTTCGGCCTCTGTTAAGGCCCATCTAGCTCTTAACCCCCGCAAGAGTATGAGCCCAAATGGCCTTGACCCCAAGCTTCTGTACCTCTCTGCACCAGCCATAGCCTTCTCTATTTCCCTCCTGCTTAACTTCTCCTCCTCCTCTGTTCCTGATGCCTGGAAGTGGGCTACTGTCATCCCGCTCCCAAAAGGGGATGATCCATAAACTTCTAGAAACTTTTGTCCAATTTCCCTCTTCCCAACACTGGCCAAGCTCAAGAAACATCTTATCCTCTCATAACTCACCCCGCTCCTTCACTACTCTTCCTTATACCACTCCTTTCCAGTCTGGTTTCAGGAAGTACCACTCCATACCCCCCAGCTAACTAACTCCATCCTGCTTGGCATGGATCAGGGCCAAATTACTTATGCCATCTTTGTCAACTTGCCTAAACCCTTAGACACTGTGTGTCACCCCCTTCTCTGGGATAAATTTATGGCAGTGGGGCCGTCTGCCTCATCAATCAACTGGTTCTGCTCCTCCCTACAGGGAAGATCAAAAGCTGTCCATATGGGAGACATCCTTTCCCTACCTGTTCAGGAGTCCCCCAAGGATCCATCCTGGGTAACATACAATGCTCCATATTTCTACATGACCTCCCCTCTGCCTGCTCCTCTGCTCCATCCACATGGACGCAGATGACACTGTGCTGTTTCTGGTTCCTCTGCTGAATTTGCTGTCCATCTCCAACAGGATTTTGACAGTGTTCAGCATTTATTCCATTCAAACCTTCTGCCTCTCAACTCCAAGAAAACTATTTCTATGATCTTTGGTTCCCAGAGGAGGTTTGCCAGACTCGCTCCCCTCCACTCCTTCCACACCCTTGATGGTACTGTGTTTACTGTTGTCCCCTCCTTTAAATACCTTGGGTATGGAGACCGGCACCTCAACTTCCCGGTGCCCACTGATGCAATCCACCACAAGCTTCAGCCCTAAACTGGGTGAACTGTACAGAAACAGTCAGTATCCTTCTCCCTACTCACAGAGAAGCTAGTCACGAAGATGATCCATCCAATTTTTATGCTGTCTTGCACGCGCAGCGCAAGGAACATTTAGTGGCAGTTTTCTGGAGCAGTAGGTTGTGGAGGTGCAGCAGTGTTGTGGCCAATGCCGCCACTGCTTTTTTGGACTTGTCTCTGTGGCACCAATGAATGAGCATGCTGTCTATCACAGCAGTTGAGAAGCGTGCCACCAACTTGAAAGAAATTCGCCGCCACAACGAGGGAGTGCCCATCATTGCATGGCATGCCTTGACTGCTGAAACATTTCAATAAACATGGTGGCAGCTGTCGCCGTCCACCTCTCACAATCCTTAGAAAGCTGACTACAGGGGTGCCCAATCCCCCTGTCAGCATGTTTATAACCCCCTCAAGATTGTGTGGCACACTGGGAGCCCACCCCATTGTGCTTCGTGTGTTTCAAAGCCGACCACATCAACATGTTCCTGCCCTCGCCCCCCCCCCACTGTTGTGTGCCACACTGGGAGCCCACTCCAGTGTGGCCAACATAACCCCCCAAAGTCATGGGGCACACTGGGAGCCCACTCCAGTGTGCAGAACAGTTGTTTTATTTCACCTGCAAATAAAGAAAACCTCCCTGTGATGTCTGTTCCTGAAAAAAAGAAAATAGTCCGTCGTCGAGTCCAGAGCACTCCTTCCCCCAACCCACACCCACCTTCTGTGCTCCCCACCTCCCCTTCTGCCCATACATACCTCCGGAGGTCTGGCACCACAATCTTCGCTGGAGCGGGAACATGTCTGCAGTCTTCAAAGCTGACCGCGAACTGAAGAAATGCTGGTAAGCTGTAGAATGGCATCAATTTGGGGGGTTCAGCTAAGGTGGATATCTCGGCCATTTTGTTTACTTTTGGCTCCAAATTTTCAACATGGGGTTCTTGGGACCCCTCCTCATGAAATCAGTCACTGTCATTTCATTATTTGGTCCTGAGAGGTGATTTTGCGGTCACTGCGTGGAATCACCTTTCAGGACCGATTGATGGAATAACAGTGCCACTGTTCATGAGGTAGGCTCCCATAAAAACCTATGTTGCAAATTTGGTGAAATAATTCCAAAAATGACTGTGTTATGAGCGTGCATTGCACAGTTTCCATGCACACTTGTAACTTAGAGAATTTTCAATATTTTCACTCCAGATTTTCAACATTGCCATTTTTTCACACTTCCTTATGAACAGTATAGCTGTCATTTTTCATATCCTGCCCAAAATGTGTTTTCGCACAATGGTGTGGTTGCTGTGGGAAATCAACATTCAGGACAGATTAAGAAACTCACAGTGACACTGTTCATGAGCGGAGGTCCCAAAATGCCTATGTTGAAAATTTTGTGAAAAAAATTCCAAAATATGACTGTGTTACAAGCGTGCATTGCACAGTTCCCACACACATTCGTACAACTTTGAGAAGTTTTAATATTTTCATTCCAGATTTTCAACATTGCCATTTATTCACACCTCCTTATAAATGGTACAGCTGTCATTTTTCACATCCTGCTCAAAATGTGTTTTCACACATCTGGCGCAGAATGGCACGGTCACTGTGGGAAATCAACGTTCGGGACAGATTAACAAAATCACAGTGCCATTGTTCATGAGCAGAGGTCCCAAATGCATTCATGAGATGGGGTCACAAAAAGCCCATGTTTGAAAATTTGGAGTGCAAATACCAACAAATGCCTGGGGCATTAGGGTTTCTAACCATAAAGTCCCACCCTGCAGAGACTGACAGATGTCAGGGGTGTGATTTTAGATTGTTGGCTGAAATGCTCACGCCATTCCACACCCACCCTGCAGCCAGTGACAGGCATTGAGGTGTGCCTTGGACTCTTCGGACACAATGTTCACCCCATTCTCCTGTACTGCACCCATCTCAACTTATTTCCTTATGGAATGGGATGACCCCAAGGCACAACACGACACTTGGAGTCTGTAGGGTAAGGTGAGGTGAAATGGCATGAGCGTTATGGCCGATGACAAAAAGGTACACCTCAATGCCTGTCAGTCTCGGTGGGGTGGGGTTGGCATCAATTCCATACTTCACTGCCACTCCTAATATGCATCTCTCCAACTCCTGCACTACCAATGCCAATGCCAGCAAGATAATATTCGACATTGACAAATGCTTGTTGACTACTGCGACACTGTCCCAACAGACTATACCAAGGATAGCTGCAACCTGCCATACTGTTTTATATTTAAAGAGCACCTTTTCTGGTGATCATCTCAGAATCAAAGTAGCTTCCTTACTTTTCCCCAAAGTCCAGTGCTGGCATAAGTTTAATTTTATGTTGCCTATATTTTGGGAAGAACGGGATTGTGTTTTGGCTTAGTGGGGCTGAGAGCCTGATCTCTTCCACTTCCTGATTCGGAGACACACCATTGAGCTAGCACACTATGTGATGTAATAATATAGAGAACACAGGGTCACACTCCTTAGACTTGCATAGGGACCCAATTTAAGCTTCATTTTTTGCTATCGTAGAGTGCCCCTTCAAACAAATCAAGGCAACCACTCAACTAACAAGGGTGTGAGAGACTGGGTTCCCAGCTCCATGAAGCCAAAACATAGAGCTTTCCCTCCCAAATATACAGGCATCATAAAATTAAACTTTTGCCAGCACTGGATTCTGGGGCAGGTACGGGAGCTACTGTGATTCTTTGGGGGGGGGGGGGATTACAACACATCAGGAAAGGTGCTCTCAAATTTGCCTATGCTAATGTACATGCTGCAGAAGAAAATGATTGGCACTCTAACTACAGCCCACACTTCAACTAAAAGTGGACACAGAATCCACAGAAACTTCAAACAGGACTATAAAAGATACTGTATCTAACAGCAATAATAAACCTCTGTCTCAAGCTGAAGCACCCACACAGATTTAACTATCTTACACATTATTATTTGAGTTCATAGAAGTTAAAGGAAACACTCTAAACTGAGTCCTGCAAAACAAAGTCTCCTATCTAATGCATGTAGCTGCGTGGTGTCCACCATTGTAAACAATATGGAACACACATAACCAGAATTGCTTTTTGGCATTACATCCAATTCACAGTTAATTACTAGAAAGGAAACATTACATCCAGTATGAGTGAAATGTCAGTTAGCTCAATTACTGCCTGACATTAGCACAGATCATGAAAAGAGAACAATATCCTAGTCCTAACAGACTTCTCTTCCTCTGCTGATTCTTCTTCCTCTTGAACAGGAGTTTGCTAGAATTCCCAGGTGATGACCTTTACTCTGTTCCTGGCTTCCAGCACATCTGTAAACTCAAACATTTGGTCTCCATAACAGATTCATAGTCTCAGCGGCATCAGCAATGAATGCACTAATCCTATACCACAGAATATTGCTTAAACTTTGTCAAACTTCTTCCAACAGTATCTGGTCATGAAGGACAGGTCAGGGAACAAATGCAAAGTGGCTCCCTGAAATGTAAAATGTTGTGCTTCCCTGGTCACCTTCAGCAACCGATCCCTTATCACAGCACTTGAGATCACCAAAAGTACAGTTTTTGGCATATCTCTCTAGAAATTCCGTAAGCATGCAACAACATGGGTACCAGTTCTTCCAAAGAAAGCTTCAGGGCCCTGGGAAGCCAGTCAGTCCTGTAAGTGTTTTAACAAGTCTTGGTGTTCCGACCCTTCCTGTAAGCGCAGCAAATGAATGTTAGAAGACCTACTTGCATTTTCAAGGGCTTCCAGTCTATATTTTCATTTGGCATTGACAACCTTACTCAAGGTTTCCAGTGCCTGAGTTGCGTGAGAGCCCGCCGTGTCTGACACTTTATTTTATGTGCTGGTTTCCTATACTTTGTAAAATAGCTTCGACTTCAGGTTTATTGCTGGAAGTGACCATAAATGCCATGAAGGATCAGTTCCCATCATCTCAGACTGTACCAACGGTCCAGCGATTTGACTGCAAGACACCTACTGCTGTTTAGAGCCTGCTCTCATGGTTTGCTTCAGTCATACAATGTTAAGTGTGGTATCATTGGAATCATCAGTGCTACCTTAGTCAAATAAGTATAAAATATCATATATTTTGTTAACTTTTTAAACTCCTTTCATCTGCTGAAGTTGCAAAAAAGGATAGAGATGAGCAAGAGTTCATCTGCTCATTAGCAGTGCTCCACAGCACCCCCCTTCCCCATCAACATAAATCTTTTAATTCAAAACATACTGGCCTTTCTGAAATCCTTCAATAACACATCATCTGAAATAATTAAATCACCCAGATAGCAGTCACCCACTCCTTTCCTCCTCCTCCTGTCTCAGCCTGCCCCGCCTCTGCCTGCTCATCCCCCGGCATGGTTTCACCCATAAGAAAACTTCTTATGACTCGTCTTCTCCTGTTATCATGGAGTGTGACCAGCTGCACGTCAACATCCTCCATTCTAGCCTTGAGAACCACAACCAGATTACAGTGAATGGAGGCATTATTCAAATACTGAGCTAAAAGCTCATTTCCAGATGTGTACTGGGGAAGGGGATGTGGATAGTGGAGTAATAAATTACATCAGTAATGTTACAATTATAAAAACAATAATAATTCTAAAAAAGTAAAAATTATGCAGTAGGCAATTGAGAAGAACAACAAAGTAAGCAGTGGACAACCTAGCAAATAAATAGCAACATATAGGATAATGTATGGTAGCCCATACACAACGCTATTCTTATACTCAGTGATTACTATGATGTCATGGACCTTGAGAGCAAAGCTCAAGAGGTCTCTCTGATGTCATAGTAACCACAAGGTTTAAGAACAGCGATGTGTGAGTTTGGGCTACCCTACCACTATTCCTATAGCGATGGACAAAAAAACAATCTGCATTTTTTCGTTAAGGCAGCCTGCCTCTGTTGTCCAGGACCCGCATTTCTCGCCATCCACCCTCCGGCCAACTCGTGCATGCAATCCTTCAACTGCCCCCGTCCTATAAACACCGCTGATGGGGAGGGTTGCATTTTGACGTAACTACTAACGCAGAGCGAAAAGTCATTCTGCATTAATAGGTACTGTACATCACTACTACAGCAGAATGACTTTTTATAGTGTGTGGATGTTCATACACAACGACGTTCCACCATACACTATAGTTCAGCAACGCGCAACTCACAGCAAAATGAGAAAGAGAGGGAAGGGAGACCGAGTACAGTGGGGACTCGTCAGAGGGAGAAATGGACCAATAAACCAGGGCAGTAGGGGGACAGAATAGTATGGAGGGAGGAGCAATGGGATTAGCCTAGGTAAGCGGCAACTCCAGAAGTGAGTGGAAGTCACGGAGGTTGGATTTCAGTGATAGGGAGGAGGTTCTATACTCCTCTTACTTGGTCATTAGGATGATGAACCTTCAGCTGTCTCCACCGTGCAGCCTGAAAACCTTAACTCTCCACCGTGCAACTTGAATACCTTAACTCACCCTCTAGATTATCGACTCACTTGTACTTTAGTCTACTGCTCTTCCCCACACCCCTTTCTTAAATGACTGTTATAGTTTTTCCTACTTGACTTGCTCTCAGTTCAGCACTTTTACTTTGCACATGCCTTATTTTAACTGGTCTCAGTCTCATAACAGCAGAAAAAACAAACAGACTGGAGATTAATCTTTCATAATCCAGGTCACATAATCCTAATGGAAATGATTCAAACTCTAGGTGTTTGGTTAAGTACGCTTAACAGATTCCGAAAGCCCTTAATGAAGGAGCCTAACACAGTGTTTCAGAAGATTATTTATTAAAAATTGGTAACTGGGAGAGGCACACTGACCCAAGACTCATTCCCTCGTGTGACACAGGGGGAGAGAGAAATGCTGAAAAGGAAGACCCTACAAGGATGACGAGTTCTAAATTAACTGTTCTACTACATGTGGAAGAGCCAGACCAGGTACTCTGGGCATACAGAATCATACCAAATTGCCATCAGTAAGTGGTGTCACACCCATGGACTTTGCTTATTGCCACAAATAACTCTGTTAAATGGGACCAGATGCTCTCTGCTGCACAAAGGACTGGAAAGATGTAGACCGAGGCAGCAATCACTTGCAACCCCCCATTTTGAGTTTTGCCTCCTAGGAGTTCAGCAAAGCATTCAACATGGTGAGAAGGGGCAGTCGGGAGCTTGGGGTGGTTAATTCCATGCAAATGCTGGACAGACTCAAGAGTACTGTATCATATAGTGGGAATTCCTATATATATATATATATATATGGGGATTCTATCGAATCTGAATGCCTGCTTGAGAGGATCAGAACCAAATTTGGAGCAAGGACTGAAAATTCAGAGGCCGTAAACTAAGAAGTGCACATTTAAGTATCATTAGCCTTGTATTTTCCCCCATTAATATCTCTATGTATACAGGCTTGGGCATAACTGTGTTCTCTATTTTATTTGCTCCGTGGTGGCTTGACTTCATTTGACTTGGAGAAGCTTCTTTAAATTGACAAATATCTGCATTAATGTTGGATCACAATGGCACCCACCACACAGAGTAAGCTCTTGCCCAAGGTAAGGTGAGAAGAACACTGCTGTACATAAACATCCTGATAGACCACAGTGCTCTATATTTAACAGTTTCTAAGTTATCTTGTTAGTGAAAGTTCAATTGCTCAGTTGAAGGGAAATACTACTTTTACCAGTTCAGACTGCAGGTAAAGGCATAAAGTGAGTTCGCTTTCGGAACAATGTGCTCTTGGAAACTTCTGCATGTCTCAGGTTTTGGACTTGGACTCTCAGGACCTAGATACTTATTCACCACATTCTTGGACATAATTATGGGACTTCTGTCAACCTGTTGTGACACGTGAGAAGGCTAAACTTTGAATACTGCTATACTCCAATTCCAGGCTTACTCCCTTGGATGTAAAAAGACTGCATGAGAATATAATCCTACCGTAAATGTGCATAAATGTACTCTGAAGTGTGCATTGCATTGCCTTGCTTACTCGTGCTTTGGGCAGACTGTAAATGTCAGTTGATAATAAAATAATACAATGTAAATTTAAAAAAAATGGCAAATATACAGATACGTACAGTATCAGGAAAAAGGCATGGAGGTTACTGTAACCAGGAGATTAAGAAACTCAAAAACATTGTACCAAGGCAGTAAAGGAAGGCAAACATATGTTTAGGGAGCGCACACAGGGGAACAGCGCACAAGACAAGGGCAATGGTACTACCAATGTACTGGTTAGGCCACACTGAGAATACAGTGTTCAGTCCTATGCGCCACATCCTAAGAAAGGTATAGCAGAAAAAGAGAACATATAACCCACGGTAACTAGGATGAGCCTCAAATGCTGTGAAAAAGGATGCAGACAAAACAGAGGATGGTACATTTGGGACTGGTCTTGCTAGAGAAGAGAAGGGTGGTACAGTGCATGATAAAGTTGTTCTAATTATTGAGGGGCATGGAGATGGTATATGTGAGCAGGATATTCTAGTATGTCAAGGGAGGAAGGAAGGAAGGAACGAAGCCATGACAAATTATTTCACACTATGGGGTGATGAGGTGGAGATCTTTCCAGGTTAGACATTTGAAGGATGACAATATCAATTGAGGGGTCCTTCTAACACAGCAGGGGGACCTCTGGTCTTACTCTAGTTTTTTCCAACATCTACACAAACCATTGACATTTGTGAAGCTGAGAGCTGAAGAGGTCAGCTGTTTTTTTTTTTGTTTTTTTTTAGCTGTTAAGGTTTTTTTTGTTCCTTGTCTGTAACAGTTTTCTTCTCGTGAAGGGACTATTGTAGGTTACTGTTGCTGAGTAACTCAGCATGTAACAATTTAAAGGTACCAATTACTGCTGTTACCTTGACATTTCCGATGCTTGTTTTGCTTTTGTTATGTAGGAGTCCATATTGCCTCTCAGTCTTCTCTGAACTTTGTACATCTGTATTTGTTCTATGTTTTGCCCAATTGTTTAAATCCCCTTTGTTAAATCATGCTTATTTAACGCAGGTGTCCTCCTTTCACCTTCACAAATTTCTGTCAAGCATGTTTACTGCAGATATTGAGGAAATCCAAGCAGAAACAGCTTGAGGCACATTCTGTGCCTGGATACATTTGACTCTTGCCCAGCTCACTTGCATCTTGGCTTTGAAGTTATTTGTACGTAGCTATTAAACATTGTAATTTGATGATCCTGGTCTGCCATTCTGACATTCCATAAGCAGTATACAAGTATACTGAACTATCAAAGTACATATAATTGTACTGACAGAAAAGATGTTTAAACATACCAGACCGAATTATCGCATCTGGTCTCGATGTTAATTAAGTATTAAGTCAAGCAGGATGTGTTCTCTGGTCTTGCTGTTTGAAAGTGTCAAAGTATTTTATCATGTGTGTTAAATGTAGAGTCTTGTAGCTGGTACCTTTACATTGTTAACATGCTGAGTTACTCAGCAGCAGTAACATACAATATTCCCTTCAGTAGAACAAAACTGTTACAGACAAGGAACAAAAATAAAACTTATAGCTAACAAAAAAAAAAAAAAAACAGCTGGCCTCTTTACTGCTCAGCCTCACAAACGTGCTCTGCTTTGGCTCTGTGAAATGCCTATATACATCTGTGTACGGAGGCATTGCACAGAGCAGATAATGGGCACCTTATGCCATGTAAATGGACCCTTAGTGCCCTGCGTACCAAATGTGGACATCAGCATGCTGGTCTCTGAATACAGCACTGAGGGGCAAAGGTGATATCCAGTTTGGGATGCACTATCCCTCCTTTGCTCCAAAGTGTCCATTCCCAGCATGGTTCATTACATATATGCATTCTGAGTGACATAAAAATGTCTCCGAATGTAGACAGGCAGCTGGTAGGAACATTATAAAGGTGGGCATCAGAGGAACAAAGCTGACAAGCTGGCAGGTGCTGATGAAGCAATTCAGATAAATATGAAGCAGTGAGTCCATTTCGGTATTTGCATTCGAGCAGGAGTACTCTGTAGTTGATTCAATGTACAGTTGGATACCAGTGAGGTTTGGCCATTAGTGGAAAGGCATGATCAAACTTCCAAGAACTGGTAAGGACTTGAGCAGCAGTGTTTTGGACAAGCTGGAGACAATGCAAAGTTTGTGCTGGGAGATTAGATAGAAGATGGAGGCAGTAATCTAAATTTTTCACATGGATATACATATCTCTGTATATAAATAAAATATATATATGGTCTATATAATTATACAGATATATGCAATAGACATGGACACAGGAAGTTGCTGACAAATCTGTTTATCAGATCAACTATATGAATAAATATAAAATCTTGTTTATACATACAGTAAGTTCCTCATCAGCCATTTATGGACATACCAAGTACGTCACATCCCAGTCAGCCACCTCACACCCCATTCCCTCCCCATCGGCACTACTTTTCACTTTCATTTAATTCCTCAGCTTGCGGCTTCCACTAGCCACCCTGTCCCGTCCTTCCTTGATGCGCTTCTTTCCTGACAACCCAGTTATCAACAAAGTTTAACAGCTCTCTCCCCATATTACACAAATCTTAACCTTTGCATTTTCTTTTAGTTCTATAGAGCTGCTCCGTTGTACAGTGTAATGTTCCTTCATTTCTGTACTTCTTCCACACTCTTCCTACCTACAAACTTGAATACAGCTCCATTTCCCACGTGAGGCACATCTCTGGCACAACTCCTCAATTGCACAGTAAGTAACTGAAAATGACAGCCTGCTTTCATCAAACTAGAGATGTCAGCGTGGCTCAGTTGGTAGCACATCTGCCTCTGGACCAGAAGGTCGTGGGTTCTCGTCCCACACCGGGATTGGACTTGCACCTAAAAATCGCTGGCATCCAAGTGCAGTATTGGGGGGTGCTATACTGCTGGGGTGTGCCGTCCTTCGGATGAGACGTTAAACCGAGGTCCCTTCTGCCCATCCTGGTGTTGTCCTGCTGGGTGTCCAGGTGGAAGTAAAAGAACCCAGGGCACTCTTCGCAAAGAGTAGGGAGCATTCCCGGTGTCCTGGCCAACATTCCCCTTCCCATAAACCGGTTCATGCAATTATCCAGGCTGTGTGTGGGTGATGATGTGTGATATGGCCACCACCACACATTCAGTCACTTCACTACTAATCTAGCACTGCTTGTAAAGCGCTTTGGATGTATGAAAAGTGCTATATAAATGCTGATTCTTCTTCTTTTTCTTCTTCTAGTTCTCAATACATTTTTTATTTGAAATAAAAAAAAAACTGCTGCTCTGTGATGAGTGGAACAACATTTAATTTGACTACCAGCCTCATATAGTGACTATATTAATTATGTATGCAGTTATTCATTAGAAAATGTACATAATTATGAACCTTGACCATGTTGGTCACCTTTGTGCACCTTCAAGGGTCAGGGGTTACCCCTGATGATTATGACAAGTATAAAATGTTTGGCAACAGCTGTTAACATCTGCAGTTTTAGAGCACGTATGGGGAACTATTTGCATCTTTCTTTTCTTCTGTATGTTACATAAGATAAAACAAAGTGCGTTTCCCCGACATTTGTATCACCACTGTTCTGACCGTCTATTTTACAAAATAAAGAAGCTTAAAAAAAAACTGTATTACTTTGTAGAAAGTAGAGATACCCCTGTGTGATTAAACGGACTATGCTAACAGAACTTAGAAAGCTAGAAACATAGATAATATTGGCAGAAAAAGACCACTGAGCCATCCGTTCTGCCTAGTTTTACCCTAGAACTTTTATTAAGAACCACAGAATTTTAGAACTTTTTGCATGACACAACCTCTTATGGGGAAAAAAAAAAAAGAGTACTTAGAATGTTTAGAAATAACGAATCCTGATTTGCAAAGAATGATGTCATGATTTATAAAATGCTATATGTGACACCCCTTGGGGGACCAATTAACTTACCTTGCATATGTAATGCTGTATAACAATCACTGTATTTTTTTTTTTTTTAACAACGGGAAAACATCTTTATATGTCATGAAGTTACTGTGGCTTCCCTAGCTAGGATGCACATGTGCACCACAAGAAGACCAAGTCTGTGGGGAACTACCACCGCTGCTAGTCTGACCCTCTTTTATAGAAGTGTTTGTGCTCCTACAGCCCAAGCTGGAGGTAATGATCCTTCCCCTGTTATAATTACCGAATGTCCGCCGCCCTTGACACAGTTCCCATTACTCTCACTGACGAATCCCCAAAATAAAGGGAAAGTGTACCACATGTACTTGCCTTCTCTGGGGGGGGGCGGAATCTTGTTTATACATCAGAGAGAATTTTACCTGGTAAGAACAATTAAATCAATTTAAATCCATAGTTACCCAGCAGGTCATTCTGTGGCAGCCACTCCATGGTTCTGGTGTTAATGCCAAGGTTTCTTGGTTTCTGTCCGAAGTACCTAAGCAGAAAGAGAGAGACAATCCAATCTGTTTGCTGCATTTATGGACTTGCAGAAGGATACAATTTTGTTCCTCTTTCAATAGGAGACTCTGTCACTTGACTCCTTTAAATATAATTTACTGAATTCTTATTCTGTATTATCCAACTGTCTTGATTGTACCTGCATTTAAAAATTGTTATGATTGTTACATATTTATTTTACCTTTTTTTTCTTATAGCCGTTTCCCCCTTCAACACTGCTCACCCAGTCCTCAGGCCTCAGGTAGACTGCATGAACTATTCAGCAGTAATGGTGAGTCAAAAACAGGACATGAGTGGAAGGTGGGAGGTGGGAGATTCAGGAGACATGTGAGAAAGTTTTATTTAACACAGAGTGGTTGAGCTGTGGAACAGCCTACCGGCAGAGGTGGTGAGTGCAAAGATCATGAATGTATTCAAGCGTGGCTGGGAAAGAGTAAAGGGCTTAGCAGACATTCAGAGGAGTAGCAGTTGGGAGGGAAAAAACAGTCTCGACAATAGGTCTTGGGTAGGACTGGGTTTTAAAGTGCAGACTAGACAGACCAATGGTCTTTTCCTGCCAACATGGTCTACATTTCTGTTTCTGTCCCACCCTTGCTTGAATCCTACCACTGTTTTAGCACAGATCACTTGGCAGTGTCTTCCATCTATTTATCACTCTTGCCATGAAAAGAATACTTTTGATGTCCCCCCTGAACTTCCCCCAGTCATCTTTGGTGGATTACCCCATGGGCTTGTATTTGCACTTAGGGTGAATAACTCGTATGCTGTTTATTCCAATCGAGACATTTATACATTTCTGTCATGTCTCCCCTCTTTGGGGTATACATGTTGAGAGGACTCGAGCTTTCTTCATATTTTTCTCCCATGCCCTTTGGATCATTCTGCTCGCCTCGTCTGCACTGCTGCCACCCTGTCACAATCTTCCTGCAGATGCATGTTCCAGAACATCACAGAGGACTTCAGGTGGGCATGAACCGGGGGCCTATACAGGGGAAGGGGCAACTCCCTGGTTCTACTGCTGATCAATCTTCCTGTACACTGGAGCATCCTATTGGTCCTACCCACTAATCTACAGCACTGGGCTGACACTTTTATGCTACACTGAGGACACAGTAGCAGTACAGCCAGCACCTTACTCTTTTGTAATTACCAAAGGTCTCTTCATTCACAGGACAGAGAGAGTCCTGCAGGAGCTCACTAAATCGAAGGTGGACAAAGCAATGGGGCCAGACGGCATACATCCAAGGATATTAAGGGAGCTGCGAAGAGAGCTAGCAGAACCTCTGGCAGTCTTGTTCACAGAGTCATGCAACATAGGAGTGGTATCAGAGGATTGGAGGAGGGCACATGTGGTCCCTCTACACAAATCTGGTAGTAGGGAGGAGGCAGGGAACTACAGACCGACCAGTCTCACCTCAGTAGTGGGGAAGATCACGGAGGCACTGCTTAAGGAAAGGATAGTGAGACATCTAGAAGCCATCGGTGTCCAGGGAACTAGGCAGAATGATTTTACAGTGGGTAGGTCGTGTCAGACGAATCTGATGATGATTTCTTTGACTGGGTGATGGAGGAAGTAAATTGGGGGGGGCTATAGACATTGCCTACTTCGACTTCAGCAAAAGCTTCAACACTGTACCACATAAGAGGCTGGTTAACAAGATAAGTTGAGTCTGGGCATGGGAGACAAGGTGGTAAACTGGGTTAGGAACTGAGTAACAGACAGGAGGCAGATGGTAGTGGTAAATGGAGTACAATATGGGGAGGGGGGTGACCAGCGGGGTACCTCAGGGATCAGTCCTTGGGCCAGTCCTGTTTAATGTCTTTATCAGTGACAATGCAGAGGGGCTAGAAGGAAAGTTCTGCCTATTTGCAGATGACACCAAGATCTGTAACAGGGTGGATACTCCAGAAGGGGTGGAGGAAACGAGAAAGGACCTGGGGAAGCTTGAGAAATGGTCTGAGGAGTGGCAACTGAGGTTTAATTCAAAGAAGTGCAAAATTATGCACCTGGGGCATTGAAACCCTAGAGAGAGGTACAGGATTTTTTTGGGGGGTTGCTGACAGTCACCAAGGAAGAAAGGGACCTGGGGGTTATTATTTCAGATAACCTGAACATGTTAAAGCAGAGCACAAGGGCAGCAGGGAAGGCCAGTGCCATGCTGGGGTGCAGATGCAGGGGTATCACTAGCAGAAGACAGGAGGTAGTGATGCCGTAATATAAAACCCTGGTCAGGCCTCACATGGAATACTGTGTGCAGTTCTGGAGGCCACACCTTCAAAAGGACATTAACAGGTTGGAGAAGGTTCGGAGAAAGGCGACTAAGATGGTGCTGGGCTTGTACTACAAAACCTACGTGGAGAGATTAAGGGACCTCAATATGTACTCGCTGGAGGAGAGGAGAGAGAACATGATAGAAACATTTAAGTACCTCAAGGGCATGAACAAGGTGCAGGGGGAGACATCTTCCAGTACAGGAGAAGTACAAGAATGAGGGGATATGACATGAAACTGGAAGATGACAGGTTAAGAGTGAATGAGAGAAAGTTTTTCTTCACAGAGAAGGTGGTGGACACATGGAATGGTCTGCCACAAGAAGTGGTGGGAGCAAGCACTGCGGTTGGATTTAAACGTGCATGGGACAGGCATAGAGGGACCACAGAGGTAAAGCAGAGGGAGGGTCAGAAGCCGTAATCAAGTACTGGGCTTATGAGCAGACTAGGTGGGCCTAGTGGTCCTTATCTGCCGATAATTTCTATGTTTCTATGTTTGTCACACAAATATCTGGGCCCACAAAGGCAGAGATAATGGTTGTATGTGTTGGGGGGCTTTAATCTACCAGACATACACTAGGACATTTTATCAGCTAACAGCACCAGACATCAGGCCCTGCTAGATATATTAAAGGACTGCCTGCTGGTGTAGCTGGTCAGGGAACATACAAGACGGGTTGCCATTCACGACCTGGTGCTTACCAACTCAAACAGTACATGGAGTGCAGGTTGGGGAAACACTGGGGTCCAGAGACCATAACACCATATGGTTTGAACTGGCCATAGGTATCAGTAGACCCTCATCAAAAGATGTGGTTCTGGATTTCAGATGAGTGACGTTGATCAGACGAGGGAAGCAGTCAAGGACAGGTCAGTTGGAGAGGATCAAAACAGGGGGTTAAGGAGAGGTACGGAGAGAGGTGATGGAGAAGTAGGGAAAAATTAAAGGGACCATTGTCAAAGCAACCAAACAATGCTTGAGAGTGGTTACCAAGGTTTAACAGGCACCAATCTGGTTCTCTAAGAAGGTAAGGGAGGCAGTGAGGGCTAAAGAAATGGGCCTTCATTGGCTAAAAGGAAAGAACAGGTGGGTTAGGAATGAAGCAAATACCAGGTAAAGATGAAGAAGGTTAAGATTGCAGTCAGGGATGCAAGAGCAGACACAGAGCTGAGTACTGCGGAGGTGGTCAAGGGATGGAAAAAAAATGGGTCTTCAGGTACATCAGGGGGAAAAAGAAGACAAGAGGGGGAATTGTTAGGCTGATGGAGAGGGGCAGGGTAGTGGACGAGGACAAGCAGAAAGGAGCCATTCTAATGTCTACTTCTGCTCAGTATTCATAGTGGAGAATAGCGGGCCTCTGCCAGAAAGCAGCAGAAAGGCTGCTGCAAGGGTAATCCCAGAAATGGAAGTGGTAACTACAGGAAAATGGGTTAGAAAAGGGCCAAGAAGAATTGCCAAGAAGGCAGTCAGGGATGCAAAAGCAGACACAGAGCTGCATACTGCGGAAAGGGTCAAGGGAGGAGAAAAACAGATCTTCATGTACATCAGGGAAAAAAGGAAGACATGCGGGATAATCGTTAGGCTGACGGAAGGGAGCAGGGTAGTAGAGGAGGCGAGCAGAAGGCAGCCATTCTAAATGCTTACGTCTGCTCGGTATTCACAGTGGAGGATAGTGGGCCTCTGCCAGAAAGCAGCATAAAGGCTGCTGCAAGAGTAATCCCAGAAATGGGACAAATGGTAATTACAGGGGACAGGGTCAGAAAAGGGCTTGCAGCCCTAAAAACAGACAAGGTTCCAGGGCTTGATGGGGTGCACAGGGAATTGGCATCAGAACTGGCTGAACCCCTGACAGGGTTAGTCAATGGCTCACTAGTCTGGGGGTGATTCAGAGATTGGTGGACAGTGGGTGTTGTGCTACTCCAGTAGGGAGGGGATAGGGAGGAACCTAGAAATTACAGGTCTCTTCAGTCCACTGTAGGTAAACTGATGAAGAGAACAGCCAAAGAGAACCTAGTGGACTACCTAGAGTGAAATGGGCTCCAGGATAGTAAGCAGCATGGCTTTGTGGCAGGGAGGTATCGTCAGAAAAACCTCTTAATACAGTATTCTTTGACTTGGCAACAATGGCAGTTGATAAAAGAAACAAGCAGTAGATTTACTCTATGTTGACAACAGCAGAGCATTTGACTTGGTGCCACACAGAAGGCTGCTGAAGAAATTAAGAGGATCTGGGAGCAGCAAATGACCTACTGAAATGGGTGCAAAGTTGGCTGGGGGGTGAGACAGCAGAAGGTGATAGTAAATGGTGTCAAATCAGGGGAAAGGGAGGTCACGAGTGGCGTGTTGTGGGGATCCTGGAATCCGTCCTTTTTCAGTATGTTCATCAGTGACATAGGAGAAGGAATACATGGCAAGATCTCGCTCTTCACAGATGACATTTAGCTCTGTGGCAGGTTAGACTGTGAGGAGGGGGCACGGGGAGCTGCAGAGGGACCTGCAAAAGTTAGATAGGTGGTCCAAGATCTATCTGTATAAACTCAATACCAAAAAGTGCATGGTGATGCACAAAGGGAATAAGAACCCCAGGAAGGAATACTGGGTGGGAAGGGTTAAGCTGGCCACTACTTCAGAGGAAAGAAACACAGGGGTCATCACAAGCAACTTCTTAAAACAAATTAGCCAATGTAACAAGGACTACAGTAGGGCGACCAGACTGTTGGGGTGTACTGAAAGGGGTTTTGATAGGAGGAGTAATACTACCTCTCTACAGAACACTGGTGGTAGCAATCTGGAGTACTGTTCCCAGTTCTAAAATACTCACCAGAGGAAAGACAGACACAGGCTAGAGACAGTGCAGCATAGAGTAACCAAAATGATTCAGGGCCAATAACGCAGATCCTATGAGGATCAGCTTAGAGTATTGAACATGTACTTGCTGGAGGCTAGAAGGGAGCGGGGGGACATGATGAAAAAATTGATCACTGTAGTAATGTTTCTTCACAGCAATCCATCAATGAGATGCTTTACAAATGGGATCAGTCCGAAAGAGTGTGCTGCACCGGAGACAGAACTTTTTACTAATTTTGGAATTTACAATACAAGTTCAAACTCTGCATTGTGCTCACGCTCCCCCTCCTGTTCTATTCATATTTATTTGTATGCCCTCACCTCTACCATCTGCTTCAGGGATATACCATGCAATTGTGGATATACCCTGTTCAAGCGACTATATGCAGTCATTTGGATGGTGGGAAGGAGAAGGATTTACTTCCTGTGTTTTCTCCCTGCTTCCTCCCCTTGTGGGGGTGATGCCTTTGGGGACCTTACCAACCACATCAACGGCGAGTTTCCTGGCCGGACGCTAGGGTTCACTGCGGAACAAGAACCTGCCATCAAACTTCCCCAGCTGCACTTAGGGAGGCAATATAGTGCAGTGGTTTAGGGCTCTGAGCTGCAAATCTAGAGACCTGGGTTTGGATCTCACAGCTCCCACTTACATACTGTGTGATCCTGAGCAAGTCACTTAACTTCCCTGTGCTCCCAGGTCGCACCTGTAAAAAAGCTTTCAGCTTAGTGTGCCACTCCTGGTTAAACAATAAAAAAAAAAAAAAAATGGTACCACGCATGGTCTGGCCCCTGACATGCTTTTGAACATGAGTCATCAGCAGGAGAGTGCAACGTGCTACCACCGAGTCACTGGGGTGGCCTCCCCCTGCTGTTCTAATCTTAGATGTTTTATATAGCCTGGGGAGCAGTGACCATTAAAACTAGCTAAATGGCCACTAAAATATTTCTAACTTTTTTTTAATTTTGAAAAACACAAATAAATTGAAGCAGACATACATGTAGAATAGAAATGATCTCAATTTTAAAAACTGTTGTGGAACTGTAGTGCATAATGCTCAAACAACCATAAGATAAGAAAGGATTCTTGTGCAAACCTTTTTCAGATTCTAGTAGGGGAGGCAGGGTCAGGGCTTGAAAGGCTCACTGAAGGATTCCTGAGAAGAAACAACATTACTACGGTGAGTAATTTTTATTTCTAACAACAGGAATCCATCAATGAGATGCCTACAAAAAATGCCAGACTCGCCAACAGTACCTTGGGGCGATGGGTCTACAACCTATTTAGGAAAAAGGTTCCACAAAATGGCAGTTTCAAAACTGGCATCCCCTCTGGACTGCACGTCCAGGCAGTAATGCTTTGTGAAGGTATGTACCGTTTTCCAGGTAGTTGCTTTACAAATTTCTTGAAGGGGATGACCCTTGAAGCTGACACACAGGCAGAGGTGTCCTTGTGGAATGTGTTTGCAGGCCACTGGGTGTATCTTGCTAACTTTTCCATAACAGAACTGTATGTGGGAACATATCCAATGAGAGATAGTCTTCCTCGCTGCTGGCTCACCTTTGCCAACCTCTCCACAGGCAACAAAAAGCTGTGTGCTCTGGGAACAGACATCCCTTGTCTGGTCCAAGTAGTGGCTTAGTGCTCTTCTTACATCCAGGCAGTGCAGTTTTTGCTCACTTGTACTGGAACATGCAGGACAGATGACATGAAGGGTAACTGAGTGGTTTATATGGAATTCTGACACCACCTTGCATCCTACTGATCCTAAGGATTACCTTGTCCATGTGGAAGATTATGTAGTTTGGATCAGTACAAGAGGCTTGCAGTTCGCTTCCAGTCCCCCGTCACAGCCATTGGGAAAATTGTTTTCCATGTGGCATACTTTAATCAGCTGCTGTACCCATATGCTCAAAAGGGGCCTCTATCAGTTAGGTCCCATGGAGGGACTGGTTCCTTTACAGGGGTATGCAAACTATTGAGGCCCTTAAAATATCTTTTAAAAACAGGTTGTGAGGCCGGGGACTTGTCTTTGCCTTCAGATATGTAGGCAGAGACGGATGTCAAGTGTACCTTCAGGGTTGAAGGTCTCAGGCCCAAGGACTGGAAGTGTACCAGGTAGTCCAGAAATGTAGACAGCCCTGCCAGCACTGGGATTATTTTCCTTTGGGCAACATAGTATGAGAATCTCTTCCACTTAGAGGAATATGTTTTTCTTGTTGGTGTTCTGGAAACCTTCAAAACCTATAGCACTTTATCTGACAGATTCAAACTACAAAATTCTAGCTCTTCAAGAACCATGCCTTCAGACATGGTTTTCTGAGGTCTGGGAATGTTATTCTGCCCTGAGATAGTCAGCAAGTTGTATCTTTGGGGCAGGTTGATTGGAATCCTGTTGGACAAGGTCAGCAGCAAAGAGTTCCACACCAGTCTGTCCCAGACTGGGGCTATCAGAATCATTGCTGCTGTCTCTCTCATGAGCATTATGGGAAGGCATGCAGAGACTTCACTGTCCAATCCAGGGCTAGGTCATCCTCTGTGCCCCTGGTTGGTGGCCTGCAACAAAATTGAGGATGCTGGCTGTTCTCCCAAGAGGAAAATAGGTCTATTTCTGAGGTACCCCATCTTCTGAAGACTGAAGCCACCAGCATTTTCTGGTTCAAGGTCCACTCAAGAATTCCCTGACTCTGTTTAGTGAGTCTGCCAGCAGGTTGTCCTTGCCTGCCAGGTGCAGTACAGAAACCTTTGTGTCCAGGAAGGAAGCCAGATCCCAGATCCTCACACTATCTGTGCACACTTTTGAGGATCTTGTTCCTCTGTTTGCTTGTAGTATTGTCTCCCTCAATTCTGGACTGATTGACTGTAGCTGGGAGGAAAAAAACTGTATTACCATCAGTACTGCCCTGAACTTGAGGAGATTATGCACTCCTGAGTCTCCCAAGTGCTCAAAATGTCACATCGATCCTCCAGATGGGCAGCCCACCCACGTGTGAAGCATCTGTTGTGAGGACCCTTTTTGGGGGATTGCTAGAAGAAGGGAATGTCCTCTCTGAGGTTGCCTTCTCCCTTCCACCACTCTAGTGCTTGTACAAAGTTGTTTGTGACTGGCAATACCCTGAAGAAAAAAGTCCAACCTTTGGGACCAGAGACCTCTGAGATGGTAGTGTATGTCCCTCATTTGAAATTTGGTCCATGGCACCACAGCTGTGGATGAAGCAATGTGGCTTAGTAGTTGCAGAAAATTACCTGCAGGCATTGGATGGCCTAATGTGAAGGATTCTGCACTAGCAATCAGATTTGATACCCTTTGCTGTGGAAGGAAGACTTTCCCCTGCAGGGTGTTTAGCTCTGCTCCTTGGAAGTCCAAAACCTGTACTGGTTCTGCCTGGGACTTCTGCAGACCTGTTAGAAATCCCAAGATTTCTAAGGTGTTTCACTGCCTCGTGCTTTCTTTTCTCTGAGACTAGCCAATCACCTAGGTAACGAAAAAACCTCCACACCTTGTTTTCTTAGGTGAGCTGCCAGCACGGCTAGACACTTTGTGAATACTCTTGGTGTTGAGGCGAGAACAAAGGAAGAACTACAAACTGATACTGGCAGTTTCCCAGCCTGAACCTGAGGTATTTTATGTGGATGTGTCTGACTGGAATGTGAAAGTAGGTATCCTTCAGATCCAATGATCCCAACCAATCTCCTGACTGTGGGGATGGTATCATCACTGTGCCCAGTGTGACCATCTTGAACTTTTTTTACTTGATATGTTTGTTCAGATATCTCAAGACTAAAATGGGTTGCTATTCCCCATTTTTCTTGTGGATGAGGAGATATCCTAAAAACAGACCCTAGCCCCGCTGTGAGACAGAGGCCTTTTTCTACTGCTTTTGCCTGCAGTAGCTTCATCACTTCTAGTTCCAGCAGAATTCTTTCTGTTGGTGAATAAGCTGGAAAGTATTTTGGTCTCTGCAGTTTTGGAAACCTTTATAATTGCAGGGACAACCCCTGACCCACTACCTCCAGGATCCACTTGTCTGTGGTAATTTTTTCCCCATTCCTGGAAGTAGTGAGTCAACTGACCCCTGCCCCCGCCCCATCCACACAAAGACTGGCAATGGCTGACTGGCAACCTGGGCAGAAGTGTCAGGGATTTTGCTGCAGCACACCTGGAGCCCCTCCTACCTCTGTAGTAACCTCTCTCAGGCTAGTACTCATATGCAGCATATGGGTTTGAATAGTAACCCCTACCCCTGCATACAGTACGGCCTATAGGGAAGTGGAGGCCTTTTCTCTCTCAGTGGAACTCTAAAAAATGGTATTCATCCACCTTTCTTCATGTATGCTTCTGTTTTGTCACCAAATAGGGAACTTCCCTCAAAGGGGAAATCAGTGGCATTAGCCAGAGTCTCCTGGTTAAGGATAGTAGGCCTTAGCCATGCAAATCTCCTCAATGCCACTGCATGAGCCAGGACTCATGAAGCAGAGTCATTAGCAGCTACAGCCATGAGGAATAGCTACTGAGTGGCATACAGGGTGGACTTTGATGTGGCAGCCAGACCCTTTGCCACCCCACTATCCACCTTTTATTTCCTTTCCCTGGGGCTACCTTGTTATGTTGCTGTAATTTACTGCACTAAGACATGCTGCTTACTACGTACTTGTTTCATTTGTTTTTGGAATGTGTAATGTATATAACGTACGAATGCTGCAAGATTTCTCACGGTTCTGTTCCTCCCCTCACCCCAGGTTGCAATTGGAATCGAGTCCGGGACTCTGTGCTTACCTGGTAAAACGTGTTTAAAATAAATAAAATAATCACTCAGGGCCAGCAAAGCATTCCACAATGCTTTTTGGTACGGGTCTGTATATGCCAAATAAGATGCCTGCCTTGGGAGCAGGGAAGCTGTTGTGTACACTTTTTTGGCCACAGTATCCAGTTTCCAGGAGTCCTTTTCAGGAGGCTGAGCAGAGAGAGGGACCTTGGCCATCTCATAGGGAGCTGTCTGTACCACTCCTTCATGATCAGGGTGGGCATATAGTTATTCCACCCCCTAACTGTCCACCTGATACTTTTTTGGCTTTATTATCAATGTCAACAGCTGAATTAGGTGCCGACATGATTTTTGATGTGGCCTTTTGGAGGGACTTGTGAATGGGACTAGTAGCCCCTCCCTTGCAGGTGCTAGTCCCATCCTTTCCATGAACTAGTTTTCCTCCTCATCCTCCTCCGTTTCATGAGGGGATGTTGAGGGTGTTCACCATTTGTTTAATGAAAGTAAAGCGGAGTAAGTGGCATCATCCTCTGGAGGCCTAGGATGGTAACCAAACTCTTGGTCAGGGGAACCATTGGGTTCAATGGGTTCACCTTTCTCCTCCTCTTCATAGAATGCATCTCCCTCCTCTACAAGCAAGTGGTACATAATCAGAGGCTGGAGAGGGGGGCAGCCATTTTAAACAAATTTCACATAGCCCAAAAGCTTAAAAAAACTGCCATAGGTAGTCACATTCTCTGTTGAGTGTATTTGATTCTGTCCCACTGCCTTCTGCTTTTCCTTCACAGGAGAAGTGGTGAGGGATACATTTTCTTTTTTCTTAGCAGGCACTAGTTCTAATACCTACTCTGAGGCTCTTTTATTCATATTTTTGCCACCACTGGAATCGGGGTTCCTCTGATCGGACACCCTCACATCTTTTCCACCCTTTCTGAGGGATGAGCAGCTTTATTTTCATCTGCCCTCTTTGTCGAGATTGCTGCTTATGAGAAGAACCCTTTGATGCATGGTTTCCACCATCACTGGGAGCTCCCACTGAGCTTTTATTGTGCTTTGCTAACATACAGGCAGACAAAGAAGCCATAAGATCTTTTTATTTTAAAGTGCTTTTCTTTTGGGTTTTAGGGCAAAACATTTTACAAAGTTCACAGTTAATACAACAATGACTTGGACCTAGGCACTTTAGACAAAGCCAGTGGCAATGTGCCTTTGCCAGGAGCTGAAAACCCTTTAAACAATTTTTACAACCTCTGTGTCCTGTTCTGTTTTTGGGTCTATCAGTCATGTCAAACACTGACAGGACCTGTAAATTTAAGTAATCCGTTCCCGATCCTAAAACGGTAAATTAAAGTATTTCTATCAGAAAATAAGTAAAAAAAACTTCAGATCTGAATAAAAATGTAGGCGATTTAAGTTTTCTATACAAAATGCAATCAGTTCCGTCAGGCAGGAACCGAATTGCCAAGGGGTTTTCTCCAGTTTCTGGCAACCAAACAGGAACAGAGAAACCACAAAAATATAAAATTATTTAAATACCTTAACTAATGCAAAGTATTCAAAAAGTATTTAAATTAAAAACAACAAACGGTAAGTTAAAGTATAAAAGTTGTAAACCAGAAAGCTGGAGATGACTTCAGGGTGACAGCCCTCTTCAGTGGAGAAACAAATCTGACGTTAGAACAGCAGGGGGAGTGTGATCACAGTGCAGAGTTTGAAACTCTATTCCAAATTCCAAAATTATCCTAAAGTTTTATCTCTGGGGCAGCGGACTCCTGTGGATTGATGCCATCCTGTAAGGCATTTCATTGATGGATTCCTGTTGTTTGACAGAGACCTTTAAGTTCCTGAAAGGAAAAATAAACTGCAATAAACTATTTAGCAGGAATGGCGGGTCAAAAACAAGGGGGCATGAATGTAAGCTGGGGCGGGGATGCGAGAAATGTATTATTTTACAGAGACAGTGGTTGAGGCATGAAATAGCCTACCAGCAGAGGTAGTGTTCACAAAAGCCATCAATGGGTTCAAGCACGGCTGGAATAGAATAAAGGGTTTAACTGTTACTCTGGGGGTAGCAGTACGGCTGGGTGTGGGGGAGAGAGGAGGGTGAATAGGTCACAGGGCAGAGTAAAGTTGGGCAGACTGAATGGCTCAATGGTCTTTTCTCAAAGACATTGTTTCTAAATAACAGGATGGCACAAGAGATACAGAAACACAGATTCTGTGATTAAACCTGTAATCATAACCTCACAGCTGGTCATTACATGAGATTAACAGCCAGCTGGTGAGAGGTGGCCCAAGACGCCACCCCCCCACCCAGTCATTAAACCCTAGGGAATGATTGTCTGCTAAGTCATTATTGGTTAATTGTGAAGAAACAAGAATTTGTAAAAACAGGGGATGTTAGGTAGCCCAAGGGACCAGTGGGAACGTGCTGCACAGCGACGCTGGAGTGCCAGGTTCAGAAATAAGTCCAGGATGCTTGCAAGCAGGTGGTCAAAACTGAGCAGTGCAGCTGCTGACAGCATGTTCTCCATGGGGTGGAAAGCACTGCACTTCTGCTGTGTCAGTGACCCCTAGTGTTGCCCTCTGGGGGGGATTCAACCCTTCAGCTGCAGGGTGGGAGGGCAAGAGAGCTGTACTACAATGAGGCCCCTGCTGCAGAGTGTGGCACCACTGTTGGTGGCAGGAGGACAAGGGGAACACGAGATCCACCTACCCCAATTTTTCATGTTTTGCCACTTACTCTGCTGCAGCAACACGTTAGTGCGTGCGCGTGTAGGAGGACACATACCAAAAAACTGAGGCCCCTTCCTTTGAGCCACTCACTGATCTGCATAACCACCAGGGCGCCACCCCATGGCAGTCAGAGACTGAGATGGATGGCCACCCCTTCCTGGGAGAGAGCAGTCCCTAGAACACTTAATCCTCTCCAACCCTGCCGACCTCCGGCAACCCATCTTTGTTCCCGAACACAGGTCGCCAACATAGCTGGAGGTAAGGCTTTCAATGCCTCAGTGCTGCACACCACCAGGCCAGCAAATCTTTTTTTCTTGAGGGGAAAAAAAAAACTAAATTAAAACATTCAAAAATACTCAAATTTTGGTGGACTAAAAAATGTTATCACCAAATAAGGCTGGAAGATGTCTGTAATCACCTAAAGTGAAAAAGGGTAAGGTCAAATGTTTTACCCGACTTTGCTGCACTGCTGCTTAAAATCGGTTCTAGGATCTGCAGCTTATCCAGTATGTAGGGAAATGGGCAGACTGGGTGGGCCAAGCGGTCCTTATCTGCCGTCAAATTCAATGTTTCATCGCTGAGGTTAACTTTTCACCTAATTTTTCTCCACTTACGTAATGGAAGCCCCAGTGAAAGGACCTCCGTGTGCGTGGAGGCATGCACGGCATTTTGGCCTGAACGACCCCAATCCCTCCACCTGGCCTAACGCTGACTTCCCATCCCCCCGTCACCTGCATTGCCAGCATGCCTCCACATAGTGGCAGTCAAAGGCCTGGAGGGCTAAACCCCAAGTCCGGAGAGAAGAGCTGCCAGGCAGCCACTCAATCCTCACCCAGCCCCCCACCCGCAACCTGTGCTCATCACTGTACACGGGTCGCTGGTGTGGCAGAGTAAGAGCACAAGCGCCTCAGCCCTCCACGCCACTGAGCCAGCTAACTCCATACATTTTTTAAAATGTGGTCTGACTTACATTCATTGAAAGTCGATAGCAGCGAAAGTCTTTCCAGGGGCAGTTCATATCTTTGGGTGAACTCTGTATGAAAGAAGAAGGGATGACTTTAATGGGGCATGCCCCCACGCTCTCCCTGGGCATATGTCATTATTTGCCTGAGCGCAGGGGTGGATCTGACCAGTCAGGAAGTGAAAGGATCAGCTGGCTACCTCGTCGGGACCAAACTCCAATTCCTCTTATTTTAATACAGATTTTGCCAAAAAATATGAACTGACCCTAGAAACACTTTCACCGCTATGGACTTTCAAAGCATGTAACGCAGACCAATATCTTTGTCAATTACGTTAAGGCTTTGTTTTTAAGAGGTACAACCCACTAACCTCCAGATGACTCGCTGAGGTAACCGGCTGAATGCTCCTGCCATTTTCTCAGCCAGATCTTCTGGAAGATGCCGTATGCCAATACCAAAGGAGACAACCACCAACCCTGCTTCCGCACTCTCCACCCAAGAGCGCAACTCCTGCAAATGTGAGAAAACCATTATTAAGGATTGCAGGCGATAACCAAGGCACTTACTTTTTATATATGGATCAGGCAGTACGGTGCTTGGAATCTGCCAAATGGAATCGGATTTGTCAGATTCTGGCTCGATTTTCAGATTTAGGATTTTCGAAATTGCAGTCCAAACAATTCTAATTTCTCAACTGACTCCTAAAACCTATTTTTTACACAGGAATTTGGGATTTCAAATCCCATGGCAGCAGAATGAATAAGCACCAACAGAAGACACTTTACATCTCAAACAGAGTATAATAAAAATCATCTGTTTATTTGTTACAAAAATAGTGCAGTGCAAACATGCTCACCAAACTAGGAGCACAGAAAAACTGTCATTTCAAATCCAAATTAAATTCTGATTTTCAGATCCTTTTAGGATCGTAATTGGATTAGGATGTGGAAGTTCCTTAATTTTAAAACTGAATCAGAATCAGCCACTTCTGAACATCCCTATCGGGTAGCGATTCACAACTCCACTGAGGAACTCACCAAGGCAAGAGAATGGTGTCAATATAAAGGTTGATTACCCCCTCAGCACAAGATAAGGGTGCTTATTCTTGCTTAGGGCATTTCCTCCCATTCAGGGTGTAATTCCTGCTCAGGGTTGGGGTGCACCAGCCCCTATGGCACAACTCTACTGTACTTGGATCACCGAAGAACCGGGGGGGGGGGGGGCTTAGTCACCAGTGCCCCTTAATAATGTAAGCCATGTGGTATCTTTTTTCATCATCTATTTTTTCCCCCCCGACTGCCCCAACAGACTCTTTTAAGGTGGCGTCCCCCAGCCCAGTCACCCACCTTCTCCAGGGACTTACCTCACCTCTTACTCAGTTCCACCATGTGGTGGGTGGGTGAGTGTCTGGCTTGGTAGTGCAGAGCCTCACCATCTCCATCCTGCTACAGTAGTTGGGGGTATTTTCTTCATTTGCTCCCCCAAGGTCTGAGTCACTTGCAAGAAAGCTTGTGCCCACTTTTAGAGTCTGCATCAGGACCCACTGAATGTGGTGCTTGTTGCAGTACCCCCAGCCTCCACAAGGTGGCAGACAAGCAGTGTGATACACTGCGCCCCCCCCCCCAACGTTTGAAGGAGAGCAGCCCAGGGGACGCTAAACCCTTCTCCTCCTCCCCTCGGTTGGCCCCCCGAGTCAGTTTCCAAACCCGGGTTGCTGGTATAGCAAGTAGTAGTACTACCAGTGTGTTACCAGACTGGCAGTTGTGTAGTATCTTGACCCATACCTCTCAGCCTTTTGTCCTCCAAATGTGGAACATTGCCTCTTAAAATGTGGAACAAATGAGCAAAATGTGTAACACAATCAAGTCTTTACCTAGGAAGCTCAGAACACTGTTAAAATGTTTTCATTCATGTTCAGAAAGTCTGTTGTTAATTGAATAATGTATTTTTTGCATCAGTTACTACAGATTTTTTCTTTAAAATGTTAACTGTGATTGTGGAACAAGTCCTCACAATATGGAAGAGGGAGCTTTTGTGAAGTACAATGAGGAACGTTCCTCGTAATGTGGTACAATTGGGAGGTATGTCTTGACCTGTAATTGCTACCCATTTACAAGCCAAGACACTGACAGACAGTAATAGCACACTTGTCTTCACCCGTAATAAGCAGTGTCTGCTATAGTTTGACTTTCACTCTACTTTCTGAGAAGGCAGAAGAGTTCAAAATATGCAGTGTTGCCAGATACACTAACAAAAGACACATTGCCATTGACAACTGTTGCTAACAAGGTGACCGATGACTACTAAATGAGTTTTGGAAGTCTTTTTATAGAGCTGTGATGGAATGTTGGGGAAACTCGAAAATAATGAGTTGAGATACCATTTGGGAAATTGTGCATTGTGCAGCTTACAGAATACGGTGCTTGAGCCGAAGAAATAAGTGATTATGTTTTTGGATGTTTTTAAATTAAGTTGAACACAGATATGGATACATAATGAAACGACGAATATTTAAAGAGACACTGAACATATATTTCTAGGAGAGGTATTTACAGACTGTTATAAAAGAATATGTTCAAGATGTAAAACATTATGGAAATTTACATTATGTTAAAAACGTTTTATTTAGGGGACGGAGTAACTCACTGATGAAGGACTTGGGTCCGAAATGTTTGAGACCAATTTAACACTGCCTGGGAAATAAAGAAATAGTGAAAATAAATGAAAAAACGTTGAGAAAAGGTGAGTTGGCTCTTATTCTACCAATTTGCTTTTGCTGTAACATATCCATTATCAAGCTAAAATTGTCTGCTGTGATAGCAGATACGGAACAACAGATGAACATCAGTTAGATGGGTCATAATGCTGTACCCAAGCAATAGGAGAGCAGGTGACACAATGCTTGCAGATATATCACAGTGGAGCTATGCAGCATTCTAACCAGAGCAGTGAAGTTCAAAAACAGTTACCGCTCCAAAGAGAGCTAATCTAAAAGGTTTACATTTGAAACTGCGTGGTATAAACTAGGCACGCAGTGACTGGACTCAGACTATGCCATGTCAGGTGGCAACCTCCTACAAGACCCCCCTTCCATCATAGAGGGAATAAATTAATTTTTAACAGATCTAGCTAGATGCACTTCACATCTTTCGCCAACCCCCAACTTCCCCATCCCCACCCATCCTCATACTAGCTTAGGTTTGCGCCCCGCTTTCCACTTAAAAACCACAACCAAAAAGGAAGTCCTCAGATTGTTATTAAAACTTAAAGAAGATAGCTCCCCTGGTCATGATACCATTGAACCCATGTTCCTTAAATTAGGGGCACCCGCACTTGCTGCACCTATCTGTAATCTAATTATTAGGTCATTCCTTCCTGGTTCCGTTCTGAGCAAATGGAAAGTGGCAGTGGTAGTCCCCCTCCACAAGGGTGGCTCCCTTGCCATCGAACACTATAGACCTATTTCAATTCTCTGCTCCCTGGCCAAAATCCAAGAGGGGATTCTTTATAACCAATTACAGCCCTACTTGGAGACACACCACCTACTCACAGACTGCCAGCACGGCTTTAGAAGGAACTATAGTACGACTACGACCCTTGTAAAAGGTCTCTGCTGATATTCTCAATGCAAGTGACAAAGGCCTTGTTATAGGAGCAGTGTTTGTTGACCTGACAAAGGCTTTTGATCTCGTCAACCACCACCACCTACTAAGAAAACAACCTCCTGGGTCTTGACTGCTTAGCACTAACCTGGATAAAGAGTTCTCTCATTGGGAGATCCCAAAGGACAAAGTGGTCTGGATCACTGTCCTCTCAGGCCTGTTACACATGGTGTACACCAAGGATCTATCCTTGGTCCGTTACTTTTCTTGCTATTCATTAACAAATTTCCAATTTCTGTGGTGGTGGTGCTTCAGTGCAACTCTACGCTGACAACGCCATTCTATTCCATTCATCCAATAACATGGACTGGCTCAATCAGTCTTAATTCAGGTTTCAATACACTCAAATCATGGTTCTCAGACAACCCTAATTCTTAATACCAAAAAAACCAAAAACAAAGCCATGATATTCCACAATCCCTCCGCTAAAACCTCTAAAAATTCCTTGCAACACCCTCTCAAAATCTGCTCTCTTTCTGGGGATTCCATAGAAGTAGTTCAAACCTTTAAGTACTTAGGACTGCACCTAGATGCAGCCTTCTCATTAGAGACCCACATCTCCTTGCTAACAAACTATCAATCAGAAGTTAGGTCTGTTATATCATCTCAGCCCCTTTTATCTGCCACCTCCTGCCAGAAAATTGCTACCACATCCCAACCCCCTATACCTTTCTATGGCGCACCACTACTTCTCTCTGCTCAACCTTCATCCACTGCTCGGCTTGGACAACTCTATTACAGGACTGGGCGTTTTGCTTTAGGGGATGAACATAGAAAGCATCACTACAATGTCATGACTACCCTACACTGGCCGGATTATGACTCAAGGCTGTAATACCTCACATTATGCTTTGTATATAAACTAGTGAATCTTTTCAATACACCTTGTCTAAGAGGAACTGTCTATCACAGAGAAGCTGTTCATCCACTCAGGTTATCCACGTTAATTATTCCAGCAACCCCGAATCCTCGCCGACTCGCAGAGAGGCGATCTTTCGCCTACTCTGCCATCACTGCCTGGAATGCGCTACCTCCTCATCTCCTTTCTTGCCTTCCCTATCACTATTCAAAAAATCACTTACTATACACCTGCTCAAACCTTCTATCTGAAATTTGTTTTCCCTAACCCTGTACCTTATTTACTCTCAAAATTAATAATCACAGGAGCATTTTTAAAAGCTTTCTCAAAACATGCCCACTCTCTGCCCTATTATGAGCTCCCTAACCGCATTATTTTTTCTTTATTCTGCCGACAAAATCTCAGTCGAATCCATTACAGTGCAATTCTGTAAATATATTTTCTGTAAATCTATACTAATTAATGGGTTCCATTTTTTTCAATGTAAAAATTCGTGTATTAAAAACCGTAAAATACCTGAGTAGGTATTATAGCAAAGTTCTATCAATCCACGCAAAGTCGTGCAAAGCTGCATAAAACACCAGTAATTATAAAAATAAAAGATGATAGGCAGAGTGTATATTGAGGATATTTTTTTTTTTTCTTTCCCTCTGTGTGTGATGACTGTGCAAACCTCTAGAGCTTTGCTCTCGAGGTTTATGGGTCATCACACATCTTGGGTGTGTAAAACAAATCCATAACACACACTTGCCTATCCACTATTCTATATTAATCTCACTGTAAATAACTTTGTAATGTATGTATTGTATTTAATCACTGTTGCAACTTTTGTTACCTTGTCTATCCCCCACTTTAGAATACACACACTGCTGTTCTGATGCCCTCACTGACTGTTCACTGAATGGATTATTTGCTGTTCATATCATCTGTTCTTTCTACTGCACTGGAATGTATTGTATTGTCTGCCCGGGTCACCCCTGAAAAAGGGACTGCATGGTCTCAGTGGGCTCATCCCATTACCAAAATTCAAATAAATAAATAAATAAAAACATTTATATTCATTTGTTAGGGGGCAGGACCTTCCTAAGTCACTTATGGCTTTGCCACTTGGGAGCTATATTCCTGCCCCCCTCATTCATTAAAATAAATGTCATATTCCATCTGGCCTGACAGCCACCTTGATTTCTCAACTCACATTAACTACATGCATTCAAAACTCCGCCCCAAACTTGCTGCACTCTATAGAAACAAAGATGCCCGCTCCCTTCCCATTCGCCGGATACTCCTTACGAAAACAATTCTACCTATTTTTGATCATGCACACAATATTTATGGGTCTGCTTGTAACGGCCCCCCCCCCAAAAAAAATGGGGCTTCCCTTAAAAAGCACCTCCGGGTGTACTCCCGCTGTCTCCCAGCATCCGTCCATATTTTGCAACCCCTCCTGCTGCCTGGTAATTCCCAGAGTGTTCCCCGGCATTGTTGAGCCCTGTGGGGCAAGCAAATCCAATTGCGAGTGGTGTACATGTTTTAAGGCCGCTGCTCATACTATCGTAGGGGCGCACTGTTCTTCTGACTGCCATTTCAGGAAGTGTCTCCATAGTTCCCGGTGCCGTGTCTAAGTTAAAAAAGGCACTGTGGACACACAACAAAGCAAGAGAAAAGTATTTTTAAATAAATAGGTAGAAGCAAAAGGGCAAAGGTTACAGCATGAAATGCCCTAATGAATATTCATAAGTTACTGTAGTGCTTCTAGGGGCAGTGTGTTACTGGAGCCATGACTCCCCGAGGGTGTATCTGGTCAAATTAAAAGTGGACTTGTGTGAGAGAGCACTGTTAAGGCTACAAGACAGTGGGGATATTAATTAATAAAAGTTAAACTGCTGGCGGCACCAGAGCTTTGTATGTGGGGACAATGAAACAGACTGCAATAGGGACTGCCTAAACTTGAACTGCAGCCACCATCTTTGTGCCTTTCAAACAACCAGTGGTCAGGATTTAACAAAGAGACTTCTGGGGAATTATCTGGGACAAAATCTAGGTGCCCAAAAGCCAATTATCAAATGGAAACTGTTCAGGACAGCTTTGGCAGCCAATAGGATCTCTGGAACCCATCCCCATATAAAAGGGGATAACTGTTCAGGATCTTCAGTTCTAGAGATGTGCCCAGGAGTTCAGTGTGTGTGCCTCAGGGAGCCTGCCAGCTCTCAGAGGTTAGGCCTGCCAGGCCTAGACTTATTCAGCCATTAGTCCTCAGATCCAGGTGTCCAGTCGGCCCATGTTGGGGTTGCAGCAGCAGAGGATTTGTGCAGCAATCAAGCTGAAAAGTGAGGATCAGCCTTACATATAAATTACATATAAATGTGCTTAGTTTGCTGAAGTGTTTGCGTGGCTGGCTAATTCAAGATGTCCAGTTTGCATGTTTCGGCCAGTGATTGAACTGCTCCTGCATCCCAAAGACCAGCATTTCGACGAAGACCACAAAGGAACTTTTCCTCATGCTTCACAAAATATCTGCATAGATCTTATGTCGTTGGATCATCCTCCTGGTCTGGGTAATGTGAGTACAAACAGGGTGGCTCCCTGCAACAAAGCTATAAATCATTTGTGTGCATCATCTGATTGACTTGTTTTGGGTTTACTACAACGGACTGAGCCATCCGGTTCCAGATTACAAATATTTGGGATGAGCGCATGTTAACTGTTTTCCTTCCCATGGGCCTCAACAATCAGCTGTAATGCCAGCCTACCCTGGGCAATGCTTCAGGCTAGCCTGTCTTCCATACTGGGTACCCAGGGTTGTGAGACTGTGTTAAAGGGACTCACTGTGTATGCTTTATCAACCTGAATTTAATCACAACTGCAAATCACTTGCTAGATTTACGCCCCACCCTTGTTTACATCCCCATGAATAAATCAGATTGTTGATTTTTACGTTGAACCTGGCTAATGTGCACCTTCTTGGTGGGGATACAGTACTGCTATCGTGTTGTTGCATCACTGGTCTTATTTTCCAGGGGGACTCCAGGGCAGTAGCAGATCCGGCCCTGGTGGTAAGTGCAAGGAGTGTGAGCATATACTAACATACATACTAAAATACCAGCAGAATAGGCTTAACGGTCTTTCGTGTCTGCTCGTTTGGTCAGCCTCCTCCCTGGGAGCTGACCTTACTGCCCTCCTCGCCCTCTCTGGTTTCTCTCTTCCCAGTCCCGGATATTCTCGCTGCATAGGACTTTGCTTCCAGATTCCTTCCCCTGTACCTGTCACACCACCTCTTAAACCCCTCCACTATCTCTGCCTCCACCAGCCCCCTGGGCAGCGCATTCCATGGCTCCACCACCCTCTTAGTGAAGTATCACCTCCTCCTTTCTCCCCTGAATCCCCCCCTCCAACTTCCACCCATGCCTCCTAGTTGCCCCCCCTCCTTCTTTTGGAGCACCCTGACTGCTGCTCCCCTATTTACCCCTTCATGTATCTGAAGACCTCATCATGTCTCCCCAGTCCCTTCTCTCTTCCAATGTGTACATATTTAGCTCTTCGAGCCTCTCCCCATAGGTCCTGTCCCCCAAGCCACAGATCATTTTGGCTGCCCTCCTCTGGACCCTCTCCAGGAGTTCAATGTCCTTCTTTAAGTGTGGCCTCCAAAACTACATGCAGTACTCAGGTGTGGCCTCACCAAACAGTTATACAGAGGGAGTATCACTTCCCTCCTTCTGGAAGTGAGCCCCTTAGTGATACATCCCAGCATCCTGTTGGCCTTGGCAACTGCCCTCCTACAAGTCTCAGAGTTGTTCATCTCGACATCCACCACCACCCCCAGGTCCCTCTCAGCCACTGAGACTTGTAGCATTTCCCCCCTCCAGGGTGTACACTTGGCCTGGGTTTCTGGCTCCCAGGTATAGTACCTTGCATTTCCCTGCATTTAACCTCAGCTTCCACTTTCTAGACCACCTTTCCAGAGCTTCCTGGTCCTCCTGTAGGGCCACCCTCCCCATCTCTCCTCCCCCTCCACCACCGCCCCCAGTTTTGAGTCATCTGCAAAGAGACTCATTTCACTCCTGATACCCTTCCTTATGTCAGAGACGTAGGCGTGGAACAGGAGGGGCTCAAGGACCGATCCCTGAGGGACCCCCACTAATGACCCTCCTTGGGGATGAGACTATCCCACCAACCCTCCAGTCCTGGACCCAATTTCCTATCCATCTGATCATCTGGTTCCCCACCCTCATTTCTCCCAGCTTATCCAACAGGCCCCCGTGAGGAACAGAGTCAAACGCCTTGCTGAAGTCAAGAAAGAGGACATCCACTGGTCTACCCAGGTCCATGGCACTTGTCACCCAGTCATAGAACTCCACAAGGTTTGTCTGACATGATTTCCTTGGGACGAATCCATGCTGCCCATCATCCAGGCACCTCGACTTTTCCAGGTACCCCCCAGCCTCTCCTTGACAATGCCCTCCATCACCTTGCCCACCACCGATATCAGGCTGACAGGCCTGTAGTTCCCTGCCATCTCCCTTAATCCCTCCTTGTGAATAGGCACTATATGCGCCACCTTCCAGTCCTGGGGCACCCACCCTGTCCTCAGAGAGATTCTGAAAAGGTCCGCCAGGGGTTTTGCCAGGACATCCGCCAGTTCCTTCAGCACTCTGGGATGTAATTTATCTGGCCCCGGTGCTTTCTCTGTCTTAAGGTACCTGAGGGCTTTCATCATTCTCTCTGCTGTGATTTCCACCTCCCCTACCTTGTCCCCCTGCTTTGCCTCCCCCCACCTCCTGCCAGTGATGGCCCTTCCTCTCCCCAGACCTGATCGGTAACGGTCTCCCCTCCTCAGTTTCACTCTCCTCCCATGTATGATGCAGCCCCCCATTTTTCTTCATGAAAACTAAGGCAAAGTACTCATTTAGTACCTCAGCCTGCTCCCTCGGGTCTTGTGCCCATCTCTCCCGTTTTAATCCTGCTAATCTGCCCCTTCACTTTACTGTCATACGGTAAATGTGAATGTTCTGTTGCTATACTGGTTAGGCCACTAGAAGCACTGATGGGGTGTTATAGCATCCCAGAGGGCTGTAACAACAGTAGTTATACTACCCCAAGACCATACCTCCGGGTGGAGGCACCCATTCACTGAGCTCAGGCCCTTCAACCTGTGCCTAGTCAAGCAGACAGGGGTAGTAGCCCATAGGATAGCGCCACCTAGGGGTTACATCTTTGGAGGCACCACTGGGATTAGCACCCCCTAGTGGTCACAATCAAAAATTACAACTAAAGATCTAACTGGTACCACTGAAGAAATGGCTATGCATCAGTTGGTTGGATGTTGCGCAGGGTATGACATTGACCCCCCGACATGCCTTGTTAATACTGGATATATTCAGGGCACTAGTAAAGACACTATAGAAGGGGCACTTTCAAATACTGAATGCCTGGCAAAAGCTGTAATGGTAAGCCGACATGTTGACTTGACTGCCCAAACTCTAATGGCTCTAGCAGAATGTAGCAACCCCATGGACAGCACTAAGGTGCCCAAAACTATTGCTGTTGTTGGGTCTCCAGCTGCCTGGAGGGTGGTAACTAAAGACAGTGAGGATCCTTCAGAGAACGAGCTCCCACCCTTATCTGAGACCTTTGAGAAAAAGTAAGCCAAGTTGTTATTGGAGGAGGGTAAAACCCTCAAGGACTTTAAAAAGTTATTCATGCTGCCTGGGGGTGTTCCTTCCCTGACACCCATGCCAGCTCCAATACCTGCCCCTTCACCAGCTCCTGTGCCCGCACCAGTGCTGGCACCCACACCTGTGCCCACAGTTAGTCATGACTCTTACCGCAGGCTGAGGATGTTTTCAAACACTCTCCCCACCCTCCCAGGGGGAGGATGATTAGGAGACCTGGACAGACTATGTTGCCCCCCCAGTACCTGAGTAGCAGTGTGCAGAGGCAGAGAAATGAAAAAGGATCATGGAAAGTTTGAGGGGTCCCGCTTTGGAAGCAGTTAGGTTCTTGAGGTCCACAAATCCTGATGCTTCAGTTCAAAAGTATTTATCTGCACTAGAAGGCGTTTTTGGTAGCACTGAATCTGGAGAAACTTTAATGTGGCAATTCAAAGGCACCAAACAGCGGAAAGGAGAATGTCTGTTCACGTATGTTACTCGTTTGGAGAGGGCCTTACAAACAGCTACCAGAAAGGTGGGGTATCGGCCCACGAGTTGGATCGTGTGAGACTAGATCAAATACTACAATGTGCCAAACATTCTAAATTGCAAATTATCCCACCAAAGCTCCAAGATAGGAGGGATAATCCCCCTGATTATTGTGGCCTGATAAAAGAACTCAGAGAGGCCGAAGGTGAGGAAGAAGATTGGAATACTTGTGCAGGCACAGCCAGAGTAGCCCAGGCACTGGAAAGTCCTTCTGAACCAGAGACTGCTAAGGATACTACTCCGCCATGGGCCGAGCTGTTGAGAGAAGTCAGAGAAATGAAAGCTGGTGTCTCTACCAAGGTCGTTCCTGTGGGTACAGACCCCGACCCCTCTCAGAGCACATCTGCTATGGGAGTGGGGGTGCACGCTCAGGCATCCCCTGCTGATGGCAGCTCAAAAAACTGAAACAAGTGAATTGACTGCTGCAATAAAATAATTATTGAGACGTACTGCACTGCCTGCAACACAGTAGACTGAGGTCAAACCAAGATTTTCTGTTGTTAGTGCTCCAGCACCAAATGTGTACCCCTCCCAACCCCCTAGTTGTGAATGGAGATTAGCCCCTAATGCAATGTTTCAGCCACAACAGACTAAAGAAAATATTATTTGTCATAACTGTGGAAAGGATGGACATATGAAGAGAGAATGCCAGTCTCAAAAGGACATAGAAAAAGTGGTACAAAAACTCTAAGGGGAGCTCCGAAAAGTGAAACAATTGCAGAGGGGTGCAGGAAATGATCACAGTGGAGGTTCAGGAAATCCCAAATCCAATTTTTTTGTGGCTAAATTGTCCAGCCAGGTCCATGTTACAGTCCCTCTGGACTGGTCCAAATTGGTGGGCCTTTCCATGGACACTACTGCGCACATAGACGGGATTCTGGCACGAGCAGTTTTAGACAGTGGGTCTCAAGTCACAATAATCTTGCAAGACTGGTATAAGCAGCATTTATCTGACCACCCGTTACAACCTCTTGAAGGACTGCATGTGTGGGGGTTAAGTGAAATGTTGTATCCATATCTTGGCTATTTAAAGGTATAGCTTTCTTTTAAATCTTCTGTGGCTGGTGTAGGAAATTCTGTGGAGACGCTAGCCCTGGTCTGCCCTTCTACTGGACTTTATGGTGGTATCCCTGTACTAACTGGTACCAACGCACACATGTTTGGGCACCTGGCCCAGCTATGAGAAGAAAGGCAGAAGAAAAAGACAGGAAAAGCCCTGTGTGTTCATGCCCTGATACAAAAGGCCTATGAGAAACAAATGCACCCCGAGGAGAGTGACAAAGATGAGCCTGTTGGGATGGTTTGAGGAAGGATACTGCTACTATCATGTTACCTCCAAATGCAGTATCAGTGGTGAAGTGCAGCTGCGCAAAGATGCGACCAACAAGACTTTGATGCTGGATGCCACAGACGAGGGAAAATTACCTGAAGGACTGCTGATTAAACCCAGTGTGCTTCCGGCCCAGGCTCATGCTTACGCCCGATGAGTGGTGGTATGAATACAAAATGTTACAGACCGAGACATCATGGTACACAGAGGATGCACCCCGGTTAAAGTCTACTGAGCCGACACTGCTGTGCTCCCATCCCAGTGCAAAACTGACAAAGGATGTGAGGTATCACCGGACATATTTGATTTTGGAGATTCACCTATTCCAAACAGCTGGAAAACCAGAATCAGTAACAAGCTGGCTCAGAGAACCAAGGTATTCCCCCTCACGGAATGGGATGTTGGCTGTGTCACGGGTGCTGAACACCACATTCGTCTGCACAATGAGACACCCTTCAGGGAGAGGTCTAGATGTCTAGCTCCTGCCGACATCGACGATGTCAGACACCACCTACAAGAGATGTTGGTGACTGGCATCATACAGGAGTCATGCAGCCCGTACGCCTCCCCAGTTGTTGAGGAGCGGAAAAAGAATGGCTTTGTCCGTATATGTGTTCATTACAGGACCCTTACCAAAAGAACGGTGCCTGATCAGTATACAATGCCACGCATACAGGATGCCCTGGAATGTCTAAGTGGGAGTAAATGGTTTTCCGTCCTCAACCTCTGAGGCGGATACTATCAAATCCCAATGACTCCTGAGGACAGGGAAAAAACTGCATTCATTTGTCCCTTAGGCTTCTTCCTTCGCATGCCCCAAGGCATATCAGGTGCACTAGCAACTTTTCAACAATTAATGGAGCATGCAATGAGAGATATGAATCTCTTGGAATGTGTCGTCTATTTCGACGATGTCAGTGTCTTTGGAAAAACCCTAGAGGAGCGTGAGGCTCACTTATTCAAAATGTTGGACAGACTTGAGGAGTTCTGTCTTAAGTTATCCATTGACAAATGCCAGTTTTTTGAGAGTTCTGTCAAATATGTGGGCCACATTGCATCATCAGAAGGCATACAGACAGACTCCAGTAAGGTAGAAGCATCGACCAGCTAAGCCTAAGCTCAACGACTTAACAGAACTTCAAAGATTTCTTGGATTCTGTGGCTATTAACACTGATTTGTCAAGGACTATACCAAGGTGATCTGACCCCTACTGAACCTTACTCAAGAGTATCCACCTATTCACCAAAAGTTTAAGAAAGGTTCTGACAGAGACACTGAAAAAACTATTTCAGACCCAATGAGCCATTTTTGGGCGGAGATGGACTCTTGATTGTGACACTGCCTTCAAAGAAATAATATACAGATTGACTCACGCGTCTATACTCGCTTATGCTGATCCATCAAAGCCCTATATATTACATACAGACGCCGGCTTGAGTGGCCTCAGAGCTGTACTCTATCAAGAATACTTAGAAGGATTGCATCCCGTAGCTTTTGCTAGCAGAAGTCTGACATCTTCAGAGAAAAATTAATGGTGCATGAATTGGAATTTCTTGCTCTATAGTGGGCAATAGTTGACCAATTTCACGACTACTTGTATGGTGCTAAAATCTTGATAAAAACCAATAACAATCCATTAACATTATGTCCAAACAACAGCTAAACTAGATGCTACTGGACACAGATGGCTTTCTGCTCTAGGAACATATGATTATGCGGTGGAGTACTGACCAGGCTTAAATCACATTGATGCCGATGCTCTTTCACGTAGACCTGCTACTGACAAACAGTGGGTTCGTATTGCTGAACAATCTGTAAAAGCACTATGCCACAAGTTCGACCAGGAAGAAACTCTGTCCTCTGAAGCTGTAAACTGTCTGGCAGATTGCTTGGGACCTTCAGAAACTTGTATTTCAGTTACCTACTGTAATTTTGCAGCCTTATATTTACGTTTTTTACCACAGCTAACTCCAGCTGACGTACGCAAAAGGCAATATTATGATCCGACGATCAGACCAGTAGTTGATGCTTTAAAAAAGGGGGGGAGATATCTCCAAAATGTGGTCCAGCGACCCCAAGACTGCTTTACTGCTTCAAGAGGGGCCCAAACTCAAGATTCGAGTACAGCTATTGTACAGACAGCCAAAGCAAAATTGTAAGGAAACTGCTAGTACTGCCAGCTAAGTTCAAAAATATTGTGTTAAAAGCCTTGCACGACCAAATGGGACATCTGGGTAGTGAAAGAACCCTTGATCCAGTCCATTCATGTTTCTACTGGCCTAAGATGGGCCTTGACATTGAGCAACATGTTAAAACCTGCAGTAGGTGTCTTCAGCGCAAGGCTCCACCACAAAAAACAGCCCCTCTGGTCAATATTATCACAAGTGCATCAATGGAACTTGTCTATCGATTTTCTTAGTTTGGAGCCAGATTCAAAAGGCATGGCAAATGTACTGGTAGTCATGGATCACTTCACCAGATATGCGCAAGCCTATCCAACCAAAGACCAAAAGGCCTCAACTGTAGCCAAAGTTCTTGTTGAGAAGTTTTTTGTACATTACGGTGCCCCCCAGTGTATTCATTTGGATCAAGGCCGGGATTTCGAAAGCAGGCTTATCAAATAACTGTTGTCCCTATGGGGTGTTTGGAAATCCAGAACAACCCCTTATCATCCACAAGGAGGCCCACAACCAGAAAGGTTTAACCGAACCTTGCCCGATATGCTGGGCACCCTGCAACCTAAAGACAAGCCAAAGTGGAGCCAACAAATAAGCACACTTGTCCGTGCTTATAACTGCACAAATAATGATGCTACTGTATTTTCACCTTACCACCTTATGTTTGGCTAGTCTCCTGGTGGATGTGTGCTTTGGAGTGTCTCCTGATGGTGTTCAGTCAGAAAACTACCTGCAGTATGTTAAAAATCTAAAAGCTCAACTAGATCATGCCTATCAGCTTGCAAATACCATGGCAGCAAAGAGGAACCTGGCCAACAAGACTCGCCATGACAAATGTGTTAAAGCCCAGGAGCTCCAACCAGGTGACAAGAGTATTAATGAGAAACTTTGGACTTCCATGTAAACATGTGTGTCTAAGTTAAAAAAGCACCGGGGACACAACACAGCAAGAGAAAAGTATTTTAAATAAATAAATAGGCAGACGCCTAAAGCGCATATAAGGGCAGATAAGGGCACATAAGCAAAAGGGCAAAGGTTACAGAATGAAATGCCCTAATGAATATTCAAAATAGCTGACCGCTGGAGTCACATCCCATACATAGTAGTCAGTAAGCTACATGATCTTCCTGTGTATAAAATACGTCCAGAAGGGGACCCTCATGCTGCCAAAACCATTCACAGAAACCATCTGTAATAGTAGTCGAGAATGTTCAAGAGGCTGAAGTTCTTTGGCGCACAGTAACTAGGTCTGTTACCAAGGCCAAACAACAAAATCAGCAAACTCGTGTTTCCCCGCCTGCTGCTCCTAATAATGTCTCTAATCCTGCAGATACTGAAAATGCGGAGTCTAAAAGTGATGACGAAAGTGAATTCTGTACTGCCCACTACCCATCTTTTGAACTTGAGAGAATGTTCCAGGGAATTCATACTAACATACTAAAATGCCAGCAGAATAGGCCTAACGGTCTTTCGTGTCCGCTCGTTTGGTCAGCCCCCACCCTGGTAGCTGACCTTGCTGCCCCCTCTCTCTCTCCAGCTTCTCCCTTCCCTGTCCTGGATAGTCTTGCTGCACCAGTTTTTCCTTCCAGAACCGTTCCCCTGTACCTGTCCCACTCCCTCTTGAACCCCTCCACTGTTTCTGCCTCCACCAGACCCCTGGGCAGTGCATTCCATGGTTCCACCACCCTCTCAGTGAAGTAGCACCTCTTCCTTTCTCCCCTGAATCTCCCCCCTCCAGCTTCCACCCATGCCCTCTAGTTGCCCCCACCTCCTTCCTTCAGAGAACCCCAACTGCTCCTCCCCTATTTATCCCCTTCATATACCTGAAGACCTCTATCATGTCCCCCCAGTCCCTTCTCTCTTCCAATGTGTACATTTTTAGCTCTCGAGCCTCTCCCATAGGTCCTATCCCCAAGCCCCAAATCATTTTGGTTGCCCTCCTCTGGACCCTCTCCAGGAGTTCAATGTCCCTCTTTAAATGTGGCCTCCAAAACTGCGGAGTACCTAGAGGTGTGGCCTCACCAAGCAGTTATACAGCCGAGTATCACTTCCTCCTTCTGGAGGTGAGCCCCTAACGATGCATCCAAGTATCCTGTTGGCCTTGCCGCTGCCCTCCTACAAGTCTCCTAGTTGTTCATCCTGACATCCACCACCACCCCAGGTCCCTCTCTGCCAGCGACTTGTAGCATCCCCAGTCTACACTTGGTCTGTGTTTCTGGCTCCCAGGTGCAGTTCCTTGCATTTCCCTGCATTGAACCGCAGCTTCTGCTTTCTAGACCACCTTTCCAGAGCCTCCAGGTCCTACTGTAGGGCCACCCTCCCCTCCTCCCCATCCACCACCGCCCCTAGTTTGGAGTCATCCACAAAGAGACTCATCTCACACCCGATACCCTTCCTTATGTCAGAGACGTAGGCGTTGAACAGGAGGGGCCCAAGGACCAATCCCTGAGGGACTTCACTAATGACCCTCCTTGAGGATGAGACTATCCCACCAACCACAACCCTCTGGGTCCGGTTCTGGAGCCAATTGCCTATCCATGTGATCATCTGGTTCCCCACCCCCATTTCTCCCAGATTATCAAACAGGCCCCCATGAGGAACAGCGTCAAACGCCTTGCTGAAGTCAAGAAAGAGGACGTCCACTGGTCTACCCAGGTCCAAGACACTCGTCACCCAGTCACAGAACTCCACAAGGTTTGTCTGACATGATTTCCCTTGGATGAATCCATGCCTATCATCCAGGCACCCCAACTTTTCCAGGTCCCCTCCCAGTCTCTCCTTGACAATACCCTCCATCACCGTGCCCACCACCGATATCAGGCTGACAGGCCTGTAGTTCCCTGCCATCTCCCTTGATCCCACCTTGTGGATAGGCACTATATGCGCCACCTTCCAGTCCTGGGGCACCCACCTGTCCTCAGAGAGATGCTGAAGAGCTCCACCAGGGGTTTCGCCAGGACATCCGCCAGTTCCTTCAGCACTCTGGGATGTAATTTATCTGGCCCTGGTGCTTTCTCAGTCTTAAGGGACCTGAGGGCTTCCCTCACTCTCTCTGCCATGATTTCCACCTCCACTACCTTGTCCCCCTGCTTTGCCTTCCCCCCGCCTGCCAGTGATGCCCCCCCTCCCCAGACCCACCGATCGGTGGGCCCCCTCCTCAGTTTCACTGTCTCCTCCCATGTATGATGCAGCCACCCCCATTTTCCTCAGTGAAAACTGAGGTGAAGTACTCATTTAGTACCTCAGCCTGCTCCCCCGGGTCTTGTGCCCATCCCTCCCCTGTCCCCTGTAATGGAATTCCTTCCATTAACCATGGTGATGACTCTGAACCCCCAGCTGTGTTAACAGATCCCAATTCATCAACTGTGCCTGAACATCCAAAAAGTGATGCTCACAATGTTGATTTTGAAGAGGCTGAATCCCATTGTGTGGGGGAAGTAACAGCAATCAGTGAACCTGAGCACAATGAAGCCAGTGGTGAACCGACAAGTGACCATGCAAGTGTTAATGAACTAAGTGAGCTAAGTGAACGGTTTCATGCTAATGAAATGCTGTTCAAGAACCAGAGAGATGTGTCCTGGATGATTCAGAATTTGCAGAAATACCTTTGACAAATGAAAGTGAGCCTAAAGGACCTAGGCATGATAGTGGTGCTCAAGCCAAAGAGCACGAAACTAGTACTGAACAACAAGAAAATGCAGTGGAACCCATTTCTTCTGAAGTCGTTTCTTTGCTGAACAATGAACTGGACTGATCAGCCCCAGTGCTGTAGCAGAACTGCAAGTACCAGTGCCAACTCTGCCACGTCGCTCAGAAGATCTGTAAAGCCAATTTTAAAGCTCACGTACGATACTCTACGACAGCCTGTTAACTTGCTCATGAATGTTGTGCACAAAGGAATATATGTCACTCCCAATTCCTCATCCAGAACTGTGTTCACTGCCTCCACCCAAACCAAAGCCTCCACCCAAGCTAAGGTGCCCGTTCAGTGTAACGAGGGGTATAACGTTAGACAAGAATAAGGTGAAATGTTATGATAAAAATGTGATAAATGACAACCGTACTGAATATGTGATACTGTCTGATCTGAAAAATGTAAATTCTAAACTGCTGAGGTATACCAAGTGGATTTACAATGTCATGACAATGCTTTAGGTATAGGACGCCCAAATGCTAAGTAAGACTAAATTGATAGCATGCTACCTTGTACATAGTTATCATATACCTAGCTAGGTTGTTATTGGAAAAAAGTACTATTCAGATATATCTGTTTACAATACAGTATATCTAGTAACGTGTTTGATGGCTACCAGTCTATTACAGACTTGGTGCAGACGCTAAGCTTTCCTAGGAAGGGGAGAGTGTAATGCCTCCCCAAATGGGGCTTACCTTAAAAAGCACCTCCGGATGTGCTCCTGTTGTCTCTTGGCGTCCACTCCTATTTTGCTGCCCCTCCTGCCACCTGGTAATTCCCTGAGTGTTCACTGGTGTTGTTGAGCCCTGTGGGCTCACAAATCCAACTGCAAGTGGTCGGCCTGTTTTAAGACCACCGCTCGCACTATTGTGGGTGCACAGTTCTTCCGACCGTTGTTGCGGTCAAACGTTTGTGAAGTGTCTCCACGGTTCCCCGTGTGCGTAAGTTAAAAAAGCACTGGGGACACACAACAAAGCAAAAGAAAAGTATTTTAAATAAATAAATAGGCAGACGACTAAAGTGCTGCCTCTGGGCCACAGAATCAAAAGGGCAAAGGTTACAGCATGAAATGCCCTAATGAATATTCATGAGCTACTGTAGTGCTTCTAGGGGCAGTATGTTACAGGAACCATGACTCCCCGAGGGTGTATTTGGTCAAATTAAAAGTTGACTTGTGTGAGAGAGCACTGTTAAGGCTACAAAATAATGGGGATATTAATTAATAAAAGTTAAACTGCTGGCTGCACGAGAACTTTATATGTGGGGACAATGAAATAGACTGCAATAGGCACTGCCTAAACTTGAACTGCAGTCACCATCTTTGTGTCTTTCAAACAACCAGTGGCCAGGATTTAACAACGGAAATTATGGGGGACTGCCAAAGACTTCTGGGGAATTATCTGGGACAAAATCTAGGTGCCAAAAAAATAAGCCAATTAGCAACTGGAAACTGTCCAGGACCGCTTTGGCAGGCAATAGGATCTCTAGAACTCGGCCCCATAAAAAAGGGGGTAACTACTCAATATCTTCAGTTCTAGAGATTCGCCCAGGAGTTCAGTGTGTGTGTGTGTGCCTCTGGGGAGCCTGCCAGCTCTCAGAGGTTAGGCCTGCCAGGCCTAGACTTTTTCGGCTGTTAGTCCTCGGGTCCAGGTGGCCCACATTGGGGTCACAGCAGCAGGGGATTCGTGCAGTAATCAAGTTGAAAAGTGAGGATCAGCCTGCAAGCTAGCTGGATGGACTAGAATAGGACCAGCCTTACATATAAATGTGCTTAGTTTGCCGAAGTGTTTGCACGGCCAGCTAGTTTGAGACGTCCAGTTTGCATGTTTCAGCCAGTGACTGAACTGCTCCTGCTTTCCGAAGACCAGCATCTCGACAAGGACTGAAACCTGGTGTAATGATAACCATGACTGGGAGATGGCCATACCTGGCTACAACATATTCAGAAGAGACAGAGCAGGCAGGAAGGGAGGAGGAGTGGCACTGTATGTGAAAAATGACATAAGGGCCACAGAGATCCAGGAGGAACAAAATGGGGGCGAGATACTGTGGGTTAAGCTGGAAAGGAAAATGGGGACAGCCATCTGCACAGGTGTGGTCTACAGACCACCAGCCCAGGAGGAAGAAACAGATAGGAGCTGATGCTAGCCATCCAAAGGATGGCAGACACGGTGAGATAGTACTGGTTGGAGACTTCAATATTCCAGGCGTGGACTGGAGCATCCCAGCAGCAGCATCAACTAAGAGCAGATTTATCCTGGACTCCTTCAAGGTGCCTCCTCAAGCAACTGGTCATGGAACCAACTCGGCAGAAGGCAATACTGGACCTTGTGCTCACAAACAGGGACAGTGTGATCGGGTAACAGTGGGGGAGCACCTGGGAAACAGTGACCACCAGTCATTGTGGTTTGAAATCACAGAAAGAGCAGAACCAAACCACACAAAAACACATATCCTGGATTTTAGGGGGGCAGATTTTGGGAAAATGGGGAGATACTTGAAAGAGGCATTAAGGGGAATGGGACAGGAATCAGGGGTTGAGGAACAGTGGGCAGTATTTAAAATGGAGATTACAAGAACAACAGAATTATGCATTAAGCAGGTTAGCAAGAGGAAAAGGAAGAGGAGACCATTATGGTTTTCCAAAGAGGTATCAAAGAAAGTGAAAGCCAAAAAGATTGCATTCAGGCAATACAAAAAGACACAGGCAGAAGGGGATAGGGAGAAGTACCAGAAGAAGCAAAGTGAGGCAGGAGGTCAGTAAGGAAGCCAAAGCTCAGACAGAAGAACACATTGCAAAATCAGTGGGTAGGGGACAAAACCTTTACAGGTACATAAGGAAAAAGAAAGACAAAGGGAGGATAGTGAGACTGAAGGGAGGATGGGGAGTCATGGAGGATGACAACAGTAAAGCTGACATACTGAACAGGTATTTCTGCTCAGTCTTTACTGAGAAAGAGGAGGGTAATGGGTCTGAAGAGAGTACAAGGGTGAGACATGCAGCAGAAATGGACACAAGTCCCTTTACCGAGAAAAGGTCCCAAGGAACTGGAAGTAATAAGAGTTGATAAAGCAATGGGGCCAGATGGGGTGCACCCAGGGTCCTTAAAGAACTAAGAGAGGTGGTGGCTGAACCTCTGGCTATCCTGTTTAGCCGATCACTGGAAACAGGGAGGTACCCAAAGACAGAGGACAGCAGATGTAGTCCCCTTATACAAAAGTGGGAACAAAGAGGAAGCAGGAACTACAGACCAGTCAGCCTCACCTCGTAGTGGGGAAGATCATGGAAGCACTACTGAAGGAGAGATTGGTGGAACATCTGGTTATCAATGGACTACAGGACCCAAGGCAGCATGGTTTCACCAGGGGGAGGTCATGTCAGACCAACCTCGTTGAATTTTTTGACTGGGTGACTAGGGAGGTGGATCGGGGAGGGCAGTGGACATGGCCTATCTGGACTTCAGCAAGGCCTTTGACACTGTGCCACATAGAAGACTATTACACAAACTGGGGAATATGGGTGTGGGCAGGACAGTAGTGTGGTGGGTAGGTAACTGGCTGGGTGGCAGGACACAGAGGGTGGTGGTAAATGGATGTCACTCCACAGAGGGAAGAGTGACCAGTGGGGTACCCCAGGGATCAGTGCTGGGACCGGTCCTATTCAACATCTTCATCAGTGACATTCTTGCAGGATCTAGAAGGCAGAATTTCACTGTTCGCTGATGACACAAAGCTCTGTGAATAGAGTAGACACACCAGAGGGTGTAGACAGAACGAGAAGCGACCAGCAAAAACAGTGTGACAAGGCAGCAGGTAAAGCAAATAGAATGCTGGGATGTATAGGCAGGGGCATCACCAGCAGGAAAAGGGAGGTCATAATTCCGCTATACAAGACACTAGTGAGGCCCCACCTGGAGTACAGTGTACAGTTCTGGAGACCATACCTACGTAAGGACATAGACAGGGTAGAAGGTTCAGAGGAGGGCAACAAAGATGGTGCATGGATTGCATCACAAGTCCTATGAAGACAGGTTGAAGGAACTGAACATGTACTCCCTGGAGGAGAGGAGGGAGAGGGATATGATAGAGACATGCAAGTATCTTACAGGGAGGAACAGGGTGCAGGAAAACACTATTTTTAAGCGAAAAAGATGTTCCAGGACTAGAGGGCATGGGATGAAGTTGGAGGGAGGATGATTCAGAGGAAACATGAGAAAGAATTTCTTCACAGAACAGGTGGTGGACAAGTGGAGCATTCCTGCCAGAGGAAGTGGTGGGGGCTGAAACAATCACGGGATTTAAGAATGCATGGGATAGACATAAAGGAATTCTAGAGGTCAGGGGTAAGGGGCAACAGACTTCTAGGAAAACAAACTGAATTTACAAGCTCAAATGGGCAGACTGGGTGGGCCATAGGCCCTTATCTGCCAACACTGTCTATGTATCTATGTATCTATGACTACGAAGGAACCTTTCTTCATGCTTCACAAAATATCTGCATAGGTCTCATGTCGTTGGATCATCCTCCTGGTCTGGGTAGTCTGAGTACAAACAGGGTAGCTCCCTGCAACAAAGCTACAAATCATTTACGAACACATGAAATTACCAGCAGATACAGGCCATTCAGTCTATCTAGTCTGCTTGAGTGTGTAGCACTTCAGTCCATTAGACTGCAGCTGCCACCCTCCCTCATATGCCCTCCCCCATTTCTCACCCCCTCCTGATTTGTACCCTCCCCTTGAATCTGTCCCACCCCTCCTGAAGCCCTCAACACTATGCAGTGATACGACTTCCTCTGGCACAGCGTTCCACTCTGCCACCACCCTTTCTGTGAAATAGTGCCTCCTCAGTTCCCTCTTGAACCAGCCCCCTTCCAACTTCATAGCGTCTCCCCTGGTTTCCCCTTCCACCTTTCAGACTGAACATACACCTGATGTCTACTTTGTTCAAACCCTTTAGATACTTGAAGGTCTCAATCATATCCCCTCTCTCCCTTCTTTCCTCCATAGTATACATTTTGAGCTCTTTCAGTCCCTCCTCATATGGTCTGTCCCCCAACCCCAGGATAATTTTTGTTGCCCTGCGCTGTATCCCCTCCAGTAGTTTGATGTCCCTTTTCAAGTGGGGCACCAGAATTGCAGGCAGTACTCTAGGGGAGGTCTCACCAGGGACTTGTACAGGGGCATGATGACTTCCCCACTCCTAGAAGTAATCCCCCTTGCTATGCACCCTAGCATCCTGTTTGCTTTCGCTGCTGCCTTCCTGCATTGAGCAGAGTGGTTCATCTCCCCGGTTACCAGCACTCCCAGATCCTTCTCCTTGGATTTTGTTAAAGGGACACCCTCCAGCCAGTAATTGTGCCCTGGGATCTTGCCTCCTAAATGCATCACTTTGCACTTCTTGGCACTGAAACCAAGCTGCCAAGTGTGAGACCATTCCTCCAGTTTTGCCGAATCCTCCTGAAATACTTTTGCTCCCTCACCCCCATCTACCTCGGTACAAATCTTTGTGTCATCTGCCAAGAGTCTGATCTTGCTCTTAATCCTTACTACAATGTCGACTATAAAAATGTTAAACAGAACCGGTCCCAGCACTGCACCCTGTGGTACACCACTTGTTACTGCCCTGGGTTCAGATCCCCCCCACCCCCACTACCTTATGCTGTCTACCCTGCAGCCAGTTCTCGACCCAAGACTAGTTTCCTCCCTGCTCCTTGACTCCAACTTACAGGTCAGCCTACTGTGTGGCACAGTCAAAGGCCTTGCTAAAATCCAGGTAGAGGAAATCCACCGAATGTCCCCAGTCCAGTGCCCTCGTAATCCAGTCATAAAAATCAACCAAGTTTGTCTGGCAGAATCTGCCCAAGACAAATCCATGCTGCCTGCTGTCCTGAAGATCATTATCCTCAAGAAACTGCACCAGTCTTTCCTTGAGGATTGTCTCCATCAGTTGTCCCACAATTCTAGTAAGGCTCACCGGTCTATAATTCCCCGGTTTGTCCTTGGGCCCACTCTTCTGGAGAGGTACCACATGTGCTTCCCTCCAGTCCCTGGGCACGCACCCAGAGTTCAGAGAGATATTGAACAGGTCCGCCAATGGCCCTGCCAGGACCTCTGCCAACTCTCTCAGCATCCTGGGGTGGACTCTGTCTGGGCCAGGTGTCTAATCCACCTTCAGGGACTCAAGACCCTCCCTTACCCTTTCCACCGTGATTTCCCCATCCATGGTTGCTTCTTCCCCACCCTCTCCTACCTCGCCCTTCTTCTCAAGTATGGGCCCATCCCTCTCCTTGGTTCATACTAAGGTTCTGAGAGAGGACGAGAGCCTACAGACCCACTGGTACTCACATACTAGTCCAAGGTCAATAATATGTCAGAGAAATATCTGATAATAATAATATGCATCCAGTCTTGCTTTAAATACTGCCCTGTCTTTACTAATAATAATTTGGAGTGGCAATTTATTCCAGGGATTGATTACCCTTAGGGTGAAGAAAAATGTGCTCCTTACATAATTAAAGGTTTTACCAATCAGTTGAAGTGGGTGACCTCTAGTATCATGGTGAAGACTGAACAGAAGTATTCATTAAGTACTTCTGCCTGCTCAGTCCCCTTTTCTACCCACCCACTTCCCCTCCTGATCCTAACAATTTGATCCTTGCTCTTCCTCTTTTCTCTGATATATCTGAAAAAATCCTTTTCTCCTTCTTTGATCCCCTGTGCTAACCTCCGTTCCCTAGCCACCTTTGCTGCCCTTACCACTCTGCTCACTTCCCTAGATTTCTTCACATATTCTTCTGTCTTCTGCCCTGTTGGATCTCTTGCAGATCCAAAATGCATTCCTCTTTTCCCTCACCTTCTCCACAACCTCTCTATTCATCCAACTTGGTTTCTTGGTCCTGGCTTTCTTGCTCAGGCTCTTGACACAAGTTTTAGTGGCTTCAGCCAGTCCTGCCTTGATGACTGCCCATTTTTGTTACGTGTCCACTTCCGGATGGATGCATGCCATATGACTTTCCAGTATGTGTCCCATCCTGCCAAAGTCTGCCCTTTTGAAGCCCAGGGCCCTAGTTTTTGTAGTGGCTACTTCACTACACAGACTGATTGAGAACCACACTGTGCGGTGGTCACTGCTTGCTAGAGGTTCCTCCACCCTTACATCCCTGATCTGTTCACCATCTTCCAGTACCATGTCTAGTATATTCCCCTCCCTCACTGGCTCCATTACCCTCTGGGTAAGGAAGCCATCCTGGAATGCTTCCAGGAGGATCTTCTCCCTGGTGCAAGTGGTTGCTGGGATGCTCCAATCCACCCCCAGTAGATTAAAATCCCCCACAACTACTGTGCTCCTTTTGCCACTATGTCTCCTCCTCTACTCCTCCAGTTCCCTGTCAATGTCCTCCTTCTGGGTCGGAGGTCTATAAACAACTCCCAGGCAGATCTTGGTCCCTTTCTGGCTGTATAGTTACAGCCAGATTACTTCCGACCTCCCCTTCCTCCCTATTACATCCGATTCCTTCCCTTATGTAAATGGAAACCTCCCAGCCTTCCCTTTATCTCTATCCCTCTGGAATAGTTTGTACTCTGGGATTGTTAGGCCCCAGTCATGGTGCCTGGTTGCCTACGTCTCAGTAATGGCAGCTATGTCCACCCCCCCCCCCGCCATCATGCCTGCAAGTCTGCCAACTTGTTCCCCAGGCTCCTAGCATTTAGTGAAACCATTCTCCCTGCTGCTCCTATCCTTCCTGCTTCCTTACCCTTCACCTCACCCCATATTGCCGAAGGTCATATCTATCCCTCTGGTGTGGGGAGGTCCATGGGCCCCCCTCTCCCGGTGATTCCCAGCTCCTATGCCTCTCTACAACCTAGTTTAAATGATACCTTTCGTTGATGAAATCCCCATGCTTCTGTTACAACACCTGTGGCCCTGCTCTGCTGAGATGTAACCTATCCTCTGCATAAAGATCTATGTTATCCCATGTGCTACCCCAGTCCTCAACCAATCCATACCCCTTGGTCCCACACCATTCCCTCTGCCACTTGTTGAGGTCACTGAATCTTCTCTTCCTGTCTGTACTAGCCCTTGGCACTGGCAGAACTCCGGCGAAGGCTACCGTTGTTCCCTCTTTGCTGCATAGTTTTCCCACTTCCCTGAAGCTGTCTTGTACCTCCTCTATCCTTCTCCCTTCCAGATCTTTTGTTCCCAGGTGCATCACAATATGCAGCTTCCTCTCCACCATCCCCCACATACTATATCTGCCCATATACTGCCCCTCTATTTTTTTTTTTTTTGCAATTGTTTAACCAGGTGAGACACACTAAGCTGAAAGCTTGTTTACAGGTGCAACCTGGGAGCACAGGGAAGTTAAGTGACTTGCTCAGGGTCACACAGTATGCAAGTGGGGGCTGTGGGATTCAAACCCAGGTCTCCAGATTTGCAGCTTAGAGCCTTAAACCACTGCGCTATACTGCCTCCCTCTACTTGCTGTCATGCCTGGCAAGCATTCTACCCACATGTTACTTTTTCTGGCACCCCTTCCCCCCAATTGTGTGCATCATCTGATTTACTTGTTTTGGATTTATTGTAACAGACAGCCATCTGGCTCTGAATTACAAATATTTGGGTTGAGCGCATGTTAATTGTTTTCCTTCCTATGGGCCCAAACGATCAGCTGCAATGCTGGCCTACCCCTGGCAATGCTTCAGGATAGCCTGTCTTCCATACTGGGTACCCAGGGTTGTGAGACTGTGTTAAAGGGACTCACTGTGTATGCTTTATCAACCTGAATATAATCACAACTGTAAATCATTTGCTAAATTTACGCCCCACCCTTGTTTACATCCCCATGAATAAATCAGATTGTTGGTTTTTATGTTAAACCTGGCTAATGTGCACCTTCTTGGTGGGGATACAGTACTGCTATTATGTTGTTGTATCACTAGTCTTATTTTCTAGGAGGTCTCCAGGGCAGTAGCAGAAGATCCGGCCCTGGTAGTAAGCATGAGCATATCTTTACTGTCATATAGTAGATGTGAATGTTCTGTTGCCATACTGGTTAGGCCAGTAGAAGGGCTGGTGGGGGGTTATAGCATCTTGGAGGGCTATACCAACAGCAGTTACGCTACCCCAAGATCATACCTCCGGGTGGAGGCATCCGTTCACCGAGCTCAGGCCCCTCAACCTGTGCCTAGTCATGCAGGCAGGGGTAGTAGCCCATAGGATAGAGCCGCCTAGGGGTTACATGCTTCTGCCTCCACCCTTTCTAGACTGGATGTTCTTTTAAATGTGTTCTGCTTCTGTCGTTTCACCTTGAATGTCCCCTTTAGGACCTGTCCTTTACTCCTCTTCATCTCTCCCCTAATTATCCTCTCGTCGATGTCACCACACTTCCATCATTTCTGCAAAATTCTGGTTTGGACACTTCCCTTATCTGCCTCCCTATTGTCCCCTCCCCCCTCACTGCCTATTCCCTCCATTCACGTGATCCTCACTCTTTCACCATCCCACGTTCCCCACTCGAACTCGGGTATGCCCACCTTCTCCTTCTGCTGCCCTCATCTATGGAATTCCCTTTCCACCACTCTCTGCTCGCCACCCTTGCTAAAACTCATTAAAACACTCATTCTACCTCACCCTCATTCCCCCCTGCTAATGCCATCCTCCTGATTAACCCTTTTGCACTGGCTAGTCATGGCCAACTCTAGTTCATCCATTCTATCCTTAAATCCTCCTTGTCTGCCTTTTGCTTCAAATTTTTTCCTTACGCTCTTTTCCTCTCCTGCATCAACCATGTGTAACCCCCCCCCTCCATATTTCCTCCTGGTTTTGTTTTAATCATGTTATGATACACTGTTTTAAATTAGGTTTATTTAGATATATATTTTTATACAATGGGGGTGAAACATATTCCAGTGAAATAAAACATGTTTTCACTGCAGTGAAATAAATCCTGATGACATCAGCAGAGTTAAAATTAATACAGTTTTTTACAACCCCATAGGCCCATGAGCTGTACATTTTGCAACAGTGAGGCCCCCATTGTATAAATAGGACACAAAATGTGCACATCGTAGAATATGAAAACTATTTTCACTCCTGCCTTGTGAGCACTATATATTTCACAAGTGCCTTGAGGCTCACTCTGCAGGAGTGAAAATATTTTCCATATTCCACTCGTATCCATCATGTATCCCCTATATATGCACACACTCTGTCTACTGCTATTTTGAGTTTGATTTGTTTACCTTTGTTTTGTTTACCTTTGTTGACTTTCAGTTTATTTCAGCTTGTATTTATTGCCATTTCATTTTTAGACTGGCTAATATCACCTCAGGCACCTTTGTAACCTTCCTGCCTTGCTGCAACATTGTTCCTGTTCTTTTACTCAGGCAATTGTAACCTGCCTGCAATGTCCATGGTTACCTGCCTGCTTCTCTTATATGTGTATGTACTCCACTCACCCCTTCCCCCAGGTTGCACCTGGAATCGAGCCTTGGCTCAGTGTGCTTTTTCCAGTTATCAACTTTAATAAATAAATAAATAAAATAAATATTCGGAGTCCAGATATTATGTATCCCCTATACTGCACCTTTCATAAATGTTCTGTATCTATCTTTGCCTTTCTTTGCTACTGATGACAGCTGTTTGACAATAGGATCCCTGGCCCTTACACTTCATATGTCTTTGCTGCCAGTCTACATGTGATGTCATAATCATCCATTCATGAATCATAATTGGCTGAAGTCACAAGCGAAAATTATAACAGCACATGTAGACAAAGCAGCAGAAACATAGGAAGTCAAATTACATGGACCCAGGTCTCATAAAAGTGTCCATAGTAACGGGATGAGTGGAAGATAAAAACAGGAATTACAGTATTTCGGTTTTCTTCATTTCATTTCTTTTTTTACTTGTTAGTTGATGAGCAAAATGCCCGTTTTCATAAGCGACAAGTTCAATAAATACAAATAGTATATGGTTTGCCTTTGTTCTGTATAAAAATCAGCCTCCTCAAAAACCTTGCTGTACACGTTCTAAGCCGTTATGCGCATTCCAAATGGTTACTCTGCATAGTTCAAAGGTCATACAATTTTAAATTTCTAATTTATTCCACACCTAGCTACTTACTAACCATGCAGTGCCCAAAGTTGTACTTTTTAACTTTCACAAGTCTGTAAATTTGATTTTGATCATAAAACAGAGCAAAGAAATGGCAAGATTTTTTGTTTTCACTTCAGTGGGGGGCTGTCACTCCTGTGCACATAATCCATATACTATAAAAAAATATAGTATGGGTAACCACTAAACTCTGTATGCGTTTCCATCTTGGGGTTGAGATGACAGCATGGACCTCTGGAGTTTCGCTCGATGGAAACATAGCCTTGTTGTGCATGACTGCCCATACATTATTCTCTATTACTAACACGACTTACGAAAATATTTGATTGTTGTGCAACTAGCAATTTCATCAGGCAGGGAACTGTATACAGCAGGGGTCCTAAATAATGCAGATTTTGTCCTATAGATTTTTTTAAATAATGCAATTCTAAAAGCATACTTGCTTTGTGACCTGGTTCCCTGTGTATTGATGGCTCTGGGGAGCAATGACATAACTGACTGTGGAAGCAAACCTGTAATTCCCTTATGAAGCAAGGTACCCAATCTTAAATTGCATCTATTTTCCAATGAAAGTCAGCCTGCTGTTTTATGCAAAGTACAGCGGTGAGTTCTCCTCGGAAGGTTAGTCAGAAATCTGTGAACATTATTATATGTTACTTTCAATTTAGTCAGAACTCTATCACTTGTTACAAAATAAACAGTGCACCCATAATCCAATATAATAAGCAACAAACTATGTGTTAACAGTCTCCAAGATTCAGGTACTAAAAAAGTTCGTATTCTAAAAAAAAAAAAAGACCCAATCTCTGATGCACCAGGCTTACAAACATGTTTGACAAGGGGTTTAAATGTAAAATTACTATCTAATATAATCCCTAAATATTTAAAACTATCCACAATTTCAATGGGTTCACCTTTAAGATCAACTATGGGACAATCAAATTCCCTACTCTTTCTTGGGCCTGTAAAAATCATGGCCGTAGTGTTTTTTGTATTCAGAAGCATTCTTTTAAACAAAAGCCATTCCTCGAAAACACACATCCCCAAGAACAGACCCGGAATAAAAAATTAACTGCATCATCTGTGTAAAGGATCATCTCAGATTCTTTACATGATTTAGGAGCTGAATTCATAAACAATGAATTACGGGAAAAATAACTAAAGTTATGCATAATTTCCTAAGTTTTCCCAGAGGCATCACAGGTTCGCTTTTATTTATTTATTTATTTTTATTTACTGTTTATGCTTCCTCTCTGTCTTACCCATCCCAATCCCCCTGCGCTCATGGCGCTTACCTCTCTCCAGTTTCCAACCCCATGGGTTGACCTCTCATGGCAGGGCCTGGCCAAACCAAACCTAATCCTCCCACCCCCTTTTGAGTGCAGAGGCAGAAAAATCATAAGTGTGGAAAAGTGACCTGTGGCAGGGGCCTGAATGTGCCAGAAATCAGCCAAGGTTAGACAGGGAGTTCGGGTGTTCGCCACCTCTTGGGATGCTAGCACTCTAGGGGTTCCATGCCAATGCACATAGTACATGCCTGAGTGGTGCCCAGCTGACCTCCACCCCCTGCTCACTATACTGCTGCCGCACTACCACCCTTGGTAACCCAGGTGGCATTGCTGTAGCGGAGGCAACTACCCTTCCTCCAGGGATGAAGGCAGCATCCTGTGGAACGCTCCGTCTCCCTCTGCTGCCCCCCCATGACAGAAGCTAGTTTCTGAACCCTGGTAGCTGGCGCATGAGCAGTAATGCTACTGCTGTGCTAACAGGGCAGCCTGCATTACAGGCTCTTTAAAAAATGAACATAACCGTATACATTGTGTAATTTCCAGAAAACTTTTGTAGGCCAAGGTTGCTGCACTCCAAATGGGGATAAAGCAATCAGATGGCCGATCTAAGACATTATAAAGCTCATATAACAGTACCATCCCAATACAAACAGATTGATAAACACCGAAATCTCTACCGGAGTTTAGTAACTTGGGTTTACATGTAAAGAAAACAGCTGTTTACCTACCTCAGGAAGGGGCTTAGCTGGTGTGGTCAGAATGCCCCCCACAAAGACAACATTTGGGAGCAATGGCCTAGAAAACTCCAATGCATAATCATTGCACAGAAAAAACAGACTGGTTCCCTGGATCAACTCCATCATAGACTTATGAGGTGTCACAGCATGCTTCTGGATGATGGCCTCAAACTTGGGCAGGATCACAAAATGAGTGGCTATCCGGCTAATAATGTACACCACTGTGTTCCAAGTTCGTCCCATCAGGGTCATCCGGTCAGTCAATAAAGAATTAAACTCCGGCACATAGGCAAGAGGTGCAGGGGCACCCACCTCTGCTGGGAACCAAAGACCCGTAGAAACAATGGCATACTTCACTCCTAGGATGTGTGCCAAGATGTAACCACACATCTCATTGGGGTCTATCAAAAGCAAGTCAAAATTCTGGGCCTTGAGCTGCTGCAGGAGTTTTGCATTGCCCACCATGAGGTCACAGTTCTCCCTGTACCTCTCCAGGATGGTGAAGAGCTCCAAAGATGTGAACTTCCCATCGAAAATGTTCTTCATCTTCTCCTGAAGGAAGTCATCAGCAGTCTTTGAGGTGAAAATTCCAGGGAACCGCTGGACCCGGAATTGGGAAGAGTCCTCTATTTCTCGTCCTTCAGAAAGGACCAACACTACCTCATGTCCTCGATCATTCAGAGCTACGGCTATCTGCTTGAAGATGTACAAATGGCTGTCAAACATGATGGGAGGAACAATGACAACATGCCCAGCTACGGATAGTTCAGGCAGAACAGAGGTCAGCAACAAAAAGACTGAGATGAAATGGAGAGGTTTCATTTCTAAAAACAAACAAAAATATTATGATATTTCCACAGCATTCTGGAGAGGGTAAAGCAGCAGTACTTGTTAATTTGCAAATAATGTCATCCTATAACTTAAGAAAACATTTCTGGCATCCGTTGATTTATCATCAGTGTATTTTGAACTCCCTCATATTTTTTGAAACCACTTTTATAATTAGTTTTATAATTAATGGCAAATTACAGCTGTCACCACATGCACGTTTTAGAAATCTCTTTAGTTCAGGTTACATTGTGACTACAATGATTCATATCGTGGGCACATTACTACCATGTCTCGCAGAAGATACCTGGTTTGTCCCAGAAACTTTCCAGAGGGTGACATTAATGCATTCAATTCAAATGAAGAATGGGAGATTGCTCTAGAGTCTGAGGGCAGACTCCTGTCCCTGCAGTCTGGAAAAGCTTCTTTCCCACAGGGGACCCAATGAATGAATGAACCTGCAATAGGAAATTACTAGACTCCAATGCTATTCTAAGATAGCTGCTTAATGAGTCTCTCCTATTAAAGAAGAAACAAAATTTGCAACAAAAAAAATGTGTAGAGTATTTGGATCTGTGTGTGTAGCCCTAGTGTGTCCTTTTCTTTCTTTGCTGTTTTTTTCTCTAAATGTGCCTACTAGTTTTATGGCCTTTCCGTATGAGCAGTCAGTGAGCACATGTACTGTAGACACAGCTGCTTCTACAGTGTGCAAGCTCACTGGCAGCTCACATGGCAGCTGGGCTTGGATATGAAAGGGTGACTGTGCCAGTAAGTGTTGGGCACTGTTGGGGAGGGTGGGATGTTGGATGTGAGCAATCGGGTCACGGGTGTGGAACTGTTCGACTGGAGACCAGGGACATCTTTCATAGGACCAGAGAGAAAGATCAGGGCTGAAGGGAAACACTGAACCACAAGGGACTTCACCTGTGACAGTAGTTCTAGGAATGGTATATGTTGTTCATCCACACTTGTTGGCATGTCCCTTTCCCTTTAAATCTTGCCGGATGGTGTAAAAGCTGGCTCTTCCCACCCACCTAGGTGGTATATGCCTCAGCTCCGCCCTATGATGCCACATCTTGCCTGCTGGAAGCAGAGGTTGTGCGTCGAAGCTGGGGAGGTCAGGTAGGTCAGTGTGGATGAACAACATATACCACTCTTAGAACTACTGTTACAGGAGAGTAACCTGTGTTTCTAGAGATGTGGATATGTTGTTCTTATGCACACTTGTTGGCAGACTCCTAGCAGTTCTCCAGGAGGGAGGCAAGGCGCACACCCCCTACTTATGGAACAGAGATTGGAGAACTGAGGCCCCAAAACCAGCATTCCGGCGTGACTCTAGGTCGATGTGGTAATGGGTTATGAAAGTGTTTGCTGACTGCCAAGTAGTAGCCCTGCAGATATCCTGGATAGGGACATCCCTAGAAAAAGCCACCAACGCAGCAGTATGGTGGGTAGAATGAGCTCTTATCCCTCTGGGAGGCTTACTGCCCCCCAACCTATAGCAGAGATCAATGCAGGATGTAATCCATCTGCCAGTCATCTGCTTTGCTACAGGTCTGCCAGGTGCGGCTTCAGCGTAGGTGACAAACAGCTGGAGAACCTCTCCCCGAACTTCAGCAGATTGCTCCTTATAAGAGAGCACTCATCTCAGGTCCAAAGTGTGGAGCCTATACTCGGCCTCCAAGGTGTAATTGGGGTAGTACGTTGGCACAGTCAACACCCGATTAAGATGAAACTCCGACACCACCTTCAGAAGGAATTTCGGGTTGGGGCACAAGACAACCTTGTCCCTGTGGAAGACCAGATAGGGAGACTCAACAGAGAATGCCTGTAGTTTCCCAGTCCTTCTGGCTGATGTAATAGCCACAAAGAAGGTGATCTTCCACAACAGATGTGACATCTCACATCTGTGCATCAGTTCAAATGGCTTGCCCATGAGCTCTGCCAAAACCAGCAGTAAATCCCACAGAGGTGGAGGTTCACGCACTGGGGGGGGGGGGAATATGTGGTTGAGGCCTTTAAAGAAATGCCAGACCACCTTTTCTTGTGCCGCCGTCTGCTGACCGGCCCACACCCAGTAAGCGGAGATGGCTGCCATGTGCACCTTAAGGGTCGTAGACTGAAGACCTCCTTTGGAGAGAGACCAAAGGTAGTTGAGGATACCAGCTACCTGACAGGATGAAGGGTCCAGGCCCTTGCCCTGACACCAAATGGAGAATCTCTTCCATTTGAAGGCATAACACCTCCTGGTCGACTCCTTCCTAGATGCCTCAACTACAGTGAGTACATCGACAGACAGACCCAAAACCTGGAACTCTAACCACTCAGGAACCAGGCTGTCAGGTGCAGGGATTGAAGGTCCGGATGGAATACCTTCCCTGATTGATGGAGATCAGGTCCAGGCATACTAGAAGATGACTCAGGAGCCTGGTGCTGAGGCTGAGGAGATCTGGATACCAGAACTGGTGGGGTCAGTCTGGGCTACCAGGATTATCCTTGCCTTGTCCCTCCTGACCTTGAGGAGCACCTTGTGGACCAAGGGAAGTGGAGGGAAGGCACAGAAGAGGCCTGGGGTCTACAGCCTTGAGAAGGCATCCCCCTGTAGCAAGACCTAATGAGGAGGGCGGGCATAATACAGCCTCAGCTTGGTGTTCTCCCTGGAGGTGAACAGGTCCACCTGAGAGGTGCCCCACTGGGAGAACAGGTTGTGAGCTACATCTGGATGGGGAGACCACTCATGGGACACCACGCCCACATGGCTGAGAGTGTCCGCTGGCTTTTTTGAGGCTCCTGCTACATGGATGGCTAGGAGAGTTGCCTTCAGTTGGCTCATGAGGGTCCAGATGCGGAGTGCTTCCCTGCACAGAGGCCAAGAGTGCGTGCTGCCCGGTTTGTTGAGGTTGTACATGGTCGTGGTGTTATCCATCTGGACTTGAACCACTTGATCCCGAAGGAAAGGAGGGAATGCAGCCAGCGCCAGCCGAATGCTCTGAGCTCCAGCAGGTTGATATGGCATCAGGATTCCTTGGGGGTCCAGAGCCCATGGACTCTGATTCCCCATGTGGGCACCCCAGCCCATGAGAGAAGCGTTGGTTATGAGGATGACCATCAGCTCAGGGCAGATAAATGGGATGCCTTCCTGCAGATGTTTCCAGATGGTCCACCACTGAACAGTGTCTGACATCTTCTGGGTCACAGTGACCAGGTGGTTGAAAAGACCGTGTCACTGGGACACTGGCTGGCCAGCTAGCATTGAAGGGGGAGCATATGCCACCGGGCCCATCGGACCACGGTGGTGCAGGCCACCATGTAACCCAGAAGTCACAGGAAGTATCGGGCAGGGTGCAAATGTCCAAACAGAAATTATTGGGCAAAGGAGGAGAGAACCTCTGTCCTGTCCACTGGGAGCCTTGCTTTGGCTTGGCAAGAGTCAAGCTCTACCCCGATGAAGCAAATCACCTGTGAGGGCACGAGTTCTGACTTGGCCTCTGATCAGCAGGCCAAGGCTGCGGCAGGTCTGGAGGGACCTGCTAATAGGTCAATCGCTGAGATAGGGGTACACTCGGACTCCTCGACACCGAAGATCGTCCGCCACCACTGCTATGCATTTGGTGAAGACCCTGGGGGCTGATGACAGGCCGAATGGTACAGCTTGAAACTCATAAAGGGTTCCCTCCAACCTGAAGTGGAGGAATCTTTTGTGATATGGATGGATCAGGATGTGAAAGAACATGTCCTGAAGATTCAGTGAACAGAACCACATGTTCTGCTCGAGGGATGATATGATCTGGGGCAGAATTACCATCCGAAAAGTGCGCAACCTGAGAAACTGATTCAGGTCATGCAGATCTAGAATGGGGTACAAGCCCCCCCTGTCCATTTCAGGATCAGGAAGTACCTGGAAATTAACCCTGGGTTCACCGGTGGGTCCGTGACTCTGACCACTACCTCCTTGCGGAGGAGTTGGGCAATGTCGTCTCTGACAGCTGATCAGGTATGGGCGCATACTTTTTCTTCCCGTGGGGCGCGGGCTCAGCTTAGAGGGTACTGCTCGAATTTCAGAGGCAGACCTTGGCCAACCACCTCCAGACCCACCTGTCCATTGTGACAGTGGACCAGGTGGAAAGGAAATGGCAGAGCTGGACCCCCACAGGAGGACCCAGAGAAGCTGTGGCAGGTATGGGGTTGGCTGCCCCCATCCTGTCAATGTGCAGGCTTGGAGGATGAAGAGACGGCAGCGGGGCTGCTGGAACCTCTACCTCCACGCTTGCGGTTCACGAAGCCCCGGACTTGGGCTGAGGGCACCTAGACTGAGCCTGCTGCTTCCCAGTGTGATACTGGTGCTGCTTGGCCTCAGGGACAGAAGGTCGAAATGGCTTCTTCTGCAATTTCTTAGAACCCTGTGGTTCTTTTTTGGCTGGAAGTACAGAATCCAAGGTGGTGTTGGACTTCTTGATACGTTGAAGGTGACAGTCAACTCCTGGACTGAACAAGTTGGTACACAAGAAGGGAACATCCACCAGTTTGTGCTGGGTGTCTGTCATAAAGGTTGAGACCCTCAGCCAGGCCGTGCGGCGCATGGCGACTGCAGCTGCTACTGATCGGGCACATGAACCCCCAATAATCAAAGGCCGTCTGGAGTTGCTGTTTAGCAACAGCCTGTCCCTGATCATGGATCTGCTTGACTGTGGTCTGAAGGTCCGTTGGGAGATGAGGAAGCACCTCGTCCAGGAAGCCCAAGAGGGCATGGGAAAAGTGTGCTATAACAACAGTTGAACTCGCCTGTCAGAGACTGAGTGAGGAAGCAGCATATACCTTTCTGCCTGTATGATCCAATTTTTTGGACTGCTTATCCGGAGGTCTAGCCGTGTCTCCTGAATTGCCCAAGCACCAGAACACAGATTCGTCACCAATCCCTCAGCCAAGGGATGCTGTTTAAACCACGAGGGGGCGCCAATGGGAACCATGTATTTGCAGGCCATACAAACAGAAGGCACAGGGCAGGAGGCTGGGTGCTGCCAAAGCTCCAGGGCTGGACCAACTATGGCCTCGGCCACTGGGGAGGCCTCAGACAGGGAATCCCTTTTACTGAGGATGTCAGTCAAGGGGTATTCGGCCCATTTTTCGACGGGCTCCGACAGCATCCCTGTCGATTCAGAGATGAGATGGAGGATGCTCATGAAGTACGTGGGATCCTCCTCCGTAGATAAGACTCATCGAGTCATCATCACAGGTATGAGAATGAAAGTCCAAATGATCGAACTCTAAGTTTGGGTAAAGCGACCGACAACCTGAGTCACCCTTGACGCACCGCGGATGGTGGGAGTGAGGGAGACTGACAGCCTGCGAGGAAGACCCTGATTGGGTCGACACTCCTTGAAAGGAGCCCCTGAGGAAGGCTGCTTAGGTGGTGGCCCAACTAGTATAGAGGGAGAGGCCAGCTTCAGCCAAGCCAGGAGGGTCTTCACTGGCTCTGCGGGCAGAGGAACGGTGTCAACCAGTTTCAGAAGAGTCGGTGTCAGCCTAGAGGGTGATAGCTAGTTGATGGCTGAAGTGTAAGCCGGGGTCGACTTCTGACCAGCGATCATTAGTTGTTGCGCCATGAGATCCTCGTAGCAATGATGCAACTTGCATCAAAGCCTCTCCTCACCAGAGGAGGAAGAGGACAAATGGTGGAAGCGCCACTTCTTGGAGCTCCGCTTGTGGGATTTCCTCGGTCTATCAGTTGAAGGGGGGCCAAGATCTAGAAGACAACCATCAGAGGGACAGATGGGGCTTCTCAGAAGGAGCTGGGGAGAACCGTGGCTCCTCCAGATCAGGGACCGTGACCAAGGGTGGAGCACCAGCTAGCTGGGTCTTCTCCTCAGTTGGTAGGACCAGAGTCCTAAACAAGGAATTGTCGACCTCAGTAGTCAACATCAGGTTGACGGGGTTGATGATGATTTCAACCTGGTCATCATCCCGCATCTCAGCCATCTGGCCTGACAGAGGTACCATGAAGCCAGTGGCTGAGGCTGCAATTTAGACTGAAATCGAGATAGGAGACTCCTGCGACCGAGATCTCTCTCTGTCCCAACAGCAACAACGTGAAGATTCTTCTCTCAGCTCTCTGTCCTTTTTATGGGACTGGGAGGTGTGTGAACCTGATGGGCCCTCCCCTAAAGTAGGGAGAGATTGGGACATCTCTTTGAAGGAACCGGAGAATGAGGTGCCCAGTTTGAGCGGAACAAAAACCGACACTGAAGAGGATTGTTTGGCGGCACGAGCTGCCTCCTCCTTGAAGGCTTTCATCTGCTCCAATTGGTTGGCAGATCCTGCAGCTGCAGAGACCACACGACGGGCATCCTTAGATTTGACTGACAGGTACCATTTTTCTGGTCATCCCAGATGCAGATGTGTAAGGCGATCGTCCAGCACCTGAGGATGGAAGGCACGGCAGAGATCGCAGGCCTGAGCATCATGCGCATGGCCCAGGCAGTAGACGCACGTGGAATGCGGATCGGTGCAGGATATTTTCTGTCTGCAGGGACACTGGCAGAACTGGGGCAAGGACATGTCCTCCATCGCAGTCGCGGTCACAAACTGTCGAGGAGATACTCGAATGAGTTTTAATTTCAGTATTTTAGCCAAAGTTTTGAACGCCAGGGCCTACTCAATGTGAAGCGGTAAGGAGGGAACCTGTATCTTCCAAGAGGAAAGGAAGATCTGGGGTCATGGGGCAAAGCCGAGGAATATATCACCCGGGTGGGTGGGAGGAGCCAGTTTTTAGACTTTCCGGCAAGATTTAAAAGGAAAGGGACATGCCAACAAGTGTGGATAAGAACAACATATCCACATCCCTAGAAATAAAACTATGTACTGGGAGATGGGAAGTTGGGAGGAAACCAGTGGACCACCAGGGATTTATTTTTTTCAATAATTATATTTTATTGATTTTTATGTTTTCTTGCACGTATGTGCAAGAAACATAGTGCCATCATCCGAGTTTTTGGAGGTGTGGCAGCCCTCTTCCAATTCAGTCAGTGTGTTTGCAGGCACGGCCGCAGTTCTCCAATGCCCGCTGGAGCTGTCTATGACAGCTTCAAAATGCAGTGGAGTACAGTTGAAAGGGGGAGCTACGCTTCAGTGAGCAGCAATCAGATATCGCCTGCTCATGTGCGCTCCCCCTACACACACACACACACACGCACAGGCAGGCATGCTGCGTGTTCGGCCCCCCCCACGTGCACACTGTGTAGCCAACGGGGGTGCCCAATCCCCTGTCGGCTGTGCTGCACCCCCCCAACAGAGTTGTATATGCCACGCTGGGTGCCCAACCCAGCGTGGCCGCATACTGTATAGCCGACGGGGTGCCCAATCCCCAGTCAGCTCCACTGTCCCCACCCCCCACCAGTACAGGGTGCCACGCACTGGGAGCCCACCCCAGCATGGCAACATATGCTATTGCCGTGGGGGTACCCAACCCCCTGCGGCTCCACGCCCCTGCCCCACCAGCCGCCCTTGTGCCATGCTGGGGAGCCCACCCCAGCCGCAGCAAACGTCCCGGAGTCGCACCTAAAGAAAAAACCTGCAAATCAAAAACTGTCCTCAAGCGCTTCTCCCTGCCCCTCCCACAACCCACCCACCCACTCGCACCCTGCCTCCCCTACTCCCCTCACCCCATACTTACCTCCGACTCCGCACGACGATCTTCGTGGACCGGAACACGCCTGCACTCTTCAAAGCCGACTACGAACTGAGGAAATGCCAGTAAGCTGTGTATAATGTGATGAATAGGGTTTTCAACTTTGCTGCATATCTCAGCCATTTTTGGAATTTTGACCAAATTTTCAACATGGGTTTTGAGACTCCTTCTTATGAATAATCTCACTATCAAGTTGCGTTCCTTCGGGCCCAAAGGCGTTCCACTGTCGTGCGTGAAATCACCTTCGGGACTGAAGTAATGAAACTACACTGCCACTGTTCATAAGGTGGGCTCTCAAAGCCTATGTTGAAAATTTGTGGAAAAGTTCCTAAAATGACCGTTTTACGAGCATAATGTGCAGCAGTGTTCCCACGCACGTCAGAAGTTCGCGAATTTTCAATATTTTCATTCCAGATTTTCAACATTGCCATTTTATTATACTTCCTTATGAGCAGTACAGCTGTCATTTTTCACATCTTGGCCAAAACGTGTTTCCGCCCATGTAGCGCACAATGGCGCAGTCTGTGTGCGAAATCAATGTATGGGACACATTAAGAAAATCACAGTGACACTGTTAATGAGCAAAGGTCTTAAAATGGCTATGGTGAAAATTTGGTGAAAAAAATTCCTAAAAATTACTGTTTTACGAATGCGTGTTGTGCAGTTCCTACGCACGCTCATAAGTTTGCGAATTTTCTATATTTTCACTCCAGATTTTCCACATTACCATTTTATTACACTTCCTTTTGAACAGTACAGTTGCCATTTTTCACATGTCGCCCCAAATGTGTTTCTGCACATGTAGCGCACAATGGTGCAGTCGGTGTGCGAAAGCAATGTTTGGGACAGATTAAGGAAATCACAGTTACACTGTTCATAAGCAGAGATCTTAAAATGGCTATGTTGAAAATTTGGTGACAAGAGTCCATAAAATGACTGTGTTACGAGTGAGCATTGTGCAGTTTCCACGCACCCTCGTAAGTTCATGACTTTGTAATATCTTCAGTCCAGATTTTCACCAGTGGCATTTTTCCACACTTCCTTATTAACAGTACAGCTGTCATTTTTCACAACATGGCCCGAAATGTGTTTTCACACTTTCAGCACAGAGATGCGTGGTTGCTGTGGGAAATCATTGTTCGGGACAGATAAAGAAAATCACAGTGACACTGTTCATGATCGGTGGTCCCAAAATGCCTGTGTTGACAATCTGCTGTAAAAAATTCCCAACCTAATTACATTACGCGTGTACGTTGCACAGTTTCTATGCACGCCCTGGATTTCACCAGTTTTTAAATATTTTGACTGCAGATTTGCAACATTGCCATTTTTATACTCCCCATGAACAGTAATAGCTGTCATTTTCACATCCTGTTCGAATGTGTTTTTGCACCTGTGGTGCTAAATGCCGAGTCGCTGTGCATAAGCAGCTTTCAGCTAACAAACTGATATTGCCACTGTTCATGAGGTAGGGGTCACAAAAAAACCATGTTGAAAATTTGGAGTGAAAATACCAATGAATGACTGAGGTGTTAGGGTTTCCAACCATAACGCCCCACCCTGTAGAGAATGACAGGCATCAGGGGTGTGACTTGGGATTCTTGCCTGTAATGCTCATACCATTCCACATCCTGCAGCCAGTGAGAGGCATCGAGGTATGCCTTGGACTCTTCGACCCCAAAGTTCACCCCATTCTCCTATACCGCACCCATCTCACCGTATTTCCTGATGGAATGGGGTGCGCATAAGGGCCAAAGACCCCAAGGCACACCGTGACACTTGTCAGTGTCTGCAGGGTAGGGTGTGGTGAAATGGCATGGCCGTTATGCCTAACGACCCAAAGGCACACCCCCAATGCCTGTCACTCTCTGCAGGGTGGTGGTGGGGTTGGCTTCAGTTCAATACTTCACTGCCATTTCTATTATGCAGCTCTGTAACTTCTACACTACCAGTGCCAATGCCAACAAGTAAACATTCGGCATTGACAAATGCTCGTTTTCAATGTTATACAATACAGTAACTAGTGGTATCATTGTACACAAACATATATTCAAACTGAATTATCTCCATTATTTGTCATGGATGGCGTGCCTAGACCAAAACACTGAGGGGAAGGGGATATTATACAAACAAACGTCTATGATATTTGTAGCAGCTATCATGTGCAGTCAGGATTAAATGTTATTCCTCTAGCAAAATTATTCAAAAATCGCTTGCCTGCTCATTCCAAATAATGAAATTATATGAGATAAACAAAAGGTACACCCTGCTACTTCAAATATTTATTTAGTTTTTGTTGACCAGGTAAGTGCACTAGAGACAAATTCTGACTATTTTCAGGAAAGACCCGAGGGAGAGGGATACAGATGAATGCCAACTGACCTTGAACCAGATTAAGCTGTTGGTGGTATTTTTAGTGAATGAGGGAAATTTGGCCAGGACACCGGGGAAATTCCTCTACTCTTTTCGAGAAGTGCTATGGGATCTTTAACATCCACCTGAACTACCACCAATCCAGGCAGATGGAACCTTGGTTTAACATCTCATCCGAAAGACAGCACCTCAGAAGTGCAGCACCCCTCTCATGCTGCACTACAGTGTCAGTACTGGGATATTATCTCAAGTGCCAGATGTGGGAACTGAACCCACATCCCTCTGATCTCCCAGCCTCAGAGGCGAGTGTGCTACCTACTGAGCCACTGACTCTGCTACAGTAACCCCCTCTTTACCTCCACAAGCCATTTTACATTATTACTAACAAGTAATGCCTTGGCTTATGTTGCACAACTTTAGTAATTTCAAAAGAATTTAGGCAAGACGTCATGTACTATAAATCGAGTACTTTTTATAGTTTCAATCATTTTAGTGTAACTGTATACTGTATTTCTACTGTAATGTAAGAAAAAAATATTGTACTCATCGTACTTGAGTAGAGTCCAGTAAAGTTAAATATCAAATTATATTAGTCATTATAGTCAGCTTATTGCAATCAGTTTACATCATGTGCAACTAACCATGTTTTTTTTTTTTTTTTATTTGAAATTTGATAACCGGGTAAAACCCGAGGGCATCAAATGGCAATTTTCGTGGGTGACCTGGAGAGTACAAACAATAAAAAAAAAACACAGCAATATACGACATACCATAGGTCAAAACATGAACACTGGGAAAGATTACGACAATATTGTTTTAGACATTTTTTTTAAAACAAAGAGATAATAGACAATAGTGAATGAGGCAATGCAGTCCACAACTTACTAACACCATACAGCTAGAATCTTTGTCATAAGAAAGTCTTAAAGGGAGGGGGGGATGCAAAACGTTAGTATGAACAGACCGAATAAAATACTGACTGGGAGAAGCCCAAACACCAGACATAAAAGAAAAGGAAACCTGGGAAATCCGATACCTTCTGAATGATATTAAACTGAAAAAGTTAACCCTTTGTTCACAGGAGAACCATTCAAGCTTACCGTACAAAAAGCAATGGTGAGTTGAGTGATGGGCAGAGCCAACACATCTACAAACAGAATGGTAGAGAACTTTTACTCACTGCAGAGCAGTAGTAACAGCTAAGGATATTGGGAGACCGTAATCAATAACAGATAATAGCAATGACTATGCCAATACTTTCCGTGAATAAATTGATTAACAATTTTTTAGGCAGTACAATTGACCCAGCTGAGACCGTACATTCTGGTCCAAAAAGAAGTGAATGTAATAAAAGTTACTTACTTGTTCGACTTTGCTGCCATTCAAATCAGTAAAAGAAGGAAAGGGATCGAAGTGTTTAAGCTTTTCTTAAGTAGGAAAAATAAAAAAACAGAAGCTTTGTCCTGGCAACGTTCAGTAGCATTCCACTATCAGACAGCCATGTTTTCACTTTATCAAAATCCCTTTGGAGATGAAAACCAGTACCAATAGTGTTATTACCAGATCTATATAAAACAATATTATCAGTATGCATGGTAATACGGGTATCCTGATCCTGAACAGCGGATGGCAAGGAATTAAAAAAATAAATAAATAAATACAGAAAAGAATGGGGCCTAGGATAGAACCTTGGGAGACACCCATATTTATGTAAATCATAGAAGAGCATGTAGAGCCAAGTGTGACAGACTGCTTTCTGTCAGATAAATAATGTAAGAACCAGTTTACGTTATTTAACTGACAGAAATTACTATGTTACAGTCATACTGATGATTTCTTCCTCAGATGGGGTTGGAGGCTCTGTTTCACCATTTTTATGGTCCTACTCATACTGCAGCCATGTCTGGGTTTGTGTAATCCGCTGGCATAGAAACAGTAGTTAGCATCAGAGAAGTTAAATGAGCTGTGGAGGATAAGCCCTTTTGTCTATGTCTTGTTTCAGATTTAACAGCACCAAAATTAGGTTTTGGCTCAGCTGTTGCGGCAGCTAGCCCCTCAGTCAAAGACAGGGCGTTTACAGGAGAAGGGAGCTTTTTGTGAGTGCACTGCACTGCTGAATATGCCCCAGGTTTTGATATCGTTGATACGGGAGGTTTAGTAAAATCGACACAGTAGTAGTAACCACAGCCGATGATAACCGTAAGCATGAGTGGGGTAAATACAAAGTTTTGGTGAGCTTGTTGTAACTGGTCCCTCCATAGGTTTTTACAGGTTGGTAGTCGGTGCCACTATCCCCGAGATCAGAACACAGCTTCCCACTCCGGCTCTCCTGATGCCCTCTGTGCCAGTTTCTGACCTGAAATATTTCTCTAGCAGTTTTATTCTTGGGGATGCAAACTCTTCAGAAGATGTTAAGGATAATACCTTCCTCTTATCAGCCATCCACTTAAAGAATTAATTTCTGCACCTCAAAAATACCATTTGTTAAAACCACCAACCTGGAGCTCTTGCCAAGAGCTGCTAGCTGCAGCCACGTTAACTCTGCCCCATAACACCTGAGTTTTAAATAAAAGTAAGTAAAATTGTATTTATTGAGCACCCACTCCCTGGGGCTCAGGGCACTGTACAGAGAGTCAGGACATTACAGACATAGAAACATTTCAAATATAAAAAACTCCTGAGTAACTATCAGGTGCAGGATCAGCTATAGTCTGCAGTGTAAGTTAAAGGTAGGAAAAATGGGAAGACTGGATGGACCAGGCAGTCCTTATCTGCCGACATATTCTATGTATGTAATTCTGTGTAATGAATAAGAAATAAAATAAATAAGATAGGATAAATTAAATTGTCAGATAAATAATTACAGGTCTGAATAGCAGACAGTGTGTCAGGAGCCTTACCTACACACCAAGGGCCTCCCTAAACAGGTGCCACTTCAGGTCCCTCTTAAAGGTCTCCAATATGTGTTGGGGGATAGCTTCGGCAAGGATTTTGGAAGTGAGTTCCTCAGGGCCAGCCTGGTCACCTCAAAAGCTCTATCACGAGATGAGTTGAGCCATGCCCTGGGAATCATTAGGAGTCCCACCTTGGAAGGATGGAGAGGGTGCTGAGTGTGCTAAGGAGTCAGGAGGTTACTCAGATAGCCAGAACCTAGTCTGTATAGGGCTTTATAGGTCAGTAAACTGACCATGGCAATTCGCCACTTCACTGGCAGCCAGTGCAGGTCATGCAGGACTGGGGTCACATGACATGACCCCATGAGGTCCATCAGCAACCTGGCCACTATATTCTGCGCCAGCTGCATGTGACATAGGACCCTTCCATTCACCCCAAGGTAAAGAACATTATTGTAGTCGAGTCTGGAAGTCACAAAAGCATGAACTACTGAGGGCAGATCATCAGGCAGGATCAAGGCTTTAATCTGGATGATACTCCTAAAATGGTAAAAGCCACTCTGGACAACAGATGCCCCAGAGCCTCAAGTGTCAACCGATCGTCCAGAATAACCCCCAGATTCCTCACCTCAGCAAAAGCAGCCAGTGGAAAGGAACCATGTACCAGATTGATCACCCCTCCTACTGCCTCTGCACCCTGACGATGAACAGGCTCAGTCACCAGAACAGGCTCAGTCACCAGAACCTCTGTCTTGTCTGTGTTGAGCTTCAGCCAGCTAGAAGACATCCAGTCCTGGATCCTGGCCAGGCATAAATTCAGTATCTCAACTGTGTCATGTGTCCTGGTTGCAAATGACAAATACAACTGGGTGATAGCCGCATGGCAGTGAAACCCCACACTGTAGCATCTATGATCTCCCCAAGGGGCAGCACGTACACCACAAACAGCATGGATGAGAGGATCAAGCACTGAAGAACTCTACATGACAGGGGCCTTCAGGAGTGAGGAGAAATTCCCCATCACCACCCTCTGCATCCTATCTCTGAAAAAGGACTCAAACCAGCTGATGAAAGTGCCGGTGAGTCCACAGAGCTCCCTAAGGTGATCCAATAACACATCATGGTCTACAGTGTCAAATGCTGAAGACAAATCAAGTGGAACAAGAACTGACCACTCCCCTCCATCTCTAGCCCTGAGGAAATTATGTACTCTGATCAAAATGAGCTGCAGACACCTATTTTTTCAATAATCTTACCCAAAAAAGAAAGGTTAGAGACCAGTCTATAATTCACTAAGCAGTCAAGGTCCAAAGATAGTTTCTTCAGAAGGGGCTTCACCAGTACCTAATTCAAGAAACTAGAGAAGGACCCCTTCAAAAGAGAGCATCAGACAGTCTCAGAGAACACTGACACCCCATACAGCCCATAAGAAGATGAGTCAGGCCTGGGTTCAGTTTACAGCAAGTGGGACCCAACTTTGAGATTACTTCACAAACCTCTTCTACCCTCACTGGCCTAAACTTGCTCTAGACAGGAGGAGTGCTCCTAGTGATGACCAGCTCTCCAATTCGGGGCCCTGAAAGCATTGGGGCAATCCCACATCTGACAGAGGACACTCTGTCAAAGAAGAACTGAGCAAACTCTTCGCAACTAGTGGTTGAAACTGCTCTTTTCTACTGTAGACAAGTAGGATGAAGTAACATGTTCACAGTCCCAAAGAGTTGAGCTGGTCTGTTCCTCTCTGACGCAATCTCCATGAACAGGAATGCTGCCTTCTTATGGGAGACTGCTCTCTGATACTCACCCTAGTGAGTTCTCAGAGTCAGTCAGTTTGTCCCTACTCAGTCCCTGGCATCTGCCAACAACACTCCAGCTTCTGACTCCTGGTCTTCATCTCCCCGAGCTCCTTGTCAAACCATGGAGATCTTAAGGGAGAAGAACTGGGTCACATACACGCTGGTGCAACAGAGTTGAGAGTCGAGGCAACAGCCCTATCATAAGCCATCATCGCCTGTCCCAAACCAGACCCACAAGTTAAACCATCACACCCAAGAGGTCCATCACTGCCTGGAGTCCTGCTGGGGGACAACCCCTTCAAAAGGCAACAGCAGATCATCTCCATGGGAGGAGAGGACTAAGGGGGGGGGTGAACAAGAACTTCATTGCACAATGATCTGACCAAACAACTGGATCAATCTCAAGGTTACCCACCTCAAGCCCCAGTAAGTATACCAAGTACAAGGCGTGACCGTGAGTGTGGATCGTAGTACTAACTCCATCATCTGGAGGCAACCTTGTCCAAACTACGAAAGTTCTTCTTTGATCCACGCACTTTTTTTTTTTACTTTATAAAGTTTATTGATTTTGTAAAATAAGTACAGTTACAGTATAAGTCGCATTAAGCACCTGTCTGAGGTAAACATTTTGTAATATTCTTTAGCAATTTCTTAAAGAAAACTAAATAAAACCCACATCTACCAGTATATATCACTCTAAACAATACCACTCTGCCATCTACAGCAATCTAATAAGTTATTAATAGTTACAGTCGAATAAATGTATTTATCGCCTTAGCTGATTAGGCTTCTAAATATAATAAAAATAATGAGACGTATTAATATTAATAATTAATTAAATTAGCATCTGGGGGTGTTGGGTTAAACCCAGAGATAAAGGTATAAGTGGCTGAAAGGAAACAGGCAAAAAAAAAACAAAGGGTGTGGGACGAGGAAAAACGTAACAGTACTAACATTAAATGCACGTAGCTTAAACAATAAAATGCACAAATTAAGAATAAGAATCACAGCTATGAATCCAGATATCATATCTGTTCAGGAAACATGGTGGAGAGATACAAATGAATAGGACAATAACATTTGAGGATACCATGTATTTAGTAGTCAAAGGTCAAATAGGAAAGGCGGCGGTGGCGCCACTTGTTCTGTAACTGTACCTCCCGGGTCGTGCCTGAAAATAGTCACTTGTTGGCTAGCGCACTTACCCGGTCAACAAAAACTAAATAAAATAAATTATTGTAAGGAAACGTTAATATGTTGTGAATGGGATCCCAAGGATAATTTCAGAACAGAATCAGTATGGATAATACGAAGGAAGGGCCCATAATATTTAAAAACTGTTACATTCCACCAGACAACATGAACACAGAAACAACTGAGTTACATCCTGAAATGTTTCATTTAGCGACTGGTGCATGTGACACTGTGATTATGGGAGATTACAATTTGCCAGAAATCGGATGGATGTAAAATAAAACTACTAGTAAAACAGGGAATACATTTCTGGATGTGGTCTATGAGTGTAGTTTGGAGCAACAAGTGGAAGAACTACAGCAGCTAGAGGGGACAGTGTGCGGGATCTGATTTTTACAAACTTTAAAGCAGAATATAGCTATGAAATAATGGACCCCTTAGCAAATAGTGATCACAATGCCATCGTGTTGAGAATCAATAGGGGTCCATATATTGACAAACACATAAGAATAATGTTTAATTATAATGGGGACATTTTGAAGGATGTAGGTGGATTCTATAAAATTGGGATTGGAGTAAAGAATTAAAAAAGTACTGAGCAGGCTTGGACTATATTTAAAACAAAACTATACAAAGTTGCAGATACGTTCATTCCAAAGAAGAAAATATGTAACAAAAAAGGGAAAATGCCTCCATGGTTGAAACCTGACCTGATTACACTAATGTCCAAGAAAAAAATGGTTATACAAAATAATGAAGAATAGTCCACAGAGGCAAACATTAAAAGATACAAGGATACTGTTAAAAAGTGTAAGAAGGAAATTAGGATGCAAAAAAAGAAGTTAGAGGAAACACTGGTGAAGGAGGAGGCAAATCCAAAATTAGATATATAAATTCCCTGAGTAAAACCTTACAAGTCCTGGGGCCACTTAAAGTGTGATGGAAAGGACATCTACAAGAGTAGTGACATGGCTGAAATTTTTAACAAATATTTTAGCAGTGTATTTCAGAAACCCATAGCGACCCTGTGGACTAAAAGAAACACACAAGTAAAATGAGTGTATGAACCTTTTTCTCAGTCTGAAATATTGGATAAGCTACATAAATTGGACATAACAAAATCACAGTGACTAGATGGGATGGGTCCTGAGACTACTGAAAGAAACAGCCACTGAAATAGCGGGCCCTTAAACATGCATCTTTAATAAATCCCTGGATGGCAGTGAGGTGCCGATGGACTGGAGAAGGGCAGACGTGATACCTATACATAAAAAAGGACTAAAGAGTAACCCTATGAACTATCGGCCTATAGGTCTAACAAGTATTCTAGGCAAAATAATGGAAAGTTGCATCAAAGATAGACTTAATATTATGACTATGGATCTATCGATAGATAAAACATCAACACGGATTCATTAGCGAAAGGTCATGCACAACAAATCTTTTAAGTTTTTATGAAAAGGTTAGCTCACACTTAGATAAAAATACCTGCAGATGTTCTTTTTCTAGACTTTGAAAAGGCGTTTGATAAGAGTCCCACACATTGATTTGATAAAGAAATTATACAATTTCAAATTAGATAGTAAATTGGTAGGATGGATCGACAGTAGGCTGAGGGGCAGGTCCAGAGGATCAGAAATAATGGTCATCTAACATAACCTGTCAGGGTGACTAGCGGAGTGCCGCAGGGTGCCCATTTAGGGCCCAGTACTTTTTAGATTATAGCGAATACTGATAATGAGTTGCAGTCCTGGTATGAAGTTTATGCAGATGGCACTAAACTCGGAGGTAGGGTGGATACTGTGGCAGGGTGTGAGGCCATGCAGGGGAACCTGGATAAATTACTGTTGTGGGCAGAGAAATGGAGCATGTCTTAATATATTAAAGTGCAAGGTTATGCACTTTTGGGAGATCGAATCCAGGCAGTAAATATGTCATGCAAGGTAGAGTTCTGGAGGAAATAAAAGTGGAAAAAGATTTAGGAATTAAAATAACTAATGATCTCAAGTCTCATGCCCAATGTGCTGAGGTATTCAGGAAATCAAATAATGTTCTGAATGCCATCTACAGACACCTTAGTACCACAATAAAAAGAACTAAGATTGCCCCTATATAACACTTATGTTTGGCCACATGTGAATAACTGCTCTCAGTTCTGGGGAGGGTTGGACAACAGTGACACCATGAAATCGGAACGCATATAGAGAAAGGCAACTAGAGCAATTACAGGAATGGAAAATTTGTCCTACCATGACTGCCTAAAGGAACTAAGGCTAAATACATGACATAACAGAAGAATTAGGGGAGGACTTGCTGTTATTGTACAGAATATTAAATAACAATAGCTTAATGCAGGAAATGAATTTCAAATTCAAGCCACCAAATAATTTAAGGGTCACAAGAGGCAATTATATGCAAGAACATTCAAAACCAAAAAATGTAAGAGGTTTTACACCCAGAGAGTGGTGCATTTGTGGAACTGTCTACCAGAAGAGATAGCAGCATGTTTAATATCTTTAAAAATAGGCTAGATAGATACTTATCACTGGAGGGGCTAGTGGATTACAAACAGAAAAACAGAGGCTGCACTGGGACTGGTGGTACAGAGATAAAAATCGGACAGTTCAAACAAATCTCGCACTCACCACCCAGAGTAAAGGAGGCTCAAACCAGCTTTTTTCTTAAAAAGTGCCGAGTTTTATTAAGTGGTCATGTGCAAAAATAGCAATGTGCAAGTCCCAAGATGCGTTTCGGAAGTCCAGGCTCCCGATAAAGGGAGCTTGGACTTCTGAAACGTGTCTGGAGACTTGCACATTGCTATTTTTGCACATGACCACTTAAAACTCAGCACTTTTTAGGAAAAAAGCTGGTTCAAGCCTCCTTTACTCTGGGTGGTGAGTGCGAGATTTGTTAGATGAATGAGCTAGTGGAGTATCATTGAAAATAAAGGGACAGCGTATATGGGCCATTGGCTTTCTACTGTCTCTAGCCTCCAAGTAAGAATATGTGTAAATGAATTATCTGCTATTTACTTGGAACAGCAAGGGAGACCACACTTTACAGAAATATTCTGTTGCTCCTAATATCCCAAGTGCTATCCTTTCATTGTTAATAACTTCACCAAGTTTCATACTCCATTCCTTCAAGGTGGGCACATAGGGGGCTTTTCCAGTGGGGTAGTAGTAACCTCTTGCATGTTAAAGCTACCACAAGTGGATCCAAGTACTGAACTCACCCAGAACCAACCATCTGGGCAACTTCAACACTCTTGGCAATGAAGTCCACAGACCTCCTGCAGAAATTCCCTCTCATGCTCTAGAGGCCAGTACACCAGAAGGATTCTGCAGCTTGCACCTGGACCCCCACATATGGCCATACGTTCAAGCGACAAAGTAGAACCCACCGGGTGCACCAAGAAGTTCAGGTGGGCTCTAAAACAGATGGCCACACCCCCACTCCTGTGATCCCTCCTCCGACAGTGAACCATAGAGAATCCAGCTGGGACAGATGCTCAGCAGCACTCCGCAAAGTCTATGTGATGCGAATTGGATCGACTGAGGAAATTAGGTCATTATAAATGCAGTCTTGTTCATGATCAATACAAGTATGTGCTGGGTGATCGGGGTTGGGAAACCACTGAATCACCAGGGATTTACATTAAACGATCTATGGGGCAATCGGGAGTGGTCACTGGATCACCAGGGCTGTCATTTCACTCTGACGGGCATTAAGAGGCTGTTGCACCCCGTGCAAATGAGCCCATAATGGGCATGCAAATGGCCCCTTAACACCCTGCATGCCCACTGGGCTCATCTGCATGCTTGGGCTGAATATGGCCCACAGGGGACTTGGCGTTACCCAATTTCAGGCAGCGTAATCCCCTGTGGGCCATATACAGCCCTGGTCAGTTCTGGGGCAGCGCAGATCACTTAGTGTTGCACCGACATGGGTCGATATTCAGCTGCATAGCGCCACTCTGTCAGCAAGCGCCATCCATCTGAATATTGCCATGACTAGTGGAGTAGTACGGGGGCAAACTCAGCACAAATGACTGCGCTTGCCCCATTTTATTTTCCAATATCAGGGCCGTGATGTTTTGACCCACAGGTGTGCTCTCATCACAGTTTTTTAAATTATTAAAGTGTTTGAGCCTTTTGCATGTATACCCATGGCAAGTTAGGCGTGTGCAAATTTCTCATATTTAAAAAGGTTCAATAAACCCCATGGAAAGCTAGTCATAAACTTATTTAAAAAATACAAACACCCAAATCAGGCCATTTGGGGGAGGAGATACAGATGCAAGCTATCAGAAGTTGGGCAGAAACCATGAATACAGCCTGTGCATCACTAGAACACTAAGCAAGAGGGTTACAGGAAAACAATGGGCCATCAAGGGACTACTATACATAAGAAAAGAGTCTTTTGACATCTGAACACTCACAAACTAAACAGAGCTCATAAACAGCAATTAAAAGTAGTTAGGATCATTACGCCAGTTCAACAGGCTCACAGGAAGGATGGCTGCTACCTCAATGCTGAAGGAAATGTGGCAAGGTCAGAGCTGCACATTTGCATATTTCAGCTTTGCCCTAGTCTATAGCCTTTTTTCAAGGAGCTGGAACAGGCCCTCAGATTGATTTTATTCCCCTCAGCTCATCCTAGACCCCTTGACCTGTCTCTTTGATGGTTTTCCCTTAGGATTTGGGGATCCCTCCACTATCGCCTGGGGATTCTGATGGAGGCCGCCAGGAAAAGAGTCATTAACAAAAAAAAAAAAAAAGAGGAAGAAGATTGGTCCTTGAGTCGACTGCCAGTCTATACCTGGTCTTGGTACAGCACCAAGACATGTACATTCCAAACCGGAACTATTAAAATCTCCGGCTATATAGTAAACCTATGGACACTCCAGCGGCTGCTCCCCGGCATCATACGCCATTCTCAAGACAGCCGCGTGAGGTTGCGGGCATGCCGCTAAGGGCTGTTGGGTTTAAAATGCCGGCAGGGAGGGACACAAGATCAACGAGATAAGTTCTAAATAAAATATAGGAGGCAGTATGGCGCAGTGGGTTAAGGCTCTGAGCTACAAATCTGGAGACCTGGGTTTGAATCCCACAGCCCCCTAGGTGCATACTGTGTGACCCTGAGCAAGTCACTTAACTTCCTTGTGCTCCCAGGTTGCACCTGCAAACAAGCTTTCAGCTTAGTGTGTCTCACCTGGTAAAATAATTGGTTAAAAAAAAAAAAAAGGTACTGTAAGTAAGTAATAAAAAACAACTTTTTGTGAAAATGCTATCATGTCTTACCTCACACTGAGGTGGGGTCCGATTTTAGGCAGATGTTTCCCTTTAGTATTTAACAAGAAATATTCTCAAAAGCAAACCAGAGTAACCGCATACCAAAGACATGATGGCAACAACTCGTATGATGTACTGTAGGTATAAACGCAAACATGATATTTGTCAATGTCCAGTGTTTGCTTTCATGTGGCCAGGCAGGTTTTAGTTGCGTTGTCCAGAATGACGAAGGCACAGCACTACTGTAGTAAGAGAGAGTTTGCAGTGTAGTCAGTGAGTAGCAATGTTTGTGTTACATATTTTCATTTCTGAAGCAAGATACAGGATTTTGAAGGTTTTAGAAATTCCCAGTTTCATGCCACGGGTGTTGTGCAAAAATAAAACATACAGTGCTGTGATATTTACCATTACAAATATGTAGTAACATCATCCTATTACATCCAGAGTATGAATGTAGCATGTGCATTAAACAGCTAAGCTGAAGGCAAGAGATATGCTAGAAATTGCGAGTGGTGGTTATGTTTAAAGAGCAATTATTTAGGTGCTGTCCCCCAGAAGCAGGACAAACCCTCACCTGACTCTGACTCCTATGGTGCAAGTATTTCATTTTATATGTGCCCTGTTTTAGGAAGGGAAGGGATTGTATTTTGGCTCCGTGGAGCCAAGCCACGCCGATCCCTTCCACTTCCTGGTACCCTCTGCAGAGAGTGATTGCATTCATACATGAGATGGGTTTTTTCAAGTAAAATGTGTGTTGTTTAGATGGCCGTTCGGAACAAACCATGGTCACCGCCTATTTAACAAGGTCCTTGTTAGTTAAGCGGTGGCCATGACGTGTTCCTAACAACCATCTACAGTACAAATATTTTACGTTGAAAAACAGCCCCATTCATGTGTATGGAGAGCACCCCCCGGGGTATCCATAGAGTGACATCACAAAATGAGGTAGTGTGGGGGCAGATCACTCTCACAGAAGGTACCAGGAAGTGGAAGGGATCAGTGCAGCTCGGCCCCATGGAGCAAAAATGTAATCCCTTCCCTTCTCAACAAGGCCCCCTAGCTGCACTGTCTCTCCCCTTACCCACCTCCCCCCATATCTCCACTCCTGCCCCCGCTCCAACCACCTCCAGGACTCCCCCTTACCCCCTGCACCTCCCCTGATCTCCTACCCTCACCCCCTTCCTTGTCTTGCTCATAGCTCAAGTCTTTGTACTGGTTATTACATGTCTGTAAGTCAATGACTATATGTTTGTAACTAAAATGATGACTCTTGCACATGCTGACATAGAACCTTTGTAAAAGAGCCTTGGCTCAAAGGTATTGTAATCCTAGATTGAAATAAATAAAAAATAAATAAATAAAATAAAATGGGGCACATATAAAATGAAATACTTGCACTATAGGAGTCAGAGCCAGGTAAAGGTTTGTCATGCTTCAGGAGGACATTTTGTGAAAGAGCGAGTTAGTTGCTCTTTAATGATGTAATTAATTACAAAAGTAGACAATGGCATGCATGGGAACCCCTTATGAGGGAAGGCTACAGGCCCATCACAAAGTGTCGCCTATGCAACAGAACACTGTGCAGGCTTGCAGCGGTCGCACAAAACAGTGCTAGCCCTCATGCTGCCCAGCTGGCTCCCTGAGCTCGTGCCTGAACCCGAGTTACCTGTACGGGAACACAACACACCACCCTGTGGGACAATGGCTGACCCTGCACACAGCGTTTCTTCATTTTTTTTTTTTTTTAGCTATTATTTTCTCTTCTCCTCAGTGCGGTCCTCCATCTGGAGGGCGCCCCCGGCCTCGTTCCCCCCCCCACACCTCGCATCCACCAGCCAGAGCTGGCACTTACCCCCAGGGCTCACCCCCACCTAGCGGGAATGGTGGGGTTCCCCAACCCCCGCTGGAGACTGGATCCAGTTTGGCCAGCGCTGTGGCTAGCCAGGAGCAGGGCCTGCGAGGCGTCCTCCTTCATCTGCCGTACTGCTTTTCCATTTTTTGTGCACCATTGCTGGTGCGCAGTGTGTAACAATGCCCACGACAGGGTTGTGTACACTCCAGTGCACACCCATGTCAAGCGTCTGCCGGTGCTCCTTCCCCACGTTGCTGCAGCTCCATGTCGCCAAGCCTTAGCCTCCACTAGGGGTCAGGCATGCACCGGCTGCTGATTTCCCCCTTCCCTGGATATGGAGAGCAGTCCGTCAGATGCTCGATCCATCTCCTCCCCTGCCAAACCACGGCAGCCTGTGCTCGTTCCCGAACACAGGTCACTGCCACGACGCAAGGTGTGGCTTCCAGTGCCTCAATCCTCAGCATCACTGGGCCGGCTGTTTTTTTTTACTTTTTGACCCCGCATTTTTTAACATGGTCTTTTCATGTCCCCCTGAACATGACAAGCGTCATTTTTTTTTTTTTTTGTGTGTGTAATCTATTTTTCCGCCTCCGTGCTTGTTGGTCCACCACTCCTTCGGGCTCTACCAAGTTCCCCCCAGCCCCTACTGTCCTTACCCAGCCCTCCTCTGATCCTCATATCACAGCTGACCCCCAGGATATCCCGGCGTATCCCTTCACCAGGCGGGTCCCCCTCCTCCAAGGGAAAAAGCACCGGGGGTAGAGGTATGACCCCAGCACATACTTCTAGGGCCTGGGGATGCTGCTGAGGAACAGGAGACCCTGGGAAGGTGCTGGAGGACCTCAGGGAACAGAGAGCCATCATTCGGTGGCCAGCGAGTGATTTTCCTGGCTTTCTTAAGGTGCGTGACGTCTGGACGTCTGTCACACATCACCCAATGACCCTGACGTGTTGCTCTACCCCTGGCCTCCACCAGTGGTCGCTTCACCACTGGGTAGCAACCCTTCCCTCCCTGAAGACAGCGAGCAGTCGTGGGACACTCAAGCTGCCTCCCCCCGGCCGGCCCTCCAGCTACCCGAGCTCGCTCCCGAACCCGGGTCGCTGGCGTCGCAAGCAGAAATCCAACCACTGTGCCAACGGGCCGGCACAAGCGTCATTTATAACATACTGACTTGAAACATCAGTTCCCACCACAAGTGTGGAAACACATTTTAGGCAGGACTTGAAAAATGACATTTGACATGTTCATGAGGTGGTGTGAAAACACAGCTATGCTGAAAATGTGGGGTCAAATTACTGAAGTTGCAAGTGAACATTGAAAAATCTCAGAGTACTTTCATAACTTGGTCATTTTACCATATTTGCTCACCAAATTTTCAGCACAGACTTCTCATGAGCCCACCTCACGAACCCAATAGGTGACGCTTTTCAAAATCTACCCAAAAGGCGATTTCATGGAGTGACTGCGAAATCACCCGATTGGCCAGATCTCAATTTCACCTACCTTGTTCATGAGGTGTGGTCCAAAAAAAGTTATGATGAAAATTTGGTGAAAAATAATAATAATTGACATTATAATTAAAAGTTCAAATGCATTAAAAAGGCCATTAACCAAACTTACCGTGTTATCAGTCATTCGCAGTCAGCACTGGAAGAAGCAGGTCGTGTCAGTGGAAGCAGCAGGATGTGCCGGTGGACCAGATAGGTAAATGAGGGGTGGTGGAGTGGGTTGGTGGGTGCTGAGGGGCTGGGGGTTGGGGTGCGGGAAGTGGGGTGCCAGAATTAGTCGCTGGACGGTTCTCTGGGTTTACAGGTATGGGGCAACTGGGGAAATGACTGGGAGGTGGGCGGGATAACTGACAGTAGGAGGGCGTTCATTTTTATATACAGGGCATGAAGGAAGTGATCTGGAGGTGGGTGAGAGTTTATTTTTACAAACGAGGCATGTTGGAGGCAATTGGGAGGTGGGCAGGATAACTGGCTGTGGGTGGGAGTTTATTTTTACAAATGGGGTGTGTGGGCAGCAATCAGGAAGTGAGTTTTATTTTTACAACTGGGGCATGGGGGAACCATCGGAAGGTGGGCGGAATAACTGACAGTGGGTGGGAGTCTATTTTTACAAACAGGGCATGGGGGAAGCGATCTGGAGGTGGGCAGGATAACTGGCAGTGGATGGGAATTTATTTTTTACAGAAAGGGGCACCAGGGAAGTGATTGGTAGGTTTGTGTGCTGAACTGTAGGGGGTTGGACTGTTTTACAAAGGGAGCACTGGGAAAGCCATCGGGTTTTGGGGGAAGAAGAGCAGCAGGGGGAGGACAATCAGCAGACTGACTGTGATGGTGCGCAGCTGGCTGCTGGGTGTGTCTTGCAGATGAATGCATGCAGCTGCTTTCTGATAGGAGCAGCTGCCTGCTTTTACATACACAAAGCTTCCACCCACCACCAGCAGAACAGCGTCATGATCAGCCTCACTGATCATCTGCCTGTCACTGTCAAGCCCCGTGCAGCCTGAGCGGCATTGGCGATGACAGTGACACACCTCTGAAGCCCTCTGCTATATCAGTATGTTTGCTGTGCATGCACAAGCAAACATAAAAAGGGATATTATAGCTTGAGGGAGCACTCCCAACCAATCAGAGGGTTCCCTTCTTCTGCACATGAGACACTCTTATTCCATTAAGTGTGTCTCACATGCAGATATCCTGGAAATGGGCATGTTCTGGGACAGTTTTAAAACAAATTTATATATATTTGATCAAGCTCAATCAATAATATATTAATATGTCCCCAATCGCCATTCGTTGCTGTACAAGGGTGGTTTCACTTGAGTTCAGCTTGATCTAGAACCGCTCAGCTCCAGCCAAACGCCCATGAAACCACTCTTATACAGCAACGAGTGGCTCCAGGGGGCTATATTAACATATAGTAAAAGAATAAGGAACAAAGAACATTCTACAACAAAAGGAAAGAACAGGCACAACATTCCACTACAGCATAAGGACAATTGTTTCACTTATTTTAATATGGTAACTGATGTGCCTGTCATGAGGACAGGGAATGGAAAGCATAACTGGAGAACGTGGGCCCAGTTGTAACTACTACTTGGACACACGCTATGTTACCTATTACTTATGTAGCGCAGATTAGGGTATTAACAGACTTTCAGATTGAAACTATAACACAGGAGGTTACAAGGCATCTATCAGCTGAAAGCAGCTCATTAGCAATTTTTAAACTTTGTAGCAGAGGACTGTTTACGGGAAATATGAAAATACCCACTACTAGGGCTGAGTCCTACATCTGGAACACAAAGTTAAATGCAACTATTACAAACAGAATGGAACAGTACATACCTGCTCCTCAAGCCTTGGATGAGCAGTAGACATACTGTATGAAACCCGCAGACTGTGCCTGAATCACTCTCTTCTGATTACCAATGTACAGCTAGGTATGGAGACTTCAACGAGCAGTAGCAAGACCATCAAAATTACAAAATCTAAAAGGGAAACATAATGCAATAAAAATGCAGAAACAATCAAGTAGTCTTTGCCTCAAGCAATAGCTTAGTAGTGGCTAACCACCTATGATCCAGACTGGTCTTGGGTGAGTCACAAGCTGCTTTTACACACAGGTTTTTAAAATGAAATAAGCATTACCTGTGTGGCACCGTTGTACTCTGTTGCGTTCGGGTTTCCTTTTACACCCTGCGAGTATTCCGGCCAATCCCGCCTCCATTTGTTTCGGCTCCCCCAGAGTTTGCTGCTCTAACGGCAGTTTCTGCAGTGCTACTGGAATGGCTGTTTTACACAGCCAGATGAAACGAACACGTTGGTGCAAACCGCGAGAAGCAGAGATTGCGGTTTGGACGAACGTTCACCAAGGGAACGAAACAAATGCACTTTACACACAAGGGATGTAACGGAATACTGTTTCCGTAACAGTTATTCTGTTACATAAACCTGTGTGTAAAAGCGCCTACAGATGTCTTGGCAGGCCAGGTTTTCTTTCAGCACATCCACAATCAGTGAATCCCACACCTAATGAGGCAGTCATCACTGGCCCCAAGTTACTCACTGTCTGTCCCTTCATATACTGTCCTGACTTACACCGCCTTGTAGGGCCAGCCCATGACCAGATGCGAGCTAGGAGACAAAGCGCTCGGAGTGGGGGAAGCGTAAATAAAATTGATAACAGCAAGGAGCAAAGCTTGCAATAAGACCTATGATAAGTTATTAAGGTAACGGAAATGAGACTCACTCCCCACAATTTGTATAGCTGCAGTATATTTTTAAATCACTGATATTTCACCATTAGGGTGTCATCACTGCTTACAGAAGTATTTCCAATGTTCCAAGGTTTTACCTCTTCCTCAGGGCAAGCAGTTACTAGATAACAAAAATTAATATCCTACAACTGTCTACAACATAACAGAAAAATTATTTCTACATAGGTAATGTCTTCAGCTAAAGGATAAACTGGAAACATCCTCCTTACAAGCATGCATCCTAAATAAAAACCAAAGCTGTTCTTGGGTCACACATGCCACTTGACCGTTTATGTAGATTCTTGCAATTTGCCAGTTAGTAGGGAGAGCAAAGACCAGGCTGCCGACCACCACCCCCCACGGGCCAAGTGCCTCACCTCTGCAACACACCTGAGCCCTAGCAGGCCCCAGTAAGGTATTCCAGGGACTGCATGCAAACTCCTGTCTCCCAATGGCAATGCCATGCACTGCCACTGCATCACTTAGCGACCTTCATTAAACCACAGATTAACGTTTTTGAAAACTGGCCCCCACCGTTAATGGAAATGGTAAAAAAGATGTTACTGTAAACACGTCAGACAACCTTTTTAATTTATTTCTTTATTTTTCCATTAAACAGGTTCTGAGTGACTGAGCACATGGCAGTTCCGCACAAACAACAAATGGTTCCACCAGAAAGAAGTCTCACTTAATAGCTCGCAAAATAATTCTCCAGTACAATGCATCAGGTGTGACGCTACACATATGCATGTAAATTCATTACTCCCATGGACAGACTCTGCTGTACCACTCGAGCACAGCACAGCTGGCGTGGCACTATGCATTTGACACCTGAATTCACTTTCCTGCACACAGATGCACTAGTGTACCTTGCATACTGCACAGCAAGTGTAAAGCTATGTATTTGACACCCAAATTCACTTTTGTGCACACAGTTGCTCTGCTGTACCTTGAGTACTGCAGACCAGGTGTGACCTACGCAATTCACATTTCAATTCCCTCTCATGCACACTGGCACTGCTGTACCACTTGAGTATGGCACAGCAGATGTGCACTACACATTTAAATCCTGTTCGCTGTCATGCACACACGTGTGCTAGTATACCCAGAGTACTGCACAGCAGGTGTGACCCTACTCAGTTTACATCTCCATTCACTCTCATGCACACAGACACACTGCTGTACCTCTGGGGGGACATGTTCAAAGGAGATGCGCCCACATCTCAAGACACACGCTGCAGTGCGATATTCAAGGGAGGAGATGCATCACGCATCTCTGGCTGTGCCCAAGTGCAGCAATAATGTGTGCAGTACATCTCGAGGTGGCGTGCCCATGAATATGCAGCACATCCCCATATTCAGCCAAGATGGGCGGCGCAGCTGTCCACACATCTTGGAGATGTGCCGAACAAAGTTAGGCATGGAAGAACCATGCCTAAGTTCTGGTCACCCACAGGCAGGCTGCTATACTGCACACAGGAGCACAGCAGCCTGCCCCTCCCCGCCCCCCACTGCCAGTCACCAACACACCCCAACCATATGCCATGATGTAGGGAATCCCCTTCCTGTCTGGAATCCCATTTGGATATGAAAGAAAGAGCACCCCTTTTCCATAGTGTAGGGACCCCCAACCCATCCAAAACCTGTCTGGAAACATAATAATACTCCCCACCCCATCCAGAACTCATTTAGAAATAAAGCAAATCATCACCTCTCATTCCTTTTTCCATAGTGTAGGGACCCCCCTACCACCCCGATCCCTGTCCCTGTACATGTCAGTTTATCCCCCCCCTTTTCCATAGTGTAGGGTCCCCCACCCCATACCTGAACCATGATCCAGGTTTGTATAACAACCCCCTGCCACATACCCACTCTGTTCGTATGCCATCCCCATTCGAATCATAATCCCCTGCCGCAGAAGCTCCCGTAGTGTAGCACCCCCCCACCCTGGTAGGCATGCCCCTTCCCTGCACCCCCCTGCACCACCAGAGTCAGCGACTGGTGAAGCCCTCCACTCACCGCCATGGCCAGCCACCAACTGAACAGTCCAGGACCAGAACTGTACAGACAAGGCGCTTAAACAAATGAGCGCCTTGTCTGTACAGATCCGTTGGTGGGGCCGCTAAACCAGAAACACTCCGAGTGCAGGGGATCATGATTCAAATTGGTCAGGTGTGGCGGAGATGGCAATGAATGGTGTGGGTATGTGGCAGGGGTTTGTTATGTGAACCTGATTATGGTTCGATACGGGAGGGGCCTCACACTATGGGAAAGGGGGGATGACACTGACATTTACAGGGACTGGCTGTTGGCTGGGAGGGGGGTCCCACACTATGAAAAAAGCAATGAGGTTATTACATAGAATCAGACTTTGATGACAGATGAGGACCACTTGGCCCACCCAGTCTGCCCATTTTCATACCTACTAAATAAGCTGCAGATCCTAGTTAACCAACAGCCTACTTCCTCTTACCCCCCCACTATAATTACCTTATGTCTGTTGCGTGCATTCTTGAATTCCCCCACTGTTTCTGACCCCAAGACCTCCTCAGGGAGGCTGTTCCATGTGTCCACCACCCTCTCCGTGAACAAAATACTTCCTCACATTGCACCTGAGCCGTCTCCTTCCCCTTTCTTCAAATTGTACCCCCTTGTTCTTGCACATCTCTTTTTCTGAAAGATGCTACCCCCTTGGACTTTGTTGATTCCCTTGAGGTACTTGAAAGTTTCTATCATGTCCCCCCTCTCCCTCCATTCCTCGAGGGTATACATGTTAAGCTTCTTTAGTCGCTTTTCGTATGGTTTCTGGTGCAGACCCTGCACCATTTTTGTTGCCCTCCTCTAGACTGCCTCCATCCTGTCTATGTCCTTGCGGAGATGGGGTCTCCAGAACTGCATGCAGTACTCCAGATGGGGTCTCACCAACTGTCTGTACACAAGGATGACAACTTTATGTTTTCTACTGATGATGCCTCTCCCTATGCATCCCAGTATCCCCCCAGCCCTCCTTACCACCTTCTCACATTGCTTGCCTACCTTTAGGTCGCCTGATATGACTACCCCAGGTCTCTTTCCATTTTTGTTGTTCTAATAACCCCCCCAGCCCACTGTGTACTCTTCCCCTGCGGTTTTGTTTCCCAGGTGCATTATTTGCACTCCTTTGCAATGAATCTAAGCTGCTATACTTTTGACCATTCCTCCAACCTTGCCAAGTCCCTTCTCATCCTTTCTACCCCTCGTGTACGAACACTGTTGCAGATCTTTGTGTCATCAGCAAAGAGACATACTTTTCCTTCCAGTCCCTCTGCAATGCCACTTATAAAGACATTAAAGAGGACTGGTCCCAGTACTGAACCCTGTGGTACTCCACTAATAACCCCCATTTCTTCAGCGTGAACTCAGTTTACTATTACCCTCTGCATCCTGTTGTCCAGCCAATTTTTTACCCAGGCCACCACCCTGGGACCTACTCCCAGGCTGGCTAACTTGTTTATTAATCTTTTGTGTGCGACTGTGTCAAATGCCTTGCTAAAGTCTAGGTAGGCCATGTTCACAGCCCCTCCCTGGTTTACTACTTTGGTCACCCAGTCAAAGAAATCTAGAGTCATCTGACATGACCTTCCCGCTGTGAATCCATGCTGCCTTGGGTCCTGTGCCCCGCTGGCCTCTAGGTACTCAACTAGTCCTCTTTTCAGAAGTGATTCCATCATTTTCCCTACCACTGAGGTCAAACTAATAGGTCTGTAGTTTCCTGCCTCTGCCTTGCTCCCACTTTTGTGAAGGGGAATCACATCCGCCCTCCTCCAGTCCTCGGGTACCACACTCTCCTCCCATGATTTGTTAAAAAGGGTAGTCAGTGGTGTCACTAGTTCTCCCTTTAGTTCTTTTAGAATTCTGGGGTGAATCCCATCAGGCCCCATTGCCCTGTCCACCTTGAGTTTTAGGAGTTCTTTCAGGACCCTTTCTTCTGTGAATGGACTGGTATCAACCCCTATTCAGAGTGCTTCTATTGTTTGATTTAGGTATGTCCTTTCTTCTTCTTTGTGAATACTGAACAAAAGTATTCATTCCTATCTCTGCCTTTTCACTGTCACCCTCTGCCCACCCCCACCCTCCCTTTATTAAGCCTCACTATTCCTCCCTTGGTCTTTCTTCACTCCTATGTACCTATAAAAGGTTTTAGCCCCATTCTTAACTGAGTTGGCTTTCTTTTCCTTGGTTTGGGCCTTTGCTATTCTGACTGCCTTCCCGCTTCCTTCTGCTTTAACTGGTACAGTTCTCTTTGCTGCTGCGGCTGTGATTCCTTATGTTTTCTGAATGCTATATTTTTCTCCCGAACCTTCCCCACCACCTCTTTTGAAAAATTTGTTTTATTTCGAAACAGGTTCCTGGATGGGGTGGGTGGGGGGTCCCTACACTGTGGAAAAGGGTGGGGGATGTTATATTGTCATATCTGAACATAGTTCGGGACGGGGGTCGGGGTCCCTACACTGTGGAAATGGGATGGGTTATTGAGATTCCTGACACGGGACTAGGGGGAGGCACATCCCTTCAAGTTGTATGCAAATGCGGCCATAATGAGCATACAAATGGTTTGTTTCCGACTTGCATACCTAATGGCCGCACTTGCATTTTTCTGACTGAATATTGGGAATTTGGGACCAGCGCATCCCCATTCCAGGTATTCAGGCCATTTCCTAGGATGCGCTGGTGCATTTGTGCCACCTGCTGGGATTGCTATATTCAGAAGAGATGCACGATCGTGCAAATCGTTTGAATATTGCATTTGTTTGCGCCGGCCCATTTATTTGTGTGGCACATCTGGACGTGCCAGGCATCCCCAGGCTTTGTAAATGGGGGCCCTGACATATTGCAAAGCAGGTGTGTGCACTACACATTCGACACCTAAATTCACTCTTGTACACACAGATGCTCTGCTTACCTCGAGTACTGTACAGCTGGTGTAACACTACACAATTCACATATAAATTCACTCTCATGCACAAAAGACACGCTTGCTGTATATCTCAGATATAACATGAAACTATGACTACCCATTTGTCATCTAAATTCCCCAGGGGCTGGCCTGACAGCTTGTTGGCTGGGGGGCAGACTGCCACGAAGGCGATCAGGGTTGACAGCTGAGCCCCAGATGCTATTGCAGGCTGGCAGAAGTATGGAGATGTCTCCACATGGGTGTCCCCAGCTTTGAGAGAGAGAGAGAAAGATCTGCTAACGCTCTATCACTGCCTCCTTGCACGCAGGACTGGGCCTGCACCCAGGGAAGCCAGAGGGGCCTGGCTGGTGAGTGTATAATCCCAGGACAGAACTAAATAGATGCATTATATTCCCATTTATTCCATGCAGACACACTGCCATACCTCTTGAGCGCTGCACATTCAATGTGTTTTTTTGTGCCAGAGCAGTTTGCTCCCTTCTGCTGCCTACTCTCTACTGTCAGGCTCTGACTCTGCAACCTCTCAGTCCTGTCTGCTGCTCCCACTGTCAAGGCCTGTGGGGATTTGTACAGTGCTGGGGCAGAGAGTACCAGTGGCTGTCATGTGTAGCAGCAGGGAGGCATAGTTCTTTTTTTCTCTCCCTCTCCCCATCTCCCTGATACCTGGCACAGGTTGTGCATCCCCATGCATGCCCCACCGGATGCATGTAGTGAGGTTCTTCAGGAGAAACAAGCTCCCGCGGCCCACTACAGAGATCACTACAGCACTGGAACCTAAGCATCTCCCCCCTCCCTGGCTGGGAGCACTGCCACATAGCAGCACCATCCCAGAACCCCGGCCGACCAGCTGACTCCCCCAGTCTGTTCTGGATTCTGGATTGCTGGCACAGAAGCACCCAGCACTTCAACTGGTCCACTGGGTAGCCCTGGATTCAGCGTTTGTAAAGGAAAACTGCACAATTCAGTCCTGCAGCAACAACAACAAAAATAGCACAAGACAAAAGAGTACAGCACAAACCACTAATTTATTGTGCAAATATTGCTAAAATGCAAAATAACAAAAGTGCCTTTAGAGAGCACAAGAGGGTGCACCCCACTGAAACCTCGACCAGTTTCACTAGTACAGCTTCATCAGAAAGATACAAATAAGTCAAGTGACAGTGTGCTTTTTTTTTTTAAAGTGCAGTAGTCACACTCAAGAAAAGCACAAGAATAAAATCACTAACAGATTTAAGTAGAGAAACAGAAGAGAAAAACAAAGAATTAATTCTAAGTCTTAGTTACAGAAGTGCTATTATACAGAGCATTATTAAACCATGTGTAATTTATACATATAGTATTCAGATTGAATATCCTTTTAGCTACACCCTGAGCACTAAAGGTCATGTAGGAATGCCAGCATGTCACAAAGTGGCTGAAAGAAAACAATAAGAGAAAATAGTGTTAATTTAATATTTTGTTACAGCATCTCACAATAATTAGCCATTACGAACTGCTGGCAAGCATTCAAACCCGGGACTCGACTTTCAAAGTCGATGATGCAAGGTGCCTGCGTCAAACGGATTTAACACAAGTGGCATCTTGTGTCATAAGTTGCGGTACTCAAAATTTGCAAACACAGGTTGTACTGAAAATGGCAGGCCTTGTGGTAAACCAGCCCTGTGCCTCCCCTCTGCCCAAAGTGCCGATGCATCACATAGGAAGGGGGCTTGTACCACGGCGGGCTGCTGCATCCCCTACATCAGGATTTTGAAAGCCCTGTAATGGCCACAAGTCCTAGCTGAGATTAAACCAGCCATGACCTATTCTAAAAGCCGTTGTGCCAAGAGATTCACACCAACTGGGTTAGACATGCAGGGTGCCACAGAGGCGCAGACCCTTCCTCCAGCAGCACAGGGGGTGGGCAGTGTCCTGGCATGAGACACAGCCACCCACACCCCATATGGCAGTCTGCAGTGGCTGGCAGGTGCAGCCGCCTCAGTACTGGGTGGCCCCAGTGGGGATGGTGTGGCCGCAAACCAGAGTGGAAGTGTGCCGTGTGAGAGGGGTGGGTGGCACAGCTGTCCATGAAGGTGAGGTGAGGTGACAGGGACCCTGATGGTGGCAGCACCAGTAAGTCCATCTGCTGCTTAGATTTTGCAGTCCTTGACATTCTGTATGCTGTGCAGCAACAGAGCTTGCTGTTCTGGTTGTCCGCAGCCACACCCACAGGACACAGTGGGCCAGCTGGGCACAGGGCAGGGGATGTGGCAGCCTGGGTCATTCCCCTCCAGTGTGCAATCAGTTTTCCACAAGGCACAGCTTGTGGCAACTCTGGGGACTTTGCCACCAGGACCCCTATGGTACTAAAATATGGCACAGGGTCCACAGTGCACACAGAGTTTGCTGCAAACAGGATTTTGGCACTCCTTGCACCAATCTAGGGGACCTCTGAAAACTATGCCCTGGTCATTTAATCAGAAGGACTTGGACCACCCAACTGAACAATCCAGAGACTTTTTCTTTTTAAACAGCAACAGCTCAAGGTCACCCCTTCTCCTCCCCATCACAACATTTTCTATGCCACAGAACCTGAAGCTATGCTTCTGTCTGTTCTCCTACAGGCAAACATGTTCCACCATGGCTCTGGTGGCATCCTCCCTACTGATGGCCCTTAGATGCTCATCCACTCTCATTTTAAAACTACGGGAAGTTTTGTCTACATAGAAGGCCCCACACTCACAAACGGCTACACAGACAATGCTTTGTGCAATAAAACAATGCATTTCATAAACTTTACTGGCATTCGTGGTAGTGAATTTATCTTTATGTAGCATAACCCTGCAGAATTTACACCTCCCACATGTGTATGTCCTGTTAGGGAGTTTGGGCAACCATGTCTCTGTATGTAATCTTTCTAGGAGTTGTAGGCTATGTACAAGTTGGTCATTCAGATTTGGGGCCCTCCTATACACCATTCTTGGGTTCTCTGTGGTGTAGTTCCAAAGAATGAGGTCTGTCTGTAAAACTGACCAGTATTTTCTGATAAACTCTGAGACTGCTTTTGCCTGTCTACTGCAAGTGGTAACAAAATTAATCTTTGGCTTTGGTTCAGTACTGAGGTCCCTTACAGTATGAGACAGCCTGCAAGGCACAGCAGCGGGCAGAACTTCTGTTTGTGGGCATGGCCTTGAATGACACCTGGGCAGGTAGAATGCGAGTTAGCCACCCACTTGGAGCAGAGGGGGTAGGCAGGTAGGAGTTCCCAGTGGAGGAGTGGATTAGAGCCGGAAGGGAGGAACACAAGCCATAAAAGTGGCTGCACCTGAGAGGATCCCCCTCTTGTTCATCTTCCTCAGGATAGTCTTGTGCAGCCAGATCACCCTGAGGCTGACAGGAGGTCTAGGCCAGATGGCCAGAGTTCTCCCCCTTCAAGGGGAGCAGTCAGATGGAAACCATCCTTGGGCACTCACCTGGGGCATTGCAGAGTCCTCTGATGGGGAAGGACACTTCCGCACCCGGCAACAGCCATCTCTCATGCCCCAGAGGTGAGTTACCTTGTGGGGTTTCGGACTGATTAGGCGGTTCCCACTGGATGGGGGATAGTCACCAATTACTCTGAATGTGATGAATGACAATTACCAACCAAGACTAGCTCGTTACGCACGTCATGCTGATTTTGGCTGTACTGTTGAATCATAGTTAATAAATATCTGGCTATTACCATTTTTTCTTCAAAGCTCATTGTCTGTCTCAGTCTGTCTGGGTGAAACAAAGGGAATGTGCCCTTTAAGACATAGTAGGGCTGGTCTGTCACAAGAAGAAGCAAACTGCCTTGCTTTCTCAATGTTAGACCCACTACAGCCTCTTTCCTGGAATCTTGTGACCATTTCCTGGTTATGTTTCTCAAAATCTGATGGTTCACTACAGTTCCTTTTAATTCCAAGAACTTGGGAATTAGATACATTTACAACTGTATGGCGTGGATGCAAACTGGTATGCGTAGTGTTGCAGAAAAGATCCACCTTTATGGTTCCATCTGACTTCTATGTATTTAGTTATTTATTTGTTTGTTAGTTACACACAAGACCCTTTTGGTTGAACCTATTTTCAGAGGGTCTAGGGTCAATAAGACAGAGAGTAAAAAGGAGAAACAACATATTTGCAAAATACAAGGCACCAAGTTCACAGAACAAAAGGGGAATTAGGGTAGGTATAACGACTAAGTTATTAGGGGTAAAATAAGCAGAGGTCATCAAGTCATGCATAGATAAAGGTGAGATATATTAAAAAATGCACGTGATCAATGACAGCAGGCACACGAGTTAGGGGGAGTGAGTGAGGATAGGAGATGGGATTTAAAGTTGTTTAGGGAATCAGTGACTTTAAGAGATGGGGTTAGGAAGTTCCATAATTTAGGAAATCTGAAGGAGAAACAAGCTTGTCCCAGTGAGGTTTTTCAATGAAGTAGCACCATGGAGTTACGTTCTACACCTCTCACAGAATAACTTGTGTCAACTTGGTTCAGCTTGACCAGGACCCAAGGGGATAAATGTCCCAGCAAGGTTTCTTTGCCTGTGACTAGAACACAATATTGTAATCGAGAGAGTCGATATTCAGCCAATCTAGTTCATTATATAGTGTGCATGTATGAGAATCCTGCCCCTAGCTGAGTACAATGCGGCAGGTTCTGTTCAGCAAGCCTCGGACCCCGGCCTGCACTCTGTCACAGGTGGCACTATAGACCACAAGGCCACAATCAATGGGACTGAGGATGTAGCATCTAACTAGTAGTTGCTTTACTTCGGGGAGGAAGGCATTCCTGTGCCTGTAAAGTAGGCCAAGCCTGGAGTTGGCCACCTTAGTGCATCCACGTGCACTGCATAGGCTAGTCCAGGATCAAGGGTAAGCCCCAGATATTTAAAGAAGCATACCTGCTCAATAGGGGCTCCTGAGGTGGAGTCAGTGTCAAGGGAAGGTGGAGTAGGGGATTTACTTCGAGAGGAGAAAAGCACAGATTTGTGGGGGGGGGGGGGTTGTACTTAGAACAAGGAGATTGGCAGTGAACCAGTCTTGGATTGCCGAGAAATCGGTCTTGAGGTTAAGCTAGAATTTGGCTAGGTTGCTATTTGACGAGGTGGTAACAGCGTCAACCGCATAAAGGAGGAGTTTAGTTGAGCTGCAAGCGTCAGGGAGGTCACTGATGAAGAGACTGAACAGCAGGGGACCAATAATTAATCCTTGGGGGACTCCCACAGTTACCGACTGACAGTCTAAAAAGGGATGCACGGCATATATCAGCGGGTCCAAAAAACCTGACCATCAAAGTACTGGCTTGTACTGTAAATCATAAATTCTCATCAGTCTCCTGCAAAGAGCTCACAAGCAAATCCAGTTCTGCTCTGTTGCCTTTCCGTACCAACAATATGTTGTCTATAAAGCATTTGCAAAGTTCAGACCTACGGAAGGCAGGATTGGACTGCAGGTTATAGACATAGTCAGTCTCCCACTTACCCAGATACAGATTAGTGTAGTTTGGAGCGAAGGTGGCCCCCATCGCTATGCCCTTAATCTGCAGACAGTAATCTGTCTGGAAAACAAAGGCACTGCAGGTTAAAACATATTTAGGGCAAGACAACAAAAATTCCTTAAATGCTTCATCATAGCAGGTCTTGCTGTTCAGCCGCTATTTCAGTGCATCAAGGCCCTCCCCCCCAGTGTGGTACAATAGTATATTAGGGCTTCTGTAGCCAATGAAACCAATAATCAACCCTGTTCTAGTTTCAAGCTACCTAGAACTCCCAGTACGTCAGTGGTATCTCTTATGTAAGACTGCAGGTCGGATACCATTTGTTTTATATGGTTATCCAGGAACTGTGAAAGAGGCTCAGTGAGCAAGCCGATACACGACACTATTGGGCTTGCTGGGGGGAGTCTGCAGATTTTTATTTTTTATGGACTTTGGGAAGTAAAATAAATTGTAGCTCTGACAGGACTGTTCACCACAAGAAACTTGCATACACTTCCCGGTATCATATTATTGTCCACTGCCTGACTGAGGAAAGCGTCAATTTCAAGGCCTTATACATTAAGGTGGAGTCAGAGGATAAATCTGAATAATGTTCAGCACAGTCCAACTGACTTCTGATACATACTTGCTGGTATCCAAGTTCACCACCGAAGATCCTCTTACCCGCTTATTTAATCATAATGTTTAGATCTTCCTGTAATCCCTTCAGAGCAGTCTAGTCGTCAACTGAAGGATTAGAATAGGTGGTGGGTACCTGATTTTGCATAATCCTCTAGAAGTCAGCTTTGCATGCCTTCTGAAAGATGCTGATTGCCTGACTGTATGGAGGACAAAAGTTTGATTTAGAATGACATTTCTCAAAATGGGGGTTCAGGGTAGTGGGTACAGAAGTGACCAAAGAGTTAGTGTATTTAGGGTCAGTACTTGCCCCCAGTGTGGCAGCAACCCAATGCTGAGATGGTTCTTGTAAAAATTGCAAAACAGCACCATCCCTCTGTCTCCCTATTTCCAGTTTTGCAAAAAAGTATTCTAAATTTAAAAGCCTCGTGAAGTGATGTAGGTCCACCAGAAGATCAAACAGTTTAGTACTGTATCTAGGCACAAATGATAAACCTTTGTCAAACTGTGCGATTTCAGAGTCAGTGTTGATGATAAATTAACATTAATAGAGTCCGATTGTTCGAGTTGTTCTTGCTCTTCTGCTGATGTTTTGTTTTCTGTGTTTCCTTGCTGGAAGTGTTTCCTCCCAGCACCTCTCCTAGTGTGTTTCCCTCTTCCTGAAACAATACGACCCTGGGATCCTGCAGGGAATCGCTGGACTATCCACTGTTACCTCTTCTAAAAAAAAAAAAAAACCCTGTGTAACCCCATCAGTCACGCACAGAAGTATAATAAGCTGGGATCAGGGTGTAGCAATAAGGATATTCAGTCGAATACTATTTGTATAAATGATATATCGTTTAATAATACCCTCTATAGCACGTCTGAAAACTCAGACTTAGAATTAATTCTCTGTTTTTCTCCCGTTTCTCTACTTTAAATCTGTTAGTGATTTTATTCTTGCACTTCCCTTGAGTAGGACAACTGCACCTTTTTTTTTTTTAAAAGCACACTGTCACTTTAAATGCTCTCACTATTTAAACAGCGTATGATGACTCATTCATATCTTCCGGAAGATGCTATAGTAGCAAAACCGGTCGAGGTTTCAGTGGGGTGCGTCCTCTTACATTCTCTGTGGGTACTGGTTATTTTGCACTTTAGCAATGTTTGCACAGTAATGTAGTGGTTTGTGCAATACTCCTTTGTCTGGTGCTGTGTTTTTTCATTGCTGTTGCTTATCTTTACCGGCACAGACACACAAATGTGGACCCAGTATTTTTGTTGTTTTCACAGTTCAGGCCTGCCCTGCTGCATTATGAGGTTCTGATTAACATTTTAAGCATGAAAGTTAATTTAAAAAAAATATCTTACGATATATATCTGGGCCAGGGGTATGGGGGAGATGACGCACACTACAAGTATAATAGGGCGAGAGGGACCTGGGGTGGTGGTGGATGTCAGAATGAACAACTCTGAGAATTATAGGAGGGCAGCGACAAAAGCCAATAGGATGTTGGGTTGCATCGCTAGGGGGATTACCTCTAGAAGGGTAGAACTGATCCTTCCTCTGTATAACTACTTGGTTAGACCGCTCCTCAAGTACTGTTTGCAGTTTTGGAGACCGGACTTAAGGAGGGACATTGCACTCCTGGAGAAGGTACAAAGAAGGGCAACCAAAATGATCTGGGGCCTGTGGGAAAGGACCATCGGGAGAGACTTGAGGAGCTCAACATGTACACCCTGGAGGAGAGGAGGGATGGGGGGGGGAGACATGATAGAGGTCTTCAAGTACATGAAGGGGATCAATAAGGGAGGCTCAGTCGAGGTGCTCCAAAGGAAAGAAGAGAGGGCAACTAGAAGACATGGGTGGAAGCTGAGGGGGAGGAGGAGGAGGAGGTGTTACTTTATGGAGAGGGTGATGGAATCATGGAATGCACTGCCCAAGGGACTGATGGAGGCAGAGACTGTGGGGTTGTTTAAGAGGGGCTGGGACCGGTATAGGGGGAAGGGGAAGCTGACGAAATCCAATACAAGGGAAACATCTTGGACTGGGGACAGAGAAACCCTGGGGACAGCAAAATCAGCATCCAGTATGGGTGCTGACTATCAAGCAGACATGAAAGACCAATAGGCCTCCTCTGCTGGTATTTTGGTATGTTAGTATATATTTTTTTAATCTTGATTCAGTCCACTCGTAGCTTCCCACTCCAATGATTGGCTGTCACAGTCTTGCTGGCAGCCGCACAGATAACTGACTTGCTCTATGTTAATGTGCCCTGTGGCATAGCACATTAGCTTGCCGGGGGTGGTGGGGGGAGGAATGAACACAGCAGCCAAAAGATGGCAGTCTTCTTAACAGGAAGCTATGGATGGACTGAATAAATATGGAAAAAAAAAAAACACAATATAAGGTATTTAGAAAAAAAAAAATCAACATTTATACTTACACTAATCAGGACACTACACTGCGGCAGGGGAGGGCTGGACAATTTTTGCAGTTTCCTTTCATTTGCAAAATGCCTTAGCTGAAATCCTATATCAGGTATGACCAGCTATAAGTCACCCAGGCAGTCAAAAATGCTAAAACCGGAGTTCCCCTGCAAAAAAGAAGCCAAACACCCAGAAACACAGCCAACAGAAATGTCTAGTAAATGATGGGGTCTCCTATTAGTGGTGTGCAGGGTTGCGTTAGCCCCATACACCAATTTGTGAAGCTTTAACCATGCACAGAGCTAGAAGTTGAGAAATAAAGCAGGCATGCTTTCACAAAATACCAGATGCCAGGTTTTGATATTCCATCTGAAAATCTGGTATGCAAATCCATTTTTTTGTATACCATTTTTTTCACCACTGCATTTTGAGAAAATACATTATTTTAATAGTTTTATTTAATATAACTAAAATTACGAGTTTTGAACGTCCCATGTTTTTTCTTATTTATCCCTCCCAATATCGCAGTTCTTATCCAGCTATTTTCCCTGGCCATACAAATATGCCAGTTAAATTATTCTTCTCTTATACCGAGTTCGGGGCCACAAAAAGTGTTTACTTTATTGTGGTGGTCATGGGGCGCAACAGCATTCATGCGTTTAGCGGAGTTAAATTAATCAAATAACTTGCACACTATTTTCACTTGCGTTTGGGAAAGAAAGAAAAAATTAAAAGTTTATGTGAAAATACTGTTCAAGTTACTTTATTAAATTAACTCCGGGCTGGCTGCAACTAAAAACTCATGGAGGCTGCTGTGCTTGGAGCATGCTTTAAATACTTTTGAGCAGTACATTCCCCCCCCCCCCCCACAGAGTGGGTCGTATGTTTGTCTGTTTTACAACCCATTTGTTTTCTTTTAACAGCAAGCACCATTTATTTTAAGCAAGCCCTTTTAGTTCTTTTAAGACCGACTCTAAATAGACAGGCATTCTATCAGGTTAAAAAAGACAAGCTGATCTTACCTGACAAGTGATCATGAAAAAAAGACTTCAGTTAGGGACACACAGGTCTTCCACAGTTATCATCCTCACGCCTGTTGTTAGGGAGTATAAATCACCCCATTTGGGCAGCAGGACAGAGTGAGAGAATGAGGGAGAGGCACAGAGAGAGAGAGAGAGAGAGACTTCCCCCAAAGAGTGATCTGGCCGCAGCATGGGCTTGTGCACTTACCGGTCGGTGCTCTATGAGTCCAGTGCACGGAGGAATGTTGGTGTCTCGCACAATTTATGTGCAGTTTACTCAGGCTGCTAAGGGTGTCCCATTTCAGCCTTTGGCAACAGAGCACACAAACTAAAACAAGGCAAAGCAATGTGAAACAGCAGCAGCCAATCGAATCAGGGTCTGGGACTGCAAACAGGTATACAGCATGGGTCACCAGCTCACACCATTTGGTGTTCCATACATGATTTTTGGTATGCACGGAACACCAAACAGCAGTGAAGTTTGAGCCCTGCATGATATAATAAATTCTATGAAGTAAATAATATTGTATTTTCTGAATCAAATACATTTGGAAACTTTATATGGAATGATCACAGCTTTTGACCAAGTATTTGAGTCTATTTCACCCCCCAGCTCCCTTTCCCCATGTCATTTTTAACATATTAGGAGCACTTTGACAGTTTTCCTTTATTAAGTATAAAGCTTACTAATTATTTTGTTGTTTGGGCTCTCTGTATTAATGAAACATTTTTCCAGAGGTGTTAATGAGATAACTTTATTTTGATCTCGCTGTTTCTAAATATAATCCCTTAATTGTAGATAGGGCATTAAATCACTATCACTTAGATCATAGGTTTCTTTTAATTCTTCAAAGCTCAATATTCTCTGGTCAAAGTAAATGCCTCCAAAACTAGTTTTACCTTTTAACTTCCAAATTTTTCTTTTATTTTTTTTCAGAATTAAGTTTATTTAAAAGCAATCTACTAAGTTAAATACAGAAAAATTTGCATGTCACATATTGTTGCCTTACCGATTCCAAATACTGAAGGATGTAGATGGTTAAAAAAAAATCCTGTAGGTAATTTATTATTTCACTCGTAAACTTGTTCCCACCAGGAACGCCGCACCTCCCTGTTAGCAGAACCACCTAGGATCAGCCCCCACGCACAGCCACGTTCTGATGCAATCCTAGGAAAGTGCAGGGACGCGCTCCATTATAGTCTGAGGGGTGGTTTTCTCACCATTTTTAAATATAATAATGGTCATCTGGTGATTAATCAAGGGCACCGGTGGACTAACAAGGCCCTGGTTAGTCCACCAGTGCCCCTGGTTAATTACCAGATGACCATTATTACATTTGTAATATATGGATATTGAAAATAATACCATCAAAATCCAGGCAAAAAAATTCCTCTAATAGACTACTCCATTTTCAATAATACTGTCATTCCTGAAGTGATAATACTATCGTTCACTGCTGATAATACTATCGTTTCAGCTCTGAACGATACTATCACCAAAATGCCACAGCGCATGTGCAACTCTGCCTGCCAAGACAGCCAGTTGCCATGGTGGCACGTCCCTTCCTTCATAGCCATAGTGATGGCGTGCATCCCCACTGGCAGCTTTTTTTCTAAGGGCGGGCAAAAACAAATGGAAAACATAGGAATTCTTTCCTCTCTCGCTTAGCGAGAGGAATGCTCCAACTTCTTTTCTCTTTTCTTTTTGTTCAAACTACGTTCAGTATATAGGAATATCTGGCTGATCCTGCAATCGCAAAACAAAGAAAGAAACTGAAAGGTAGGGCTGCCTAATAAATACAAACAGACAAAATGTTCCCAAACGAGCGAGACAGACAGTGCAGTGCTGCGTGCGGCTAACAGAGAGCGTGTCTTCAGTGCAGTGGGCGGCCAGTGCATTTTATGGAATCCAAATAAAAAAACTGCTTTTTTTTTAACAACCAGATCCATATATTACAAAAATTAACAGCTAAATGAGTTATGTATTACAAGGCAGTCAGACCATCTTGAGGTTTTGAGGACTCTGGGAACCTCTCGAGCTTCGCTCTCGAGGTTCCAAGTCCCCAAAACCTCTCAATGGTCTAACTGCCTTGTAATACATACTCATCTATCTATTATTCTATTTATAAATGATGAGAAATCCACCCCCATATACTATAATGAAGCGTGTCCCTGCACTCTCCCTAGGATTGCATCAGAACATGGCTGTGCATGGGGGCGGATTCCAGGCAGTTCTACTAACTGGGAAGTGTGGCATTCCCGGTGGGAGCAAGATTACGAGTGAAATAATAAATTACATACAGGATTAAAAAAAAAAAATATCTACATCCCCAGCATTTGGAATTGACAAGGCACAGATCGATATAGGAGATGCCATGGGTTTTCTTGGTGAATCTCTTTAAATAATTATTTCTGTAAATGGACATAAATTTGGAAATCATAATTCCAAGACCTAATTGTTTGTGGTTTTCCAAACCTTACTAGACTTTTTTAAGAAAGATTAAGTGATTTTAACCCTTGCTATGCCACAGACTGATTATCAGTCCAGAATTACTATTTATTCTAATTCTGTCAGCAGCCTAAAGGTTAGCTTTGTGATCCAAGTTATGTGACAGTGATTATTTCATTAATCCAACATGTTGGTAGTGCTTAGTTCTATGTCCATCCATTGCAAGCAGGGAGTATCATAACTGCAGATCTCATGGAATCCTTTGAGTTGTGCAGCGATGTAGTACCAATGAAAATTTGGGAGATTTATTCCTGCAAGGTTCTCTGATGCATACAATGTTTCCATTTTTAGTCTGTTTTTTTTTTATTATTATTATGCCACAGAAAATTTCACATTTTTTTTCCTAGATTTAAGAAAAAAGATTTAGGGACGCTAATGGAGAGGGCCCGAAATAAAAGTCTTGGCAAAACATTCGTTAATATATTTGCCCTCCCCATCAGCACCAGAGGTAAACAGACCCATCTTTCTAGATCAAGATTTATTTTCTGTATTAATACAGGGCTAGAAATGAATTTTAAAAAGTGGTGTTCCATAGGGAATACCATTTCCCAAGATTTGGTATTCCGTCTCAAAAACTGGTGTACCAACGCTATTGTTTGTATACCACTATTTTTACTCATTAAATACTGACAAATATCATACTTCATCTTGTACTTAACATTTTCCTTAAAGTAACAGCACAAACAATTCAAAGAGCACCTCTCTTGGTGCTGAAAAGCAGAAACTGGGAACTGTATATCTTTGTATAGTGCCTCTATATAGTTCTGTTGACCCATCTTGTTTTGTGAGGACAGACAACAGTTCTTCATACACACTACATGGCAAAGAGGAAGAAAATGGCACGTTTTGGCAAGGTATCAGTCAGATTTGAGCACTGATGAAGCTAATAGAAGAACTCAAATTATGAAGATACATTTTTCTGGAAGAAAACCAGATTGAGGATGAATGTTAAAGAAGAAAAGAGAACAGCTTACTCACCTGTAACAGTAGTTCTAGGAGTGGCATATGTTGTTCATCCACACTCTCTGGCATGTCCCTTTCACCTTTAAATCTGTCCAGAAGTCTTCAAGCTGGCTCGTCCAACCCACCCAGGTGGTAAATACCTTGGCTCCGCCCCATGACACCAGATCTCAGCCCGCTGGAAGCAAGGTTGTGCGCCTAAAGCCGGGGAGGTCAGGTGGGTGTGTGTGGATGAATAACATACACCACTCCTAGAACTACTGTTTTATTTTATTTTTTTTATTTAGCTTTTGTTGACCGGGTAAGTGCACTAGACAAATCCTGCCTATTTTCAGGCACGACTCGGGGGAAGGGGATACAAATAAATGCCAACTGATCTTGAACCACATTAAGCTGTTGGTGGTATTTTTAGTGAATGAGGGTAATTTAGCCAGGACACCGGGGAAATTCCCCTACTCTTTTTCGATAAGTGCCATGGGATCTTTAACATCCACCTGAACTACCACCAATCCAGGCAGATGGGACCTCGGTTTAATGTCTCATCCAAAAGACGGCACCTCAGAAGTGCAGCACCCCTCTCATGCTGCACTACAGTGTCAGTACTGGGATATTAACCCAAGTGCCAGATGTGGGAACTGAACCCACAGCCCTCTGATCTCCCGGCCTCAGAGGCGAGTGTGCTACCTACTGAGCCACTGACACTGGTAAAGGTGAGCAACCTGTTCTTCTAGGAGCGTGGATATGTTGTTCATCCACACTCTCTGGCAGACTCCAAGCAGTTCTCCAGGAGGAGGGAGGCAAGGCGCACACCCCCTACTTGGGAAATAGAGATTGGAGAACCGAGGCCCCAAAACCAGTATCCCAGCATGACTCAAGGTCGATGTGGTAGTGGGTAATGAAGGTGTTTGCTGGCCTCCAGATAGCAGCCCGACAGATTTCCTGGATAGGAATGTCCCTGGAAGCAGCCACCAATGCAGCAGTATGGCGGGTAGAATGAGCTCTTATCCCTCTGGGAGGCTCCTTGCCCGCCAACTCATAGCACAGACCTATGCATGATGTAATCCACCTTGCAATGGTCCATTTAGCTGCAGGTCTGCCAGAAGCATCTTCAGCGTAGGTGACAAACAGCTGGTGAACCTCTCCCCAAAGTTCCATTGTTCTTTCCTTTTTATAGGAGAGAGCACATCTCATGTCCAAGGTATGGAGCCTGTACTCTGCATCCGAGGTGTAATTAGGGTAGTATACTGGCAGAGTCAGCACCTGGTTAAGGTGAAACTCTGACACCACCTTCGGAAGGAATTTCGGGTTGGGGCACAGGACAACTTTGTCCCTGTGAAAGACCAGATACGGAGAGTCCACTGAAAGCGCCTGGAGCTCCCCTGCCCTTCTGGCAGGCATACTAGCCACCAGGAAGGCTGTCTTCCACGACAAGTGTGAGAGCTCACACTTGTGTATGGGTTCGAATGCCTTGCCCATAAGCTTTGCCAAAATCAGTAACAGATCCCATGGAGGTGGAGGTTCACGTACCGGAGGGGATATGTGATCCAAGCCTTTGAAGAAGCTCCCAACCACTGTCTCCTGTGCCAATGTTGGCTGACTAGCCCGTGCCCGGTAAGCAGAAATGGCCACCAGGTGCACCCTAAGGGTCAATGACTGTAGACCCCCTTTGGAGAGAGACCAAAGGTAGTGGAGAATGTTAGCCACAGGGCAGGATAAGGGGTCCAGACTCTTACGCTGACACCAAATGGTAAATCTCTTCCGTTTGAAGGCATAACATTTCCTTACGAGATGCCTCCACCACGGTGTAGACATCCTCGGAAAGACCCAGAGCCTGGAACTCCAGCCGCTCAGGTACCAGGCTGTGAGGTGCAGGGATTGAAGGTCTGGATGGAATACCTTCCCCTGGTTCAGAGATATCAGGTCCGGGAGTGTACAAAGCCACTCTGGGGGCCTGCAGCTGAGGCTGAGGAGGTCTGGGTACCAGAACTGGTGTGGCCAATCTGGGGCTACCAGGATCACCTTCGCCTTGTCCCTCCTCACCTTGAGTAAGACCCTGTGGATCAAGGGAAATGGAGGGAAGGCATAGAGGAGGCCTGGGGTCCATGGCCTCTAGAAGGCATCCCCCTGCAGCAAGACCTGCTGAGGGGGGCGGGCATGGTACAGCCTCAGCTTGGTGTTTTCCCTTGAGGCAAATAGGTCCACCAACCACTCATGGGATGTGTGGCCTATGCGGCTGAGAGCATCCGCCAGCTGGTTCGAGATGCCTGCCACATGAATGGCTAGGAGATCCGCCTCCAACCAGCTTATGAGGGTCCAGATGCAGAGTGCCTCCTTGCACAGCAGACGGGAGTGCGTGCTGCCCTGTTTGTTGAGGCAGTACATGGTCGTGGTATTGTCCATCTGGACTTGAACCTCCTGAACCTGGAGCTGAGGAGCGAAAGCTGACAGTACCAGTCTGTCTGCTCTGAGCTCCAACAGGTTGATGTGGCATCAGGACTCCTCGGGGGTCCAGAACCCATGGGCTCCGCTGTCCACCATGTGGGCTCCCCAGCCCATGAGAGAGGCATCGGTCATGATAAAGACAGTTGGCTCAGGGCAGACAAATGGGATCCCTTCCTGCAACCGGTCTGGGGTGGTCCACCATTGGAGAGCATCCCACATCTTCTGGGTCACAGTGATCAGCTGGTCGAAGTGATAGTGGTGCTGAGTCCACTGAACGGCCAGCTCTCATTGGAGGGGGCGCATGTGCCATCTGGCCCAACAGGCCACTGAGGTGCACACCGCCATGTAACCCAGAAGGTGCAGGAAGTCCCAGGCAGGGTGTAAGTGCCCAATCAGAAATGATTGGGCAAAGGAGGAAAGAACCTCTGGCCTGTCCACCGGGAGCCGAGCTCTGGGTGGACAAGAGTCGAGCTCTGCCTCGATGAAGCCCATCACCTGAGAGGGCATGAGTTCTGACTTGGCCTTGTTAATCAGAAAGCCTAGTTGGGAGCAGGTTTGAAGAGCCAGATCCCTGGATCTCTCCACCTCCTGGAGGGAGGAACCTGCCAAGAGCCAGTCGTCAAGATAAGGGTAAATTCGAACTCCTCAACACCGGAGATGGGCTGCCACCACTACGATGCACTTGATGAAGACCCTCTGAGCTGATGACAGACCGAATGGCATGGCTCAGAACTCATAGAGGGTCCCTTCGACCCTGAAGTGGAGGAACTGCTAATGGGACAGACAGACTGGGACATGGAAGAACGCGTCCTGCAGATCTAGTGAACATAGCCACTTGTTTCGCTCCAAGGATGGTATGATCCGATTCAGAGTTAGCATCCGGAAGGTGTGAGACCTGAGATACTGATTCAGGTCATGGAGATCTAGGATGGGGCGCCAACCCCCAGTCCGCTTGGGCACCAGGAAGTACCTGAACACGAAGCCTGGGTCTGTAGGAGGATCTGGCACTGGAGCTACTACCTCTTTGCAGAGGAGCTGAGCAATGTAATCTTGAAGAGCTGAGTGCAAGCTGAGATCCTTTCCTCCCGAGGGGCTTGGCTTGGCTGGGAGGGTACTGCTCGAATTCCAGAGGCAGTCCTCGGCCGACCACTTCTAGGACCCACCTGTCCAAAGTGATATCGGACCAGGCGGAAAGAAAGTGACAGAGCCGGCCCCCCACGGGAGGACCCAGAACTGGCGTGATGGGTGAAGGAGTGGCAACCCCCAACCCATCACTGGGCAGGCTTAGAGGAGGAGGAGGCTCCTGGACCGGCACCTCGGCCCCCTTTACGGGGCTGTTGAGGACCCTGCTTAGGCCTGGGGTGCCAAGCTTGAGCCTGCTGTTGCTGCTGGCCTCCTTGATAGGAGGGCTGCCTAACCACAGGGCAAGAGTGCCGAAAAGGCTTCTTCTTGTGCTTCTTCTGGTTCTTGCCCGAAGTACTCTTCGCAGAGGTAGCATCCAAGGTGGCACTGGACTGCTCTATGCGCTGGAGATGACCAGCCACTCCTGAACCAAAGAGGTCGGTACCTAGGAAGGGCATGTCAGCTAACTTGTGCTGGGTATCTGCCAGGAAGGAGGATAGTCTCAGCCAAGCCCTGTGGCGAGTGGCCACTGTGGCTGCCAAAGAGTGGGCACAGGAATCTCCAATGTCCAGGGCCATCTGGAGCTGCTGTTTTGCAACAGCCCGGCCCTGATCATGGACCCGCTTCACTGTGGACTGCATGTCCACTGGGAGATGAGGGAGGACTTCATCCAGTGACCCAAGGAGGGCATGAGAGAAGTGTGCCATGATGACAGCCGCGCTAGCCTGACGAAGGCCTAAGGAGGAGGCCGCATAGACCTTACAGGCAGAGTGGCCCATATTCTTGGACTCCTTGTCAGGGGTCCCAGTCAGTATCGACTGACCTACCAGTACGTCTGAACACAGAAGCAGTCACTAGGCTTTCGGTTGAAGGATGCTCTGTGAACCCCGCCAGGGACCCCATGGGCACCATATACTTGTGGACAGATGGGGCTGGGCAGGACACTGCCAAAGCTCAAGGGCCAGGCCAACGATGGCTCCGGCCACTGGAAAGGCCTCTGTCAGGGTATCCATCCTTTTGAGGATATCCGTAAGGGGGTACTCCGCCTTTTTCTGGATGGGCTCCAGGGCATTTTGGTGGACTCTGACATCAGGTGGAGAATGCCCTGAAAGGAAGAAGGGCCTTCCTCCAGTCAGGCCACGGACGACTCATCATCCCCTGGATGAGAGTGTAACCCCGTGTCATCGGAGTCCGAGGAGTCAGGGTACAGTGGCCTACCACCTATGTCACCTTCAATCCACCGAGGGCAGTCAGGGGTGACCGTAATGGACAAACGTTAGGGGAGCCCGGTATCTGTATGGTCCTCTTATGAGGGAGTCCCTCCCAGAGATTGCTTAGGTGGTGGCTCCACCAAAATTGGTGGAGAAACCAGACTAGGTCAAGCCGGTATGTGTGCTAGTCCCACGGGAGGTAGAACAGAAGCCTTCAGTTCTAGAGGGGTTATCTTAGGAGGTGGAGCCAAGTAATGGCCGGGGCGGCTGGCAGAGCTGGCTTCTGCCCGGTCAAGATCAGCTGTCGCCACATTAAATCTTCATAGCGTCAATGGAGTTTCCATCGAAGCCTCTCCACATCCGAGGAGGATGAGGACTGGCGGCGCTGCCTCTTTTTAGAATGTTTGTGGTCCTTTTTCCGCCGTTCGACCGAAGGGGTCCTGGTCATCAATAGAGACCGACGGGGTTGGCTTGTTCAATCGGGGGATGCCGGAGTTGGTGAAAACTGAGGTTCCAGCACCTTTCCCTCGATGGGGACACCTGAGGGCAGTGTCTCCTCATCAGGAAAGGACAGGCGTCCTTTCTAAGGAGTCATCGACTGGAGTTGGCGACAAAGGCTTAATTGGGTCAAGAGTAATCTCGGCCAGTTCAGCCGTTTCCTTGGTCTCAGTGCCTTGGCTGGACAGAAGATCTGAAAAGCTGGCAGCTGAGGAAAAGATCTTGACCGAAACAGAGACCGCAGGTTCCTGGGGCTCTGACCTCTCTCGGTCCCAGGATCATCTCCTTTTGGAAGAAGATGACTTGGGGACCTTGTCCCTCTTCTGAGGGTGGGAGGAGTGCGAGCCAGAGGGCGCCTCACCCCTGATGGGGAGAGACTGGCACAACTCCCTAAAGGAGCCTGAAAAGAAGAGCCAAGGTTGAGAGACACAAAAAAAGCTTCGACTGGCCGAAGCTTGAGCAGCTTCCTCCTCGAAAGCCGCCATCTGTTTGAGCTGCTCGGCAGATCCCACGGCCGCGGAAACTGCCCACCTTGCCTCCTTCGATTTCACCGGTGGGTTTCTAAGCTCCAGTCTCCCCAATTTTAGACACACCTTGCGGTCATCCAGAATGTTGGGATGGAAGGCCAAACAGATGGTACAAGACGTGGTGTCATGAACGGCACCTAGGCAACAGAGACACGAGAGGTGGGGATCGGTGTGCAACATTTTCTGGCCGCAGGGACACCGGTGAAATCTGGGTGATGATTTGTCCTCCATGTCCGATGCACTAGGATCAGAGTCGTAAACTCTGATGAGTTTCAAAGAAATTGGCAGTGAAAACCGACGTTGCAAATCCAGGGCCTACGAACTGCTAAAGTAGCACGAGGGAACCTGAATCTTCCAGTGGAAAGGAAGATCTGGCATCATGGGGTGGAGCCGAGGTATTTACCACCTGGGTGGGTGGGAGGAGCCAGCTTGAAGACTTCCGGACAGATTTAAAGGGGAAAGGGACATGCCAGAGAGTGTGGATGAACAACATATCCACGCTCCTAGAACATCTGTTCTACTTACCCTTTATCTTCACAGAAAACAGGTGAAACACAAACTTTTTGCTAGCCAGGGGTCACCCACAGTGACTTGCAGTGTTAGCGTGTATATAATGTGGGCAGCCCCATCACTCCTCAGGTCACCGCTGGAGATTAGCCTTGGAAGGCCTCCAACGGTGAGGAAGCAAGAGAGTAAACCAGCACCAGGAATACAACGAAAGGCATGGGACTAGCAACAAAGAGTAAAACTTTAGGCAACTGATATAATCCTCAGGACATAGAACGGGGTTGGGGAGGAGTATAGAATGGAAGAGATTAACTCAAAGATCTACTGTTACATTAAAGTTCTTATATAACTGTGTCTTCTTCCAGGGTGTCTTCTCCATTAGGTCACACCTTTGGAACCACTCTCAAGCAGTACAAAATGGCAGGGAGGATGGCACAGTCTGATATGTAACCTGCACAGAAAGTCTTGCAGTACAGAAAGACCAAAACCAGCACATCTACAAGAGACGATGTCAAGACTGTAATGTCAGTCAAAGTGTGAACAGTGCTCCATGTGGCTGCAGCATGTGTGTCAGCAGTAGAGACATTTTTGAAACAAGCAACAGAAGGGGCCATGCATATTGTGGCATGGCCTTGCCACAAACACCATCACAAAGTTCTTTACCATACTCCCTATAAAGGAATGTAATACAATGTGCCAGCCATTTGGAGAGGCATTATTTAGACACAGGAGTGCCCTCTTTCAAGGAGCAAATGAAACAAAAAGCTGGGAGGACTTTCTAAGGTCCTTGGTGTGATCAATATAGTATCTCAGAATTCTATGTACATCTAAAGTATGGAGCAGTGCCCCACCCTAGTTTGCATACTCACGATAATATGCAGGAAAGTGTATTATTTGGTTCAGTGTAAATTCCGATACCAACTTCGATAGGAACTAGAATTCATATGTAAAGATATACCGTCTTTGTGAAAAAAAATCGAATAAGGAAGCTCACACATCAGAGCCTGAAACTCAGAAATCCTTCGAGCAGAGGCCATAGCAACTAAAAATAATGTTTTCCATGATAGGAATCATAAGCCACAGTTTGCGGCTGGCTCAGAAAGAGCCAATGTCAATTTTTCAAGAATGAAATTCTGGTCCCAAGGCGGGACTGGATTATGGAAAGGAAATATCATATGAAGAATACCTCTTAGAAACATACATGACATCTCCAACTGGACAATTGTATGACCATCAATAGAGGCATGGAAAGCTGATATGGAGGCCAAATGCACCTTAACCGAAGAATTCTGCAGGCCAGATTCAAACAAGGAAAGTAAGTATTCCAACACAGAATTCAAGAGATGTGTAAAAGGGCCTACATTCAGGTTAAAAAGGTAACAAGACAAAAAAAGGCAATACAGAATCTATCAACATACAAAATATGTTTGGCCCGGTGGCACTGAGGGCTGAGGCGCTGGATGCCTTGCCTTGTGCTATGCCGGTGACCCGTGTTCGGGAATGAGCATGGGCTGCCAGAGGTCAGCAGGGGAGCAGAAAGATTGAGCGTATGATGGACTTCTATTCTTCTCTGGGGAGGAGGGTCCACAGCTGTCAGTGCCCATTCACCCCCTGGTGGAGGCTGGGGGGGGCAGGACACTATGCAGCCATATGGGGGAGAAGCTGGGGCAGATGCCTGGAGGGAGCGCATGTGGACGCATGCATGCTCCCCTCAGCTTGCAGTCACTGCACGTCCCCAATTCCAGGGCTAAGAAAAATGGAAAATGGAAGGCACCCTGATCGCAGCTTGATGGCTGTCTGCACGTTTGCCGGCTCCACTTCTCCTGGACTGGATCTGTACTGGGTGGGTAGCTAGGGGCTTCCTGCTATGGGGGGTAAGCCACAGGGGTTTCAGAGGGCAGCTGGAAGCACGGCAGAGACGAACGGAATCCCTCCAAGATGCGGGGACAAATGGGAGAGATGATCAGGTAGGAGAAGCAAAAAGTGATAGCCAACATACAAAACATTGCAGATAAACAAATACAAAGAGGCAGTTAAAAAGTGCAAACAAAGGATAAATAAAGAATATATGAATATTAGAAAACAAAATCAAAGGGTAGCAAAAAGGAGGTTTTCAGCTATATAAGCTCAAAAAGGGTTGCGAAAATACCATTGGCCCACTAAATATAAACATCATTACAGAAATGTAGAAACATAGACAATGACAGCAGAAAAAGACCAAAAGTCCATCCGGTCTGCCTGTGTTCCCTATTTAGCACTGGGTCCTGTTGTTTCTCCGAGATCATAGCCCTCTCTGCTCCCCCCCCCCATTCTCCTCCCCGATTCTGACTCCCTGATTTCTCACTATACCTTTCATTCTGTCCCAGCTATGCTTAAAACCAATAGCGGTTTTGCATCCACCACCTTAGCTGGCATGCTGTTCCATGGCTCCACCACCCCTTCTGCAAAATAGTATATCCTTATGTCTCTCCTGGACCTCCCTCCTGTTAGCTTTCACTGATGACCACATGACCGCGAGCTGGTATTAAAGTTCAGTAGTTCCTCACAGTTTACCCTGTTAATTACTTTCAGGAATTTCAAGGTCTCCATCATCTTTCCCCTCTCCCTTCTGGTCCCCACTGAGTACATGCTGAGTGCCTTGAAGCGCTCCTCATAGGACATGCACTGCTGACCCCTAATAATTTCCGTTTCCTGCACTGCACCATCTCCAGCCTAGCCCTATCCTTCCTAAAGTGAGGACTCCAGAAATGGGTGCTGTGCTCCAGGTATGGCCTCACCAAGGAGCTATAAAGGGGAAGTATTATTTCCTTTTTATAGCAGATGTGCAGAGACCAGTGGAAGAATTCAGCAAATATTTTGCAACACTATTTCAACAAAATATCCATTTTTCGGACGAGACATTAACATCCACCTGAACCACCACCAGAATAGGCAGACTGAACCTTGATTTAAAGATCCCATGGCACTTCTCGAAAAGAGTAGGGGAATTTTCCTGGTGCCCTGGCCAAATTTCCCCCATTCACTAAAAATACCACCAACAGCTTAGGCCAGTTCATTTCAGTTGGTTACCATGTGTATCTCCCTCCTACCTCAGGCTGAAGCCAAAAATAGGCAGAATTCTCTAGCCCTCCTTTCCTGGTCAACAAAAATAATAAAAAAATACTTGACAATAGTGGTACTGTATCTGTTCCAGCTTTTCAGTACAAGGGAGTCACCAATACAAATCATATTGGTGTTACAGAAGAAGAAATAATTGGGAAAATTAAACAACTAGATGGAAATAGAGCAATGGGACCAGACCAAATACCTATCTTAATAAAATACATGATAAATGAAATAAGGAAGCCACTATCAATAATATTTAATAAATCAGTACAGAAGGGAGAGGTACCAAAGAACTGGAGATGGGTGAATGTAACACCTGTCCATAAAAAGGGACACAAGTCAAATGCCCATAACTGTCAACCTGTATGTCTTACATCCATTTGGAGTATAATTATCAGGGATTGAACTTCACATTTTTTCGCACTAGCCAGCAGGACAGGTAGATTTAAAATTGTACTAGCCCGCAGATTATTTCGGTAGTCCACAATTATAATGGAGAAGTCTGCACAGTTACACAACAGGAAATGCAAGCCAAGAAATATTCTGATATTACAGATTTATCCTTCTGCTACATTGCTTCCTCCCGCAGCAAAAAAAATGATGTGCCATGCAGTCACACAGTCTGCCCCCACACTGTTTTGTACCATGTCCCCCTCTCTTTTTCTCTTTCTGCACTCCTCCTCCATCCAGATGATCCCACAGCAGTAGCTGTTGAGTCAAGCAGCTGTGGCCCTGCACACACATTAACCAATATCAGTGTTAGTGGCTTAGCAGGTAGCACACTTGCCTCTGAGAGAGGAAGATCAGAAGGCTGTGGGTTCTATCCCCATATCAGGCACTTGGGTTAATATTCTAATACTGACACTGTAGTGCAGCATGAGGGGGGTGCTGGACTCCTGAGGTGCCATCTTTCGGAGACGTTAAACCGAGCTCCCGTCTGCCTGTTCTGGTGGTTCTCCAGGTGGACATTAAAGATCCCATGGCACTTCTCGAAAAGAGTAAGGGAAATTTCCCCGGTGTCCTGGCCAAATTTCCTCCATTCACTAGAAATACCTCCAGCAGCTTAATCTGATTCACTTTCAGTTGGTTACCATGTGTAACCCCACCCCCGGGTGGCCCCTGAAAAAGGAACTTCTAGTCTCAGTGGGCTTACCTGGTCAACAAAATTCAATAAATAAATAAATAACACATCTCATCACACTTTAATCCTCAGCCACCGTGCAAAGTCAGGCACAGAAAGACATGCTCAGCCCCATGCTGTGACCAACCATAGACCTGCACATCTGGCAGTGTTCGAGCTGCATCAATGAGACAGTGACAGATCTAGGATTTCTTTGTGAGGGGGTCAGACAGGGTTAGGAGGCTTGGGGAACAGAATGTTTTGTAACATTCTCATTAATATATATAAGGCACATAAGTATTGATTTTAACATGCTCTGAAACACTGAACTGTGATGGCAAATAAGGACTGCTTTACTAACCAAGTCTGACCATTTTTCCCTACCTACATTATTATCGCAGACCCTACTTGATCTACACTCTTCCTCCCCCACCCCCTTCTTTCCACTATGATTCCCTTGTGCCTAACCCATGCATTCTTGGACCCCACCACCTCAGCTGGAAGGCTGTTGCAGGAATCCACCACTCTTTCTCTGAAGAAGCATTTCCCCACATCTCTCTTGAATCTACCTCACTCTAGCTTTACCTAGAGCTAAGCTGGGGCACTGCCAGCCACACGATATCCACACGCAGACTTGTTTTGCCCCCCCCCCAGCCAGGGGACAGAAACCAAGTGGGGAAGAAGGAAGACTCGAGCAGGACAAACCTGATACAAAAAAACAGGAAGGAGGTACAAGGAAGGAGAAGAAGAATACACAGAGCAACAGGAGGATTCTGGTCATGGGAGGCTATGTTGCGAGGAGTGAAGGCACAGTCCATCAGTGCAAAGCGAGCTGAAACCATGGCGAAATACATGCCAGGAGCATCTGCAAGAAGAGCTAAGGACAGAGTAGGACGGCTGGTGCGAAGATCAGGATTTTGAGGGGATCACTGTCTACCTTGGGACAAATGACATAGCAAACAGGACTGTGGAAGAAGCCAAGGCAGATGTGAACACCCTAGGGGAGAGCCTAAAGGAGTACACAACACATCTGGCCTTCTCAGAGGTGTTGCCAGTTTGGAGGAAGGGCGGAAGTAAGGACAAGATCAGGAATGAAGAGATCAGGGAATTCAACCAGTGGCTCCAGGGTTGGTGCACAGACAATGGGGTGCACTACATTGGAGACTGGGGGACCTTCTGGGACAGGAAGCTCCTCAATGACGATCTGCATCTCACCGGAGAAGGCGCGAGAGCACTAAGGCAGAAGCTGGAGGTCTTCATGGAGGGTTTAAACTGGGAGGTCTCCAGCACAGAGAAGACCTAAATGAGGATGCAGCAGAAAGATATGAAGGTGAGGGGGATCAGAGAATGAAAGGGACCCCTCCCCAACATCAGACTAAAGGAAACCGGCATGGCCATGAGCAAAGAGTGGCCATAGGTAAAAAAGGAGGAACCCCATGTAAAGTACAGGAGGGGCAGACACAGAATGGGGGGGGATGGTACTGGAGTTATAGTGGGGGGGGGAGGCTGTGATTGGTAGGCTATATGCACCAATGCCTGCAGTCTGGGTAACAAAATCCTGAAACTTGTGGCATTAACAGCTTCCGAGGACCTAGGTATCATGGCAGTCACAAAGACATGGTGCAATGGCAACCATGCCTGGGAGCTAGCCATTCCAGGGTACATGCTGCACAGACGGGACAGGGAAGGCAAGAAGGGGAGAGGGGTGGCATTGTATGTCAGGGAAGGGATAAAAGCGACAGTCCCACAAGACAAGGAGGGGAAAAGCAGAGATGCTGTGGATAACCCTGGAGGTGGGGAGAGGAACAGTACTTAGAACGGGAGTGATACAAGGCCCCCAGGGCAGGCGGAGGATGTAGACAGATAACTACTGGAGACTACAGAGAACATGGCAACAATGGGTGAATTGCTGCTGATGGGTGACTTCAACTTGCCAGATGTGGAATGGAGCATCCCAGTGGCAGCCTCAGCCAGGAGTAAGGGATTCCTGCAATCCCTGCAAGGGGCAGGTCTCACACAGCTCGTGAGGGAGCCTACAAGGGAGGATGCAATTCTGGATCTTGTCCTGAGCAATGGGGACAGGATAAAGAAAGTCACAGTGGGAGAGAGCCTAGGGACTAGTGACCATCAAGCTGTGGGGTTCACCATAAGGACGTTACACGAGGCTAGCAACATAAGGACTAGAATCCAGGATTTCAGGAGGAAAGACTTCGGTAAGATGGACGAATTCAGGAAGGTTATGCAGGAATATGATCACATAAGGGGAGTAGTGGAACAGTGGGATAAGGTAAGGGAAGCCCTGCACCTGGTAGCAAACCACTGTGCCAGGCCCTGCAGCAAGAGCAAAAGAAAGAGGAATCCACAGTGGTTTTCGAGGGGAGTAGCAGAGTAGTAAGAAGAAAAAAGATAGCATTTCTGAGGTACAAGGCAACACAAAGCAAAGAGGACAGGCAACAATACTTTGAAAAATTAATGGACGTGAACAAGGCTGTAAGGGCAGCAATTGCAAAGGCCGAAACTGAGGAAAAGCTAGATAAATCGGTGAAGGAAGGAGAGAAGGCATTCTTTAGGAATATTAGTGAGAGGAGGAAGACAGAGAGAGGGATTGTGAGACTTAGGGAAGAGGGAGCCTGGGTAGTGGAGAAAGACATTGACAAGGTGACTGTCCTCAACAAATACTTCTGCTCCCGTATTCACGGAAGAAGACAATGGGGATGGTCCCCCATTAATGGAGAAGGGATGGGCATTAGACCTTTTTCAGAGAACAGAGTAAAAAGAGTACCAGAACAGCTTAGGGAGGATAAAGCTATGGGGCCCGATGGGATACACCCGAGGATCCTAAAGGAGCTCTGGGAGGAACTGGCTAAACCTCTGGCTAAGCTGCTCAGTGGATCACTGGAACCAGGCATAGTTCCAGATGAGTGGAGGAGGGCACAAGTGGTACCCCTGCACAAAAGTGGTAGCAAGGAGGAGGAGAAGGCAGGAAACTACTACCCAGACTACTACCCAGTCAGTTTGACCTAGACAGTAGGTAAAATGATGGAAACCCTACTTAAGGAAAAGCTGGTGGACTACCTAGAGACAAGGGGCTGCTGGACCCAAGGCAACATGGATTCATGGCAGGGAGGTCATGCCAGACCAACTTGATTGATTTCTTAGAGTGGGTGACAAAGGAAATAGACCAGGGCAGAGCAGTAGATGTGGCCTATCTGGACTTCAGGAAGGCCTTCGACACAGTCCCACACAGGAAGCTAATGCACAAGCTGGCAAATCTGGGGTGGGGACAGAGGTGGTCACGTGGGTTAGAAACTAGTTGAGTAACAGAACACAAAGAGTGGTGGTAAGTGGGGTTAGCTCACAGGAGGGATAGGTAACAAGTGGTGTACCCCAGGGATCACTGCTGGGACCGGTTTTCTTCAATGTCTTCATAAGTGATATTGCAGAGGGTCTAGAAGGAAGAGTTAGTCTGTTCACGGATGATACAAAGCTATGTAACAGGGTAGATACACAGGAAGATATAGAACAAATGAGGAGGGATCTGAAGAGGCTAGAAAACTGGTCCAAGGAATGGCAGTTGGGTTTCAATGCAAAAAATGCAAGATTACGCACCTAGGGAGAGGGAATCATAGGGCTGAGTATGAACTAGATGGGATAACACTGGAGGACACCACAGAGGAAAGGAATCTAGGGGTAGTCATAAAAGACAACCTCAAAGTGGCTAAACAGTGTGACAAAGCAGTTGGAATGGCTAACAGAATGCTTGGGTGCAGAGGGAAGGGTATAACAAAAAGGAGGACGGAAGTGGTGGTATCGTTGTACAATTCCCTAGTAAGGCATCATCTAGAGCACTGTGTTCATTTCTGGAGGCCCCATCTCCAAAAAGACAGACAGGATGGAGATGGTACAGAGGAGGGTGACATAAATGGTGTAGAGAATGCAACATAAGTCGTATGAGGAGAAACTCAGAGCTCTCAATATGTACTCCCTGGAGGAAAGGAGAGAGAGAGGGGGTACATGATAGAGACCTTCAAATATCTAAAGGGGATCAACAGAGTACCAGAGGGGAGCATCTTTCACATGAAAGGAACTAGCAGAGCAAGGGGCACAGCATGAGACTAAAAGGGAGAAAACTTAGAGGGAACTTGAGGAAATTCTACTTCACTGAAAGGGTGGTGGAGAGATGGAACAGTCCTCCCCAGGAAGTGGTGGGGGTGGCCACAATTCAGGGATTCAAGAATGCATGGGATAGGCACATGGTAATTATCAAGCTAGGGCAAAAGGGTGGACTTGTAGCATCTAGGGTACCTTAAGCATTAGAAAGTGAGATAGGGCAGACTGGATGGGCCACAAGGCTAGTATCTGCCGACAACATCTACGCATCTATGTTTATAGCATGTCCCCTTGTTCTTGAGCACCTTTTTTTTTCCTGAAAAATACTTCCCTCTTGTACCTTATTTACCCCCATGAGGTATTTAAAGGTCTTCATCATATCCCCCCTTTCCCTTCAGTCTTCCAGGGTGCACTTTCTTCAGTCCTTGAGTCTCTCCTCATTGGGTTTTTGATGTATACTCTGCACCATTTTGGTTGCCCTCCTCTTGGCTGCTTCCACTCTGTCTAGGTCTTTCCGGAGATGTGGTCTCCAGAACTGGGCACAGTACTCTAGGTGGGATCTTATCGGCGATCTATACAGAGGCAACACCACCTTCCTCTTTCTGCTGATGATACCCTTCCCTACACACCCCAGCACCCCACTTGTCCTCCAACTGCCTTGACACACTGCTTGGTCACCTTTAGGTCATCAGATCTGATTAGCACCAGGTATCTTTCCTTCTGGGTAGTTATCAAAACCACTTTACCCATTTTATACTCTGTTCCTGGGTTTCTGTGCCCCAAGTGCATGACTTTTTCACACTGAAACCCAGCTGCCATAGCCATGACCACTCTAGTTTTTTTTTTCCAGATCTCTGCTTATCCTTTCCATCCCCCAGAGTGTCCACCCTACTGCAGACTGTGGTGTCTTCTGCAATGAAGAAGATCCTCCCTTCCAGCTCTTCTGCAATATCAGTTATAAAGACATTAAAGAGGACCGGTCCCGGCACCGATTCCCGAGGCACCCTGCTTGTCACCCTCCCTTCCTTGGAGTGAACTCTGTTTACCACTACCTTCTCTCACCTACTCCCGAACAAATTTTTTATCCAGTTTACCACCTTTGGACCCACTCCTAAGTTATCCATCTTGCTTGCTAGTTCCTATGTGAATGGTGTTGAAAGCCTTACTGAAATATAGGTAGGTCACATCCACCAATCCACCCTGATCCAATTCCTTTGTCACCCAAAGAAATCTACCAGATCTGTTTGACATGATCTTTCCCCTACAAGAACCCTTGCTGCTGTGGGTCTTGTAATCCACTGCATTCAAGATATTCCACAATCCTTTCCCTCAGCAGTGATTTCAATAACTTTCATACTGCCGATGTCAGGCTGACTAGCCTATAATTGGCCTCTGTCCCAACAGTGTATTTGTTTTTTTTAAGACTGCTTTTTCATCAGCCCAGGGTAGCCAGTCCCAAGGCTTGAAACTCTGCCTCCTCTTTTCTTATTAGGAGGATCTACGCATACTAGAAATGCATCTTGTTGGCTTTCAAATAATCTATTTTATATGGGATTATTTTTGTGATGTCCGTGCACAAAATTACTTGTTTTCAGAATGAGAGGACATGCTAGGTGGAAGCGCATGGATGTCATGGACTACTCTTTCCGTCACCCTTTCATGACCTCTTCTAATCCCCATCATGCCTATCACATTATAGATCTATCCATATCCAGATCACTTCAGGGTAACATACCATCAGTACAAGACATGGTAGTTGGTGACTGCAATAAATATTTTTTAGTATATTGAGCAATGAATAGGGAATCAGGATAACAAAATAATGAGGCTTGGATGAGTGAAAGAAGTAATATATACATAGAGAGAGCCAAGAATGGGAATGGGGAAGGGGGGCAGGTGTGAATGCTTTCAATAATGGTTACAGCTTGAAGTCAGAAGCTAAAAGAGTGTAACTGTCACGGATAAATGATAGAGTGAACAAAAGTAAGCTGCATGCATAACAGCAACAATAATCTTACACGTAAATGTATAAGGCACACATGAGGATGGGAAGGTGCTTAATAACTGTTACAAATATCTTTTATCTTGGCTGCACTTGGCACGTTGTAGAAGTTTATTGAAATTATACTAGTTACTTTCAGCTTGGTTTGGAGTGGGTTCCAAATAGTGGGAAGAGCATGTGCAATAGCACGTTTACCAAAGGAGGTCTGTGTCCTCTGTATGTCCAGCAGAATGCAGTCAGATTTCCTGAGAGAGTATGCATTGCGAGAAATAAAGATGAGCGATGATGGGTGTAAACCTAATTTTGATGGCTTGCAGTAGAGCATAAGCAAGGCACCCCCGCAGTGTAAACAGGGCAAATGACTCACACTGAATCTTTTGCTGGGTCCCCATCTTCCACTGGTAGGTAACTGCAGCTCTTATAGAACAGTTAATCACACCAGTCCATCTTGAACAAAAAAGGGAGATTACTAACATACAAGATTAGCAGGAGGACTAGAGCCTGCTGCGGTATGGGCAATTTTCACTTCACTGACAGCCATGGAGGAGCTACACTAGTCAAGATGGACAAGTAGAGGGGCAGCTGCACTAGTTCTGGTTAGTTTGCGCCGGACAAGTAAACTATGTTTAAATCTACCCTTGATTTTGGGATCAATAACGAAGGAAAAATAGAAAAACACATGGAGAATAATGGTATAAAAAAAAAAGCTCAACAAGGATTGATACATAGACAGTGTCGGCAGATAAGGGCCTATGGCCCACCCAGTCTGCCCATTTGAGCTTGTAAGTTCAGTTTGTTTTCCTAGAAGTCTGTTGCCCCTTACCCCTGACCTCCAGAATTCCTTTATGTCTATCCCATGCATTCTTAAATCCCGTGATTGTTTCAGCCCCCACCACTTCCTCTGGCAGGGTGTCCCACTTGTCCACCACCTGCTCTGTGAAGAAATTCTTTCTCATGTTTCCTCTGAATCGTCCTCCCTCCAACTTCATCCCATGCCCTCTAGTCCTGGAGCATCTTTTTCGCTTAAAAATAGTGTTTTCCTGCACCCTGTTCCTCCCTGTAAGACACTTGTATGTCTCTATCATATCCCCTCTCTCCCTCCTCTCCTCCAGGGAGTACATGTTCAGTTGGGGAAGGGTAGGTCCTATATAACAAATTGGTTGATCGTCTTTTAAAAAATAAGTTACTTGAATGGACAATGGTATTACAACTTATTTAATACTGCTAGACTTCAGTAAGGCATGATATCACCCCTCAAGTTGGTATACCACACAAACTTAAATCATGCATTCTGAATGTTACAATAGTTCCATGGGTTAAAGTAAAACTACACCCTCACATCTTGTAAATGTTATTTGTTTCCATGTTAACAGACAATTTTTTTCTGTAGCTGTTGGGAGATATACGTTTTTGCTTTAGTTTGTTTTCACTGTTTATGTTAGTTCCCTGTAACTATCCTGGGATCTCCATGTTATGGTTGTTGAAATCTCATTGTCCAGGAGAGCTGCATTAGCATATTAGAACATGATGTCACACCACTCATTGATACCATGTTTCTCTATACTCAAAATACAAATATTGTATTTCATCATTTAGAAGCAGGGGCTTCCTGAAAAAGCTCTCTGGAATAAAACACGAACTTAATGCAATTTAAAAGGGGAAAAAAAAACAAATTACAACTCAGTTTGCAAAGCTAACAGAAAGTAAATGTAGCATTTCACACCTTGGTGCAACATATTTTGTTGAACTCTAATTAAGCAGACAAGCGTACTGTGTAATCCAAAGCATGCCGACGCATGATGTTCTCATATGCTAATGCAGCTCTCAGGGACAATGAGATTTGAACAACCAGCAAATGGAGACCCCCAGAATAGTTACAGGGACTAGTATGAACAGTGAAAATAAACTAAAGCAAGCACATATCAGCCTAACAGCTACAGGAAAAGACTGTCTGTTGACAGGGAAACAAATAAAATTTACAAGATAGGAGGGTGTCGTTTTCCTTTAAGGCATGGTTAATGAAAAATACCTCAAGCAGTATGTAGAAGGAGACATATCAGAGGAGTTACCAGTCATAAGCGGCATCCCACTGGGTTCTGTACTCAGATCGATCCTATTTTCAATCTATACTATGGATACAGAAGTGGGGATACAAACATGGTTCCATGTCATGATAGTGATCGCAATACAGCGATCGCTATCATAGCGAAGGTATATCGCCAAAATACAAACCCAAGTGATCCTATTAAGTGTTTTTGCGGAGGGGGGGGACTGTGCCCCCCCACACCGCCCTGAATTACGACTGTTAGCTCTAGGGGGTAAAACAGGCGGGGAAAAAAAAAGGCAAAAAACAGAGAGCCGCAAGCAGCGGCAAAAGAATCGCCCCTAGCAGGTCCCGAACCCAGTGCCTGCTGCACCATAGCCAGCCACCCTCACCACCACACCACAGGGCTGGCTCAGCTGCAGCAGGATCCCCTGCCCATACAAACCCTCCCTCCTATGCCTCCTCTACACCTCCCTATCCCTCCCCTTCCAGTCACTTTCCTCGCTACACCATCGCTACCCTTGCAGGGTAGCTGATGACGACAGCGCTATAAATGAGTGGCTGTTTTAACAGTCACTCATTTATAATCGCTATCATCACGGTATACCTACAAACATGGATGACACCAAACTTTGGAATATCATATAACCAACATACTGTATTGCCTTTCAAAATTTCCTGAACAAACTAATGACCTGGGCATGAAATTCAATGCATCTAAATGCTTGGTTATACATATTGGCAATAATAATCCATAAACCTCTTACTACCTTGGTAATAACAAGCTAACAAATAAGGAGTCGTAGAGGGATCTAGAGATAACAGTAGATAATGAATTAAACAGGCAGCCACATTTTAATACCATCACGTGGAAAGCAATCTAGCGGATTCAAAATGTAAAAAGAGCAATGAAATCTAGAACCCCCAAAATATGGAGTGGTACTGTATATGTTGGACATACATCAGACCACATTTAGATTATGGATCCCAGCTTTGGTCACCATACAAAATAGGCAACATGACAGAGGTTGAAAAAATCCAACGCAGGCTCACCAAGATAGCATGGGGGCCAAAGGACATGTCAAATGAGGACAGATTAAAACAACTAAACCTACAAAGTCCTGAGGGCAGAAGAACATAGGGAGACAGTCTATTAATGTATAATATTACACAGGATAAATCTCTGCTTAATCTGCTGGGAATATCAATAAATTGTATTCATAGGTTTTTCTGACGAATAACTTTTGTAAAAGAGCCTCTGGTTCAAAGGTATTGTAATCCGAGATACACATAAATGAATAGTTAGTACCTTTCATAATCTCAGGGGTCATAACACGCTGTTGAAGGGTTCATGCTTCAAAACAGACAAAAGAACACATTTCGTCACCAAAAGAGTCATAGGGCTTTGGAATTTGTTGCCCAAAAATGTAACAGTATAAACAAAGACAGTATAGTGCAGTGGTTTAAGGCTCTGAGCTGCAAACCTGGAGACCTGGGTCTTAATCCCACAGCTCCCACTTGCATACTGTATGACCCTGAGCAAGACACTTAACTTCCTTGTGCTTCAAGGTTGCACCTGTAAACAAGCTTCAGCTTAGAGAAGGGACCCGGGGGACATGATAGAGGTCTTCAGGTACATGAAGTGGGTGAATAGGGGAGGAGCAGTTAGGGTGCTCGAGGGAAGGGGGCAACTAGAGGACATGGGTGGAAGCTGGGGGAGAGATTCAGGGAAGAAAGTAGGAGGTGCTACTTCACTGAGAGGGTGGTGGAGCCATGGAATGTGCTGCCCAGGGTGCTGGTGGAGGGTTCAAGGGGGTGGGACAGGTACAGGGGAAGGGTTCTGAAGCAAAACCAGTGCAGCGAGAATATCTGGGACCAGGAAGGGAAAAGCCGTGGCAGCAAGGCCAGCCCCCAGGGTGGGGCTGACCAAACGAGCAGACATGAAAGACCATTGCCTATTCTGCTGGCATTTTAGTATGTTAGTATGTTAGTGTCTCTCTCCGGTAAAAAAAAAAAAAAAAAAAAAGAGCTTCAAAATAATTTGACAAAACAATGCAACTAACAAATCACTGTTACTAAGAAGTGTGTGTGTCGGGGTTAGTTAGTATCTATGGGTCACAAGGCCTAACATTACCCTAACAGACATTCAGTGTGATATGCAGTATGGACAGTCACTTTTTTCTTACTGAGCATGCTCAAAGCGTTTGTCACTAAATGAGGTCACCATAGCAACCAATGCTATAAAGGGAGCTCAGTGTGTGTTGTCACCTGCTCCACTAGAGGGTGGTGGACAGCCGTGGCTCCCTGAAGCACGGGGTACTACATTCTAAGATAAGTTGCTGCACAGCAGCTAAGGCTATTTGTTTGTGACTTACAACTCATACTGAATCACTCTGAAGATAAACACCACATCTGTTTTTTTTCCCCTCGTCTCCTGCACAGTACACCCTGACAAGTATCCACAACACACTACTGAGTCATGAGGCCAGGCAGGCAAACCTGTTCTACCCGTTAAGGTACATTCCTGCTTGTTCATTTTAGAAAGTAGTTTTTTTTTTGTAAAATGCAAGACTAATTATAATCAAGTCTACGTGAGAAAGTACAGTGTTATTACATTTGACATGTGGCATAGAATATAAGATGGTCAGAGAACGGCAACCAAGATGGTGCAGGGTATGCAGGGGAAAGTCATATGAGCAGAGGTATAAGGAGCTGGATCTGTACATGCTGGAGACAAGAAGGGAAAGAAGAGACATGATTGAAACTTTTAAATATGTAAAGGCGCTCAGTAAAGTGGGAGAAGAGGGTTTACTTAAGAGGAAGGAGGGGGTCAAAACTAGAGGACACAGCCTCAGACTGCAAGGAAAAAGATACAGGGGCAATGTGAGAGGGTGTTTCTTCATGGAGAAGGGCGGCGGAGCCCTGGAACAGACTACCAGACTGAGTGGTAAGGGCTAAATTAGTGGAAGAATTCAAGATGGCATGGGACAAGCATATGGGGTTGAGTATCGGGGGGAGGGCGGGGGCTGGCAGGGAGGGGGAGGTGTAGGGTGAAAAAAGAGGCAGACTAGATGGGTAGGTATGGTCCTTTTCTGCCGTCAAGATTCTACGATACATGTACTGTACACAGTACCTACAGTCTTCTGCTGCCATAACTAAAGTGCATGGCTGTTTTACCTGGGTAACTAAAATACTTGGAGATACAAAGCTATGCTATTAGCATATTATGAGTCAAAAAACAGAGGCGACTTGGATAAAGAAACAGAGCACAGTAGTAAAAATGGCATGGCTGAAAGCAAATAGATAACTTTTTCCATGTACAGGTTCTAGATATAAATATCTTTGAAAATACTGATGATTTTTTTTAGCTTTAAAATGACTTTTGTTAGTTACACTAAGGGTTGTTATTACCTTTCAACTTTTTTTGCGGCAGCATTTTTTGTACACTTTTCTGCCTGAACACTATGAATAGGATATCCTACGATTTACTAGAAGGTTATCACAACAATGGAAATACTGCCGATTTTCTACGATGTCAGTCTGTGGACAGAAATGAGACACTACGACATTTTTTCAGGAGTGATACCTCATGGAGTGGGAGTACAAGGACATTAACAGTGGTAAACAAAGTTCTTTCTTATTTGTTGCTCATCTTTGAAAGGCTACAATCTTTTTGATGTTTAGCTAATGTGCTCTTTTTAAAAGTCTTAGTAATTTAATTGAATTCATAGTTATGGTTTATTATCATTGCTAGAAAAATTTATAAGGACTTTTAACCACTTTATGAATGTTATAAGAGTAATAATCCACTCTAGATGTGCATCAGTGCTGTAATAACCTCACTTCCTGGGTGGTTGAAGGCCCTCAGCTGCACCTCGGGCCTCAAGGACCTTGTTAGTTGAGCGGTGGCTGTCATTTGTCAAAAGCGGCACTCAAAAGTAATAAAACAAGCTGTTAAAAATGGCCCCCATTATAGTGTATGGAGCACACCCCTGCGTTCTTTATTTATTGACGTCACAAAACGTGATAGCATGGGGCCGTGTCTCCACTAAGGAACTAGGACCATTTTGGCTGCCGGCTCCAACACAGAAAATTATGAGCATTTTTTCTGCAACTGCTGCAAGAAATAAATTAAACTGCATGTTACAATCCCTGTCAGGACAGGTAAGCTGCCTTATATGTTTGGGTGGGGGGAGAGAACTTCTGAAGTGCGAACCTGCTCTTTAAACAGTTAGAACAAGAGAAAAGAATCTTAAGCCAAACAATGCGGGGCATATGGGGCACAAAAACCCTGGCACAATATATCAGTTGGGGGGTGAGGATATAGCATGCACCAAGCAGGAAAGGGATCTCGGGGTAATCATCTCTGATGACCTCAAGGCAGGGAAACAGTGTGACAAGGCAGCAGGTAAAGCAAATAGGATGCTGGGATGCATAGGCAGGGGCATCACCAGCAGGAAAAGGGAGGTCATAATTCCACTATACAAGACACTAGTGAGGCGCACCTGGAGTACACTGTGTGCAGTTCTGGAGACCTTACCACGTAAGGACATAGACAGGGTAGAGAAGGTTCAGAGGAGGGCAACAAAGATGGTGCATGTAACCCCTGCAAATGGGGGTTCCCAAAAGACTTCCAGGAGCTTGCTTGAATGCTCCAAGCCTGAATGGTGTTTGCTTAGCCATTTATCTGTGAGTGTTTTAGAGCCTGGTACTGTCTCTTTAAGAGCTGTCTGCTTGCAGACATAATTAGTTTGTGGGGGACTGTGTGTTTCTCTGCTTAAGTACCACTCGAGCTGCTGCCAATTCACCCCATTTTGCAGTCACTACGAGAGCAAAGGGAACCTATCTGAAAGATGTAACTGTTTGCCTGAAATCATTTAGAGTAATAATGAAAATACAGTTTGTCTAACTTGCTTTTGCAGTCAGAACTGTGTTTGCCTAGTTCCCCATTCTAGTTTTGAACTGCTGAACTGGACCAATCAGTGTGGGTTAAGGTAGCTCTAAAATGGTGCCTTGGACGAATCAGAACTTGGACTCGTAATCTGAGCCAGCCACAAGAGGATTGTATGGGCAGTGACTCTGGGAGATGTAGTTTGGACTTCGGCCCCTTTTTGGACCAACAGGGGCAGTCTATTGTGAGTGACATCCAATCCAGCCAAGGACTGGGAGGAACTCAAAGGAAGTGCCTGGTTTTGTCTGCTGGAGTTTCAGTTGAGCTCTGGCAGTGAAGAGGGAAGGAGCCCTGTGCTTTTTCAGTGTGCAGTTTTAGTCGGGAAATGCATGTAAGGCCCCCGAGTTTCGGTCTGCAGCTTGTGTAACTGCTTGTTAGGACTGAATCCGTCCTGTGAAGAGAATCAAAGGATATTTGAAGAGTAGAAACCAGGCTCACCCTGTAGAAGACTGGAGAAATTGCTGAATTGCGCTCGGTCTGTCAGGAACTGAATCTGCTGTGTGTTCTCCCAAGTATTGTGTAGTAATTGAGATCGGGATAGAGAAGCAGCCTGCCTGGTATAGTACTTTCTTTTTCCATATAAATGTGTGAGGAGGCTAGTGTAGCTCAAGTGAATCCTGCTGCCATTAAAGGACTTTTGCCTGTTACTGTTTACCATATAAATGTGTGAGGAGGCTTGTGTAGGTAGCTCAAGTGAATCCTGCTGCCATTAAAGGACTTTTGCCTGTTGCAGTTTGTCATATAAATGTGTGAGGAGTCTCGTGGAGCTCAAGAGTAGCCCTGCTGACGTTGAAGGACCCTATCTTTGTTTGGAGGTCGTGAGTACTAATTCAGGGTCGCTCCCTGTTGAATTGCCACATTGAATCCAAATGGAATTACTGTACTGCTGACTGTTTAACTAATTTTTCTTTTCTCTGTGTGAAAGGGCCCCTACCAGCTGCCACGGTTTGGACTAGCCACTAGGGCTTTGGTACCCAGGGACAGTAACTGGTAGGGATAGGCCTGCACAGAGCCATAGGTAGATGAGTAAAGTGATAAGCTAATTAACCTGATTTCCCCTGTCCTTGTTATATCCCCTAAATAAATCAGAGCTGCTTGTTTCAGCAAAGTTATACTGCCTGAGGTATTTGTCTATGTTAAAGTATTGTACTGTGATTGTTGCACTGTATCTTCTAATTTTACAGGGGTCCCAATGCCTATGAACCAGTCCTGGGGGTAAGTGTATACTGTGAAGGTAATTCTGATATACTGTGTGGGCCACTAGTGGGAAGAAAGGGGGGTTGCAGTGTCCCAGAGGGCTGTGACCAAGTTAGTTTAACTATTGCAAACCCTGACCTCTGGGTGGAGGCACCCGCCATCGGATCCAGGCCCCTCAACCTGTTAGTGGCAAATCAGGCAGGGGTAGTAGCCCCTGGGATAGCGCCATCTAGGGGTTACACATGGATTGCATCACAAGTCCTATGAGGACAGGTTGAAGGACTTGAATATGTACTCCCTGGAGGAGAGGAGGGAGAGAGGGGATATGATAGAGACATACAAGTATCTTACAGGGAGGAACAGGGTGCAGGAATGCACTATTTTTAAGTGAAAAAGATGTTCCAGGACTAGAGGGCATGGGATGAAGTTGGAGGGAGGACGATTCAGAGGAAACATGAGGAAGAATTTCTTCACAGAACGGGTGATGGACAAGTGGAACACCCTGCCAGAGGAAGTGGTAGGGGCTGAAACAACCATGGGATTTAAGAATGCATGGGATAGACATAAAGGAATACTGGAGGTCAGGGGTAAGGTGCAACAGACTTCTTGGAAAACATAAACTGAACTTACAAACTTAAATGGGCAGACTGGGTGGGCCATAGGCCCTTATCTGCTGACACTGTATGTATCTATGTAATACAGACAATATGAACATACGAAAATTGCCAGAAGAAACAGAACATCTTGGTCTAGAGTCTGTTCGAGTGTGCAGCTCAGTCTATTTTACTGGAGCTGCCCCCCTCCTCTTGGCCCCCACAGTGATTCTCCCACTCCCCCATCCCCTTCCTCCCTCCCATTGCCCCCCTTCCTCCCTCCCATTGCCACACACTTTTTTTTACCCTGTCCCACCCCTTTAAAAACTTCCCACTGTCTTCAATGAGATCACCTCCTCAGGCAATTCATTCCATTGTGACACCACCCTTTCCACTCCTCATTTCCTTTTTAAATCTACCCCCACAAGTTTCAGACTGTGTCCCCTTGTGGTTCCCTCCCTTTTTAAGTTGAAAATTCCCTCCACTCCAACCTTGTTTATACCCTTTAGGTACCTGAAGGTTTCTATCACATCCCCCCTTTCTCCTCTGTCTTCCAAGGAATACATATGGCGCTCCCTTAACCTCTCTTTCATATGTTTTGTTCCCCATGCCCTGAATCATCTTGGTTACCCTTCGCTGGGCCCCCTCCAGTAGTTTAATGTCCTGCTTCAAAAAAGGGCACCAGAACTGCACACAGTACTCCAAGTGTGGACTCACCAATGACCTGTGCAAGGGCAGAATGACTTTCTCCCTCCTGGAGGGGATTCCTCTGGCGATGCATCCACGCATTGTGTTTGCTTTGGCTGCCACTTTACAACGCTGTACAGTGTGTTTCATGTCACCCCTGACTACCGCCCCAGATCCTTTTTCTCCTTAGAGCTGGACAGCTGTATGTCCCCAGCCAGTAGTAGGCCCCTGGGTTCTGGCTCCCAGGTTCATGACCTTGCATTTCTTTGCATCGAACCCCAACTGCCAGATGCCAGGCCAGTTCTCTAATCTGGCCAGATCCTCTTGGAGTTCCTGTCTCCACTCCTCTATGTCCACCCTCCCACAGAGCTTAGTATCACCAGCGAAAAGGCAGACTATTTTTAACCCCCCTACTGCTATATCTCCAAAAAAAAGATGTTGAATAGCACTGGACCGAGTACTGATCTCTGTGGGACCCCGCTGATTACAGGTCTAGGCTTGGATAGTTCAACCCCTACCGTCACTCTCTGTTTCCTTTCTTGCAACCAGCTCCTGACCTACCCCAGCAGCTTGTCCCCAACTCCCAGGTTACACAGTTTGCTAAGCAACCTTCCATGTGGCACGGAGTCGAAGGCCTTACTGAAGTCCAGGTATAATACATCAACTGCCTGACCCTTGTTCAATGCCCTTGTGATCCAATCGAAAAATTCCATCATGTTTGTCTGGCAGGATCTCCTTATGACAAACCCATGCTGCCTATCGTCTTGGAAACCATTAACCTCCAGAAAGTTTACCAGCCTTTCTTTTAGAACGCTCTCCATTAATTTGCCTACAATGGAAGTTGGACTGACTGATCTGTATTTATCAGGTTCATCTCTGGGACAAATCTTGTGGAGTGGCATCACATGAGCCATTCTCCAGTCCTAAGGCACACACCCCGTCTCTAGTGAGGTGTTAAACAGATCCACCAGGGGGCCGCCAATACCTCCGCCAGTCCGCTTAGGACCCTCGTGTGTATGCTATCTGGGCCAGGTGCCTTATCCACCCGTAGGGCCCCAAGACCCTCTAAGATCCTGTCTACCTTGATCATCTCATCCGTTTTATCCCCCCCTTTCCTACCCTTATCTTCCCCTGTGGAATAGGTCCATCTTTTTCCCCATGTGAATACAGAGCTAAAGTACCAGTTCTGTGCCTCTGCCTGATCTTCACTATTTTCCGCCCATTCCCCCTCCTTCTTAATCCTAACAATTCCCTCCTTACTGCTTCTGCTCTCCTTTATATATCTGGAGAAATCTTTTTCCCCTTCCTTGATCCCCTAAGTTTCGTTGTAGCTTTAGCTGCCCAGACCACTCTCCCTGCCTCTCAGGATGTTAGTCGAGCAGTGTCCTTCATTAATCGCTAAGTGATCATTTTTAAGCTTAACATTGAATAAGAAATCAAGCCCCATTCATTGGAACGGGCGTGCCCCCGTGTTCTCCCTGGCCACACATCATTACATGCTTGAGTGCAGAGGCATGACTGACCAACCCAGGGGCTCAGAATACGGAGGGCTTCCAGTGCATTAATTAAAGTTAAGATGCATATTATTAAGGTATGAGCTGCTTTTACGGAGTGCAACCAGGACAGAATAACGGCCGACGAAGGCAGCTACCACTAAGTGTGAGTGGCTGCCTTACATCAGAAATTTCCTTTAAAGATCTCATCTTGCAACCCAAAAGCCAACACAGTTCAAGAAATCATACAAAGTACAGTCAATCTGAGAACACCTCAGGAGAGATAGGACCCTTCTATCACCACAACTGACAAAAGTGAAGTGTCTGCAGTCACCCTGGATCTGCACATGGGGTGGGGGGAAGGGGAGAGAGACACATGCTTCACCTGCCCCTCAGGAGAAAGTTAGCAGACACAACAGATTTTAACTGGGATTCAGACAATATGAGGTACACTCACAACAGGAAGGAGATTCCCCTTATGGTGAGGACAAGAAAGCAGTTATGGCAGTGTGTTCCACAGTACAGAACAAAGAGGAAGACTGTCAAATTATAGGTACCAAAGGTTTAATCACAGAGATGAAGAAATGGAAAGAATGAGAGAACAGATGGACTTCCTAACCTCCTCTCTACAACAGTAGGGGGAAGAAAAACCCTCAGCAGCTCCCCTGCCAGACAGAGAGGCAAAGAGTGAAATACAACCTCCACCACAACCCCTGCATCTAGGAGCTGACTAGCACAGTCGGAGCACTCCACAGCAGCAGAGATTCTTCATGCTTCACTGTCTGTGGTGGGTGTCTCTGCCTTAACCGTTCCCAACTGAAAGGAAACCTTAAAGAGATTCACGAAGATTAGCCCCTGCCACTGAGTAAACAGTGATTTACCACAACAGGAGTCTGAATATGTAAAAAGATTTCCCAAAAGAATGCAGCCTTTAAAAAGTTATGTCCTCTGTAAAATTGTAGAAACCGGGTCCCATGGACTTCCTGGTTTGTTGTCTGCCGCCCAGCTCCTCCCCCACGCTCACTAGTGTGATGACGAGATGCCAGTGAGAGCACAGGGGCGCATATCAGGATACTGAATGGGTGGCAGCTTTTCAATTGATTTTTAATAACATGATGGCTACTTGCTAATGAAACGTGGGCACCCGTTGACTACCAAGGCCCTTGGTAGTTGACCGGTGTCCACGTTTCAGTAGCAAATGGCCATCATGTTATTAAAAATCGATTGAAAAGCTGCCGCCCATTGAATATAATGGGGCAAGCCCCTGCACTCTCACTAGCTTCTCATCATCACGCTGCTGAGCATGGGGGCAGAGCTGGGTGGCAGACAAAAAACCAGGAAGTCCATGGGACCCGGTTTCTACAATTTTATGGAGGACATAACTTTTTAAAGGCTGCATTCTTTTGGGAAATCTTTACATATTCAGACTCCTGTGGTGGTAACTCACTGTTTACTCAGTGGCAGGGGCAATACAGGATATACTGGTGGATCTAAGAACGCAAGCCAAAACGCCAAATATTTTACACTAGGCAGGCTAAAACAACATAAACAAGGGAATCAACTATATACAGATGTGACAATTCAAAACGTACTACACACTGAAGCCCTGATAGACACAGGTGCTGAAATCTCCCTTACATCAAGTACTGTACCACATTACAGGAGGTCAGTCAGTTGCTAAAAGAAAACAAAACAAAAGAAAAAAAATAGAGCAGAAACTATCCTTGTGGGTGTTATGCTGTCAAATTGTAACCATTCTAGATTTCAGACCCTCGGGCATTGCATACAAAAGCTGGAGTTTACGAATAACATCACAGAATACCCTGTGCAGGTTTATGAAAGCAGTGAGAAATGCTTTTACCAGGAATGGATCTGTTGCACCAGTTCCAGGCTTGCCCTGATCCACTAAAAAGAACCTTTTGGTCAGAAATAAAATCACCCTTACCTTGCCCTGAGACGTATTCCAGGGAAGGGGAGATTACCTGCCACAGAACAGAGAGAACTCAATGTTGATGTTCCATGGACAACAGTGCCTGTCTCAACAAAAAGCTTAACCAAAGGGTTAAATACAGTTTTGAAAGAGGAAGCAGTGTATCGCGATACAGATGCCCAGCAAAGACAGAAAGCTGAGCGATTTATTCATGTGATTTTGACTGAAGGTTTGCTGACACAATCACAGATTAGAGGTGACGTACTTAGTCTGCCGCCCTTGTGTGAAGGAAACTTACACATTGAAAGGGTGACACCAGCCCCTGCTGCCATGCCATTTCCTGAGGAAGCTCATAAAGGAACTAAGAACAGTAGACACAGGTCAAACAGACAGCTACTATGCAGAGAGAGTTAAAGACAGAACACCCTGAGATTATAAGGATAAAAAGCTCTAACCACCTGCTTGGTCCTCCTAACATTGACCACCACCCTTTGAAAGTGAGAAGAATCGTTGTTTTACATTTGTTGGTAACGCACAGACGCCCCACTAGCTGTATGTAACTGAAGGACCGATCAGCACCTTCATATTTGGGCAGAAATCCCGGTGAGATTAGCGGCCTAATTCAATTAAAACCAGAAAGAGATTTACCCAGAGCTGCAAGGAGATCCCCTACCATTGTGAAGCACAAGGAAACAGGCTGGGGCGAGGCAGACCATACCCAACCAGGGATTTATTTAACTCCAAAAATTGATTAGCGTTTTGCTCATAAAAGTGCTAAAACATTGTGAAAATGCATAGCACTTGCCTCACTGTGTTTAACAAACAAAACACTTATAGAAAACCTATATAAAAACATTCTGTACAGTTAGCATTGTTCCAAGAAAAAAACTGCTAATCAATTATTTAAAACCCTGCCCAACGTACGTTGTATGATTAGAGAACTTGCTGTTAGCATACCAGGAAGAACTAGAGGTTTTCCCGTAAGACTTAAAGATCATGTACGATGAAATTTACAGAACTTAAACTGTCAGCATTATTCATTAAATATTGCTATGTTTTACATGAAAATTTACCATTTCATACATTTTCAAGCTATTTGTTGTGTGCTCTGCTTCAACCACACTGCTAGATGCTGAGACCTGCATGTTCCCTGTGGTGATCAGCATGTCTCCACTGAGTGATGTATCATGTGGGGTGCTATTTTTTTTTTTTTTTTTTTTATCTATGAAGAAGCTAGTGAAAGAATGTCACATTGTTGCTGAGGTCTGTAAAGATTCTTTTTTTCTTGCTCTGTGCCTGCTGCAAGACTCTGAAAAGACAATCAGCTGTTTGATTGCAGTTTTATCATATTCCTATACCAGTAATGCACAAAAATAGTTTAAATTAATCATTTTAGCCTGTGCAGAAGTCAGGGAGAGTAGCATATTGTTTTTGGTTTATAGACTTTCTGTTGTGGTGAAAGGCATGAGTCCTATTGTCATGTTTTGTATTGTCACTCAGAATTTCTAATGCTTAGAGATTTTAATATAAAACTGGCTCTCCCCTAACGCCACTGATGCCAAAGACGCATTATCTGCTATCCACCTTTCACAGCTTGTAGAAGCCCCAACCAGGAAGAACTACAAAACTGGGACCAATACCTTACTGGACTGGGTGCAATCTAACCGGCTGGATAATATCAAGAGCACCTCTGTCCTACCAGACTGTATTAGTGATCACTCCCCTGTCAAGTTTTACTGGTCCAATAACTACCGCAAGCCCCCTGCCAGAACTGTCACTAGCCGGGTCCTCATTCCGGGACACCCCGAGCTAATGAAAGCTGACCTGAGGATCATTGATTGATCTAATGTATATACAGCCAGCAATGTCGACACTGCACTGGAACTCTTCATTGACCTCGTTAATGCAACCTGCAATAAGCATGCCCCCCTTCAAAACTACAAAAAAAAAAAAAAAAAAAACAAGGGAACCCATAATCCCTGGATCACCCCTGCTCTTCTTGATTTACTAAAACACAGGGATCACCTCTGGCACATCTCTCGAGGGCTGAGGCACAAGCTAACCTACAGAGGCACAAAACAGCGAGAAATGACTGTACCCATGCTATTTGTTCAGCGAAAAGCCAGCATTTCAAAGAAGCCCTTTCCACCTCCTGGAATGATAGCAGGACATTCTGGAAGAACATCCAAGACATCACTGGTTAAGACCACAAAACTACCCCGAACATCGATGGCACCCCTACCGTGGACCCAAAAATCATCGCAAACACTTTCAACAAAGCATTTACAGACCTTAGCAATGTTCCCCCCACCACCGACTACTTCGTGGTTACCCCCTCAGGTATGAACACTGCAGTCCAGAACCCACCCCAACACCATTTTACTTCAAAGCAGTGTCTATAAATGAAGCCAGACATTATCTTAAGAAGGTACTGGAGAAAGCTCGATTCAGTGGGGACTCCTTGAACTTAAAAGTTTGTTGCCCTTACCCTCGAGGAAATCCTCACACCTCTTACCAAAATAATCAACCTGTCACTCTCAGTCACAATTTCCATATCTTTGAAAATCAGCAGTGGTGACACCGGTGCACAAGAGTGGCGACCGAGCACTGCAGGAAATTACCGACCGATCTCTATTCTTCCCCCAAGCTCTAAGGCCCTGGAGTGCATTGTGGCTGACCAACTCGTACAGTATCTGAATAACTACCAACTCCAATGTCCCCAACAGCATGGGTTCAGGCGTGGACATAGTACCATCATTGTGCTCCTGGAGTTTACAGGCTTTATCAATAACTCTCTGGAATAAGGGCTCTTGGTAGGGGCAACTTTCATAGACCTTACCAAGGCCTTTGACACTGTCAACCAAAATCTTATCAGGCAACTCTCCTCCACTGGTCTTTCCTCCGACACTACAAGCTGGTTCTCCAGCTACTTATGCAGCCAAACACAGCAGGTAAAAATTGGTAACACTTTGTCCGATAGTAGGCCTGTACACTCTGGAGTCCCACAGGGATCTATCTTGGGTCCATTGCTTTTTTAGCATCTTCCTCAATTCACTACCAGGAGCTTGCTGCAACCACATACTTCTATACGCCGGTGACGCTGTACTTTTTACCAGAAACATGAACCCTCACCTTCTTGAGGACCAGCTTCAGCACTCAGCACTCCTTTACATCTGCAGAGAAGTGGTTTCGGGATAATAAGCTTATCCTTAATTATAATATATTGGAAATCACAGCAGAGAATGTGAGGGAAGCCCTCAGCTCCCTTAAGACGGAGAAAGCACCGGGGCCAGATAAAGTACATCCTAGAGTGCTGAAGGAACTTGCAGATGTCCTGGCAAAACCCCTGGCAGAGCTTTTCACCATCTCTCTGAGGACAGGGTGGGTGCCCCAAGACTGGAAGGTGGCGCATGTAGTGCCTATCCACAAGGGGGGATCAAGGGAGCTGGCAGGGAACTACAGGCCTGTCAGCCTGACATCAGTGGTGGGCAAGGTGATGGAGGGCATTGTCAAGGAGAGGCTAGGGGGGCACTGGATAAGTCAGGGTGCCTGGACGATAGACAGCATGGATTCATCCCGGGGAAATCATGTCAGACAAACCTGGTGGAGTTCTATGACTGGGTGACAAGTGCCTTGGACCTGGGTAGACCAGTGGATGTCCTCTTTCTGGACTTCAGCAAGGCATTTGACTCTGTTCCTCATGTGGGCCTGTTGATAAACTAGGAGAAATGGGGTGGAAACCAGATGATCCGATGGATAGGCAATTGGCTCCAGGACCGGACCCAGAGGGTCGTAGTTGGTGGGATAATCTCTTCCCAAGGAGGGTCATTAGTGGGGTCCCACAGGATCAGTCCTTGGGCCCTTCTGTTCAACGCCACGATCTGACATAAGGACAGGAATCAGGAGTGAGATGAGTCTCTTTGCAGATGACTCAAACTGGGGGCAGTGGTGGATGGGGAGGAGGGAGGTGGCCTGCAGGGGATCTGGAGGCTCTGGAAAGATGGTCTAGAAAGTGAAGCTGAGGTTTAATGCAGGGAAATGCAAGGTACTCCACCTGGGGCCAGAAACCCAGGCCAAGTGTACACCCTGGGGGAATACTACAAGTCTCAATGGCTGAGAGGGACCTGGGGTGGTGGTGGATGTCAAGATGAACAACTCTGAGACTTGTAGGAGGGCAGCAGCCAAGGCCAACAGGATGCTGGGATGCATCGCTAGGATCACCTCCAGAAGGAGGGAAGTGATACTCCTCTGTATAACTGCTTGGTGAGGTCGCACCTGAGTACTGCGTGCAGTTTTGGAGGCCACACTTAAAGAGGGACATTAACCTCCTGGAGAGGGTCCAGAGGAGGGCAACCAAAACGATTTGGGGCTTGGGGACAGGACCTATGAGGAGAGGCTCAAGAGCTAAATATGTACACTTTGAAGAGAGTAGGACCGGGGGAATGATAGAGGTCTTCAGGTACATGAAGAGGGTAAATAGGGAGGAACAGTGAGGTGCTTCAAGGAAGGAGGAAGGGGGCCACTAGAGGGCATGGGTGGAAGCTGGAGGGGAAAGATTCAGGGGAAAGGAGGAGGTGCTCCTTCACTGAGAGGGTGGTAGAGCCATGGAATGCACTACCTAGGGGCTGGTGGAGGCAGAGACAGTGGAGGGTTCAAGAGGGGGTGGGACAGGTACAGGGGAAGGGTTCAGGAAGCAAAATCCAATGCAGCAAGAATATCCGGAACTGGGAAGGGAGAAGCCAGAGAAGGCGAGGGGGAAAGCAAGGTCAGCACCCAGGGTTGGGGCTGACCGAACGAGCAGACACGAAAGACCATTAGGCCTATTCTGCTGGCATTTTAGTATGTTAGTATGTTAGTATAACAAGACTAAGACAATGTTGTTTTCGACCTCCCAAAGCAGACACAAAACCTCCCCACTTACCACCATTAATGACACTGGCTCTTCTCTTGAACTGGTTCACCATTTCAAGTACCTGGGTATAATTACTGACTCTACCCTGTCTTTCACCCAGCACATCAGCCAAACAGCCAAAGCTATTAACCAGCATTTAGGAGTTCTATACAGGAACAAACATAATCTCACTCCTGAAGCACTGAACATGGCCATCCACAGTTCGGTGGTCTCTGGTGTTGTCATTTACGGTGCGGATACAGACACTGTTCTCAGACATATCAAAACGGCCTTAAATAACGCATGCCACCATCTTACTGGTGCTGCACGCTTGACATACACCTGCGATCTTTATGCCCAGGTTAGCTGGTTACAGTTTGACAGCAGGCTCAAATACCAATCATGCCTGCTTGCAAAAAAAGTTACCTTGGGACTGCTACCCACTGGCGTACTGGCCCTTCTTTCCCCTGCACATAACCCACGCAGTACCAGAAGCTCTGGTAAACAGGCTTTCAGAATCCCATGGTGCTGCACCACCTTTGGACAACATGCATTTACATACAGAGCTCCACTGTGGTACAGCTCCCTGCCTCCTGACATAACCAATGCTACTTTGCTGGGCTCCTTTAAGAAAAAACTCCAGCAGCATCTACTCTCACTGGCAACCTGTAACTGCTACTGCTAATTTGCCTTTGCCTTGCTCCTACCATTTGCAATCTCTGTGATCTCTACTGATTAGTAAAATGTTACACTTCATGTCCATTTCTTGGGCCCCCGGTCAAGTTAACACTTTCATGGGCTTTCTACCCCTGCCTAAATTATTTATTTTCCCTCCTACCTCCCTCCACCTCCTCTTCCCTTTTCTGCCCCTATGTCATTCCGTACCTCTTTCCTCCCTACCACCTTAATACATCTTCATCATCACCACAATACCTACACCACCTCTTCCTCCCCCCCACCCTACTCCCCCTTTATTCCACTTTGACTACATAGCTATTCTTCCCTTTCTCTCCTACCTATCCCCATCCTACTCCCCACCTCTGCTTGCCTTCTCCCTTCCTGCACTTACCTCCTCCCTCCCCTGTCCCTCTCTACTAGTACGATATCTTCCTTCTTTCTTTGACTTGGGCATAATCCAATTATCTGCCTGTGTTGTTAGTTATACAATTCTCCTTTTTAAACAAGCATGCTCATGTTATGGTACCGTTACCTAGTGACACCTTAGCCTTTGTTTTGACTGCTCTGCACCCTGTACGTGCTTAAGATTGCGTAACTATTGTTAGAATTTATGCCTGGAGACAGTTTTCAATTGTTTCTTGCTGTATCTGTATCTGTGGAACATATCTGTATTCTTGTTTGTGTCACACTTGATGTGGAACCTATGAAAGAGCTTTCTGTTCAAAGGTGTTAATCCAAGATCTCAATAAAGAAACAAATCAATAAATAAATTAATGTTAATGACGGCTGTGCTCATTCACATCTGACATTCAATAGAGGAGATTTCTCAGGATGACTCTAAAGCAATTCACTCTGTAAATGGGGTTCTCAAATGGTGAGGCCAGCCTCCCTTGGGAGGCCCCAACCTGTTCCAGGGGAGGCTCAAGCAAGTCTTGAAAAAGTATTATTTTTCAGTTTTGAACTTTATAGATTTTGTGTGAAGGGATAAGGCAAACTGAAAGAGGATAATAGTAGGTGAATTTATGTATTTATTCACAAGTTGGTGACCAGGGAAGGTACTGTAGACAGAACCATGGCTTAGTTCAGTGTACCTAGGAAGGTAGTGAGAGAATACACTCAAATGTAATTGCAAACACTCAAGCAATGCAAACTGAATAAACATGCAAACAAATTAAGAACTAATAAACTAACAATGCGAGGAACAATTGATCAATTAGACTGGCAGCAGAACTGTCCAAATACAAGAGTTAACTATACAGGTACTAGGAATAAGAGCAGGAGGGAGAAAATTATCCTTGAGAAGTTGCTTAAGAGCAGGGTGAGAGGAGGAGAGGCAGAGGTCGGCAGAAAGGTTATGCCAGGTAGAGGAAACTGAAAAGCAGTCTGACCCATGAAGGTATGGCAGTAAGGGTAACAATTATTAGGAGTCAAAATATTGCAGCAAGTAGGTTGTCCTGTTTGGGGGTTACAATAAGCTTAATAACATGAGAGCTTGAAGCCAGCAAAGAGGTTTCAATTTATTCTGACGTACTGTGATAAGTAGGCTATTTTTCTATGGGAGGCCCAAAAAATATTTCAGTATTTTGGGGAGGCTCAAGATCTTTTCCATGGCTTAGGAGGCTCACTATGACAAAGTTTGAGAACTGTTGCTCTAAAGCAATTCACTCTGTAAATGGGGGTGGGAGAAGTAATGCTGTTTTGAAACCTTATTAAGAGTTTCTATCAATCAATTTCATACTAGAGATGATGTGAGCAAAAATGACAGTGTTATTTATTTATTTATTGCATTTTGGTAACCGGGTGAGCCCACTGAGACCAGAGGTCCCTTTTTCAGGGGCGACCATCATTTATACAGTTGATCACATACATCCCACATAGCTCAGCAGTTCACAGTATACATTTGACTCAGAAATTACAATAGTAGTAGCAACAGACATTGGATTCGCATACAGAGTACTGCAACAGCAATTAGTCATGAAGGAAGGAGACAGTTGGACAGTGACATTAAAGTGACAACATTATAAATAATTTTCACAACTTCTTATGCTAGGAGGAATGTGTTCCTTGTGTCAAAGACCTACTATAGTGTACAGGATCTATTAGACCTTTAATAGTGTACAGGAGAACAGCATTCAGGAATAGGAGGGGGAGTTAACAGTAGCAGCCACAAAGACACCGCCCCAGCAAGTAAGATTTTAGGTTGGATTTTGAACCTTCCAGGGTAGAATTTCTGGTTAGTTCCTCCAGAAGTGAGCACCAGCGGTAGGGTGCTAAGTATCCAAAGGGTCTCTTGCCTAGGTTGCTGCATACCCAAGGGGTATTGGGGAGAACTACCTGATGACACTTGAGAATCTGCTGGGGAGCTTTTAGATTCAGGTGGACAGTTGTTGGGGGGGTGCCAACATTGGTGAATTTGTAGGTCAGACGTAGTAAGGGATAGGGCAGTTTATGCCCTATTGAGGGCCAGTTGAGGCCTGCAAGGGCCACACAATGATGCCTCCTGGGCAGGGAGCGGGTAGCAAAGCGTGTGATCCTATTATAGACAGACAGCTTGTGGTGTTCACTCTCCTTAAGGAAATGTAGGAGGGGAGCACCATAGAAGAGGGTGGGAAGTAGCGTGCTTTTGGCTATAGCAAGTCGTGCATTGTCTGTTAGGCAGTTTCCAAGTCTGTAAAGAAGGCCAAGCTTCTGGTGAGTGGTCTTAGCTACATAGTCAATATGTGGTTAGTAGGACATTTCTTGATCTAAGTAGACTCCCAGGTATTTAATCTTGTCCACGACTTCAGTTCGTGACCCTGTGGCTGTGTAGAGCAGAAGCAGGTGTTGTCTGTCAACTCCCAGGTGTCTAGTCCCGAAAAGGACAGCCTTGGTCTTTTTGTCATTCAGCACCAGTAAGTTAGAGGTAACGGCATGGGACGACCAGGTCAAAGAAGACTGCTTGATGCATTAAAAAGGAGAAAATCAGGAGGAGGAGGTGGAAGTGGAGGAGGAACAAAATCCAAAAATTTAATATATAAGGTATGAGAGAAACCAGACTTAGATATGTATTGCCTGAACTGTTAAACACTGTGGAGCAGAGTAATTATATTATGGTTGAGGGTGGGGGGTTAGTGCTTCCCATAAAGATCACATTAAGATTCCATGTAGGAGTAGATTAAACATAGTGGGGGATTAACTCTAACCTTAATTATATGGGGAGGGGAAAGGGGAGGGTTTAGAGTCTCCCATTGACAGCATGAGAACATGTTACAATAGCGACTGAAAGTGGACCTATTGGCATGATTCTGGGATGCTCTCTGGTCCTAAACTGCCTGGGCTGGAAAACAAATGATACTCTGCAATGGTAACACCTTCCTTGGCGGAAGATGGCTGGAGGAAGGAGTGCTGTGTGACTGGACTTCTCTACTGGGACTAAAGATTAGAACTCTTGTACCTGGACCTTTAATTTAGGGTAAAAAAAACTAACAAACAAAAAAAAAAATTATAGTGTGTCTGTCTGAGTTAACTGAACTGAATGGTTATCTGAACAGTTATCTAGGTGTAAATCTCAGGTGATTGAAAGGGCTTGATAGCTGTGCAGTTTAAATTACTAGTAGAAAGATCTAGTAAGTAGGGGGAGTGGCTTAGCTAGAAGGAAGCTAAATTTTATAGGCACAGGATTTGACTGACAACAGGAACTTCCTGTTTGGGAGCAGGAAGTGAGTGATCACAGAGCCTCCAAAGACCCACCATCCTAAAAGGGCAAGAGTAGCTCTCTGGTCCCCTTTAGCTGCTGGAGGCCTGCCTCTGAGCAAGTAAGGGATCTACTGAGAAATATAGGAGATTCTTGTCACAGAACAGGACAATCAGGAGCTTAAAGGGCACAGAGGCAGAAAGTAAGTAGAGAGAGAGAAGAGAAAGAAAAAAAAAAAGCAGAGAAAAGAGTACGGATTCCAAACAACAGTTAAGGGTCCAGAAATAAGACATGATGGGAGTGGTGCAGTACAGTGGCTGTGCAGCAGCAGTCTACCAGGAGACGTTCTTGAGGATGCGGTGTTGTCCCATCTGCAGGCACCTCTCTGGGCTGAGGGAGGAGGTTGCTCATCTCCAGGCTGAGTTGGCCAGGATTTGTGGGACCTCCTCCTCCATCCAGGGACCACCAGTGCCACTGCTGCTGCCTCAGAGGTTGCCAAGAAAGAGGAGTGGTTGGACTACAGTGGGCTCAGGGAGAGTGAGAGTGGTGGAACAGAGGTGCATCCCTCCAGTTGTACCTCTCCACAATTCTTATGCCATTCTGGCAAAGTGTGGTTCCCCTATGGAGGCACCTGCAGTGGAGACCAAGGAGGATGCTGGGAACCTCTACAAAGGAGACCCATAGGAGGGTGGCATGGGACCCCACAGGGGAAGGAAACAACTCCTGGTGGGGGACTCCATTGTTAGGAAGGTAGAACTGGGGAAGGAAGGGGAGAGGGAGGTAAGGTGCCTGCCTGCCTGGTGCCATGGCTTGGAGGGACAGGGAGCAAATACTTAGGATTGCCAGAGCAGCTGCACAGGGGAGGGAGCTGGATGTCATTGTCCACCTAGGAACAAATGACCTGCCAAAGAAAGGGATTAGAGCAGTGCAGGAAGAGTTTGTGGAATTGGGGAGGGGTCTTAGACAAGTAGCACACACAGTAACCTTCTCGGAGGTGCTGCCCATCTATGGCGTAGGAGAGGCTAGGGTGTTCTGCACCATGGGATTCAATCAGTGGTTGAAAAACTGGTGTAGAGCTCAGGGATTTGGCTTCACTGGGGACTGGGGGTCCACCTGGAGTGATGCAAGCCTGTACTGGCATGATGGGCTGCATCTGTCCAGGAGGGGAACCAGGATCCTAGGTGATAGATTTAAATGCTTCATTGGCAAGCAGTTAAACTAGCCAAGGAGGGGAGGCACTGGAAAGGAGCAGGGAAATCCTAAAAATTCCCCCAAAAATCATGGTAGTAAGTATGGTAAACACCAACATAGAGGTGGCGATAGGTAGAAGGGCAGGGGTAAATGGGGAAAGTGACAAAGGCAAGAAGGACAGGGATGGGGCAAAAAAGGAGTAAGGCCATCAGGAAATGAAGGGTAATGAGTACCAATGCCCATAGTCTGGGCAACAAGCTCCCTGAGCTGATGGTGTTGATGGAAGAGGAATGCCTGGATATCGTAGCAGTCACAGAAACATGGTACACAGAGAACCATGACTGGGATGTTAACATACCAGGGTATGTAACCTACAGGAGAGACAGGGAGGGGAGAAGAGGGGGAGGAGTAGCTCTCTTTGTAAAGGAAGGGATAAAAGCAACTGAACAAAAGAGTAAACAGGGAGCTGTGGGTCACCTTGGAGACTGGAAAGGGCACCACAATCCGCACAGGGGTTGTGTACAGACCCCCATGTCAGGGGGAGGGAATGGACAAGGATATGCTAGAAGGCATTCTTATGATGACAGAGAAAGGGGAGATACTGTTGATGGGGAGACCTGAATATGCCAGATGTTAACTGGAGCACATTTGCTGCAGCCACATCCAAGAGCAGAGCCATTCTTGATGCCCTACAGGTGGCAGGCCTCAGACAGCTAGTTTCAGAACCCACTCGTGAGGGAGCAATCTTAGACCTTGTACTTCAAATGGGGCAGTGAGATCTCTCAGATCTAGAAGTGGGTTGCCATCTGGGAACAAGTGACCATCAAACAGTGTGGTTCACGTTAAACTCAGCTACAGAGTCATACACAAAGTGAGGGTACTGGACTTTAGGAGGGCTGACTTTGGCAAGATGGGAGAGTGCCTCAGAAAAGCACTAGCAAACAGGCTAGAAGGAGGTGTGGAGCAACAATGGGGAATCATCAAAACTGCCATCACAGAGGCAACAAGCCTTTGTGTGAAGCAAATAAACAAATCAAAACCAAAGAAAAAGCCACTATGGTTCTCAAAAAATTGACTGGGAAAGTCAGGGAGAAAAAGATAGCATTCAGGAAGTATAAGGAAACACATAAGGAGCAGGACAGAGAGCTGTACCAGTTAAGGCAGAAGGAAACAGGGAGGGAAGTCAGAATAGCAAAGGCCCAAACTGAGGAAAAGGTAGCCAACTCAGTTAAGAAGGGGGATAAAACCTTTTATAGGTGCATCAGAGAGTGTAGAAAGACAAAGGGAGGAATAGTGAGACTGAATAGAATGAATGGTGGGTGGGCAGCGGGGGACAGTGAAGAAGGGATACTGAACAAATATTTCTGCTTAGTATTCACAAAAGGGGAGGGGGGAGTGCCTAATCCAATTAACAGAAGCACTCTTGATAGGGGGGTCAATCCCAGCCCTTTCACAGAAGAAAGGGTTCTGCAATAACTCCTAAAACTGAAGGTGGACAAAGCAATGGGGATTGATGGAATTCACCCCAGAATTCTAAAAGAATTAAGGGGGAACTAGTGAAACCACTGACTACTCTTTTTAATAAATCACGAGAGGATGGTGTGGTACCCGAGGACTGGAGTAAGGCGGATGTGATTCCCCTTCACAAAAGTCAGACAGAGACAGGAAACTACAGACCTGTCAGTTTGACCTCTGTGGTAGGGAAAGTGATGGAGTCACTTCTGAAGGAAAGAATTGTTGAGTACCTTGAGGCCAGTGGGGCACAGGACCCAAGGCAGTATGGATTCACAGCGGGAAGGTCATGTCAGAGAAATCTAATAGATTTCTTTGACTGGATGACCAAAGTAATAGACCAGGGAGGGGCTGTGGACATGGCCTACCTAGCCTTTAGCAAGGCATTTGACACAGTCCCACACAAAAGATTAATAGTCAAATTAACCTGCCTGGGAGTGGGTCCCAGGGTGGTAGCCTGGTTAAAACATTGGCTGGACAACAGGACACAGACGGTAATTGTAAATGGTGTCCACTCTGAAGAAAGAGGGGTTACTAGTAGGGTACCGCAGGATTCAGTACTGGGTCCAGTCGTTTTTAATGTCTTTATAAGTGACATTGCAGAGGGACTGGAAGGAAAAGTATGCCTCTTTGCAGATGACACAAAGATCTGCAGCAGGGTTGATACACGAGGCGAGGAAAGGATGAGAAGGGACTTGGCAAGGTTGGAGGAATGGTCAGAATTATGGCGGCTAGGATTCAATGCAAAGAAGAGCAAAATAATGCACCTGGGAAACAAGAACCCAGGAGAAGATTACACAAGGGGGAGGGGAGGTAGTAACAACAACAAAAAAGGAAAAGGACCTGGGGGTAATCATATCAGATGACCTTAAGGTTAGCAAGCAATGTGAGAAGGCAGTAGGGAGGGCTGAGGGGTTACTGGGATGCATAGGGAGAGGCATCACCAGCAGAAAACAGGAAGTTGTTATCCCTCTGTACAGGCAGTTGGTGAGACCCCATCTGGAGTACTGTGTGCAGTTCTGGAGACCCCATCTCCGCAAGGACATAGACAGGATAGAGGCAGTCCAGAGGAGGGCAACTATAATGGTGCAGGGTCTGCAAGAGAAGCCGTACGAGGAGAGACTAAAGGAGCTCAATATGAATACCCTTGAGGAAAGAAGGGAGAGGGGGGACATTGTAGAAACTTTTAAGTACCTCAGTGGAATCAACAAAGTCCAAGAGGGTAGCATCTTTCAGAAAAAGAGACATGCAAGAACAAGGGGACACAATTTAAAGATGGGGGTGGTTCCGGGGCAATGTGAGGAAGTATTTTTTCACAGAGAGGGTAATGGATGAATGGAACAGCCTTCCTGAGGAGGTTGTGGGGTCTAAAACTGTGGAAGAATTCAAGAATGCATAGGACAGACATAAGGCAGTTCTTGTTGGGGGGTAGGAAGAAATAGGCTGTTGGTTAACTAGGATCTGCGGCCTATCCTGTAGGTAGGGAAATGGGCAGACTAGGTGGGCCAAGCGGTCCTTATCTGCCGTCAAAGTCTATGTTTCTGTGTTTCTAACCAAGCCTCTATTACTGTGAGACTGACCTGCAGCTTTGCAATAATGACACTTGGTTGAGGATCACTCCAGTATATCACCAAATCATCCGCATACAGGATCAGGTTTTCAAAACCACAGTCACGCCCAATATTGTTAACAAAGAGGGTGAATAGTAGAGGGCCTAAAATCAAGCCCTGGGATACTCCAGTGGTCACAGGTCTGCAGCCTGATTATACCCCTTTCCATTTTACCTTTTGAGTCCTGTTGAGCACATAGCTTTCGGACCAGGTAAGCGAGAGCATGTCAAGTCCTAGCAGTTGAAGTTTACTGAGAAGCAGTTCTTGGCTAACCAGGTCAAATGCCTTCGACAAAAATCAATGAATATAGCCCCAATAGGGGGACCCCCTATCCATGGCACCCAGGGTGTCAGCCATGAGTTTGATTAGGGCTGTGTCAGTTCCATGGCCTTTTCTGAAGCCATGCTGATTGTCGGCCAAGAGCTGATGCCGTTCTAAGTAGCTCTGCAGTTGGTTGCAGACCAGTCTCTCCTGCACCTTCGCCAAAGGGCAGAGTGTGGAGATAGGCCTGTAGTTCTCTCTGTTTACACATGGCCCTATCTTATGAACAGGGACTACGACAGTCACCTTCCACTTACTAGGGACACTCCCTTCCAGTAGGGACCGGTTTATTAGCATGGTGACGGGCAGCACAATCGCCGGGGCAGCAGTCAAGGCTCTAGTTGGTCAAAGCCACAGGAAGAGTCAGGGTTTATCCGCTTCAGGATGGGTAGCACTTCTGATGGCTTGACTAACTTGAGATGAAATTGAGGCTGGTGGAGATCCCATTCAGTAGCTTTTCCTAGAGGAGGGGTGGTTGGGGTAGAAGATTTATACTTGTCTAGATCGGTAAAAGAGGTATTAAAGGCCTCAACTACTATGGAGGAAACGTCTGTCAGTATACCATTGATCAGAACAGCTCCATCCTGAGTGCTGGTGCCACCTTTCAGCAATGCATTAATGTGACCCCAGAATTTCTTGGGATCCCTTAGGTGCTGTGATAGGAGATCACACAGATACTGGCTTTTTGCATTCTTTGTGGCTTTCTTACACTTATTTTTTAGTACCCTGTATTTCTCCAATTCTGATGAGCAATGTAAGGTTTTGCATTTCCCCATACCCTGTCCCGGAGTAGCATCATCCATTTCAGATCAGTATTAAGCCATTAGTGGCACCTGCCCTGCACCCCAAGCTTCTTGCGAGGGGCATGCACATTAGCTACAGACATTAACACACTGGAGAAGTAGTCTAAGGCTTTGTCCAAGGTAGGGAGAGTAGATATAGAATCCCAATTCACAGCGGACAGGGCAGGGCAGAGCAGAAATCTTCAGGGATGAGGTTAGAGTAGTGCCTGACCTTGAATATCCTGATGGGCAGTTTAGGGAGCTTGTTGGACCAAACTCAGAAAATGGGCTAGTGGTCACTCAGTGAGTCTGCAAATATTCCGGTGGCCAGTATTCTCTCAGGGCTTGTGACAAGAGCCCAGTCTGGCAGAGTGTGATTGACAAATTTAGCATTATGCCTGGTGGGTAACTCGATAACTTGTGTAAGATGGGTGACAAGGACCAGGTTCTTTGGTCCAGTATTGCCTTTTGAGCACCAAATTTGGTTGTAATCACCCAAGAGGATCAGCCCCCTTGGGGTATGCTCCACTAGCACTTGGGTGAGAATTTCTAGGGAAGAGACAGCTGTTTGAGGGGGTAGGTAGACACAACCAATGTATAGGGGTTTGGTATTACCAAGTAACACCCTAACGAATACCAGCTCACCCATAGAGTTACACAGGGGAGGGATGTCTATTTGTGAGGCATTGAATTTGGAGCTAATATAGATAAGAACCCCCCCACCACCACCTTTCTTCCCACCTCGATCATTTCTAAACACATTATAGCCCACTAGATCGATTTCGTGAGGAAGTATTTGTGGCTTAAGCCAAGTCTCAGACACTGCAATCAGATCAGGCTTATACAGGGTTGTCCAGGCCTCCAGATACTACTGTATCTTGTGTCTTACTAACATACTAAAATGCCAGCAGAGGAGGCCTATTAGTCTTTTGTGTCTGCTCGATAGTCAGCACCCATACTGGGTGCCAATTTTGCTGCCCCCCACCCCGGGTTTCTCTGTCCCCAGTCCAAGATGTTTCCCTTGTATTGGGCTTAGTCAGCTTCACCCTTCCCCATACCTGCCCCAGCCCCTTAAACCTTCCACAGTCTCCGCCTCCACCAGTCCCTTGGGCAGTGCATTCCATGGCTCCACCACCTTCTCCATGAACTAACACCTCCTCCTCTCCCCCCCAGCTTCCACCCACATCCTCTAGTTGCCCCCCTCTTTTCTTTGGAGCACCTCGACTGAGCCTCCCTTATTGATCCCCTTCATGTACTTAAAGACCTCAATCATGTCCCCTCCCCCGTCCCTCCTCTCCTCCAGGGTGTACATGTTGAGCTCCTCGAGTCTCTCCCCATAGGTCCTTTCCCCCAGGCCCCAGACCATTTTGGTTGCCCTTCTTTGTACCTTCTCCAGGAGTGTAATGTGCCTCCTTAAGTGCGGTCTCCAAAACTGCACACAGTACTCGAGGTGTGGCCTAACCAAGCAGTTATACAGAGGAAGGATCACTTCCACCCTTCTAGAGGTAATCCCACTAGCGATGCAACCCAGCATCCCATTGGCCTTTGGCGCTGCCCTCCTACAATTCTCAGAGTTGTTCATTCTGACATCCACCACCACCCCCAGGTCCCTCTTGCCCTCTGAGACTTGTAGTGTGTCCCCCCTCAGGGTATACCCTTGGCCCGGATTTCTGGCCCCCAGGTGCAGAACTCTGCACTTCCCTGCACTGAACTTCAGTTTCCACTTTCTCAACCACCTATCCGGAGCCTCCAGGCCATCCTGCAGGGCCACTCTCCCCTTCTTCCCATCCACCACCGCACCCTGCTTCAAGTCATCTACAAAGAGACTCATTTCACTCCTGATACCCTTCCTTATGTCTGAGACATATGCTTTAAACAGGAGGGGCCCTAGTACCAATCCCTTGGGAACCCCACTTATGACCCTCCTTGGAGTGAGACTAGCCCCCCGAACCACTACATTCTAAGATGCTCCACGAGCCAATTTCCTATCCATCTGATCATCTGCATCCCCAACCTCATTTCCCCCAGCTTAGCCAGCAGACCATCATGGGGTACCGAATCAAACACCTTGCTGAAGTCTAGAAAGAGGACGTCCACCGGCCTACCCTGGTCCAGGGCCCTCGTCACCCAGTCACAGAACTCCACAAGGCTAGTCTGACACGATCTTCCTGGGTCAAATCCATGCCGTCTATCATCCAGATACCCCATTTTCTCCACTACCCCCTAGCCTTTCCTTGACAATACTCTCCATCAGCTTGCCCACCACCGACGTCAAGCTAATGGGCCTGTAGCTCCCTGCCTCCTCTCTTGATCCTCCCTTGTGGATAGGCATGATATGGGCCACCCTCCAGTCTTGGGGTACCCACCCAGTCTTCAGAGTGATGTTAAAAAGCTCTGCCAGGGGGGCCAAGACATCCGCCAGTTCCCTCAGTACTGTGGGATGTATTTCATCCGGCCCTGGTGCTTTCTCCGTCCAAAGGGACCTGAGGGCTTCCCTCACTCTATCACAATTTCAGCCTCCACATCCCCCCCCCAGCTCGCTGTACTGTCATCCCCCCACCTGACAGTACTGGCCCTTCTCTCTCCCCAGACACGTCAGGGCTCCCTATCTCTAAGGATCCCACCCTCCCCAGGTTACCCCTCTCCCCCAAACAGCCAGAGCTCCCCATCCTCCCTGGTAAAACTGAGACAAAGTACTCATTTAGTACCTTGGCCTGCTTCGCCGGATCCTATGTCCATCCCTCCCCGTCCTAATCCTACTGATCTGCCCCCTCGTTTTCCTTTTTTACCCAATGTATCTAAAGAACCCCTTGTTCCCCCCTCCTGATCTCCCTGGCCAAGATCTGCTCCTTCCTTGCCTCAGCCACTCTCAGCACTCTGGTGACCCTCCTGGCCATCCACTCATACTCCCCCGATCCCTCTCGCTCCTTGAGCGCTTGTAGTACCTATAGGCCGCCTTCTTATCCCTCATCGCCTCTTGAACCTCCCGGGTCCTCCAACAGGGTTTTCTGGCCATACTGGATTTGCACCTCTTTCTTGCACAGGACCTGGTAGCCTCCTGTACACCCCTCCTAATGATCTCCTGCCTACTGTCAGCATCCATGTCTGGCCTTATCCTGTCCACCTGACCCTTAAGGATCCTTCCCATCTCCCTGAAATTTGCACCCCTGAAGTCAGTTGCCACCATCTTTGTGCAGTTTTCCTCCCCCCAGGTCCAGGAAAAAAGACTGTGGTGTGGTCACTCCCCGCCAAAGGGTCCATCACCTCCAGGCCCCCAATCTGGTCACTGTCCACCATGACTACATCCAGTGTCCTGGCCTCCCTAGTTGGCTCTCCACCTGCTGGGTCAGGAACACATCCTGGAAGGCATCCAGCAACCTCTGCTCCTTGGCCACTAGGGACGTCTTAGTCCTCCAGTCTGTTCCTGGCATGTTTAGGTCCCCCATCACCACTACCCTTCCCTTGCCCAATCTACAGTGGCCCGCAACATTAGCCACCAAACTCTCTTCCACAGCCTCTGCCAGCGTAGGTGGTCTGTATACCACCCCTAACTTTACTCTCTTACCCCCACCTGCATTTGCAGGGTGACCCAAACTGCCTCCATGTTCCCCTCCACCCCTCCTATACAGATGCCATTTTTGACTATCAGTGCTACCCCCCCTTCCCTCTCCCCTGTCCTTCCTGAACATAGTGTAGCCCTCCAGGTTTAGTCCCAATTGTGCCCTTGGGTGGCCCAATTCTCAGTGACAGCTGCCACATCCACTGCCCCCTCCATTAGCATCACCTGGAGCTCAGGCATCTTATTTCCTAAGCTTCTGGCATTTATAAGGACCACCCTCCACCCCTCTTCCCTCCTCCCATTTCCCACCCTTGTGCTCCCATTTGGCCACATGCTCCTCCTCCCCTGCACCCTACCTACTGTCATTTTTCTGTAGTCCTCCAGCCCCTTAGGGGAGTGGAGACCGAGACCCTCCTTTATCCTGCCCCCTGCAACAGCCCCTACTTCAATCCCTTCCCCTTCACAAGTTTAAACCCCACCTTTCACTGATGAACCCAGCTAGTTTCAGCTTTAGGATTTCCCTCCCCTTCAAATTGAGGTCAGTCTTAGACTGTTAATGGTCATATGTACTAGTTTAAGTCCCCTCGTATTAGTCCGGCAGGGACTGGTGAGAGCGCTTAGCGTACAGTTAGGGAAAGGTGGACTGGGGTTGGATTCAATATCCCCACACAGTGCTAACTTCAGTTTAGTCAGATATCTGATGATTTTAATGGGGAAGGAGAGGAGGCTCTTTTCATCAGGCATTTTGCATTTGAAGAAAAGATGATAACAACTGCCATGCTTAGTTAGGCCATGCATAGGTAACAGTAGAGAATCGATATTATCCACCCTAACCCCATGGGACCCATTGGGGGAAGGGACTTCCCGCTAAGTTCAGAGGATCCTCTCCCTGGGGGACATCCAGTTGTACATGTAATTACAAAGATACAAGAGAAATAATTTACAGTGTACATTGTACAAAAAGGCAGGGATACTTTATACACAGGAACTTATTAACCCTTGCAGAGCCACAGACTAATTTCTATACGTTTTAATTCTGTTGGCAGCCTAAGGGTTAACAGGCATGACAGAACAAAAGTACAAGGTAAAATAATAATTTACAGGGCATAATTACAAAAGTGTTATGATTCATTTGCATACACAGTATAACCAAAGGAAAAAAAAAAAATTGCCAGCCCTGTGTTTTCTCCCTGGCAGGAGTTTACTTGATCCAAGTTCAGACTCAGTTATTCTTCACTCCACATTAAAATTATATTTTTACCAAGGCCAACAAATCTATCCCTAGTAGAAATTAAAATCAGATAAGGTCCCTATTAAAACTTATTGTTAAGCAGATACTGACCAACAGCAATGATGTTACCCAAAAGGGGACATACTAACACAAGGGCCTTTTTTCAACCCACTAAACCTTTCATGAAGACCAGATAACCCTAGGCAGTGAAACCAGGATACGCCTCCTGGAATTCAAAGGATCCTGGTCCACAACCCATCACCCTCCAAGCCCAAATTGATCTGGGGAATGTTGCTGATACCTTCCTAGCTTTGTGCCTGCTGTCTCAGTAGCAGGATGGGTACCAGAGCTCCTAGGAAAAGGGGGGACCTTTACCACCTTACCCCAAGGGACGGCCTTAGGGTATATGGTACCCCTAGACAAACTTGCCAGCGGCACCCTCCCCCCAGTTTTCTTTTTCAGTCTTCATCTCACCCCAACACAAACCATGACATTCTTAATGGCAGATCACTTTATTAAAAATAATTAAGACCAATAATTAAAAGCATTGCAGTTCTGTGTGTAATACAAACACAACATCTGACAGGGTGAGGGTCTGGGCACGATGTTCCTGAAGGAGCAGAGTGACCAGAAGAGCCAGTGGTGGCACGGTACACTCCTGCCTCTCTCCCCCCCACCATGTGACAGAGGGGAGAGCCACTCGACCCAGCAACATCCACAATGACAACAACACAGAAACACTGTCTCTGCAGCCAGAATGACAGACCCAGAGACAGAGTCCCCCTTTACTTTACCTTGTCCTTAAGCTCTCTCCTTCTAGCCTCACTCTTAATCAGACTCCTGAACATGGCCAGCCTTAACTATTCTGGGCCCCTGTGCAGCCCCCTGTCGAGCCCCACTACTCCAGTCCTAGCAGCAGAAATTTTATGATACTGGAATGAGACAGTCTGCAAAGGGTGCCAACAGAAGACACAAACACGTGTTTCGTCCTACCAGGACTCATCAGTGTGCCTCGTCTGTATAACACCGCAGTGGAATGAACCAGCTACCCTAAGTTGGTCTATCAGGTTTGGGTTGTGGTGAGCCCAATATAAACAAAAAACAAGCTAAAAGACAAAGAACCTTAGTGAGCAAGCAGAAATGCATGGTGAGTTAGTTCATTCCAGTGGGGTGTCATACAGACGAGGCACACCGGTAGGATGAAACATGTCTGTGTCTTCTGTTAGCACCCTTTGCAGACTATGTGAGAGGCCATTCAGGACCATGCATTTCTGCTTAAAGTTGAACCAGCATAATATTTTGTGGTGATTTGCATATACAGCCCATGGTGCTTCGCATTATGGGGGTATGTGTGATTTTGTATTTCTAGCAAAAAGAAAATCCCTCAAGACTAGAGCAAAAAGAAATCCTTATATTTTCAGATTTCGGACTGGAACTGCAAAAAAGATTAAATGCTTATAAAGAAAAACAAAGAAATCTCTATGGGAAAAACAAAGTTCTTTTATGCATCCCACTCCATCAACATTACAAATCATATACTTGGGGAAAACCGTAGAAACACCACAGAAGGCTGAAGATTATGGGCCAGATATTCAAAACTTTGCGCCAGGCAAAAACCATTTGAGCAGGTTTAGCGCGGGTCTACTATATTCAAAAGGCCAAACAGCGCAGGCAAACTACATTAGCGCTGGGCAAAATTATAATGTATGCAAGGGGCAAACTGACATGAATACAGGCACAAAGCTATATTCAGCGACTAGCGCCGCGCTAAGTGGTTTTGCGCGACTTAGCGCGGTGCAGATTACTGCCCAGGAAAAGCTTGTCTTAACCCTGGGCAATCAGCTTTGCGTGACACTATGGCTTTACGCGGTGTTTGCGTGGGTTTTGCACAACCTTAACAAATAAATATGACACATAGATAAAGCCAAACATAGAGGAAGCATGCTGCTAACTGATGGCATCACAATGATACCATCACCTGCCACCAGTCCCAGCCATACCAGACAGTAAGTGGTGTCCCTGCTGCCAGTGAACAGCATGGTAGTGTGGCCATACAGCACACACCTGCGGACCATACTTCTGTGGACACTAACAGATGCCAGCACACACATGCAGCACTGTGGGCATGGAGGATGTTGAGGGGAGCGTGTATGGGTGGTGAGGCTGTGCCACAGACCAGGTGTGGCCATAAGGCTGGGACACATCATGCAGTGCACATGGGCCAGTATTGGGAATACCCCAACACCAGTGTGCCTTTCGGATAATATATGCCCCCCCCCGGCCACATACCACACAGCTGCACAACTGCCACAGCACACAAAGCCAGAAATGTACATGTCGCTGTGAGCATCCCATGCCACAAGTGCAGCATCTGTGGGTCACACAACAGTGTAACAGTAATGTCCACTGTCAGTAAACACCTGCAAGTTGGGCCTCTCACTGTGTATAGTGCAGTCATCATCACTGCCCTACACACCATAGGCATTGCTGTGTCCACACACACTACTGGCCTCCTTGCTACTGTAGTTTCTGCTGTGCACTGTAGCACGACCTACAGTGTGACAGTTGCATGCAGCACCACCACCATCTGTGCCTATGCTGTGTTGTCCCAGTACAGCTGCAGGCAGCAGCGCATGTGGAAGTAGTGTTCAAAACTGTATAATATTCCCCAAGCTGTTTGCGCAGTGCTAACACGTTTGCGCGGGTTTAGCACAGGGCTAAACAGTTAGCCTGGTGCAAACTGCATGCAAATCAGGCATAATGAGACGCTAATCTGGATGTTTGCCCACAGACTACCTAAGTAGGCTCATTTGCATGTCACTTTTGAATATGGCAAAGTTTAGCGCCAGGCAAACGTGTTTGCTCCGGGCTAACGGTTTAGCCCTGCACTAAACCCGTGCCAACGTGTTAGCGTTGTGCTAACAGTTCGGGGAATTTTTTTACAGTTTTGCACGCTGTACTTTCACATATGCTGCTGCCGGCAGCTGTACTGGGTCCACGCATTTGCTGGCACACACATCGGCCACATAGTTCATCTCTACCTACCTTCACATCGCTGTGCACTGTGTTGCTGTTGTGGTTTGCACTTCCTGGTTGCCATATTCACAGCTGTCTTATTCCAGGGCTAAGTTTACCCTGCACTCCTAGCCCAGTTTGCCCGGCTTCATTCCCATGGCTTGTTTTGTGCTCCCGGGCTAAGTCTGCCTGCCAGGCAGTGCTAATTTAGCCCCGGGGCAAAGTTTTGAATATTTGGCCCTATGTGTTTTGAACTTTAAAATTTAACACCAATTTTGGATTTTGTAAAGAACAGGAGACTGAAAGAGGACCACCATAAACTGCAGAGATTAACGAAGGAGAGACGACTAATACAGAAAATGCAGATGAAGACACGGACTAATACTATAATCAAATGAACAAAAAACAGAGAGACAGGACAATTTCTTCGCCATGAAGCAGTTAATCATTTTTTTTCTTCCTTTTATCCCCCAATTATAGGTACAGAAGGAGCTCTGAACAGTGTCTCCAGTATTTTGGGTTACAGGGTCTATGGGGAAATAGGCTTGGTACAAAGGGTGGGAGGGGTCAAGGTTGACAGAGAATGAGATACTATAATATTCCCCAATGACCGAAGAACTCTGCTATACTTGGAAAATAAATAAATTATCAAAGACCTCACATACAAGAAAATACATTATATGAGCCAGGGGGGAGGTAGAGGAAGACATTTTAAATACAGTATTAATATCACGTATAGATATGATGTCAGACACGAATATCATGTGCTGGAACCTGAATGGCATTAATGGAGCCATTAAAAGGAAAACAATAATTGTTTATGTATAAAGACATAGACTAGACTGTAGGTTACTGCAACAGACACGTCTAACGGAGCACAAATTTAAACAATTTTGTAGCTGTTGGAAGTGAGATGGTATATAAATGGTCTCATAACATTTATTTTTAATTTTTTTTATTAGTAAATCATTTATTAATAAAACAAAAGGTACTGCTATAATGTTCAAAAAAATAAACATATCAGTAGAAAAGTCCATGGTGGACACTCATGGGAAGGTTTGCCACGTGTAGTATAAAAAAAGAATAGTAACTTTACAATGGTAAGCGTATATGGGCCCTACTAGGATGATCCAACTTTGTTTAATAACTTCTTTGTACACAACCAAATTTCTGGAATCATACATAATAGGAGAATACTATAATATAGTTTTAAATCCTAGGATAGATAGAATGGGGACTCACTCAACCCTGTCAAAATCCAAAAAAACCTTATTAATAATTATGGAGAACCCTGGACTACCAGCTTTTGGAGATACAGAAAAGAGAATATATTTGAGTACTTCTCCTATTCTAACAGACACTGTACATACTCTAGAACAGACTGGGTAATGGAAACATTTAGAGTAATCAATGATATACAATAAATCTCATATGAAGGTATAAATCTAACAGATTGTTGTAACAGATATAACAGATAAAATTGGACTAAAAGAGTTGAACATGGACCCTTTAATATTTCACGATCCTATATTTATACAAAATATAAAGAAGGAACTAAGATTATTTGAAGAAACTAATAAAAAAAGCTGACTCATCATTAAACATCTTATGGGACATGATGAAATTCTCAATTAGAAAAAGAAAGGGAAAGAGGAGATAGACAAATTGGAAAAGATAATAAACAGAACTCAGGGTTTTATTTAACTCTAAAAATTGATTTGCGTTTTACTCATAAAAGTGCTAAAACGTTGTGAAAATGCATAGCTCTTGCCTCACTGTGTTTAACAAACACAGCACTTCTAGAAAATCTATATAAATACTTTCGGTACAGTTAGTATCGTCCCAAGAAAAAAACTGCTAATCAATTATTTAAAACCCTGGAGCTGAACAAAAACATATACATACTGAAACATAAGTAGACAATTATCAATTGTCTTAAAAACACAGTAAAATACCATACTTAATGAAAAAACTGAGCAGTTAATTTTAAAGACAAAATCTAAATAATATGCACAAGCAGATAAGTCAGGTAAAAGACTATCATATCCACTTCAAAAAGAAACAACAGAAAGGATAATAAAAGAGATAAATACAGGGGTAGGAATAACTACAAATAAAGTTATTAACCACAAATTTAAAAAATACTACTCAATTTTATATAAATCTGAAATAGAAAACATAACAGAAAAAAATGGAAAATATCAAAATTTCCCAAATCTCAATAAGCAGTAGACATGTTAAATACAAACTTTACAGAATCAGATGTAGAAGATGCTATTAAGAAGTGTCAGCAGTGTCAGTGGCTCAGTAGGTAGCACACTCACCTCTGTGGCCGGGAGATCAGAGGGCTGTGGGTTAAGTTCCCACATCTGGTACTTGGGTTAATATCCCAGTACTGACACTGTAGTGCAGCATGAGAGGGGTGCTGCACTGATGAGGTGCCGTCTTTTGGATGAGACGTTAAACCGAGGTCCCATCTGCCTGGATTGGTGGTAGTTCAGGTGGATGTTAAAGATCCCATGGCACTTCTAGAAAAGAGTAGGGGAATTTCCCCGGTGTCCTGGCCAAATTTCCCTCATTCACTAAAAATACCACCAACAGCTTAATCTGGTTCAAGGTCAGTTGGCATTCATCTGTATACCCCCTCCCCCGGGTCGTGCCTGAAAATAGTCAGAAATTGTCTAGTGCACTTACCCGGTCAACAAAAGCTAAATAAAAATAAAATAAAAGAAAATCAAAAAAGGAAAAGCCCCAGGACTAGATGGATTTTTGACAGAATTTTATCATACTTTCAAAGCAGAACTAATACTAACAAAACAATTATTTTTTTCAACAGAATAAGGTACTGGGAAGTTTTCAAGAAGGCCATGTCATAGTAATTAGAAAAGAAAGAAAAGATCCAAAACAATGCTCATCATATTGCCTAATATCCCTATTAAATTCTAACAATAAAAAAATATTCACTAAAATATTGGCCGTGAAATTAGACGGTATATTAACAACAATAATTCAGAAAGACCAAACAGGGTATGAGAGAAGTAGAAAGTGTTATAATAATATCAGCTATAAACATAATACACGACAGTCAAAACACAAATATAGTATTACTGACATTAGATGCCAAAAGGGCTTCTGACAGGGTCAAGTGGAAGCTCCTGTTCCACACGATGGAAAAAGCAGACCTGGGAGAAAAATAACATACATTGGGGCAGACCATTATATAATAACCCAAATGCAGTAATATTAAATCAAGAAATTTAACAGGAAAATCAATCTACAGAGAGGTACTAGACAGAGATGTCCACTTTCCCCTTTACTATTTAAACTAATAATAGAATCATTAGCAACAAGAGATTAGACTGTGTACTGAAATAATGGGAATTAATGCTGGAGATCAGCAAATAAAAATATTTTTACACACAGGTGATGTTATACTATATATAGCATACCCAGTACAGGCAGTACCTAAAGTAATTGAAATTATAACTAACTTTGGTAAGCTATCTGGCTACAGAAGAAACTGGAATAAAACAGAATTATTGAAGGTTAACCCCCCAAAAATAATAATTTGTTGGCCGGGACAGGAATGCCTTTCAGAAAATTAAAGAACACCTACAAACCAGGAAAACCCTAGCATTAACACTCTTGGGTAGGGCTCAGGTTATTAAGATGAATGTTTTACCAAGAATATTATATGTATTACAATCAATACCATTAATCGTTAAAAACAAAAATTGGACAAAATTATAGGAACATTTCTTTGGAAAGGAAAAATGGCTAGAATGTCAGTACAGAAGCTACAAGAACCCTACAACCAAGTTGGTTTAAAATTACCAATATGCCACAGTAATAAACCAACATACAGAATATCACACTGAAGACTCACCTTGGTGGGTATATTCAGAACATTTTCAAAGTACCAATAATAAAATTTATGATTAAAAATACGAACATGTCATCTATACACTGTACAGAAATAAAAATGACTTAACAAATGTCAGCAATCCATGTATAAAACTCACTGAAAAGGTATGGCAAGAATATCACAGGTTAACAAAGGAAAACTTATGAACAAACATACCCACTGGTGTAAAACCGGAGGAACTGGAAGACAGGATAAAGGTAAAAAAAGATATAATCCATGGGGACCCAAAGGTATATCACAAGTTGGGGATCTATATTAGGATGAACATTTTATTACCTTTCAAGACTTATAAAATAGATTTCAATTGACAGAAAAAGATATGTTTATATACATAAAGCTCAGATTATACAAGATAAAAGTTACTAGGAACTGGACTAGCTAAACCTAAATCTACATCAGTACAAGAAATAATAATTAAACAGAATGTTAAAGTAATATCCAAAATATACAATAAAATACAAGAAATCCATACAAGTAACCTAAATAAATTAAGACAAAGCTGGGGGAAATAATTAGGAAGTAGAATTGATGATAATAAATGAATAGAGATAATAAAAAATACAAAAATTGCAATCAGTAACAAATGAACCCAAATACAATTTAACATTTTCCATCATATATACTATACACTGTATTTGCTAAATAAAATGAAATCAAGCAATGTCCACAATGTGCAACAGATGTGAAACACAAAAGGGAACATTTACACGTGATAGCAACATGTAAATTTATAGTACCACTATGGAGCAAAGTTTTGCAACATTAAATAAAATCCCTGGTGTTGCACATATACATGATTCAGCACTCTACACATCGGGTGCTTTTTCAATCCAGCATATACCTAAAGGATCATTGCAGAAAACTATTAATTTAGCATTGATAAATGTAAGTTAATCAATAGCAAGGCTTTGGAAAGACCCAGGTCCTCCAAATTACATATTATGGAAAATCTATATAATATATATTCAGTATATGCAGTTGGAAATAATACATTACATAAGTAAAGAGCAAGAGAAAAGTTTCTATAAAATCTGGGTCCCAATCCAGAATCTAATAAAGGGACATGAAATGTAAATAGGAATATGATTAACTTTGGAAGGGAGGGAAATACAAATTTATTTTGATAAATAGAAAGAGGCTAGAAGAAAGAAAAGGGGAAGAAGGAGGTAGGGGAAAGGGTATGGGGTACAGACACTGGACAGTAAGGATAGAGCGGATGAGGATCTGAAAACCAAGTAAAAAAAAGAGGGTAGTCCTCTCTGAAATCATAAGAGTCATAAACCTCATGATCTAACTTGGTAAAAAACTGAATCCCTGGGGACAAAAGGCCATGACATTCTCATTTGGCAAGGACTTGAACTACCTCTTGAACTATAAATAGGCCCACACAAGTATACAACGCCTCAGAATCATTGACCATAAACTTGGTGCCAAAAATCATCAGGTACTTCAGGTAGACCATGTGCCATACGTGGCCAAAGGATTGCCCCAGGCAGCTCTGATTTATTTGGGGAGGACAGCCTCCATGCTTGAAGGGTGCATGTATGCTACGCCACTACTCACTGGGAATTTCACATTCGATAAGTGCAAGCTTATCGTGGACTAACTTGTAGATGTGGAGGAGTTCAAGTTCAAGTTTATTGCAGGAAAGACTCCGTTGAGCAAGCTCATTCACAAGGAGGTCCTGAGGCACATACACATACAGTTCACAATTACATAGACAGGAGATATAAAATGTAGAACAACAAAGAAAAAAAATATATAATACAAGAGGTATACACAATAGAAGTCCTTATGCTATATATGCAGTCCATTCCAGCTTTAACCTTGCCCTAAATTATGCAACACATTTCAGCTTAATAAGTAGAGGGCCAGTTGGTACCTAGGAAGTTGACTTGGCGTTGGAGGCCTAGTAGCACCTACATATGTCTTTTAATTTAGAGATGGCTAGTGTTTTGTAGGAGTTAATTGATACAATGCTGGTTAGCTTCAGTATGGCTTGTAGTTGGTTCCAAATGTTTGGGAGGGCGTACGAGACAGCTCTTTGGCCAGCTGTGGTACGTGTCCTGGGAACATCTAGTATGTGTCCTGGGAACATCTAGTAGGATATAATGGATATAACCTGGAATACATTCACCCCTTTCAGACGTACCAGAGTACGAGGTAACCACCTTCCCTGGATTACCCCTGAGCTGCTGGCCTGCCGAAGAGCACTGGACTGAGCATGGAAGAAACAAAAAGTATCACTGTTCCCTTCCAATTCCGGAGGAGAATTCAAAACCATAACAACTTACGATTATGGATGTTGTTTATGCTTGTAATACCATTTTGATTTAAGCATGTACCAAGTATGTCAATAATATACCTCAATAAACATTTGTATTTTACCTTATATAATTCTTGATATGCAATGCAATAGCTAATACATAGTTAGTAATTCTACACTGTGGCCACAGAGCCTTCAATGTGCTGCTTAATAGAACAGATGATCCATTGTGATATGACAAGAACACAGCTTAGGTTGTTAGGATTGTGAATCTGACTTCAGCAAATCCACATTCCAAAAAGTGGGGATTATATGGGGCCTAGCCCTCAGTAAGTTAAACAGGCCTGCCTGTTGAGAAGCAATGTTTTTCTTATGTCAAGAACAAAATATTTAGCAAATGATGCTGCAAAGGCAAGTAGAGACACTGGGACCTTAGTGGTGATAAATTTAGACTACAATTAAGAGTAGCGGCGAGGCATTCTACTTTTCAATAGGCCTCATTAGGCCTATTCTGTTGGCTTTTAGTATGTTAGTATATTAATAGCCCTGGGTCAGTGACCAAAAAGCAAAAGCATTTGTTTTATCATTTGTAATTACCTTCAGGGTGGGCAGCAACTTACCAAGTATAGTAAGGTGCTCTCGGATGCCGCTGCGGTGTCCTAAGGGGTTCCCATGGGGTCAGTCCTCGGACCCCTGCTCTTCTCCATATTCGTCAGTGACCTTCCCTCCTCAGCTGCCTCTTGGCAAGGCCATCCTGTATGCTGATGACCTTGTTATATTCACTCATGCCAGGGATATTGGGGTCATTAACCACCAACTGAGTGAGGGTTTCATGAGTATCCAATCCTGGATAGCATACCACAAGCTGGTCCTTAATCTTAGAAAGACTCCGGCCATGCTGTTTGGATCCCAGGCTAAGTAAAAGGCCTCCCCAGGCCCTCTGTCCATCTTGGGTATTGATGGTGTTCCTGTTCTCAGCACCGACTCTGTCAAATACCTTGGGGTGACACTTGACCCCCAGCTCGACCTTAGGCACCACATCCACAACGTGTGTCGAGCTGTTAACTGGAAATTGGGTTTGGCTTATAGGCAGAAGAATAATCTCACCTCACCTGCTCACCTTGCATTGGCCAGAGGTGCATTTCTTCCACCTCTATGTTATGGGCTCCTTCTGTTTGCCCGTACTACCAAGGTCCACCTCACTAGGTGAACTGTAGCTTACAATAACATCTGCCATTTTGCTCTTGCAGCCCCTCGTCTTACTCAACACTGTGATCTGTATAGCAAGCTAAGCTGGCTTTCCCCATCCAGCCACATGAACTTTGTCTTGGGCTGCTTCATGGGCACCTCCCCTGGATTGGTGGAGCTCCTTGTGCCTGCTGCCCCCACTGCCTACTCTCTAAGGTCACTGGGCCCTGTATCCTTAAGGTTCCTGTGTCACATACCCAAATGGGAGACAGTGATTTTGCATCCTGTGCCCCGAGATTATGGAACTCTTTTCCTGTCCAGGTCAGGTCCTCCCCCTCCCAGGCGTGTCTACGATCCTCCCTATGGATGCACTTGAAACTCTCCTCAGTATGTGACTGTCGCAGACCTCCCTGAGTACCCTGGTCCCTGCACTGTACTTGAGCACATCATCTCATGTACTTGGCTCTGGCCCTGCTGTTGTTGCCTGCCTGCCTGGGTGTGGTCCTGTGTAAAGTGTGTTAATCCTGTATATATTGCTAGGAATATTGCTTTAGAAAGCCTGTACTGTTTCACATTTGATGATGTCCACTGTTATGACCTCCGCTATCCTACTATGTGTGTTATGCTTCTCCTGACTTCAGTGTATATGCCTTACTTGCTTCAATTTGTACTCTGTATGTTCTTTTAATTTCCTGTACTCTCCCGGGCCATACCTGAAAATAGGCATATGTTTTGTTTAGTGTACTTACCTGGTTAACAAAAGCTAAATAAATAAATCAATTCTAAAGACATTAGATGGGGCTGAAGGATGTATCCAAATTCGGTGATATGCAAGCACAGGACCAGGCACTGAGGGTCTGAATAATAATCATCTAACACTCTATGTAGAATGAACACAGCAGTACATAACCAGTCTTTTTTCTGAGCTATTCTCCATCAACTTTGCATACAGCTTGCTTGCTGTACAAAAAGAAGAAATGGTCTACGCAGTTCAAATGTCTCTAAAGAAAACGCAAACTTTTATTTTTGTTCTTTGCCATTACAGTCCAGCAGACTTAAGTGCACATCAAATAAGTGTACATATTCCACTTAAGTGCGCACATTTACAATATCCCCATTTTTCCCCTATACTCACCATGTTAAATTTTCTTGTTAAATGCACAACACCCAAGTGCACATTTTAGTTTAATGCACACTTTTTCAGTGCACTTCCCATTGTAAAATGATGCCCCGTAGCAGCCCCGAATCTTACTCAACTCATTCTAGAACCCACTCGCGTAAACCATAAGACAGGTAATCACTCCCTGCTGGACTGGGCACTCACCTCCCACCTCATAGAGTTATGCCCTCAGTGACCATCACCCTATCTTGCTGGTTAGGAAGGTCCACAGGCCCAACCCTCCCCATAAAATCTTACAACTGCACTCCTTCAAATCCCTAGACTGTGACCCTCTATGACACGATCTCACACACACCGACTGGGCACCTCTTGCTTCAGTCCCCACCGTCGACCATGCCCTTGCCTATTTTAAAGAAAAATTCATTACAACCTGGAATACATTCACCCCTTTCAAACGTACCAGAGTACGACGTAACCACCTTCCCTTGATTACCCCTGAGCTGCTGGCCTGCCTAAGGGCGCGGGACCGAGCATGGAAGAAACAAAAAGTTATCACTGCTCCCTTCCAATTATGCTGTGTACCGGATGCTTCATAACTCATGCACAAAAGCAACAAGATTAGCCAAGTCCTGATATTTTAAATCAGCTTTCTATACACATATAAACACTCCCTTCAAATTTTGGAAAGTGGGTCCATACCCTCTTCTCCCCTAACTCCCCTGTGCTCAAAATAAATAACTCCCTTGTGTCTGACCCATGCTTAGTGGCCAAGGAATTTAACTCCTGCTACACCTCGTGTGCCATGGCCCTTCTAAACTCCCTTCCCACTTCCCTACCCATTTGCACATCCTCCTCCACTGGCAACCATCCCCTTCCCATACTCCCATCATTCTCCTTCTCCATGATCACCCCCAACGACACCCTTAACGCTCTTTCCCTCAGACCATACTAACATACTAAAATGCCAGCAGAATAGGCCCAATGGTCTTTCGTATTTGCTCGTTTGGTCAGCCCCCAACCTGGGTGCTGACCTTGCTGTCCCCCTCGCCTTCTCTGGCTTCTCCCTTCCCAGTTCCGGATATTCTTGCTGCATTGGATTTTGCTTCCTGAACCCTTCCCTGTACCTCCACCCCTCTTGAACCCCTCCACTGCTCTGCCTCCACCAGCCCCTAGGTAGTGCATTCCATGGCTCTACCACCCTCTCAGTGAAGTAGCACCTCCTCCTTTCTCCCTGAATCTTCCCCCTCCAGCTTCCACCCATGCCCTCTAGTGGCCCCTTCCTCCTTCCTTGAGGCACCCTCACTGTTCCTCCCTATTTACCCTCTTCATGTACCTGAAGATCTCTATCATATCCCCCGGTCCCTCCTCTCTCTTCCAAGTGTACATATTTAGCTCTTGAGCCTCTCTCATAGGTCCTGTCCCCAAGCCCCAAATCATTTTGGTTGCCCTCCTCTGGACCCTCTCCAGGAGGTTAATGTCCTCTTTAAGTGTGGCCTCCAAAGCTGCACGCAGTACTCCAGGTGCGCCTCACCAAGCAGTTATACAGAGGAGTATCACTTCCCTCCTTCTGGAGGTGATCCCCCTAGCGATGCATCCCAGCATCCTGTTGGCCTTGGCTGCTGCCCTCCTACAAGTCTCAGAGTTGTTCATCTTGACATCCACCACCACCCCAGGTCCCTCTCAGCCATTGAGACTTGTAGTATTTCCCCAGGGTGTACACTTGGCCTGGGTTTCTGGCCCCAGGTGGAGTACCTTGCATTTCCCTGCATTAAACCTCAGCTTCCACTTTCTAGACCATCTTTCCAGAGCCTCAGGTCCCTGCAGCCTCCTCTTCTCCTCCCCATCCACCACTGCCCCAGTTTCGAGTCATCTGCAAAAACTCATCTCACTCCTGATTCCTGTCCTTATGTCAGAATCGTGGCGTTGAACAGAAGGGGCCCAGGACCCAATCCTGTGGGACCCCACTAATGACCCTCCTTGGGAAAGATTATCCCACAACTACGACCCTCTGGGTCCGGTCCTGGAGCCAATTTCCTATCCATCGGATCATCTGGTTTCCACCCCATTTCTCCTAGTTTATCCAACAGGCCCACGTGAGGAACAGAGTCAAATGCCTTGCTGAAGTCCAGAAAGAGACATCCACTGGTCTGCCAGGTCCAAGGCACTTGTCATCCAGTCATAGAACTCCACCAGGTTTGTCTGACATGATTTCCCGGGATGAATCCATGCTGTCTATCGTCCAGGCACTCTGACTTATCCAGGGCCCCCTAGCCTCCTCCTTGACAATGCCCTCCATCACTTGCCCACCACTGATGTCAGGCTGACAGGCCTGGTTCCTATAGCTCCTTGATCCCACCTTGTGGATGGGCACTACATGTGCCACCTTCCAGTCTTAGGGCACCCACCCTGTCCTCAGAGATGGTGAAAAGCTCTGCCAGGGGTTTCGCCAGGACATCTGCAAGTTCCTTCAGCACTCTAGGATGTAATTTATCCGGCCCAGTGCTTTCTCCGTCTTAAAGGGGCTGAGGGCTTCCCTCACTGTCTCTCTGCTGTGATTTCCACTTCAGTACCTCTTCTCCCTGTAGCCCTCCCCCACCTGCCAGCGATGCCCCCTTCTCCCCCCAGACCTGCCGATTGGTAAGGGGCCCCCCCTCCTCATTATCTCCGTCTCCTCCCATGTATGATGCAGCATCCCCATTTTCCCTTGTGAAAACTGAGGTGAAGTACTCATTTAGTACCTCAGCCTGCTCCTCTGGGTCTTGTGCCCATCTCTCCCTGATTTAATCCTGCTAATCTGCCCTTCACCTTAGTCTTTCCCCAATGTATCTAAGAACCCCTTTTCCTCTCCCTAATTTCCCTGGCCAGGTTCTGCTCCTTCCTTGCCTTAGCCCACTCTAGTGGCCCTTCTAGCCAACAGCTCATACTCCCCTTGATCCCTTTCACTCCTTGAGCACTTGAATTTCTTATAGGCTGCTTTCTTTCCCCGCACCACCTCCTGGACCTCCCTGGTCCACCAACAGATTTTTAGGCCCTACGCATTTTAATCTTACTCTTGTAGGTGCTGGTAGCATCCTGCACCCCTCTCTGATGCTTTCCACCTACTCCAAGCGTCCATGTCTGACCCAATCCATCAAATGCTCCTTAAGGATCCTTCCCATTTCCTTAAAATCCACCCCCTGAGTGGGTTACTTCCGTCTTTGTGCAGCCTTCTACCCCTCCTAGGTCCAGGCAGAACCAGACCGTGGCATGGTCACTCCCCGCCAATGGGTCCCTTACCTCCAGGCCCCCAATCTGGTCACTGTCTGCCAGGACCACATCCAGTACCCGTGCCTCCCTGGTTGGTTCCCTCACCTGCTAAGTTAGGAACGCGTCTTGAAAGACATCCAACAACCTCTGTTCCCTGGTCACAGAGGATGTCATAGTGTCCCAGTCATCAAAAGGTTCCTCACCTAATGACCTCAACCCTAAGCTCCTCTTCCTCTCAGCCCCTGCTATTGCTTATCCTCTCTCCATAAATCTAAACCTCTCTTTTATGTCTGCATCCGTCCCTTTGTCTTGGAAACATGCAGTGGTCCTCCCTCTTCCCAAGGGTGGTAATCCTACAGCACCTGGAAACTATTATCCCATCTCTCTCCTTCCTACCCTTGCTAAAACTCCAAGAACACCTGGTTCTCTCCCAAGTTACCTCTTTTCTTTCTGACTCCTCCTTTTTCACCCTGTTCCAGTCTGGTTTTCGGAAAAACCACTCCACTACAACCTCCTTACTCAGGCTCACTGACTCCATCTTTACTGGGATGGATAATGGCCAGATCACCTCAGCCATCTTTGATGACCTCGCTAAGGCTTTCGACACTGTCTCCCATACCCTTCTTCTTGACTCCCTTTCTGAAGCTGGACTGTCTATGCCAGCCACAAACTGGTTCAAGGCCTACCTCACTGACAAGACCCAACTTGACAGAGTCTCTGATTCTATCTCTCCTCTGTATCAGCACAGGGGTCCCACAGGGCTCAGTACTTGGTCCCTTGCTTTTCTCCATCTTCCTAAATGAGCTTCCATCAGTCTGCTCCTCGAGGAGACAGTCTCCATGACCTTTGGCACTAGGCAGAGACTCTCTCGGCTCCCTGGCCTGCCCTCTTTCCACACCCTGGATGCGACAACCCTCAAGGATAGTTCCTCATTTCAGATACCTTGGGGTTTGGCTGGACCCACACCTCAACTTCTCTGGACACATTAACACCATCTTGAAAAAACTGTGCCCCCAAACTTGGTGCCTTGTTCAGGAACCATAGTTGCATACCTCCTACAGCTAGGCGTGAACTTGTCCAAAAGATAATACTTTCCATTGTTGCCTACTGTGATGTAGTCTGTGGTTCTGCTTCCTATTCCTCCCAGACCAGATTGGACACTCTCTAACTCCTCCTGTTGTTTCGCTCTCGACGCTCCCGCTCGTACTCATCACTGTGATCTCTATCATGCTCTGTCCTTTCCCCCACTGGCAAATAGGCGCCTCTCCCACAGTGCCAAACTGATCTCTAAATATAGAAACATAGAATTTGACAGCAGATAAGGACCACTTGGCCCACCTAGTCTGCCCATTTTCCTACCTAACAGATAAGCTGCAGATCCTAGTTAACCAACAGCTTTCTTCCTCCCTCCTACCCCCCACTAGGACTGCCTTATGTCTGTCCCATGCATTCTTGAACTCCCCCACTGTTCTTGACTCCACAACCTCCTCAAGGAGGCTGTTCTATGCATCCACAACCCTCTCCATGAAAAAATACTTTCTCACATTACCTCTGAGCTGTCCTCCTCTATTTTCAAATTGTGCCCCCTTGTTCTTGCACATCTCTTTTTCTGAAAAATGCTACCCTCTTGGACTTTGTTGATTCTCTTGAGGTACTTGAAAGTTTCTATCATGTCCCCTTTCTCCCTTCCTGGTTTGGTGAACTCCCTCCTTACTGCACCTCATCTCCCTCTACCCCTCCCCACCCTCCCACTCTCTCAGACCTCATGACATGCACACTTTGGTGGTTAGCACCACTCTACCCTCATCGGTCAGTCTGGATTTTCCCACTGCTTCCCAAATATCTAGAACTCCCTCCCCTCTCAAATACGTCACTCCTCCTCATACTCGCACAGTACCACCCTAAATAACTGTCTCTCCTCTAGCTGTACCTGTTATAATCCTCCTTAACTTCCTCCTATTACCCTGTTTCTGTAAATTCCCCACCATAATTTCACCCACTCTCCCACTGTTGCTACCCTATCCCCAGCTTCTCCCCTATTTACTGCCCCAACTCCTAAGAACACCTTCTGCCTCATACCTTCTATCTCACCCCCATCATTTCCTCTCTCTTCTAACTTGCCAGCTCCCAGTCCCCTTGCAGGGTTCTCATCATCCTGAAGGGGAATAGGTTTTGGCGGCTTTCTCCCCCCCCCAACACTCCTCCTCCACTGTCTTAATACATCATAATATAGCACTTAGTTTCCTCCTGCCCATCCTCCACCCTTCCATTGCCCTTAACAGAGTGCCTCTGAACCTATAAGCACTTGGAACTATATTGTTCTCTGTTGTACTGGCAGGCCAATCCTGGAGGGACTAGACCCTCTCCCACAAAAGGGGGGAGGGGGCACAGATTAGATGCACTCAATAGTGTCGGAGGTGGACCTTGTACGCAGGGACCCAGAAGCCCTCAGGGCCGGGGTAGGGGGCACATTGGAGGGTGGTCCTGATTAACACCAGAACCATGGGGAATAAGATGCCAGAGATAGAGGCACTGTTGTTGGAGGGTGGGGTAGATGTGGCAGCTGCCACGGAGACCTGGGCCACTTTCAAACATGACTGGAACCTAAACCTACCAGGATTCACCACGTGCAGAAAGGACAGGGCAGGGGGGTTGCATTTATCATTAAAGAGGGATTAGGGATAATCAAGGTTGAGGAGGTGGGAGATCAGGTGGAGGCCTTATGGGTCACCCTGCAGGCACTGGGGGAAAGCGGATGAAGATAGGGCTGGTATATAGACCACCAGGGCAGGAGGAAGAACAGGAGGAGGGCCTGGTGGTGAACCTTAGGGACCAGTGTGGGGGGGGGAGGGCAGAACAGTGGTACTGGGGGATCTGAATATGCCAGGAGCAGACTGGGGGACTATGATGTCCTCATCGGGCAAGGAACAGCGCCTGCTGGACGTCTTCCAGGATACGTTTCTTGCCCAGCTGGTGATTGATTCAACACAAAGGGGTTGTACCCTGGATGTGGACCTGGCAGATGGTGAGCTCATCAGGGACCTAATGGTTGAGGACCCACTGGCGGGACATGATCATGCCACAATCTGGTTTTCCATGGACCTGGTGGGGAAGTGGATCACATGAAAACATCGGTGGTAGATTTTAGATGGGCAGACTTTCCGGGGGATGGAGAGGATCCTTAGGGGCCACCTGGATGACATCAGGCCAGATATGGGCACTGAGGCCTGGTGGGAAGTTATGAAAAAAAAAAGAAAAAAAAAAACCTCGGGCCACTAAAGCCTTCATGAGGAAGAGGCACAAGTAGGGCAGAGCTAAGAAGCCAAGCTGGTAGACAAGGGAGGTCCAGGAGGCAGTGAAGGAGAAAAAGGTGGCTTATAGCCAATACAAACATTCGTGGGAGGGGAGGAACCAAGGGAGAGTATGATAGGACAGCCAAGAGGGTCACCAGGGTGATGAGGTTAGTCAAGACAGGGACGGAACCGAGATTGGCACATGGGATTAGAAGGAGGGAAAATGGTTCTTTAGGTATATCAGGGAAAGAAAAAAGGGAAGGGGCAAATTAGTAGACTTCAGTTGGGGAGTGGGTGTGTGTGGAGGAGGCAGGGGAGCAGGTGGAGGTACTAAATGACTTTTTTGCCTCAGTCTTCACCAGGGAGGATAGGGGGTGGCACTGCAAGGGGAGGGGGTCAAGCAAATGTAGTAGGGACAATGGATGAGGAAATTCCCATTGGGAGGGTGTGGGAAGCACTCAAGGCCCTAAAAGCAGACAAGGCACCAGGCTCAGATGGGATCCTTCCCAGGGTGCTCAAGGAGCTGGCCGATACCTTGGCTGCACCTCTGGTGGGCCTCTTTAATGCCTCCCTTCAGATGGGAAGGGTGCCACAAGACTGGAGGATGGCCCATATCGTGCCTATCCACAAGGGAGGCTTGAGAGAGGAGCAGAGTAATTACAGGCCGGCAAGTCTGACATCGGTAGTAGGTAAAGTGATGGAGGTCATCTTGAAAGAGAGGCTGGAGGGGTTTCAGAAGACACAGGGCCACCTAGATGATCGCCAGCATGGTTCTGTTAGGGGCAGATCATGTCAGACCAACCTGGTGGAGTTTTACGAGGGGGTGACGAGAGAGCTGGATCGGGGCAGTCCAGTGGATGTCCTCTTTCTAGACTTCAGCAGGGCGTTTGACTCAGTGCCGCATCCTGGGTTGCTAGTGAAGCTGGGGATATGGGGGTGGGGGGCAGTTGGTAAGGTGGATAGGAAACTGGCTAGCAGGGAGAGTACAAAAGGTGATGGTAGGAGGGGAGGTCTCATCTCTCAGGAGAGTCATTAGCAGGGTCCCACAGGGCTCAGTGCTGGGCCCACTCCTGTTTAATGCCTATATCTCAGACATCAGAAGAGGTATCTGGAGTGGGATGAGCCTGTTTGCCGATGACTCAAAACTGTGGTCCGTGGTGGAGGAGGAGATGGGGAAGTTGGCTGTCTAGGAGGACCTGGAGACCCTGGGGAGATGGTCCTGCACCTGGAAACTAAAGTTTAACACTGGGAAATGCAGGGTGCTCCACCTGGGGGCCAAAAATCCAGCGCATGTGTGCACCTTGAGTGGGCACTACAAGTTTCTGGGGAGGACTTTGGAGTGCTGGTGGTGGTGGATGTCAAAATGAACTCTGAGCAGTTTAGAAGGACTGCAACCCAAGCTAATAAAATGCTGGGGTGCACTGCCAGGGGGATAACCTCAAGGACCTGAGAAGTGCTCCTTCCGCCGTATAATTGCCTGGTTAGGCCGCACCTTAAATACTGCATGCAGTTTTGGCATCTTTACTTAAAAGGGATATTGCTCTTCTGGAGAGGGTCCAGAGGAGGGCGACCAGGATGATACAGGGTCTGGGGGAAGGCCCTATGAGGAGCGGCTAGAGGAGCTCAATCTGTACTTGCTGGAAGAAGGAAGGAACAGAGGGGATATGATACAGGTCTTCAGGTACCTCAAGGGAATAAGTAGGGTCAACCTTGAAGGTGTATTGCAGCTGAGGGAGGTAGGGGCCACTAGGGGGCACTCGAGGCTGGTCGGTGGGAGACTAAGGAGGCACTGCTTCACGGAGAGGGTTGTGGAGCCCTGGAATGCACTGCCTGCGGAACTGGTGGCTGTTAGAACTGCAGGTGGGGGAGGTTCAAAAGAGGTTGGGATAGGTAAGGGGAAGGTGCGGCTCACAGCCTCACTGGGGGGTGGGACTTTGTGGGGGGGGGGGCTAAACAGTGCCATAAGAGGGCACTGGTCCACAAGTAGACTCAATAGACCGTTGGGCCTAATCTGGCTTTTTAGTATGTTAGCATTATTGTTCTGTCTGTTAAGTTTTCCAGTTCTGTTTAGTCTTAGCTGCTGTATCTTATTACCTGTAATGTTCTGTTATCCATGCCCCCTTGTCTCCCTTCCCCTTGCACTTCAAATGTATAACTATGCTGTCCACCTGCTTACTATCTGTATACCTAATGTATCAGAGGTTTCCTGCAAAATTGTATAACTCTCTGTTTTTACATCCTCATTGTATCCCCTTCCCCCAGGTCGCACTGGGAGATGAGTAACTTGTTGTTCAGTGTGCCTTCCTGGTGAAACATTTCAAAAAATAAAAACTAAAACAAGTTCTACAGCTCACTTAAGTGCACATTTTAGTTTTTTTTTTTATATATTTTGTCATCTTCCCTTTTGTTAAACACCTACAAGACTGAAAGGTAGGCTGTCTCATCTTATTTTTTGAGAATAGTTACAGGAAGGCAGGCTCTGTATCAACGATACATCAGTAGAGGCCACCAAAACGCCTGATGTTGGCGTGCCGAAGAGAAACTATCTATACCCCTGCTGTTGGCTGGTATGTCACCAAGCCACTTCAAAGCTCGCATAGAAATTGATAAACATGCTCCCACTGTTGGACCCACAAATGATGCAGAACTCTTCGGTGAGATACAAGGTGAAGCATCCATCTCTTGGGTTAGTGTGATATAGTACTGTACGTAGTGAGGTGCTGATTTGCTGGTGACAAATGGAGTTCGCGAGTGTGCTGAAACCACTAAAACAGCTTTCTTTCTGTATTTTAATGTTTATTTCTTTATTGTAATCTTATTTTTACCCGAGTGGTGGTTTTCTAGTATCGAATAGTAAAATAGCATTCACTGAATAAAATACTAATTAAAACTCAAAGTGTCATGTCTTTACTGTATGAAATTTAAAATGAAGACAATGAAAATGTGGATACATGCACAGCCCACTTACGTGTACAAAATGTTCTTATCCCAAAGGTGTGCACTTAAGTGGGCTCCACTGTATGAACTGTTATAAGAGAGAATTGTCTATAAACATTTTCCAACCAGACTATCTGCACATCCTGGAAAGGGCATCAAGGAATCTACAAGCCATCTGGAGCTTAATCCAGAAACTGCAAGGCAACCACTGCTTTGGTGGGGAGCCTGGTAAAGATGGACTTTGAGAGTAAGACAAACCCACAGCCAAACAAGTTATCGGGATTGCTGGAAAGTGTCAGGAGTAAGGTTAGCGAACCCACTGGCAACTGGGAGCATCGGAGTGTCCTCCAATAAGAACTGTGTTCTAGAAACTGACTTTCTACAAAGAACTGTCAACTCATCACACAGCTGCAAGTGAGCAAGATATCTCAGGAACGAGCTCTGACTGGCCACATCAGGAATTTCATAGGCTGATACAAGCACGTTGTTTACCTGTTTTTATTATTTCTATCTATAACTTATATTGCTTCTCCTTTCAATAAATTTCTTTATCCGATTTAAAGATACAGCTAAATTACGGAGTTTCCATGCTTTAGGTATAAACTACCAATCAATTGTCCCCCGAAGCTATAAATTTGTTAATGTGGACAAATGCCTGGGAAGGTCTCATGGTATGCTCTACCGGTAATTTAGTTCTATAGTTCAGCGATAATTTACTAGCCGTAGAAAGTATTATACATTTCAAAGTAATAGTGTCCACACAGGGACACAGCAAATCCATGGTAACATAGAACAACCCTCCAGGGTGATGTCTGGGAACCCTCCACTGAAGCAGTTCCGCCTCTTATTTGTAGCTGGGTCCATGGTGTCTGGACTAGATTCTTCATCCAGTTTTAAGATTCAGAAAGCACAGGGCTTTAGAGGGTTGCGGTGCACAATCTTTTAGAGTGGGGTTCCTGACTCAGTCCGAATCCAGCAGACAGGTACATTAGGATACAGGATATCAATACTAAAGTCATACTGAAAGCCGTTTGCCCATATGAGCTCCTGTCCTTCACCCACAATATGGTAGGTTGTGTCCCTCCAGTATGTATCTATCCAATTTTGATTTGAATTATTTTTTTATAATTATAGATGATTATCTGAATAGGTAATTGGTTCCAGAGGTTCACGATACATTGTGTGTAGACGCACTTCCTCTAATTAGTATTCAGTTGCAGCAGATGAACCCTGGTACCCAAATTATCATTTTTAAGTTGCAGACCTAGTTCCCTTATTAAAGGCGTAGTACATCCAGAATTTGTAAAAACATATGTTGTGCAGAATGTTTTGATGTGTGTGTGTGTGTGTGTGAAGTCCTAGCGTGTCCTTCCCTCTGTCTGCTATCAGGAGTTTTTCCTAAATTAGCCTGCTAGCTCTATGATAGTTTTAAGACCCCCTCGGGATCTCCATCTCAGCTATGTTTATTGCTTTTCTTGTACATACAATGCATCCTTTCTCATGTGACAGTGATGTAGCTAACATAACATACTAAAACGCCAGCAGAATAGGCATAGCAGTCTTTCGTGTCTGCTCGTTTGGTCTGCCCCCACCCTGGGAGCTGACCTTGCTGCCCCCCACCCCACCCTCTCGGGCTTCTCCCTCTCCAGTCCAGGGTATTCCATCTGCATTGGACTTTGCTTCCACAACCCTTCCCCTGTACCTGTCCCACCCCCTCTTGAACCCCTCCACGGTCTCTGCCTTCACCAGCCCCCCAGGCAGCGCATTCCATGGTTCTGCCACCTGCTCAGTGAAGTAGCACCTCCTCCTTTCTCCCCTGAGTCTCCCCTCCTTCAACTTTCACCCATGCCCTCTAGTTGCCCTCCCTCCTTCCTTCGGAGCACCCTGACTGAGCCTCCCCTGTTACCCCATTCATGTGCTTGAAGACCTCTATCACCCCCCGTCCCTTCTCTCTTCCAATGTGTACATATTTGGCTCTTCAAGCCTCTCCCAAGCCCCAGATAATTTTGGTTGCCTCCTCTGGACCCTTTCCAGGAGTTCAATGTCCTTTTTTAGTGTGGCCTCCAGAGCCACATGCAGTACTCGAGATATGGCCTCACCAAGCAGTTATACAGAGGGTATCACTTCCCTCCTTCTGGAGTGATCCCCTAGCGTGCATCCCAGCATCCTGTTGGCCCTTGGCCGCTGCCTCCTAAGTCTACGAGTTGTTCATCTTGACATCCACCGCCACCCCAGGTGCCTCTCAGCCATTGAGACTTGTAGCATTTCATACTAACATACTAAAAGCCAGCAGAATAGGCCTTATGGTCTTTCGGGTCTGCTCAGTAGCCAGCCCCTAGTGGGCACTAGCTCCTCCACCCCCCCAGACCCAAAGAGGGTCAACTTCGGCTTCAGTATACCCATGCAGCTGTCCCGCCCCCTCTTAAAGCCTTCCACTGTGCCCTCCTCCACTAGACTCTCAGGCAGTGCATTCCATGGCCCCACCACTCTCTCAGTGAAGTACTGCCTTCTACGTTCTCCCCTGTAGTTTCCCCCCTCCAACTTCCACTCATGCCCCCTGGTTGTGTCCCCTTTCTTTAGCCTGAACATTTCTTTGGCTCTGCCCCTGTTAATCCCCTTCACATATTTGAAGACCTCAATCATGTCCCCCCTGTCTCTCCTCTCTTTCAGCGAGTACAGCCCAAGGACTTCCAGCCTTTAATCATAGGTCCTTTCACTCATTCCCCGGATTATCCTGGTTGCCCTCCTCTGAACCCTCTCCAGCAATGCTATGTCCTTCCAAAGGTGAGGTCTCCAGAACTGCACGCAGTACTCAAGATGCGGCCTTACCAAGACATTATACAAAGGGAGGTTCACTTCACTCCTCCTGGATGTAATTCCTCGGCTATGCAGCCCAGAATCCTGTTTGCCTTTGCCACAGATCTTCTGAAATCTTCAGTGTTATTCATTCATTTTGGTGTCTACCACCACCCCAGGTCCCTTTCGCTCATTGTGGCTTGCAGTGAGACCCCTCCCAGGGTATATACATGACCTGGGTTTCTGACCCCAGATGCAGCACCCTACACTTCCCTGGATTAAACCTCAGTCCCCAACTTCTTGACCAACCCTCCAGGGTATCCAGATCCCTCCGGACTGTCTCTCTCACTTCCTCCCCGTCTGCCAGTGCTCCCAGTTTGAGTCATCTGCAAAGAGGCTCATCCTACTCCTAACCCCCCCTCCCTATATCAGAGACATAGGCATTGAACAGGAGTGGCCCCAGTACTGAACCCTGAGGAACCCCACTGAAGACCTTCCTAGGGGAGGAGACTATTCCACCAACCATTACTCTCTATGTTCTTTCCGTTAGCCAATTTTCTACCTATTTCAGCAACTTGTCCTCCCAACCCCATCTCCCCCAACTCTGTCAACAACCCGATGTGGGGTACTGAGTCAAACGCCTTACTGAAATCCAGATACAGGACATCCACCAGTCTTTGTCAGTCCAGGGTCCCCGTCACCCAGTCGTAAAAATCTATGAGGCTGGTCTAGCATGATCTCCCCGGGACAAAACCATACTGTCTGTCATCCATGTGCCCCAACCTTTCCAGTTGCTCCCGAACTTCTCCTTGATGAAGCCCTCCATTAGTTTGGCTACCACCGACGTTAGGCTGACAGGCCTGTAATTTCCCATCAAAGGATGAGAAGGGACTTGGCAAGGTTGGAGGAATGGTCAGAAGTATGGCAGCTAGGATTCAATGCAAAGAAGTGCAAAATAATGCACCTGGGAAACAAAAACCCAGGGGAAGATTACACAATGGGGGGAGGTAGTAACAACAAAAAGGAAAGGACCTGGGGTAATCATATCAGATGACCTTAAGTTGTAAGCAATGTGAGAAGGCAGTAGGGAGGCTGGGGTATACTGGGATGCATAGGAGGCATCACCAGCAGAAAACAGGAAGTTGTTATCCCTCTGTACAGACAGTTGGTGAGACCCCCATCTGGAGTACTGCATCCAGTTCTGGAGACCCCATCTCCGCAAGGACATAGATAGGATAGATGCAGTCCAGAGAAGGGCAACTAAAATGGTGCAGGGTCTGCAAGAGAAGCCGTATGAGGAGAGGCTAAAGGAGCTTAATATGTATACCCTTGAGGAAAGAAGGGAGAGGAGAGACATGATAGAAACTTTTAAGTACCTCAGTGGAATCAACAAAGTCCAAGAGGGTAGCATCTTTCAGAAAGAGAGACATGCAAGAACAAGGGAACACAATTTAAAGATAGGGGGTGGTTCAGGGGCAATGTGAGGAAGTATTTTTTCACAGAGAGGGTAGTGGATGCATGGAACAGCCTTCCTGAGGAGGTTGTGGGGTCTAAAACTGTGGGAGAATTCAAGAATGCATGGGACAGACATAAGGCAATTCTTGTGGGGGGTAGGAAGAAACAGGCTGTTGGTTAACTAGGATCTGTGGCCTATCCTGTAGGTAGGGAAATGGGCAGACTAGGTGGGCCAAGAGGTCCTTATCTGCTGTCAAAGTCTATGTTTCTATCTCCTCCCTAGACCCCCTTTGTGGATAGGCACCACATGAGCCACCCTCCAGTCCTGAGGCACCCATCCTGTCTGCAGAGAAGCGTTGAAAAGTGCAGCTAGTGGAGCTGCTAGTTTGTCCACCAGTTCCTTCAGAACTCTTGGATGCAGCCCATCCGGTCCCGGTGTCTTATCAGTTTTCAGCGCCCGAAGGGCCTCCCTCATGCTGTCCTCTGTGATTTCTCCCTCCCTAACCCCCCCTCAACAAAGCACCTATCCCCTTCTAGGCCTGGCCCACCCAGTGCCCCAGCCTCTTCTGGTCCTCTCATCTCCATCTGACCTCTCCGCTCAGCTGTCTCCCCCTCTCTTCCTTCCGGCTGAATGGATCCCCTGTCTCCTTCCATAAGTACTAAGGCAAAGTACTCATTTAGTACATCTGCCTGCTCCCCACCTCCTGAGCCCATCCCTCCCCAATCCTAATCCTGGAGATCTGTGCTCTCCCTTTTCTCTTCTCCCCATGTATCTATAAAACCCCTTTTCCACCCCTCTGGATATCCCTAGCCAGGTTTTGCTCCATCCTCGCCTTGGCTCCCCTTACCACTCTGGTGACTCTCCTTGCTGTCATCTCATAGTCTCCTCTCTACCTTGTCCCCCTGGATCGCTTAAAACATGCATAGGCAGCCTTTTTATCCCTCACTGCCTCTTGCACCTCCCTGGTCCATCAGCACGGCTTATTGGCTCTATCATTTTTATGCCTTACCTTTGTACATGAGCTAGTAGCCTCCTGCATCCCTTTTTTAATGGTCTCCCACAAGCTGCCAACATCCATGTCTGGCTCAATCTTGTTCAAGCTCCCCCTTAGAATCCTGCCCATGCCCATGAAGTCTGCCCCCCTGAAGTCAACTACTACTGTATTTGAGCGGTTGTCCTCCCCAAGACACAGTAGAAACCAGACCGTGCATTGTCTCCACCTGCCAGTGGGCTACACACCTCCAGACCCCTTATCTGGTCACTGTCTGCAAGGACAACATCCAGTATCCTCCCCCCCAGCAGGTTCCCCCACCTGTTGGACCAGGAAGGCATCCTGAAACACATCCACCAGTCTCTGCTTCCTGGCCACCGCTGTCATAGTGTTCCAGTCTTCCCCCGGCATATTTAGGTCCCCCATGACCACCACCCTACCCTTTCCACGGTCACAGTGCCCTTTTATGTTCTCAACTAATTTTTCCTCCAGGACTTCATCCACTGCAAGGGGTCTGTCCACCACCCCTATTTTCAATCTTTTGCCTCCCCTTGATTGCAGGGTTACCCAAAATCACTTCCACTCCATCAGCCTCCTCCACTCCACTAACCACTATGCCATTCTTAACTATAAGCACTACACCCCCTCCTCTACCCTCTTCTTTAGCCCTCCTGAATATTGTGTAGCCATCCAAGTTTAGGTCCCAATCATTACTCTGGGTGTCCCATGTTTCCGTAAATCACCACCACATCCACCGATCCCTCCGCCAGCATCGCCTGGAGCTTGGGCATTTTGTTGCCCATGCTCCTGGCATTGATCAGGACCATCCTCCACCCCATCCCCCCTCCCCTACCCAATTGTCTCGGCCCTGCGCAACCCCAATTTGCCCTTTCCTGCTTAGCTCTTACTTTGTTTACATCGCAGTCCCCTGCCCTCGTTTCTTGCCCTACACCTGGGACCTCGGGCAGCCCTCCTGATTCCATTTCTTCACTTATCTCTCCCCCCCCTTACAAGTTTAAACACCACTTCTCGCTTATTAATCCAGCGAGTTTTAGTTTTAAGATCTCTTCCCCTCTAGGTTAAGATGTATCCTATCCCTAGCATATAACCCCATGTCATCCCATGTGTCAGCCCAGTCCTCCACCAGCCCATACCCTTCTGCCCTGCACCAGTCCCTGAGCCACTGGTTCACTCCTCTGAGTTTGTGCCTGGTCTCCCCAGATGCCCTAGGTACTGGTAGAATTTCCAAGAAGGAGATTGAACGTCCTATAGCGTGACAGACTCTGGACAGTTCCCGAACCTCGCCTGGATTTCCAGATCACTGTTCCCCTCCAAATCATTTGTGCCCAGATGTACTAGGAAATCTGGGGATCCCCCACATTCCAATACTAATGAGTATAGCTAGAATTTGGCCTTGTGAACAGATAGGCCTGGGATACTTTTTCCCTCCCCAACCCCCATCCCACTGGATGCCCCTGGTCATGGAGTCTCCCAGCAGGATCACTTTCACCCCCCAAACTTACTGGCCCTTTTGATCCCTTCCAGGCTCTTCCTTCTTTCATCGACCCCCAGCTTACTCCTCCCACCCCCTTCAGTCTGGGGAATCGCTAGTCTGTGCGTGTCCTACCATGCTCTTTCTTCTGCTTGTGGCTCCCAGTTTACTCCTCGCCCCCAACCTCCTGGGAGGCACTGATTGCCCCCCCGATCTCCCCTGGGCTCCCTTTTTGGGCCAGAATCCACAGGTCCCCCACCCAGACACCCTTCTGCTTCCCTCCCTGCCTCCAACCCCCCAGTCTTGTCTCCCCATCCCATTCGGCAGATTTCTCCCTACCCTCCCTTCCCCTCCCTACCTCATCAGATTTCCTCCCGCCCGATGCTGGCCTTTCTAGATTAACCCCTACCCCCCTCTCCTTGGCTGACTTCCTGCCTGACCCCAGTTCTCCCCCCCCACCTCATCACCTCCCTGCCCATTCTCCCCCGGCTGCTAGTCACACCCTTGCTGCCTGCCTGCCCTCCTGTTCCAACCTCCCTGCCCCACCCCCGGCTCGCTGGTCAAACCATCTCTGTCCACCTGCTCCCCCTCGCCAGCCTCTTCTACGTCCTCTCCTGGGTACAGCATGGTGTATCTATTACTAAGTGTGATGCTTGCTCCCGACTCGTTTTCTCCTACCCCCTCCCTCCTTTGCTCCCACTGATCGGCCCCCCTTCTGTGAAGTGTTTTCCATCCATTGCTTGTATTGTGCTCTACTCCTCCGGAGTTTCCATAGGGCCCATGTCTACCTGTTCCCTTGGGTATACTGTAGTGGCCTCGCCTCCTCCCATGGGACTTTTTCCACTCCTTTCCTCCCCATTCCTCCCCCCCCCCCCATGCCTTTCAGCTCTCTTCCGATCCCCTCGACCTCCTCCCTAGGTCATGTCAGCTGAAAACACACTGAACACCCTCCAAACCTAGTTTAAGATTATTGCTGCCCCACACTCTGTACACCCAATCACCTTACCGAAGATGCCCGCTCTGGCCAGCCCCAAATCCACCCTCATTTTGGTGTGAGCAGTACCAACCGCTTGCAGACCCAATTTAGGCAGTAGCACATGAGGACACTAGCTGTTTGTCCCCTTCCCCAGCAAAACTCAGATTACAATACTTATCCCTCCTTCCCTACCACAGCTAGTTTTCCAGACCCAGTTCTCAAGCAGAATTTTTGCCCACCCCACAAGATCAGTAGCAATTAACAATTCAGCATACACAGATATACTGTCTGTTATAATATGCCCCCCTCTGATAGTAGCAGTAGTAGAGTGTTGGCCTTGCAACCCAGCATACAAGACCCTTGTCCCCCAAATCAGCTGTAACCAGTTCACCAAGAGTAGTATTAATCAGTTTACAGTTATCATGTCCCGCAGCTGTATATAGCAGGTAGTCAATGGTGCCCAAGCAGACATAGCATACAGTCCCCCTTTCCTTCAATCAGCAACAATCCAAATCACCCTCTCTCAGCTTGCCCTTTGCAGTTAGTCAATGGTGCCCACACAGGTACAGCGTACAGCTCACTTCCCCCAAAATCAACAGCAGTCCAGGACACCCACTCACAGCTTGCCCCTCTCCAAGGCGCAACCCCCAACGACCATTTAATAGAGGTCGGGGCCAGGGTGGGTGGTGTGGGACAAACACCACCAGCAGCTCTGCTTAGTTGCAACTGGGCTAATGGCCATAATAGCCCAGTCACAAAGTCAAAGTTCGCGCCCTTAGAGCTGATTGGCCCACCGCCTCCTTGCTCCTGAGCCGTGTGGTGGCCTCTGATCACTCCCCTTCCACGATGCGGCTCCAGTGCCCCCAGTCCTGGGCCTTCTCCAACCACCGATGTGGTTGCGTTCTTTCCCACCACTGATGCTTGCCTCAAATTGCCTGCCCCGTCTCCCCACAGCACCAACAAACACCACCAGCTCTGCTTAGTTGCGACTGGGCTAATGGACTTTATAGCCCAGTCGCACAGTCAAAGTTCATGCCCTTAGTGCTGATTGGCCCCACCGCTCCTTGCTCCTGAGCAGCGGCAGCCCTCTGATCACTCCCCTTCCACCGATGCGGCTCCAGTCAGCCTCCGGTCCATAGGCCCCTTCTCTGACCACCGATGTGGTTGTGTTCTTTCCCACCGCCAATGCGGCCTCGGAATTGCCTGCCCCTTCTCCCCACAGCATCAACAAACAACACCAGCAGCTCCCCCAGGGTGTAGACTTGGCCAAGTTTCTGACACCCAGGTGCAGTACCCTGCATTGAATTTCAATTTCCACTTTCTCGACCATCTTTACAGAGCCTCCAGGTCCCCCTGTAGGGCCACCCTCCCCTCCTCCCCATCCACCACCACTCCCAGCTTTGAGTCATCCACAAAGAGACTCATTTCACTCCTGATACCCTTCCTTATGTCAGAGACATAGGTGTTGAACAGGAGGGGACCAAGGACCGATCCTTGAGGGACCCCACTAATGACCCTCCTTTGAGATGAGACTATCCCCCCCCAACCACGACCCTCTGGGTCCGGTCTGAAAGCCAGTTCCTTATCCATCTAAACATCTGTCTCCCCTCCTCCATTTCCCCCAGCTTATCCAACAGACCCCCATGAGGAACCAAGTCAAACGCCTTGCTGAAGTCAAGAAAGAGGACATCCACCGGCCTACCCAGGTCCAAGGCACTAGTCACCCAATCATAGAACTCCACAAGGTTTGTCTGACACGATTTCCCTGAGACGAAGCCATGCTGTCTATCATCCAATCACCCCTATTTTTTCCAGTCCCCCCCAGCCCCTCCTTGACAATACCCTCCATCACCTTGCCAGCCACCGATGTCAGGCTGATGGGCCTGTAGTTCCCTGCCACCTCTCTTAATCCTCCCTTGTGGACAAGCACAATATGTGCCACCTTCCAGTCCTGGGGCACCCACCCCATCCTCAGAGAAATGCCAAAAAGCTCTGCAAGGGGTTTCGCCAGGACATCCACCAGTTCCCTCAGTACTCTGGGATGTACTTTATCCAGCCGTGCTGCTTTCTCTGTCTTAAGGGACCTGATGGCTTCCCTCACACTCTCAACCATGACTTCCACCTCTGCTTCCTCAGCCCCCTGTTTTGCCTTCTCCACTCCTGCCAGTGATGGCTCCCCCCTCTCCCCAGACCAGTCAATCGGTAAGGGTCACTCCCCCTCCTCAGTTTCACCATCCCCTCCCATGTATGATGAAGCCCCTCCCCCCATTTTCCTTGGTAAAAACTGAAGCAAAATTACTCATTCAGTACCTCGGCCTGCTCCCCTGGGTCTTGTACCCATCCCTCCTCTGTTCTAATCCTGCTAATCTGCCCCTGCACCCTTCTTCCCCCCTCAATGTATCTAAAGAACCCCTTCTTCCCTCTCCTGATTTCCCTGGCCAGATTCTGCTCCTTCTGAGCCCATAGATTCAGCAACAAGCACTGCTTTACAACAGCAGAGATGGCTACATTTTGAAAACTATACAGAGTTCAGCTTGGTGACTACCCTCATTGTAAAGGTCTTTTTGTTGTGAACAATTTCAACGCTGGTTGTATATGTGTAACTTGTATGGTTTTCAAGATATTTATATTTGTTTGGCATGTCTACTTGAGAGTTCACTCGGAGAGGAAAAGCGCATCTGCACACATGCCAAGCAAATCTAAATTTACAAGCTACACAAAAACACCCACCAGCAAAGTTGTTCATGATAAAAAGATCTTTACGATGACGGTAGTCTGTAAGTTGAACTCTATATAGTTTTTAAAATATAGCCATCTAATTAACCATATTTCCATGGTTTTTTTTTTTTAACCAAATTTCCCAGTTTGGATGGCAAATATTTTAAAAACTGTAAGGAGTTCAGCTTACTGATAACCCTCATTGTAACAATCTTTTTGTCCTGAGCAACTCTGTTGCTTGTTGTTTTTGTGTAGCTTGTATAGTTTTCAAGACACAGTATTTAGATTTGTTTGGCACATATGTAGATATGCTTACAAACAGCAGATGCTTTTTTTTCCTCTCTGAGTGAACACTCAAGTAGACATGCCAAACAAATGTAAATATCTTGAAACCATACAAGTTACACATACACAACCAGTATCAAAATGGTTCACAACAAAAGGACCTTTACAATGAGAGTAGTCAGCCAGCTGAACTTTGTATGTTTTTAAAATATAGCCATCTCTGCTGTTGTATTGTAAAGCAATGCTTGTTGCCGAATCTATGGGCTTGGTTACATCACTGCCACATGAGACAGGATGCACTGTAGTCACAAGAAAAGCAATAAACTTAGCCGAGATGGAGATCCCCATGGGTCGTAAAACTACCATAGAGCTAGCAGGCTAATTTAGGAAAAACTCCTGATAGACAGAAGGAAGGACACATTAGGACTTCACACACAAATCAAAACACTTTGCACAACACATGTTTTTTTACAAATTCTGGGTGTACTACTCCTTTAAATAAGCATCCTGCATAATATAATAGCACATTAAGTCACCTCTTTTTTTTCCAAGTTTATAGTGATATTAGGTTGAGGCATTTGAGATGACCAGAATAACTAAAATTACTGATGTCATGGACCATTTTTGAGGCATGGTGCTGTATCCTCTCAACTCTGTCTATCGCCGCCTTGCTAGGTGGGCACCATACCAGGGGTCGAAACTGGCACCAGCCCACTAGCCAAATGCTGGTAGATTTTGTATCAGGCTAGTAAGATTTTCCTTTAACTAGCCGTGCAGGCTTGTGCTGGAGAAGGTAAAATTTCAATAAGTACACCAGCTGGGCCAGTGGAAAAGTCTGTGAGACTAGTGGAGTTTCCCAGTCACTAGCCCTGTTGGCTAGTGGCTACAAAACTTAATGTTGACCTCTGCATCTTTGGCTGCCATAATCTAGAATTGACCCGACGTATGCCCTATAAAGGAGCATAATGACTTCAGCCCTTCTGCTGGTAAAATGTCATTTAATTTCCCATAAACTTTTATTTGCTTTGGTTATTACTGTAGTGGAATGACCAGTTGAATTTAATTCACTGTTCACAACTTCCAGGTCCTGTTTATTTGAACCTCTTTAATTCTGTACTTCCCAAGTTTATAAGTATGTTGTATTCTGTAGTTTGTTTTATGGTTTGATTACCCAACTAAAACACTGCATTTATCAGTATTAAACGCCATTCCCTATGTGTTTGCAGACTCTTGTTTTCTACCATACATACTTTACCAGCTAATTCAGTATCATCCACATATTTACTAGTCCAGTTTCCTGTTTGTTAACACATATCAGAGATAAAGACTAGGAACGATACTGGCCCCAACACAGATCCCTGGGGTACTCCACTTGTGATGCTACTGATGGCGGAATAGTAGCCATTTATATAGAATCTTTGGGTTCTATTACTAAGCCAATTATTTATCCACTTCATGATATAATTATTTATATTTTGGTTGGTCATCTTCTGAATAATTGCCAATGCAGAACTGAGTTAAAAGCTTTAGAAAAAATCAAGGTAGATACAGTCTACTGGTATCCCTTTGTCATGTACCTGGGAAATGTTCTCATAAAAACAGATCAAGTTGGTAATACAAGATCTCCTGGCAGAAAAAACATGCTATTCTATATCAACCTGATCATTGTCCTTTAAATGATTAATTATGTTATCTTTAAGAACTGATTCGAGAAGCTTGCCAGGCACTGAGGTTAGACTTATTGGCCTATAGTTTTTACATTTGTTTTTATCCCACTTTTTATATATGGGTACCATGATGGCTGACTGCCAGTCCTTTAAGACCTCACCCTTAGCAATGGACACCGTAAAAAGATATTTAAGCAGTCTTGCAATAATCAGTGACAATATCTTTAGCATCGTAGCTGAAATGTTATCTGGGCCTGCAGAGTTATGATTTTTTAAATTGTGGATTTTTATTAATTATGTTTTCCTCAGATGATGGTGATGTATTGGTCTGAATCCCATTTGGTTTTCAATTATGTGCGCATCTGAGCGCTACTCTCTCTCCAGTTAGCAGAAATTCGACCTTGGCTCTTTTGTCACACAAGTTCCTCTGCTGTTCTCAGATGCTGTCCAATTGCTCTGACACTGCTTTACTGACCATCTTTAGACAATCAATCAACCAATCAATCAATCATGCTCTTGTACCCATTCTGACTGAAAAACTTCTGCAGGGTCAATAGGCACTCAAAGTACTAGGTCCATAGGTAGTCATCCTTAGTGTCCAAACATCAAGTAATATGGAGTGCATTCTATGGAACAGAGGACAATATTACTGTATAGGTACACCAGTTCTGGAAGAACAGTGGGCCACCCTAGGCACTGTAGTTCAAGCAAGGCTCTCGGCATGTTTATGATGGCGCAACTGGCACATTCAGAGTCCACTTGATTGTGGGTGGTAAGCAGTGGTTCACAGCTTGTGACTTGTGTACAGGGCACACAGCTCTCTGAAGAGGTGGGACTCAAAAGCTGTCCCTTGATCTGTCAGGATTTGGTTTGGAACCCATAACACTTCACAAAGTGGTTCCAAAGGTTTGGGCTATAGTTTTAGTGGGGAGATTTCACACAGGGACTGCTATCATCAATGTACTCTAGTGATCAGTTATTATGTGCAGGTACAAATGTCCATCTTTGGTGGCATCAAGGTTGAGATGGTCTAGTGCTACCAAGTTAAAGGAAAGCTTTGCCAATTATGGGTACTACTTGCTCTTGTTCCGTAATACTAGGGTAATGCTTCAGGCTACATGCTTCACAGTTCTCGCACCACTGCACAATGTCCTCTCTCATTCCAATCCAATAAAAGCATTCTGTGAAATTACTTTCTGTCTTCCTATGGCCGAAACGTCCAGACAGGTCATGGAATACTTCTAGAGCAATAGGGGCTGCTTGGCTGGGTAATACTATTTGCAGAATTTCACTGTGTGTTTTTGGATCCCTGTCTTCCTGACCAGCCTTCCTTGCTGGAAGGTAAATCACTCCCAGTGTCTGAGTAGTTAAAACAATTCTTCTGGAGCCTTGTCTTGTTCTTGGGGCATCAGGATCTTGTTGGTGACCATGAGCTCTTGGATTGGCTGAATGACTGGACTTTGTGCTTGAACTTGCTTTCATATATCTTTATCGTTTTTAAGTTCTAGAGGTTCGGATTCTGGTTCACCTTTCACTCCTTGTGGTAGACAATGGCAAAAGGTTTGCACAACCTTGGCTAGTATTTTGAGAAACTGAGGCATCTCCATGTTCTCCTGCTGAGTCCCATCCTCTTCTGGATCATCCTGGGTGGGTAGATGGAACAAGGAATGTGCACTGGTGCCTGTCCAGCCCAAGTGATAACAGATGGTGAAATTGTAGTTTGCTAGTTGGGATGCCAGGAGGCAGTATATGGTAGTAGTTAAAGGTACTGAGCTGTAAACCTGGAGACCTGGGTTTGAATCCCATCAGCACCCATCTGCATACTGCGTGACCCTGAGCAAGTCACATAACTTCCTTGAGCTTCCAGGTCGCACCCGGAAACAAGCTCTGACTTTGTGTGCCTTTCCTGGTTAAACAATTTCCCCTTTCCCTTTGCTATGCCTAGCATGTTGCAGAGCTTTCAGTTTTGCATTATTCAGGTGTTCCAGTGGGTTATTATCAGTATGTACTGTGTAGGGATTAGCAGCCAAGAAGTTACTGAATTTCTCTGTGACTGCCCACACTAATGCCAAGCGTTCCATTCTGAAAGAGCTGCATCTTTCATCCTTCCTTTCAGAACCACTGAGCCCTCTACTGGCACAGGCTATGACTCATTCTGTTCCTTCCTGCACTTGTGCTAAGACGTTTTCCAGTTCTTGGTTAATGGTATCAGTATACACTCAGAATGGTTGGCTGTAGTTAGCTGTAGGTGGTAGGTAAGAATGGGTGCCTCGGTTAGAATTTGTTTCAATTGATCTGGTGTGTTTTGGGTAATTCTCTGGTTTTTCATTCCTCTTAAAAGCTGATATAGTGGCATGGCGATCTTAAAGACTTTCACAAACCTCTGGTAGCAACCCATTAATCTCAAGAACTTCTTCACATCTCGAATAGTCATCAGGATAGGCCTGTACTGCTCAAACCTTTTTGGGAGTCTGGTGACAATCCTGCAGAGGTCACGATGTGTTCTAGATAACTGACTCAGTCTTTTAGCAAGTGGTAGTTGGAAGGCTTCATCTTCAGGCTGTACGCTGCCATTCATTCAAAAACAATTTCCAGGTGATGCAGGTGGTTTTGGTTAGTCTGTGAGTGGGTGACAGAAACATATAAACATACAAATTTTCGGCAGATAAGGGCCTTGGCCCACCTAGTCTGCCCTATTGCCACTAACAATTGTGTGATGACGATGATGATGATGATGATATCATCCAGGTATGTGAGGACCATCGTATACCTGGATGATATTGTTGTCATAATGTATTGTATTTTTAGCTGAACAGCACTCAGAATCTCCGGACAGGAGCGCTTTATAAATAAAACATCTAGCTAGCTAGCTAGCTATCTCAGTACCGATGGCCTACACAGTGCTCAACTAGTTGCTGGAAGATGCAAGGTGCATAGCATAACCCAAATGGTCCCAGTGAACTCAAACAACCCCACGGGTGTGATGAATGCCATTTTCTCTTGGTCTGCCAGAGCAATTGGTACCTGCCAGTACCCACTGATTAAGTCAAGCATCAATAACATTGAGGCTGACTTCAAGGCTATAAGGGAGTCTGATCCTGGGAAGCAGGTAGGCATCCTTGTGGGTCACTCGATTCAATTTTTGATAAGCACCACAGAACCTCAGTTTGCTGTCTTTCTTTTTGACAAGAACTATGGGCACTGCCCATGGGCTGTGGCTCTCATGAGTTACATTGGTGTCCAGCATTTCTTTTATCAGCTGGTACATGGCAAGAGGAATAGGCCTGAACCAATCCTGAACTGGTGGGTGATCAGCGGTCAGAATGTGGTGCTGTACCGGTTTAGTACATCCAAAATTCAGATAAGAATGCTGGAAGAAAGTGCACCTTGGTGTCTTCGTATCAGCCCTAACACCTCTTGCTTCTGACTTTCTGTTGTGTTTGCACCAAAATCGATCGCACTCATTCATCCTTTAGTCATGTCTGGGTTAGAGGTGTCTGTGGCTATAGCAGAATAGTTGACGTCACCGACATCTTCTGGGACTTGCTTTGGCCATATCATCCAGTTAAAACTGCAGAAATCATCTAATATGTTGATTCCAGTAAAGCCATATCACAGAGGCTCCACAGTTAAGCACCCTCACTGGTACCTGTCAATTCTTTACTACCACCTGACTCCAGGCAACCATCACCGAGCTGTCTTCCAGGCTGAGGCACTGTTCCAATATGGCAGTATAATCCTGTTCTTGGATTCCCACTTTGGCCTTACAAAGGAGTACTGTCTCTGCCATTTGGCCCAGCTTAACTGCCTGTGCCAACTACTTACACCTTGCCAATCTCTTCCTCACTGTCAGCAAACTGCAAATGGTTCTATTTAAGTTGATGGGTTGTTGCCAGGTACATCTCTCAGGCTTCGGCAGTTGTGCTGTCTGCTGCCTCAGGACACTCACTAGCTCTTGACAGGAATACTACAGAGAGTTCATCCCCACAATGACAGGTGGCAAGTTATAAGTAGAAGCACCGCTGACAATGAGCCCTTGGTTCCAGTACGTGTTGCCTCCCAGCTGAATGACAGCTTTCAAGCAGCACAAGTAGGGAACTGCAAGACCATTACTTGTGATCATATCGATTTATTTGTGTGGTGGATTCTGAATTTAAGCCCTTGGCCATGTTGCGAGAAATGCTAGCTCTGGATTATTATTTGTGAATCAGTGTCCAAAAGTGCCTAGAATTCTATGCCATTGATCTTCATGGGTACTATCAGACACCCTCCTATGAACTTGTGCTTGGGATGCACTGAACCTAGTTCTGCTCTTCCCGAGGGTCAGCCCTCTGCCTGGGGACTCCATGTTTAAACTCACCATAGCAAGTCTCTGGTCGCACCTAAGTTTAATATTGCTACTTACTCCACACAATCTGGAGATGGGGTCATCCTGGGCATCTAATCAGTCACTGGTCCATCGTCCATAACATTTTCTGTCTCCTTGGGTTGGGCATCTGTTATCTCCCCTTCGGTTCAGTCCATAATCCTGTTCTCTCCTCCAGCCATCTTTCAGGGTCTTCACCTGGCGACACACATCGGTCTTCTTTTTAGTTAGTTCAGCCGGCTGTTTCTGCATTGCCTTGGCTGTATCCATTGTAGGGTTCCCCTCTCTTCTGCTGGGTCTCTCCCAACATCTGAGCCGTATGGTGGGCAGTATATTCATTTCAAGCATGCTCATTCCCTTGACTGTCGCGGTCGTTAAACTGGGAAACATTGGTGTGTCCTAGTCTGAACTCTTCACCACAGTTCAGGCATGGGACTGTTCTGAGCATGGGATTTCTGGGCTACATCAGGGGTGACGTCCTCATGCTGTTGTCAGGTACTTGCATCTCCTTCGGCCTTCATAACCCAAAGAATCTGACAGCCTTCTCCTTGAAGTGAAAGGTCTCATAGGGCATTTGTAGGTGGAGCATCCTGAGTGCTCTCTTTAAGATGTAGCTCCGAATTTCAATGACCTTGTCTGTTAGGCCCTTATCCAGGTCATGCAGATCTCCAGAGTCCAGGTCCTCTATAGCTCTCAATACCTCTTATAAGTTCACTGCATAGTCTCTCAAACATTCTGGGCCCCCCCCCCCCCGACAGTCCTGGCAAAGAAGTGCATCTTCAACTCCAACAGTGTGCAAGTATCAAATGTGCATCCTAGTTTCATCAGGACATATTTGGACATTGTTTTCTCTCCTTCTGGCCATGACACTACCTCTCGGTGGGCTGCTCCTCCCAGCTGTCCAAGGAGAAGCTCTACCTTTTGGTGCCCTGGTATCTTGTACAGTCTGAGCATAGCCTTTATCTTAGCGCTGAACTCTCCTAGATTATTGGTGGCAGGGACTGCTGGCTCTCCCTTGTACCTAGGTATCCATGGGGTACCAGAGTAGTAAGGTATGGTATACAGTGACACTGGGGTGCCAGGATCTCCTTCCTCTATTCTTCCAGTGGAATCATTTGCACTTTCTAGTCTGAAAGGCATCATGACAGAAGTATACTCTGCTTTGGATTCCATGTCCGTTAACCCTGCTTGCCGGATCCAGTTTGACCCTGGTTGTGGTGGGCACACCTGTTGTGCCAGGACCAGACAGGCTACTGGTTCTGTTTCATTACCTCAGACCTGAAGCTAGTCTGCATGTACAAGGAGAGACAGGCACAATTCCAGATGCAGCTTCACCAGATGCAGAGGACACCGAAATCGGCCCCCAGTGCGGGTGCTGACAATCGAGCAGACTCAAAAGGCCATTAGGCCTCCTCTGCTGGCATTTTAGCATGTTAGTACGTTAGCTTATGACATTTATTGGAGGGAGGAGAATGCAAGTGTCACATCCGAACAAATCAAGCACTGGAAGAGTGATGCCACCAATAAAAGCTACAATAATACTATACTCCCAAGATTCGATTCTGTACTATATGTTCTGAACAGCTATAAGTTAGTACAAATGCAATGTCTAAATTCTCTGATTCTAATCACTCTGCCATGGGGGACCCAAAATATTGGTTTGGTTAAAGTCAGTACACACTGCAGTAATTCAGGTTGTGCATTCAATATTCTAAAGTCAGTACACACACTGCAGTAATTCAGGCTGTGCATTCAGTAGTCAGTATACACTGCAGTAACCTGAAGTGTGCATTCAATATTGTAAAATCAGTACACAATCACAGTAATTTCCACTTCAGTCTAATGTTGCTCCTGTGGAGCATTTTAGGTCACACCCTATGAGCGGTTTACAAGTGGCTATTGCTCCTTGGTTCATTGTTAGCTCCCACAGAGCTGTATTAAGTCTCACCCCTGAAGAATCAAGTTTTTTTACCCCCACACACACACACACACACATATAGGGTCTATGTCAAGTCACTCCCGCTTATTTCTCTGCCTCTGTCAACTCGCTCCCGACTTACCCGCTCCCGCGATAATTCACTCCTGCCAGTCTCACTCCCCGACAACCCGCTGCTGCTACTGTTTAAAAATTTAAAAAAGGGAAACGGCTGTCTAAAACATTAGCAATTAGGCGGTTTCTTTTATTTAAGGAAAAAAAAACTCTTTAGAACTTTTAAACTTTTTAAACATAATGACAAGGTGCAAAAGACAATGCCTCCACCTCACGCGGTGTTGAACTGCCATTACTGCCTCGAGCCCTAAGACCCATGGTAGCCTTCTTAACAAAAAACAAAACTGCAACCACCATGACTGGCTGAATAAAAAATTACCTTCTCTCTTTTTAAAAGTTAGAGAGAAACCTGTCAGATCCCTTCAGGTTTTCCTGTGGTTATCAGCTAATCTTCTGAGGGTTGCAAGGGGATGTTGAGCCGCACAGGATCCCCTGCGTCGGGTTGCAACACATCATGATTGACAGTGGAGAGTTTGTCAATGTCAGTGACTCACCTTTCTCCTTTCTCAGCGGTGCAAGGGCATTTTCCACAGCCGGAGTGTGTTGATGCTCCCTCTCTGACAGACTATAAATCTGTTCTTAACTGGGATTTCGGCTGGAATTTCCAACATTTCAGCTTCGGTCTCTATTTCTGGTTCTTGGCATGGGCTTTGGCTTCTAGGACTGGCCTCTAGATCTCGATGGCTGCTATCGAACAGATTCTTCTTTGTTTTCTCCTGCTTTTCGGCTGGATCATTACTAAAAGAAATGAAATGCACTGGTTTGCAATATACGTACTTTTGATTGGTGCAACTGTGTCACAATAGCGAGCAGTTTGATTTTGTGCTGCTGGAGTGAGAGTGGGAGTGAACTGATGTGGAGCAGGTAGGGGAAGGAGCGAAATATACAGAAGCGAGTTGTTGGGAGCGTGTTTTCCGGGAGTGAATTATCAGGAGTGAACTGACGGGCTCCCCCTTGCATATGTTCCAGTGAAGCGGCTCCACAACTCCACCCCATGGGCGGTCTTATGATCGGGCTAGGCCTGGCCTCTATATTGGCTCCTGCTAAGCCCTATGCCTCCATGGGCAGCCGCTATAGGGTATCCCTCCCTCCTGTGCAGCTTCAGCCACTTCTTAGGTGCTTGATAGTGTGATTCACCTGGGCACCAGAATTTTCTGAAATCTGGATGGTGGTCAGCATCTAGCTGTGTCACCACCCACTCACCACCGCTGCCAGGAGACTGTAACAATGGGCAAGTATCGGCGAATGTACTACAGGACTGGGGACCACAGATCTCCTTTGCTACTCTGCTGTGGACCAATTTACTCACCACCACAGTCTGAAGGATGCTTTCTGACAGGAGGAACACTCTGGGAGCAGACAGGACTGCTTCACCTCCCAGGTAAGACTTTTCTCCACTGTTCAGTGCCCCCTCCTTCTTGTACCGCTGCTTGGCAGAACTGCTGTGTCTCTCTCTCTCTCTCTCTCTCTCTCTCTCTCTCTCTCTCTCTACACACACACAATGGCCGCTGGCTAGTCTTGGTTTGCACTCTGATCAGTGTTACATTCTCGAATCCTATGCTCCTCAAACTGGCATGTTGGCTACGCTCTGGATTATGGCAGAGGCTGCCACACACGGTGCTCCCATTCCTTTCTGCTGCTAATAAGGTTGGTGAGCAGATTGAGCAGGTACACTTTTTCAAATACCTTGGGGTCATCATTGATGACTCACTCATGTATATGTACCACAGAGACTCCCTTGTAAGAGCGGTAAAGACAAAGATCAGGGTCCTCTATAGGCATAAGAAATCCCTCACCCCGGAAGTACTCCGAACCTCTGTCTCCAGCTCCATACTCTCCACGATTGACTACGGGCTGGTGGTTTATGGTGCCGCCTCTGATACAGCACTCAAAAGGGTCCAAATTGCACTGAACAAGGCATGCTGCCTCACCCTGTGTGCGGATCAATACACTCATACTTGTACCCTGTATGAGCGTACAAACTGGCTCAACCTAAAAGACAGCATCAAATATAAACTTGCCTCCTGGCAAAGAAGGCACTCCTCGGAAAAAAAAACACCTTGTGTAGGTAACCTGCTTGAGGCCTCTCACATCACCAGATGGAAGAAGAATGGAGCACTGTCTATCCCATTCCGCCGAACCTCATTAGGGCAGAGCTCTTTCGCTTACTGGGCCCCCTTCTGGATAAATGAACTCCCTAAGAAACTACAAACAAACAGCATATCTCAATTCAAAGCAGGCCTCAAACAGCATCTCATGTCATGTGCAAAGTGTACCTGTGGCTCAGGCACCACTTGAAAGTTTTAGACTTTCAACCTAGGTACCACCCAAGTGGGGCTACCTAGAGAACTTTGCCTCCTTTTCCAGCCCAGCCTAGAGCATCAGTAAGCAATTCTATCAGCTCTAATACACACGTAGATAATGCTTCTCCCTATTCCCCCTACCACCCCCTACTCGACAAGGCTCTATTGGAGCTGCTCCCCCCCCCCACTGTGCCCCGACCCACCATCCCCCCACCTCTCGCCCTCTGTGGGTAATTTCAAACCCTGCCCTCTCGTTTTCTGGACACCCAGCCCGCTGCCATCTGAGTAAGCATTTAACCCCTACGCAGTCTTCTCGACTTTAGTCACACAACGGATTTTTATAAGTCGGGGGGGGGCAAACTGGTGCAAACAATAATTTTCTGAAATAGCTTCTATTATAATTACTCTGTTTTTTTCTCCAGTTTGTATAACTCTCATGTAATTGCTCTTGAATGTCAATGAGCAGGCCTCTGTAACCACTGTATATGTGTATTGTCCTATTTGTCCACCCCGACGTGGAACCTTTGTAAGAGAGCTTACGCTCAAAGATCTCTCTGAAATATTAAATAAATTAAAAAAATAATAATAAAAATATTAGCAACAGGTTCAGAAATGAGTATAACAGTGGATTAGTGATGGAAATCTTCAAACATAATACAGAATAATACAAAGATCTCATATTTAAAGAGCTAGTGTGCTGCTTAAAACTAAGTTTTTAAAAGCAGTCAGCAATTAACCTTTCATATCGGAGGTACCCCTTCTTTTCCCTTTGGTTAATTAGAAAATTGTGTTTACCTAATCTTAGCAAGTGTGATGTATGGAACTGCTCTCTGCCCAGCAGCTGACATATCTAGCTCTATACCCACATTACACATTCAGCATTGTGATCTCACTAACTGTGACATCACTGTTGCTTAGGAATAGCCACCCAGCAGCTGCTGGGTCAGTTGCCTGTGATGTCACTGTCAGTGAGATCACAATGCTGATGATGTAGTATGGGGAATAGAGATATAAATGTCACCTGCCAGGCTGAGAGCTGCTCCACACATCCAGCACAATATTACCACACAGAAAAACTTTCTAATGACCATGTTGTGCCAAACCACAAGAGGGGATCAAGAGAGGAGGCGGGAAATTACACGCCTGTTAGCCTGACATCTGTGGTCGGCAAGGTGATGGAGGGTATTGTCACGGAAAGGCTAGGGGGGTTACTGGAGCAAACTGGGGCTTGGACAATAGGCAGCATGGCTTTGTCACGGGAATATCATGCCAGACAAATCTTGCTGAGTTCTATGACTGGGTGATGAGGGCCCTGGACCAGGGTAGGCCAGTGGACGTCCTCTTTCTGGATTTTAGCAAAGCATTTGATTCGGTACCCCACAGTGGCCTGCTGGCTAAGCTGAAGGAAATGGGGGTAGGGACATAGTTGTTAAGATGGATAGGAAACTGGCTCTCTGAGCATACTCAGAAGGTGGTGGTTGGAGGGTTAGCCTCATCCCCAAGGTGGGTTACTAGTGGGGTTCCCCAGGGGTCAGTGCTGGGGCCACTCCTGTTCAACACCTATATCTCAGACATCAGGAGGGGGATCAGGAATGAGATGAGTCTCTTTGCAGATGACTCAAAGCTAGGTGCAGTGGTGGATGGGGAGGAGGGGAGGGTGGCCTTGCAGGAGGACCTGGAGGCTCTGGAAAGGTGGTCGGGAAAATGGAAACTAAAATTCAGTGCGGGGAAGTGCAAGGTTCTGCACCTGGGAGTCAGAAATCCAGGCCAGGGGTATACTCTGGGAGGAGACATGATTCAAGTTACGGAAGGTGAGAGGGACCTGGTGGTAGTGGTAGATGTCAAAATGAACAACTCGGAGACCTGTAGAAGGGCAGCAGCAAGGGCAAATAGGATGCTGGGATGCATCACCTGGGGGATTACCTCCAAAAAGGCAGAAGTGATCTTTCCACTGTACAACTGCTTGGTTACACCACACCTCGAGTACTGTGTACAATTTTGGAGACCACATTTAAAGAGGGACATTACACTCCTAAAGAGGGTCCAAAGTAGGGCAACCAAAATGTTCTGGGGCCTGAGGGAGAGGACCTATGTGGAGAGGCTCAAGGAGCTGGACATGTACACCCTCGAGGAGAGGAGGGACGGGGTGGGACATGATAGAGGTCTTTAAGTACATGAAAGGGATCAATAAAGGAGGCCCAGTCAGGGTGCTCCAAAGGAAGGAGGGTGGGGCAACAAGAGGTCATGGGTGTAAGCTGGAAGGGGGCAGGCTCAGAGGGGAGAGAAGGAGATGTTATTTCACTGAAAGGGTGGTAGAGCCATGGAATGCACTGCCCAGAAAGCTGGTAGAGGTGGAGACTGTGGACGGGTTTAAGAGGGTATGGGACAGGTACAGGGGGAGGGTAAATCTGACCAGGCACAATACAGGTAGAACATCCGGGACTGGGGACAGTATAACCCAAGGGGGGGGGGGGGACACCAAAATTGGCCCTCAGTGCGGGTGCTGAAAATCGAGCAGACTCGAGAGACTGTTAGGCCTATTCTGCTGGCATTTTAGTATGTTAGTAAAAGGAAAAAGGAAAAATACTTCAGAAATAAGAAGTTACAACTGCCTACTTCTAAATTTTTCATCATTTTCCTGTTGCTTTGGTTCTATTAGCACTTTAATGGCATACATTTATTTATGTACTGAAAATTCTGGAGCATACCTTTGAGAACAAATGCTCTTTCACAAAGGTTTCATGTCAATAAGAGAGATTACAAGCTCACATAAATACAATAAGCAAGCTCCAGTGGAATGAAGACAAACAAGTACCATGTAGTCGAACAAGCACAAATACATAAATAGGCACCCCCAAAAAGGGAACTGTATAAAGTGCAATGTTGAATTCAGGGATGCTTGGGTGTGTGTGTGTGTGTGTGTGTGTGTCTCAACCATCACCCACTCAAGTATTATTTTGGGTGAGGTAGCTTCTTTGCTATTTTATGCCCTTTATTAATCATTATATTATGTAAGCAATAACCCATGACAGGGTATGGGGTGTTGATTAATCCCAAATAACCCCATACCCTGGAGTGGGTTACTGCACTTATAACATGGGTTATATTTAAAAATGAAAACACAAGCTAAGAGGGAAACACTGACTGCATACTGATGACTTGAAAAAGTAGTCCATACCAATAATGTATAGGTCTGATACTTTACTGACATAGAAATGCCAAAACAATAGTCCTGAAATGCTTTCTGACATTTCTTGTCCATAAAATGACCCGTCTCTCTCTGTCTCTCGACTACCGTGTTTCACAGAGGTGGGGGGGGGAGATTGACAGATATGATCTCTCTGTCCCTCCAGCATCTGTGTGTGTACTATGGGATAGCCTGTTTCTCGGTTACAGGTGGGGGGTACAACTCACAAACACAGAACAGTCCGTTTCACTGACAGACACTGTGGCACTTTCCCATTCAGTGCTCTGCTGTTCATCCTGTCACTGCCTGTTATGTTGTTCCACTGTTGTTCGTCCTGTCACTCTCTCTCTCCCTCTCTCTTGCTGTCACAGCAGGGCTGGGTGCGGGCGCTCAGCGATGTCAGACAGTGATGAGTCCGGATGGCTGAACACTTCAGACAAACAGAGAGAGAGAGAGAGAAAGGACACTGCACGGATTCGGAATTCTCTTTGTTTGGGTGTCAGTGTTTCTCTCGGTGTGTTTGCTGTGCAGCCCTTCAGTGTTTCCCAGTGGCTGACTTTTGCTTCTGCTTTGTGAGGGAGACAACACAAGGAGCACTGCAGGCCGCGGCATCGTATGGCTGAGCTGTGCAATTGTCACTCACCACCGTTCTTTATGTCACTCCGGCTGGCAGCAAGGCACTGAAGACACTTGGAGAGCGGTGTTGCAACTCCAAAGGGTTCAGCGCCGGACACTGCGGCAAGTTAAAATTAAATGTACTGGTTGCTCACAGGGCCGCTGCCAGCTGCTATGGATACTGGCCCTGAGGATGGGGAGCGGACATCGTGGGGGTGGGGAGATGAACAGAAAAAGTCACCACGGGAACCAGACATCCGGGGTAGGGAGCTGTTGTGACTGTGGCAAGGGGACTGCGTGCCTGAAAATGGCAGCACCGTGAGCAGACATCGTCAAGTGTGTTAGGGGGGCTCACTTTTTGTAGATCCACCCACTTTGCCAGGCATTTCAATGGCTGCCTGTTGCAAATCAGTTTTTCCACACACAAGTAAGTGCGGGTCTGTCCAGGGATCTCTCTCCATGCCGCTTCTCAGCAACTGTGCATTAAGCAGGCAATAACCCACGACAGGGTATGGGGTTATTGGGGATTAATCAACACCCCAGGTGTTTGAATGGTCATGTGGTGCTGTTTAACCAACTGGCATTATAATAAAGGAATAATGCCTGACAGGGTGGGTGTTATGCTGGGATAACATCCCACCTCAGGCGGTTGGGCCCGAGGTCACCAGCCAAAGGTGTCCAACACCCGAGAAGGGATGTTATCCCAGCATAACACCCACCCTGTCAGGCATTATTCCTATTATACAATGACTCGTTGTTTTATACAGAAAAAAAAAATTTAAATAAATTTTATTTAGTGTTTAAAAATATTTTTTTTAAGAAAAGATGCAGGCAGTGCTCAATGTCCTCGATGACATCATCAGCAGGGATAGCAGGGATGTTATGCCAGGATAATGTCCCTGCTGTGATGACCAAATGACCAATCAGGAGCCAGGATTGTTTCTTGCCATTGCATAATTTTTCCTAACCCATGTTATAACTGTGACGTCAACGTCAATACAGGATGGCTATGTCTTGACCTACAAATCAAGTACCAAACAATCCTGCTTGCAAAAAAGACCCTCCTTGGTCTCTCCTCCCCCTCTCATAACTCACTTATCTGTCCAGCTCATCACAAACACCCCACCCGGAGTGCCCTCAGGAAATCCCTAGAAGTACCCTTTTGCAGGACCAACTAGGCCAAGTGCACCTTCCTCGTTAGATCGCCGATTTGGCTAATTGAGCTCCCAGCTGCTATACTGATAATATAATTAGATATCCTCTAAGAGTGTTCCGGCTTCATTTTGTAAATATTTGCATAAACACTGTGTGTCATATATTACTGTATGCTAGTAGCAATTATATGTACAACTGTGTACCTCTTTTGTTACATAATGTTTTTCCTCTGTTTGTATCTGTACCCCCTTCCCAGGGTCACACCTGGAAACGAGCTTTGCTCATGGTACCTTTCACGGTTATCACATTTTAAATACATACATACATACATACATACATACTGGACTTATCCACCCCTGGTGACTATAAATCTGCATTGAGAAAATACTTTGCATCAAAAATAATCTGCAAATGCACTTAATACCTAACTTAACCCCCTTATGGAACTATATCATCCACCTCATCATCCTCTCCTCCTCACCTGCCCTTCCTCCTACCTCCCATTCTCTCCTGTGTTCCTGCCTATCCTGACAATGCTACCTTGTAACGTCTGCCTAATTGTTTTCCGGTCATATTGTTAAAATGCTTGTCCCAATCATTGTATTGCTTGTTCTCATTCAAATAATCCTTGTCCAAATCCTTGTATTGTGTGTGTCTCATCCAAATACAGCTCTGTAATGTATGACATGGAACCTTTGTAAATGAGCCCCGGCTCAAAGGTGTATCTCCGAATTATTAATAAATAAAAGCTTGACATAATCCATTCTTCTGCTTTTATTGTATTACCATTGACAATATAGCCCATTGGCTGTAGCCAACTCTTATTTAGAAGTAAGCACTAAAACCCAACACGATGTGGGTTACTGTTCTTGAACCGTGCGTCCAGGTGCATTGTGAAGCATGAGGCTCTTGTGTAAGAGTGCCTTCAACCACCCGGAAGTGTGGTTCAGGAATAGTGACCCCACACCCTGTCATGTCTTATGGTGCTTATAAAATGGATCTACTGTTAAAAAACAAAACAATTTAAAATAAGCAGTACTATTCTTGAACTGCACTGCTTTGGAACCTTTTCCACCAATCAGGGAGCAGGATTTTCCCTACCCATTACAGAATTTATTTGAAACTGGTCCTCTGTAAGTACAAACCAAATCCTAGAATACCTGATCTCATCAAAAGGTTAATGCAACATACATAAATTGATTTCTATTTTGCATCACACACTGCATGCTGCACAAACTGGACTGGTGTAACTGCAATGTAATTCTGCACCACACCCAGTAAATAAATACTGATGCCGGAGATGACAGGGCAGCCCTTCAATGAAAAAGCATAATCGGTATGGTCAGGGTAATGTGCTCTCGTCAAAGAGCTGGGTTTGCTAGCAGACTCCGGTCTCCCATTCGAGGATCATTAAGGTATAAGCTTATCTAGGAGACAAAGCGTTCGATTTTCAAAGACTCAGAGTGACGCAAGATGTGCTGGACACCCACGTGCGGCAATGCCTAGTGCACCAGGAACCCTGCGCTGGTAGAAAACCAGGTGCAGCAGCAAAGGTCCACAAGCTGCCGCAAGCAGTCCCTTGAATCAAGGAGATGGTTCACAGGAGGGGACTGTCATAAGCTGCGGTATGGGTGAACAGCATTGCAACCAGGGACAGAAACCCATGGGATGTGTGCCCAGGTGTTCGGCAGAGGCGGTAGAGGAAAACAAGGATTGGGTTGGTAGGTGGTTGTTTGCACAGGAGCATGACAGGGACAGAGACAGATGGCAGGATAATGACAGGCCCATGAGTGATGAAGAGTACTATGACTGGTGCCATGGTTGGGGGGGGGGAATCTCAGCACAACAAAGAGAGCTGCGACAGTTATGTTGTAATACAAGAATGTATGACACACAAGCAGGTGATGTGAAAAACAGCATGAGCACATAGAGACACATTATAACACATACAGCTGTCATCGGTATCAGTGCCAGGTTGCTTGACCCGCTGCAGCACACATGAATGGCACTATGCACTGTAACCTATGGCAGTGGCCAGGTATCGGCAGAACATACATTATCAAATGCCGTGCAGTACTGCAAGACCATGTCAGACTCCGATCCCCTTGCTCTGCCAAAGCTCCGTCGTCCCACATGACCAAGACCTGCAGAACGAGACTGTTATCTCATGCAGGCTTCATCTGTACCGTCTTCAAGATGTACTGTATGCTGTGTATCCTGCCATGGGTTACATGTGGAGAGTACCCAACACATGAGTACACTATAACGCAGAGCAGCACAGATGTGAGTTTTCAGTGTCATGTACCCATGTAGCTGGTGGCTGTCCTGAGACTCTGGTGTTAGACTCCATCCCAAGCTCTTACACCGACAGGCACAACTGCAGGTTCAGTAGTGCATGTCACCCAGATCATGGGTCACACACAGCATGCAGTGCATCAGGCAGGCTGCTAGATACAGGAATGGTGTATGGTGGCACTATGAGGACTCACCATATACAACAGTGCTGCATGCAGCAGCAGACGAATGCATCATGTCCCAACACCAGCAACAGTGTAACATGACCCTACATACACAGATGTGGTGGTCAGCAGTGTTGTACAGTTCTGTACTTGTGCCATCTCCATCCAAAACCTACGGACATATGCACAACATGCAGTGTATACTGCAACAGGTCGGTCTAATGCCTGCCTGTGCTGACAGTCTCATGCTGCAGTCATTCGTGGTGCCGACCGACAGAGCTTTGGCAGAGCAGGGTGACTGAGTATTGCACGATTTATGCCAGCTGACATGGCACCAGTGCTGAGTGATATGCACACACATGGCAACTACCTTAGGGCAACTGCAGTGTACCATACATGCGTGATGAGGCAGATCGGGCAAGCTGCACAACACCGGAATGACGGTCTGTGTTTTGACAACTGTTTATCTATGTCACTTGTGGATTTTGGGGTCGCCAGCTTATCTGTCTTACAGTACTGTAATAACACAAGACTGTCACAGCTCTATTCAATGACTTCAGACCAGGTATCCCATCGACAGAGCGAAGGACTGAGGGCACCGCAACCAGTTTGCCTGTCACAGTGGCGAACTGGTTGTCAGAGTGCCCCACAGGGAAAGTGGTGCATGGGTGTTGCACCCTCTCCCCAATACACCTCCATCGTGGAGGTGATTACTGTAATTTTCGGGGGGTGCAACAGCCGGCATTTGCCTTGGTGTGTTGGGTGCAATGGGGGTCAGGCAGCAAAATTGCTGGGCTGCATGACTGCTATCAGCATTGTGCTGTCACGCTAATGACAGTTGCCCTTCTGCACATTTCAACGAAGTGGGTAAACCCTCAGACTGCTCCCCCTCAACCAGGCTCCAGTTATGGTAACCGCTCGCCCCAGTGTGCAAAAGGCAGCCATCTTGTGATGCACAGTTTCTTTGGCTGTTGAGCAGCTATGGACGGTGATGGTGCACGAGACCATTAGACCAACACTGGTCGGTCTAAACCCTAGTGAGACCTGCAGCCTTTGGGAGTCTTTGAAAATCCTGCAGAAGGAAATGCTGCATCACTGTTGTGGTGCAAGCCCATCGTCTGCTATGGTGCAAGCCCCCCTTCTGGAGCAGGCAGCAAGAATGACACAGGGTGGCGCATGGTGTCCCTTGCATCATGTCTGTTTCATGTTAGCATCATGCATCATCCCCTGGCCTTTGTAAAATCGAGCCTGGAATGTTCAACTTCAGCTGAGAGAGTGGAGGAGGCAGCCTCCCTGCCAGATGGAGCAGCTTCAGAATCTATACTCGCTTAATCTCCTGATCTGTGTCAAGCTGTGGTGGTCTGAAGATCATGCTGGATGATGGGTTGCAAAATAAGCCTTCCTCTTCCACCACCCCATCCCAACCCCCAACGTAAACTTCAGTTTTTGTCACAGCAATTTTCCTTATTATATATGGCTGCTTCTTGGAAGTGTGCTAATCCCGCAACATGGTAACAAGCTCTCTCTACCACTCTTGGGGCTATCAGTAAACAAACTGTGCTATGGGCCTGGTTGAAAAACACATGCATTTTGTGCAGTGGTGCCCTCTGTGTACATAAAGTTACAGCTACATGGAAACTCCATTGCTCCCTCTATCTGTACCAAGAAACAGGATCCAGGCTGGTGCCAGATTAGTTGCCCCACAAGCCCCCAAACTCATAGAAACAGAAAAAAGTGATGGCAGAAGGAGATCAAGGATCCATCTAGTCTGCCCATGTGAAATTACTTTCCATTTGAATACAAATAGAGTAATACCATACAAATTTGAATGCAAATAGAATAATACCATACACAAAAGTGTGATTTAACTGTATTACATGATTAATCCCTATTATCTAATGGCTCAAATTAAGATATCACTTTTATTATTTCATCTCGGGCATCGGACCTCTCCATTGCCACTTGTCTGCAGGAGTCCTCTGGCCGACACGCAGCCATGGTTTAACCCCAGCAGAGTCAGAGGCTGGCAGGGACCCCTCCAACAGGATATGCATTTTAGGCCCTCTGGGATGTCCCGGTCAAAGCTGAAGGCTGGAGGTACAATGGCTATTAGCCTCTAATGCCTGGGTCCTGTTTTTCTACTCCTCTGGGATGCTGTCATCTGGGATTCCAATGTGCACATATGCAGAGTCATGCGGGACCACACACGGCAGTCAGGCAGCGTCCCCCTCCCTACATCACCCACCTGCTGCACTTCCACCTGTGATCACCGAGGTGGCAGTATAATAGTGCGAAATGCAACCCTTTCTCCCAGGAGGAGAGCATCCTCTGGTCACTCAACCCTCGTCCACCTGCCAGCCCTCTGCCGACCCAGGTTTGGGGTGCCAACCTGGGTCACCCTGTGACAAGCAATAGCTTTACCACTGGATTAGCATTAAAATATCATGTTTTTCTTCATGGAAGGGTATCGATCTGTTGATATTTCACAAGTGGCAAAGCCAGAGTCAGATAGCAATCTAGACAGATACCTTATGTTAGGCCATGTCATATTCAATTTATATAACAAACGTATAGTTTTGTGATAGAAATGCTAAAAGGTTAGAGGAACAAAAGTACAAAATGTGAAATGAGCCATCCAACCAAAGGTCTAACACCACAGTGAAAAAATAAATGGCATTTCACCTGCGAGAATAAACATCTGAGCATGCTCAGTGTGGCCAAAATGAGTAAAATGCATTTCTGAGCATGCTCAAATGACCACTGTTTTCCTCTAAATCTCTCATGTTGTCCCAGACCAGAAACCACCCCCAGGCCTCTGCAGACCAACCCCACCTGAGACAATACAATCAGAAGCTCTGTTGACCATGCACATCCACCTCCAACCAACAGCCCACCCACCACCAATGCTCTTAGTCTCTAAATCACTGATGCACCTGTAGACCAAACTACATCCCCATATGGGGCAACAGAGGAGTCCTAGTATACACAATACAGACCCACCACCCCCCAGTGTTCTAATCCTCTCAACACTGAGAACTTCCAGGCTCCAAATTTTCCAAGTGATAGCCCTGCAGAGGGAGGGAATTACCCCAATCTCATCAACCCCTCAGACAGCTGAGTCCCGACTCCCTGCACCCTTCCCTTACCTTCGTGCTGGCTGCAAGTAAGCTGACCTTTGGGTCTCGGCGGTCCGTACGTCCCCAACCGGGCTCTTCTTCCGGATTTATCGGGTCATTTTTCGGAACCGGGGTCTTTCAGTTCCCTCCGGGCGGTATGGCTTTTTTCGCGTACTTGACCTAACGGATTATCGCGACTTTTCTGTCTTGGAACCGGACCCTCACGGCTTCTCGGTCTACGAACCAGGATCTCACGGATACTCTGTCTCTCCGGGCTGCAACCTCTCCTCCTCTCCTCGTTGTCGAAAGAGCTCAGAGGCAGAGCTGAAATCTTTTTGGAACGGACACAGGCTTATCCTCAGCCCAGGATTATCCTCCCTCTTTGCAGCCAGGTGACCACTCCCTACTGATGCTCCTCCGCTCGCCGGGGATACCGAGAGCGACAGATGGAGCGTCGCTCCAGAAAGGCTGGAAAAACCGGCCCCGAACACAGCAAATGCAGAACAGGTAGGATGGCAGCAGCCCGCCCCTTTCAGCTTTCCTCACCAGCTACAGACACCTGCGCCAAAGGACTCCCTCCCCCACTCGGAGCTGAAGAATGTGAACTCATCAGTCGGTTTAGTAGCACCTTCCCCATACATACATAGCTCTCAACTGTCCCTGATTTGGCTTAAAAATGTTGCTCTGTCCCTCGTAAAATTTCTGTTTTTGTGACAGAACAGTGTGGATTAAAAGCACAAAATAATGTCAAACATTAAAGTTACAGACTTGTTTTTCTACAGAAAATGCATCTCAGCACAAATCACTTTATTCTATCAGCTTTCTGAGTGAATAGTACCAGATTTTAAAACGTGTCCCTGATTTAGGGTCTTTGTCCCTGATTTTTTTTAAGCCTTGTCCCTGATTCATGAGGCAAGAGGTTGAGAGGTATGCATACATATGTCTCACCTTTGGTCGCAGAAATGAGGGCCAGTGTTGGAGGAACAGGGACAAATCTTCAAACAGGGAGATACAAGCTAAGAACTCAGTGGAAACCAAAACCATTGTTGTAACACCTACAAAGTTTATTTTGATTTAACATGGGATAGTATGAATGTCTGCTTTAAAGCAGCAGTATGTTTTAGTCAACAACAAAAAAATCTAATATTTTTTAGAAACAAATTTATTTCGACAATCTCAGATTCATACTCTGTGTATCTGTAATGTTCTTATATAGTTTTGAAACAGCTTTTTTGGAAATTTGTAATTAATGACTCACGTCATTAAAGATGACCACCACTGGCAATGTAAAGAAAAAAAAAAACTCATACTGAGGTCACCTGTTGCATGTACATACCAGAGTCATACAGTGGATGTATTAGGATAATGCTACCACATGTTTCTGTTGGTAAACAGCACATAACTGTACCAAGATATTTAATTCTTTCATGGTGGGCATTTTTTACAACTTCAAAATACCATACCTTAGTTCAAGAATGAAAAAAGAAATGCTAAGACAAATGGATATGTTGATGTTTTTGCCAGAAAACATTTCTGCTGAAAAAAACTACATGTTGCCAAACAACTACTGCTGCTTTAACGTCTGAATGTATACCACGGGAGTGATGAATAACACTGGTAAATAACTAGGGTATACAAAATGGCCAGACTTGGAATATAGAGAATATTGTATGGGCAGCCATACACAACAAGTCAGTGTCTGCACTGAGAGATTTCCATGGCAACCAGAAACCTTGGGAGCAGAGCTCGAGAGGTTCCCTGGTTGCCATAGCAAACTCAAGATGAAGACACAGGCTTGTCTGTATATGGATGCCCATACATTATCTTCTATAGTGTATGGGCATTCATGCCCACTTCAGACACTCTGTTTCCTTTAAGAGACTTGGCAGTTGGGGGGAGGCACTTGATGGTTGCTTGTGGGCTCAACTTACTGATTCAACGTGCAGCTAGTGACTGTAACTGTTTCAGTAAGTTCAAGTTTTCAAAAAAAAGAACAGCTTCCAGTTCGATCGGCTACAGAAAAGCAGCTGGGAAGCGGCATTCTAAGTTGTGCTGCAGTACTGACATCACTGCTGCAGCACAACAACATAATGATGTCACTACTGCAGCACAACATGTGGAATAATACATGGGTGGTGTGTTTAACGAGATATAATGTATAGGAGAGGCTTATTATTAACTAAATTCACACACTTTACAATGTTGTTATACCATTGATATGACATCAGATTGTTGTTATACCCTCTTCACTGTGTCATAACAATGGTATAACAAAATGGAACGTTCACTCTGTGTAACATTCTGTACTGTGAATTCAATACAAACTGGTGCCCATACACTGTAAAACCTACTGGATGGTCTTCGGGTAACAACCACGCTGCAATCACGTCTCAAGGTTGCCATGACAACAGTAAACCTCTCGAGCTTTGCTCTTGAGGTTTACAACGTCATGACAGCCCTCTCAAAGTGATTATGGCGTGGTTATTACCTGAAAACCATCCATTATCCTCTATATAGTGTATGATGGAATGTTGTTGTTCATAAAAATCCATCATTTTCAAAAGGTTGTTATGCTGTAGTAGCTACGTCATCATAGCTGTTATGCTGCACTAGCTACATAGATACTACAGCATAACAACATCGAACGTGTTAGCGCATGTGCATTACACAACCAGGAAACGGCTGCAGTGGTGAAAATGAGAGTGAAGGAGAGCTCCACAGCAGAGTTATTAATTTTAGTTGTAATGCTTTGTTATGTTTGTAGCTGTTTCATTTTCCACCTGGAAACCTTGATTGTATGAGCACTGCCTCTTACATGTCTATACGAAAAGTAAGTAAAAGCTCCGTTTGCTGGGAAAATCCTATTGGACTCTGTGATTTTGTTTGACTGATGTACTGCCGCTTGTTATCCGTGTCATACATGATGAAAAACAATGAATATCTACATCTCGGTAACAAGCTGGCCAGTACATCTTGAGGCTGCCAGTGGCGACTTTAGAGGAGTATTATCTCTCAGGTTCTTGTTGGTCAGAGGCTAACAGAAGAGACTACTGTATAGACAAATGACACCAGCGAGTAATAAACAAGTTTAGTACACGAAATCGGAACAAAGCCCTACAAAGAATCTTAGCTATATACCGGGAGCCAAGGTATTCCCTATACCCCGGGATATGAAGATGGACTCAGGGCAAAAATGTCTTACAGCAGTTCTTATACTGTAGATAATTACTATAGCAATACTTTCTTCTAACGCTCATTACAATTACAAATGTAACCCCTAGGTGGTGCTATCCCAAGGGCTTCTACCCCTGCCTGTATCGCTAGTGACAGGTTAAGGGGGCTAGGTCCAGTGACGGGTGCCTCCACCCAGGGGTCAGGGTTGGTAGTGGTTAAACTAGCTTGGGTACAGCCCTCTGGAACACTGTGACCCCCCCTTTGTTCCCACTAGTGGCCCACACAGTACACGGGAGTTACCATCCCAATACCCCACATATGCACACTGTTCACACATATAGATACCACTTACCCTCGAGACTGATTCTGCAGCATGTCTCTGAGGACCCCCTGTAAAACAAGGTTAATCAACGTACACAACACAATACAATGCTGGTTCTATATGTACTGACACCTCAGACAGTATGAAGTTCAATAACAAATCTGGTTTATTCAGGGGACTGGAACATGGGAGGGGAAATCAGGTTGATTGGTTATGTTCTAATCATGGTACTGTGCATACATATAGGGTCCAAAAAGTCACACTGTGGGTACCCAGGATGGGGGGGGCTAGCCAGGTCCATTGGCCAGCTGGTGCAGCTGGATGGGGCCCTGCAGAAAGGAAATATATGCACAACACACAATTGTAATCCGGAGCCGGATGGCTGAGTCCATAGAAAGAAAACACACAGAAATCAGTTGACACACTTTGATTAAATGAAAGGTGCAGGGAGATTCCCTGATTTGTACTCACGATACCCCAAGTAGAGAACCTGAAGGAAATGGTTGTTCTGGATTGCCAGAAAACAGGGCATGGAGATGAGGCCCTCATGACAGAGCCCACTGCTTTGAATAGCAGAGGAATTCAGTCCGATTAAATTGAGTTCAGCTTCCAGCTTCAGCTCACAACTCACAGTAACAGGGAAATGGAATCGCAATTCCCCACAAGCACTAGATACATTCATATGTAAAGGAAATTACTATAACAGGCAGCTGCTTCTCAATCCTGATCGCAAACACTGCAAATTACCCAGGAGCACACACAGCATCAGCAGTTCCTGACAGGACGATCGCACTTCAGCAAACCTTCGGTCTTCTACGGGCAAGCCTGGTTCTGCACACTTCTGCTTTCTCTTCCGACTTCGGGTTCAGTCCGACTTACTCACTCTAACAGCTGCAGGCCAACTACAGGGCCTCCCACGCGAACTATATGCCGCAGCAACAGAGCTTCTTCTCCTTACACAGTCAACTCACATCTGACCTTCCAGCAATAATTCAGGGCATTTCCTTTGGCTTCACACCAGTTCAGTTGGTGGATTCAGCTGTCAATCACTGCAGGGCTCGCTCTGTTGGTGCAAAAAAGGCACCAAGGTCCAAACTACAGTTCCCAGAAGCACCTGCCATACATTCCCCCTTTAAGCAGGCTCCAGGTGAGAGTCCAAGTTCTGGTTGGCCCAAGCAATCTCCATTTTAGGGCTTCCCTAACCCAATTGGCCCAGATCAGCAGTTCAGGTCCAAAATGGAGCGGCAACATACACAGAGTCCCAGCTGCAATAAAGGCAGGTTAGACAAACTGCAATTTTACTAATGCTCTAAATGATTTCAGGCAAACAGTTACATCTTTCAAGTGGGCCCCCTCTGCACTTTTAGTGACTGCAGAAATGAAGCACTCAGACAGCAGCTTGGGTGGGATTTGTGCATTAAACACACAGTCTCCCCCATTCAAACTAAGTTAGCCTGCAAGCAGGCAGCCCTTAAAGAGACAGTACCAGAGGCTCTAAAAGCACTCACATTAAGCGGCTTAAACGACGAACACCATTCAGGCTGGGAGCACTTAGCCAGCTCCTAGAAAACTTTTGGGAACCCCCATTTGTAGGGGGGTTACACAAACAAGCCCTACTGGCCAAAATGTTAGGTGGCTCCTCGGTATCGAAGATATACATTTGTAATAAAGTCGGCTAACATTGTGAATAAAAAAAAGGGTTCTCACAAATCATAGAAAACAAGTGCGATGTTACATAAATCCACATGATGGCAGTGTAGGCATCTCAGAAGATCAGAACATGTTAGAATCTGAACACAGTAATACAGCATTAGTACATTGCATCTATCTTTCCAGTGAATCATAACAATAATTTTATAGATTGTTCCTGGTATCTTACACTTATATGGTAGGTACATACACCCTAATAGGTTAGAACTGATTATAGCTTGTGTTGGAGCCATGATTAGTTAACACTATGGATGCTGTCAGGGGTGTACTGTAGGTTTCCAGTATAGGTAAGGGGACCAAGTCTAACAACCCCCCCTTGTTGCCTTACTGAAAAGGTAACAACTAGTGGGTAAGTTGTGGGTAATAGCATCATTATAGACTAGCTGCACAAGGCTTGTAGAGAAACTGTAGTTGTTCACAGTGTTGTTTCAGAGTATGCTTGTGACAGCAAAGGGTTCATATCATGAAACATATCAAAAAGACTTGTATAATCACAAAACCTTTGAAAGTTAATTCTAATCAGGTATTGGAGAGTGTGGTGCTAAGGTCATCATCATGGATAAGGATATTATTTATTTATTTAGTTTTTGTTGACTGGGTAAGTGCACTAGACAAATCCTGCCTATTTTCAGGCATGACCCAGGGGAGGGGGATACAGATGAATGCCAACTGACCTTGAACCAGATTAAGCTGTTGGTGGTATTTTTAGTGAATGAGGGAAATTTGGCCAGGACATCGTGGAAATTTCCCTACTCTTTTCGATAAGTGCCATGGGATCTTTAACATCCACCTGAACTACCACCAGTCCAGGCAGATGGGACCTCGGTTTAACGTCTCATCTGAAAGACGGCACCTCAGAAGTGCAGCACTCCTCTCATGCTGCACTACAGTGTCAGTAATGGGATATTAACCCAAGTGCCAGATGTGGGAACTGAACCCACAGCCCTCTGATGTCCCGGCCTCAGAGGCGGGTGTGCTACCTACTGAGCCACTGACACTGACACATTAAGAGCATCTCCAGCCTTGGAGAAGTTATTGCTAATGTTGATGAGGTGGGTATCCTTTCTGTCTAAAAGTGTCTTGAGTACCAGATTAAGAGGGTCAATGTGAACATTGAAAATGGGTAAATATTCACCTTACCTCAAACCACACCGGCGACCCGGGTTCAGGAATGGACTCAAGATTCCGGGGGTTGGCAGATGGAGGCTAGGATTGAGCATCTGATGGACTGCTCTCCTATCCTGGGGTGGGTTTGGGGAATGCCTCACTCGGCAGTGGCCCCCAGTGGAAACTGGAGGCACTACGCGAGTGGCGTAATGAAGGGGACCTAGAAAAAATGGAAATATTGCCTGGTGGCCGCTGAGTGATGGATCCCCATCCCCTGATACCTCTGGTACTTTGGCGAGCCTCCTTTCTTCAGCAGCATCCCTGGGCCCTATCGAGTAGTGCACTGGAATACTCCCCCCCGGTGCCTTCCTCCTCAGAGGAGGGGGAACCCCCGGCAAAGGGTTATGTCCAGGATATCCTGGGGACTGGCTGTGATGTGAGGGTTGAGAGAGCTTGGGTAGGGCTGGTGGGGGCTCAGGCGGACTTGCAGGAGCATGAAGGAGTGGGGGTCACCAGGGAGCAAGGAGGGGAATAAGCAACTAAAGAAAAAAAAAGATAATGGGTAAATATTGAGACAGAGCAAGCAAATAGTCAGGATCTGTGTTAATAATATCTGGTTCCGGGATGGGAATAGGAGTAATTACAGTACGACCAATAACAGTAGTTTGATGAGGAATAAAACAAAAGTTAGGTGCAATAATGTTGGATTTGTGATTAGTGACAACACAATATTGGCCATCTGAGTTGTATGACACTCTCACTTGTGGGATCTGCCATTTATGAAGTTGAATAGGACAGGTGAATGATGAATTCATCATCCTGGTGGTTAAGCAGTGAATGTCCTCCTTGTAGAGATGCCCAGTCTGGCTTAAAGGTGATGAAGGCGATGAAGTAGAGTTGGTTACATCAGGGTTAAGAGTTCCATTTGAAGAAAGTTCAGAGTCCAATGTGAAGGACCAATTAATGCTGTCCGGTAAATACCCACAGACAGGTTTAATGACATCAAACATGTCACATCTGCAAAGATATTGATAACCTTTTTTGGTGCAACAGTCCATATGAGGAGTGACCCAAGCATCCAGAAAGTCAGTTCTCGCCCTGAAGATGTTGTCAAGATGTCCTATGGAGTGCATGGTAGTCAGCTTATCAAAGATGGCTGTTTGCGGATCAAAACGTGGAAGTGAGACAATAAAGATAACAAACATGGTATTGTAACTGGGTAATAAAATTACCTTTCTCAGGTTCTTGTTGGAACAGCACAAAGGAAGAGACAACAGACATGTGGTGCACATGTAATAAATGTAATTTATTGTGTAATTGTTCTCCAGGTGGAGGTTCTGGTACTGGTTTCTGCCTAGTGTTGGCGGCTAAGAAAATAGCTGCCACAGCTGCGTCATTGTCCATGTCTCCCACCCATGAGCACTTGCTTTGGCAAGCAAGTCCACTTGATCATTGAATTCATGGTAAGGGTCAGATTTACAATGAGCCTTTACCTTGTGAATGTACAGTTTGTGAGTAAACTGTTGTGTCAGGGTGTGAATATACACAAACACATACCTGTATTTGACAGGTGTGCCATCGGAGGATGTAAAGTTACTTTTCTCCCAGAATGGTACAAACTCAGTAAGGGAAGAGCAGACCCAATTATAGTCTGCAAAGATGATGGCAACCTTGTCACCATGGGGCATGACCTCCAAAGCACAGGCCACAGCTGCCAATTCAGCATACCGTGAGTCTGTCCAGGAAGGAAAAAAGTCTTCTGGGCAGTCAGTTTAAATGCTTCATTGGCAAGCTTTTAAATTAGTCTGGGGGGAAGCACTGATAAGCAGCAGGGAATTCCCATCCTCCCCTTACAAAACACGGTGCTAAATGAGGGAAAGACCAAGGTGCAAAGGTCAGTAGGGAGCAGGACGGGGTGAATGGAGAAAGCAAAGTCAATGAGGACAGGGATAGTGCTACAAGAGGTAAAGCCATCAAAAAATGGAAAGCAATGAGTACTAGTGCCCATAATCTGGGTAACAAGCTTCCTGAATTAGTGGCCTTGATGGAGGAGGAACATCTGGATATCGTGGAAGTCACAGAAACATGGTACACACAGAACCATGACTGGAACGTAAACATACCAGGATACACTATCTAAAGGAGGGACAGGGAGAGTAAAAGAGGAGGAGGAGTAGCTCTCTACATAAGGGAAGGAATCGAAGTTACAGAACAAAAGGGTAAACAGGTAGGAGAGGAAGCACTGTGGGTCAGTTTGGAGACAGGCAATGGTACCACAATCCACACAGGGGTTGTATACAGACCCCCATCTCAGAGGGAGGACATGGACAAGGAAATGATAGGAAGTACCCTTAGAATGGCAGAAAAAGGGGAGATATTGCTGATGAGGATCTGAATATGCCAGATGTTAATTGGAGTATATCTGCAGCAGCCACTTCTAAGAGTGGGGTCATTCTAGATGCCCTACAGGGGGCATGCCTTAGACAACTAGTGTTGGAACCCACTTGAGAGGGAGCAATCTTAGACCTGGTACTCTCAAATGGACATGGTGAGAGGATCACAGATTTAGAAGTGAGTAGCCATCTGGGAATTAGTGACCATCGAACAGTATGATTCACAATAAACACAGCAGTAGAGTCAAGCCATACAAAGGCAAAGGTACTGGACTTTAGGAGGGCTGACTTTGCCAAAATGGGTGAGTGCCTATGGAATGCACTAGCAAATGGGCAGAAAGGAGGGGTGGAAGAACAATGAGGAATAATCAAAACTGCCATAACAGAGGCAACAAGCCTTTGTGTGAAGCAAATAAACAAAACAAAATGATGTAAGAAACCACTATGGTTCTCAAAGGAGGTGGCAGGGAAGGTTAGAGAGAAAAGAAAGCATTCAGGAAGTACAAAGAATCACAGAAGGAGCAGGACAGAGAATTGTATCAGTTAAAGCAAAAGGAAGCTGGGAAGGCAGTCAGAACAGCAAAGGCCCAAACCAAGGAAAATACAGCCAACACAGTTAAGAAGTGGGATAAAACATTTTATAGGTACATCAGGGAGCGAAGGGAGACCAAGGGAGGGATGGTGAGGCTTAATAAAGGGGGGTGGGCAGAGGGTGACTGTGAAAAGGCAGAGATACTAAACAAATATTTTTGCTCAGTATTCACAAATGAAGAGGTGGAGGTACATAAACCAAACAATAGAAACACTCTGGATACAGAAGTTGATACCAGCCCATTTACAGAAAAAAGGGTTTTGAAAGAACTCTTAAAACTGAAGGTGGACAAAGCAATGGGGCCTCATGGGATTTATCCCAGAATTCTAAAAGAACTAAGGGTAGAACTTGTGATGCCACTGACTACCCTCTTTAACAAATCATGGGAGGATGGGGTGGTACCTGAGGACTGGAGGAGGGCAGATGTGATTCCACTTCACAAAAGTGGGAGCAGGGCAGAAGCAGGCAACTACAGACCTGTTAGTTTAACCTCAGTGATAGGAAAAATGATGGAATTACTTCTGAAAGAAAGAATTGTTGAGCACCTAGAGGCCAGAGGGGCACAGGACCCAAGGCAGCATGGATTCACAGCAGGAAGGTCATGTCAGATGAATCTAATCAATTTCTTTGACTGGGTGACTAAAGTAGTAGATCAGGGAGGGGCTGTGAACATGGCCTACCTAGACTTTAGCAAGGCATTTGACACAGTCCCACACAAAAGATTAATATACAAGTTAACCAGCCTGGGAGTGGGTCCCAAGATGGTAGCCTGGGTAAAGAATTGGCTGGAGAACAGGACACAGAGAGTAATAGTAAATGGAGACCACTCTGAAGAAGGGGGTTACTAGTGGGGTACTGCAGGGTTCAGTACTAGGACGGTCCTCTTCAATGTCTTTATAGGTGATATTGCAGAGGGACTGGAAGGAAAAGTATGTCTCTTTGCAGACAACACAAAGATCTGCAACAGAGTTGATACACAAGGTGGGGTGGAAAGGATGAGAAGGGACTTGGCAAGGTTGGAGGAATGGCCAGATGTATGGCAGCTTAGATTCAATGCTAAGAAGTGCAAAGTAATGCACCTGGGAAACAAAAACCCAAGGGAAGAGTACACAATGGTGGGGGGGGTGAGATACTAACAACAATAAAAATGGAAAGGGACCTGGGGATAGTCATATCAGATGACCTAAAGGTGGGCAAGCAATGTGAGAGGGCAGTAAGGAGGGCTTGAGGGATACTGGGATGCATAGGGAGAGGCATCACCAGTAGAAAACAGGAAGTTGTTATCCCTCTGTACAGACAGCTGGTGAGACCCCATCTGGAGTACTGCGTGCAGTTCTAGAGACCCAATCTCTGTAAAGACATAAATAGGATGGAGGCAGTCCAGAAGAGGGCAACTAAAATGGTGCAGGGTCTGCACCAGAAGACATATGAAGAAAGACTTAAGGAGCTTAATATGTATAGCCTCGAGGAAAGGAGGGAGAGAGGGAACATGATAGAAACTTTCAAGTGCCTCAAGGGAATCAACAAAGTCCAAGAGGGTAGCATCTTTCAGAAAAAGAGGTGTGCAAGAACTAGGGGGCACAATTTGAAGATGGGGGGGTGGCTCAGGTAATGTAAGGAAGTATTTTTTCACAGAGAGGGTTGTGGATGCATGGAATGGCCTTTTGAAGTAAGTTGTGGAGTCAAAATCAGTGGTGGAATTCAAGCATGCATGGGACAGTCATAAGGCAATTCTGGGGGGTGGAGGTAGGAAGAAGTAGGCTGTTGGTTAACTAGGATCTGCAGCTTATCCATTAGGTCAGGAAATAGGCAGACTGGGTGGGCCAAGTGGTCCTTATCTGCCATCAAATTCTGTGTTTCTATGATAACAGTGCATTTCCTAGAAATGCGCCAGAAATCACCATCTTTGTCTATTATGAGCACCCTAAATCCTGCTATCTGTTCTCCATCCACATAGGAGGCGGAGCCATCTGTAAAGATGCAATACATGGTGGTGTCCTCTAAAACATCTGATGTAGCTGCTCAGAATGGTCCCGGCTCAGGTAAATCAGGAGGGTGGAGTGCACAGTCATGGGGCTTACCTGTGTAAAGTAGGCCATGGACCAAGATGGATGGCATTTTTGAAGGTAGTACTTTGAGGTCCCTGTCCTGCAAAAGCAAAGACCAGTAAGTGAGTCTGGTGTTGGAAACGGAACCATCTTTTACTTTGTCTGAAAGCAGAAAGTTGATTGGGGTGTGACAGGTATGCAAGATGATAGGTGCATACCCAGTGATGTACATGAAATGTTTGACAGCCCAGTAGGTTGCCAAGAGTGTTCTTTCACAGAGACTGTATTTCCTCTCTACTGGGGATAGCATCTGAGATGCATAGGCAGTGGGCCTAAAGTATCCATTTTATTTTTGTGCCAGCACTGCAGACATGGCCACGTCAAAAGTGGCAGTTTCCGAATGGAAGGTTTGGGTTAGGATTAATCAGTGCTGGAGCTGAGGCTAAGGCCTGCTTGAGCTGTGTTACAGCTTCAGTGTGAGTGGGGCCCCATGTCTATGGGACGTCCTTTTTCAGAAGTTCATACAAGGGAGCAGCCTTCAAGACAAAGTCAGGGATAAAATCCCTGGAGTAGTTTACCAATCCTAAAAAGCATCTGAGTGTTGCCATGCTAGTAGGAAGTGACAGATCTTGCAAGCCGTGGATCTTCTTAACAGCTGGGCTTCTGTCTTGGTCTGTGATGCATAGGCCAAGGAAGATGACCTCTTTTTCACACAGTTGTGCCTTAGAGGGGTTACACTTGAGGCTTGCTCTCTTGAGGAGAGACAGAAGTTCATCTAGAAGGGCCAAATGATCTTCCTTCATGGTAGTTGCTAGTAGCAAGTCATCCACGTACTGCAGGAGATACCGGGGTGTGGAGAACCCCTGCAGGGCATCCACCATATGGTGATGGAAGGGGGTTGTGAATGCCCTGGGGAAGGCAGGTCAGGGTCTACTGGTGTCCATCAAAGGTGAAAGCAAATTTATATTGGCTTTCCTGGGCTAATGGGAGTGACCAAAACCCATTAGAGATGTCAAGAGTTGTGAACCATTTTTTGTCAGGTGTCAACAGCTTGAGCACATCAGGTGCTGATGCTACTGTTGGGGCGCAACTGGGGGTAACTTGATTAAGTTTCCTGTGATCAGTTGTGAGTCTCCAAGCTCCATTTGGCTTTTTCACAGGCCAAATAGGTGAATTAACAGTGGAGAGACAGGTCCTAATCACTCCTTTTTGTAGTAGTGATTGGATGGTCTCCCTCAGTGATGGCAAGGCTTCAGCAGGGAATGGGTACTGCTTCTGCCTCACAGGGTCAGGCCCTGTGATTTCATTGGAAGTGTATATCCTACCACAGTCATGCTTGTTGGTGTCAAACACGTCAAGGTGTTTTTGCAGCAGAGGTGCAAGTTCAGAAAACGGATCATGACTTTTGAACAAAGCCATGATGTCATATTCCTTGCTGTTATGGGAGAAGGCTGCCACCACGTGTGAGTCTGGAATGGTGACAGCATGACATTGTCCTTTGATCTGGAAAAGTAGCCTATTGGTTAGGTCCACTACACAGCAGTGCAGTGCCAGGAAGTCATTTCCCAATATGCTGGGGTGATGACGTAATATCATAAAGTCGAAGACAAAATTAGTTCTGAGATGGCCTACCACCACAGGTAGAGGAACAGATCAGTAGGTGTGTAGCTGGGTACCATCTACACCCTGGACACTGGTCTTCTAGCTGGTAGACCAGTCAGATGAGACTGTGTCCTCTTCATGGAGGACTGACATGGCTGCTCAGGTATCCAGAAACACGGTGAGTTGGCAGCCCCCAACCGTGGCCTTTACACAAGACTGTCCGTTTGTGTCAACAATCAGATCACTCACAATCCAGACTGGGGCCTGTAATTGTCAATCTGTATTTTCAAAATCGTAATCATCATCCTGTTCCTGGAATCTGAGGCCTGCAGGATCTTTCAAAGCCTCTTGGATGTCTTGCACAGGATACAGATGTACCTGTGACGTCACAGGCGCGACAGCAGCCTGCATGGATGGTTTCTCCTTGATCGTGGCATCGGCATGGCAATTAGCCGCTGCCATGAAACGATTCTTCTCTTGGCTGTTCGTTTGTTTGGCAGCCAAAGGCAGGAAAGGATTCTGTGACCAGTATCGCGTGAAAATAGCGACTCATAAATAGCGAGTACATAATAGCGATTATAAAATAGCTAAACCCTCAATTGCGAGTATAACTATAAAGCGTGCACTGTAAATGGCGAACTTTGCTGGGCCAAAATAGCGACTCCAAACGGTACACTCAGCCTAGCATCTAAGTCCCATAGCGGAGGCTAGAAAGACAAAATAGCTACTCCAAATGGCACAATGAAAGAACTGCACGTTGTATCCCAAATAAGCAAACTTGGCATCCAAGTCCCATACCGGAGGCTAATAAGCTAACAACTGAGCTTCCTTCAATCTAATCTATGTCTCGTCAAGGCATCAAAATAGCGAATTTTGATTAAAAAAAAAAAAAAATTGGCAGATGCCAGTAATTGGCTGTATCCTTTATTTCAATATTGCCAGTAATCGGCTGTATCCTGTATTTCCGTCTTCTGTCATCAGTCTTCTGTTTCTCCCGTTTCCTCCAGTTATTTTACAGTTGAAACTGAAAGTTGTGTGCAAGTCCTCACAAGTACTCATAAGTTGTCTGATTCACATAATCATTAACACTTTTTACAATCCGCTTAATGTGATTTTTATATTTTCATTTGATTCCAACAGTACCTGCTTCGGAGATTAAGTGCTCGAGCTTCATCTCAGTTAATCGCTGTTCTTCCCTCAAGCATTCAGTCGGCCTCCAAATACTGGGATGACAGGAACCGAGGCGTGAGTTAAATCCTCAGTGCCATCCCTCCACAGCATTATTTGTTCTTGATAGACCCATCTGTGGCTTCATGGCAGTTCCATTGAGGCACTGGGAACATCGCATGCCTTCTGCCTCAGCGACCTTTTGGTCTTCACAACCATGTGTTCTCAAAATAATCAAGGACAGGTTGTAGTATGTCCTCATTGTTAGCAAAGAACTCGATCTCTTGTAACTACTCAAATGCACTCACTATGTCATCAGGTGGCACAAAAGCCAACGACAGCAGCATCCTTAAATGTAAAGCAAAGTCAGATCAATATCGCTTTTCCACCTCTTGGCATGTCTGTATCTTTCTCCATATGGCCTGAACGAAGTGGAAAAAACATCTCCTGACTTGTGTGTTTGGGAAAACACTTGTCAGTCCCTTCCATGCTACCCTCTCAAAGTCCATAATTGCATTAGCCAGACTAACATCGCCACACACTGACTTAAGCTGGGAAAACACACGCTCATACGATAAAGATTTACGGGAGCAGATCAGGATGTAAACTGCAGTGAGAACTTGTCCAGACCACATAGCATGAACATTATACAACTGACTGAATAGCAAAGGACAACACTTAAAAGTGCCATCAAGCATCCAGTCAGGACTGTCCTTCAAAAATCTTAAGTTGTCCTCAGTGCCAAAGATTAGAATCCTGTCCCTTTCTCTCCCACTGTCATTAAGGAACCTCTCCCCAGTACAGCAAACTCCGAAGGTATTATGAGTTCCTCAACACACAAAGGTGTTACAGGATCTCCATGCTCATACTGGTGAATACGCTGAATGGTATGCTTCATGAGCTGTATTTCAGGCAGTCTGCCACTTACTGCTTCAGGTATAGAAGCAGTAGATATAACCAGGACCTGTGATGTACTTTCCACAGTACTTCTGGCATGGTCACAGATTTCGGCCATGACTTTTCGTGCTCCCACATCCCCAGAATCAGAAACATGATTGTGTTGTTTAAGCTGTGCAGAAACACTGTCTGCAATGGTGTGGAACCTAGCCAGACACTTAAATCTGTCTGCCTCTGCACTCCTCCAATAGACATTTGCTGGTGTTTCCTTATCCTTCCTGTACAAATAGCCCTCGTAGAAAACTAGAGGCTCACCCTTTTGGCTTGTAATGAACTCTAACATCATTCTGCAGGAGCAGGTGCAGGAGCATCCACAGTCAACAGGCAGGATCAGCAAAATTATAGTAAGTTACTCAGGATACTCAGGAAATCCTAAAATCAGCAACTTCAGAACCCAGAACTCCAGGTAAGTGGGCAGTGAATGCTCATTTCTTATACAGTGCAAACAGTGGCAAATTACTATAGGATGGTTACAAGGTAACAGGTAGTTGCTTAGTTAACAACTACAGGAACATAAGTTACAGATTAAAACGAACAAAAAGTGAGGGAGAGACAACGAAACAAAACAGTGTGTGATTTTTAAATCTGTCGCTATTCATGTAAAGAAGCTATATTGCGTTTCGCTTCTATTCAACAACGCTATTGATGAAGTCACTATAATGTCAACGCTATTTCAGGGATTGCGATTTTAAAGTTGCGACTTTGACATAGAACCCCCCTGACTGCATGGCTGTCCAGCGGACGGAGTAAGGGCTGCTACGGTTTGCATAGGCTTAGCCGCTCTTTCAGCACAGATCTCCTCCAACAATTTGTGAAGGGCCTCGTTTTTATCTTTGGGACTTCGATAGGTAGGGCCTTTGCAGTTCTGGTTATACTGCTGGGCATTTGGATTTTTCCAATTACTCCTATCTCTATTGTTTTTGTAGTTCCGGTCCCCTCCTTGTATGACTGGTTGTCGTCAGAAGGGGTATGGTTTTTCTGGTTATTGCCCTCCACGTTGTAGTGGGTAGGTTTATTGGGGGTAGGCTGTACTGCAGCCACTTGTGCTGCCAGGACTTGTATTATGGCAGCCTTGTTGGTTTTAACGGAAGCAAGGTTATGGAGGTAAACCTGGTAGGCATGTTCCGTTTTTGTAAGGATGTTCACAAAGGAATCGGTATTCGGGTAAACATTAAGTTCAACCTTTTCCTGCAAGGCCGGAGTCATGTTCCAGATGTACAAATCCTTGTACTCAGTCTGGTCTCGGTCTGCAAGTTCACCTGCTAGGCCTTTGCCAGTGTAGTATGTGAACCATAACCATTGGTGGTAGGCCATGGGGCTGTCTTTCACATTCTGCTTAACCTTGTAGGCCAAGTGAGCTCCTACGACACCCGGGGAGTTGGCAGCGATAAGGGTTGCAGCGATGTCATCATAGACAAGGGTGTTGGAGTTGCATACAGTCTCTGGGAGTTTGGCACAGAGGGTAGGTTTGATCATCTGTTGCAAGACTTGAACCTGTTACTCGGGTTGGAGAGAAAGCTTCTCGCAGAGGGAGCACACCTTCTCCAAATGGCAACTGGAGATTGTCAGTTGGGCCCGTCTGTCCAATACATTTGACAATTTGCTGGACAGAGTGAGCAACTTGCAAAGGACTGGAAATACGAGTGGTTGCATTAAACTCAATACGTTCCATGGCACCGCGAAGTGCAGCTTCTGTTGCCGCATCGGTGACTACCTTGTACGCATGGTTCTGAGTAACATTTTTTTTGAACATTTTGTCAATTTGTTCCCAGATGGCTCTCCTTTGGTCCTCCAGTATTGTGATGTTACTGAGAGCCTCTTGAATTAGGCTGCGGACCTCCGCTGTGTCTCCCCTGGTGAGAGGAGTGAGTCGAGGCACACTACGTAATACAGGTCCTCCGCCTGTGTCATGGGGCCGCCATCTTTGTGTTGTGTATGATTTCCACCATGTCTGTATAGACATGGTGATGTAGAGTGCATGCTGGTGTAGGCATCATCTTATGGATGGCTGGCAGAAGTTACACCACCATGGGGGTTGGACTTGCGTGTGACATGGCATGCCTTGTCATCAAAGTCAGAGTCATCATCGCTGGATGATGCAGTCTCAATGGGTGTATACTGAAACCCATTCATAGCCTTAACATGGTCGGCAAGAACCTCCCGCTGATGGCACAACTCCGCTATCTTTTCTCTACACTTCTTGTAACAAACTCTTGCAGTGCCCTGCTCAATACCTCTCTCAACCTCACGCTGCAGCACTCTATACGCAGCACCCAATTCAACATTATCCCTAAGTTCTTTCTCTAAGTCATGATTCACTTCCATGCTCCTCTTTTAATTCAGGATTCTTCTCTCTTAAACCCTCATTCGCATCACTCAAAATATTCAAATACACTGTTTCTTATCACATTTCAGCCTCTCACAGTCATCTCTTAACATACAAATTTATTGCTCAGAGTCTTAAGCAGTACAGTGCAACAGTCTGTTATTGGCATCACGGAGTGACTGTGTCTCCTTCGCTAGTTTCTGTTCCTTTTTCTGTAATTCCAATGCCTGCAAGCTCATCTCTTTTTTTTTTTAGAGCAGAATTTTGCAGTTCAAGGGAGGCACACCTCGCTGTGAGACTCTCAACAGCAGTATGTAGAGTCGCAACCAAAAGACCTTTAAGGTTGTATTTCTTGGCTGTTTGTTTGGACTCTAAGTATTGGGCAGATATTAGCAGCAATGTTTTGGGTTTTTTTTTGCAGATTTTGCGTCCAGCGCGAAATCTGTCCATCCGCCATGGGATGTGAGGTAGTTCGAGACATCCAGTCTTAGTTCTGTGCACAAGTCAGACATAACAAAGAAGGGGTATGCAAACAAACAAGCAGTTGGAAAACTGGACAGAATCCTTGGCACTGTCACCAACTGCTTTTGGGTCCCCAGTGGGTGAATGGCGAAGCCAAGATGGTGCGCTGTCATTCACAGGGAGTATAAAGAGGTCCGGTGTGGGTCTGCCACACCCGAGACCAAGATGGAGTGTGTCCACCACAATCGGTACCACTGTAAGCACAAGTAGGTCCAAGTAGGTGAAAGTCGCACAACACTACTCGGCATTCAAAATAAATTGAATGAAATCTTCTTTTGCACCTTCCATCCTGCACACGGTCGCCAAATGCAACTGGGTAACAAAATTACCTTTCTCAGGTTCTTGTTGGAATGGCACAAAGGAAGAGACAGCAGACAAGTGATACACATGTAATAAATGTAATTTATTACACGTAAATGATAATACAGGCTTACTACCAACAGTGAATACAGTGGGTGAGCTTCCAGTTTTCCTTACCTACATAGGTACAGTCTCTCATCTCAGAGAAGCTACGTGCTGCACGGGGTCTTATACCCTGATAATCATTATGGTTACTACTGAAGAAGATACATAAAAAGTGTATCATTGGACAGTAACAGGTGGCATGAGTAACCATCCTGACTAACATGATAAGCTGCTTAGCTAGCAGAGATAGCATGAACAATGGGATCTTTATAAGTCTCCAAGGTTACTTGCAGTTACAGTGATACATGAGCACTAAAGATGGCACTGTTGCCTAACTTATAATTGTACAGTAAAATATAATGGAAAGCATTTCCCAGGACTAAGATACATTGGTAAAACATAATGGAGCATAGTATGCATTAATAAAATACAGTGGAACACAGATCCTGACACTTATGCTTGTACAATAAGCGACTCTGCCCTAAGGTTAATACATATACCTACATATATGCTGCTGTCCACGAGGTGGGGGTACAATCAGGGGTGCTGGACCATGGATAACAGTATCATGAATGCTACATTGTTTAGTGGTGTAACAGTGGCCCTGACTGGGGGTGGTGTGTTACATAGCCTAGATTTCTAGCAGTGGATAATGGAATAGAAACAGACCTAGACATGCAAAGGGACATGAGACAGATCTACAATGTGGACAATACCATTTGGCTAGTCGCCTGCCATGGGTTATGTCTGGGATACGCCCTGATTCCAAATCCTGGAAGAGATTGTTCAGGGTGATAATTACATAAGAGCTATAGGCAGAACATAAAAGTTCCCTGGCAATGTGTTGCATGTCTGCCTCCTTGTTATTCATTGATCTTGTTTTTAGTGACATTAAAGCTTTTAGCTATGCCATGCATGTTGTATACAGTAAACCTCTCTTCCTGACTAAGCCCATCTACACCATGCAGTAATAGGGTAAAACATCATTCTTCATGCCAGTATGGAATTTTACAGTTTTACTTTTGATGGCAGCTACAGGTATGTCTGCCTGGTTCCAGATGGACATGACAGTTTCGAAGAGACCAGAAACAGTGCCAGTGGCACCAGTAATATCGGCAGTAGCACGTTTGCTGCATTTCTTGGCATTGGGATTGGGTCTTGTGTGAAACACGCCTAAGTGTTCAGTATTATGTGGGCCTGCTACTGGGTCTTGAGTACATGTCTGGTATGCTGCAAGGATGTCCAGTAACATGCTACTATGAAACCTAGATGTGTTTGTTTTGGAACACCAACCAAATTTCGCCATGCTCCAGTGTGAAAGGTTAAAAATGACTGGGACATGCATGAATTGCATGTTTTTCACAAGTGTACCTGGGAGTGAAGTGGCAGCCAGGCCACTATCTGGTCCTGGCTCCTGGATGGGGCACTCTGTAAGTTCTGCTTCAGTAGGGGGAACTACTGATAAAAACATGACAGCTGTAGCAATGTAGTGTCATGTGCAAAAGTCTTTGGCAGAGTCTTCTGGAAATTTGTCACAAAAGGTTGGATTAATCAGTGCAGTGAGGTTGTATAAACCTGTATGTCTGTGGTTAGCCTGACGTATAGACAGGGTGCCATTAGGTACAATTCTGTCATTGGGCTAACCTTGGAAAGTGTCTTTGGAGAGGCGGGCAACAGGGATTTGTTGTCCATTGCTATCAGTTTGCCATTCAATTTGAAGTGATGATTTTGTCAGGTGCCATGACCATGAACATACAGGTAGGCATCTTTGCCCTCCTGAACAGTAATTAATTTTTTTTTTTAATTTTAAATTCTTTATTTATCCTCCCCGGGCCGCCCGCCGGCTGGTATTATCGGCCCGGTCACGGACCACGAGCTCCCACTCCTCACATCAGCCGCGAGCCCTCCGAAAGCCCCGTGGCTTACCCCCCACGGCGGGGCTGCGGCACTCCCCGGTGCATGCCGCAGTCATCGAATTAGGTCGGAGGGCTGGCCTGAGGAGCTAATTGGAGCCGTGGCAGGCTTCATGGAAGGCGGCAGGCAGCTTCCTTTTTTCCTGATTTTCCGAGGAGGCGGGGTCGTGCAATGACGCCTAGCGTCTGCCCCGCCTCCTAAGCGTGCTGAGCGCGGCAGCGTGGGTGCTCCTGGCCTCCGCTAGGAGTCCCCATCGACCCGGATGCTACCCCATACCTCCCGGAGAAGGAGAGCAGTCCAGACTCGATCCTTCTCCCCGGCGACCCTCCGATGACTCAGGTCCGTTTCGAACCTGGGTCGCCGGCTAACAGTAATTAATTTACTGGGGACATCTATGTTGACTCCTTCAGGTATGGTGGTGGGCACAATATGTGGGAGTAGGTAGCGGTCATCTGCTGGTTGGAGAGGGCGAAGCCACCTTAGGCATGTGTTGGCATTGGGATCATAAGCTGTAGCCTTTGAATGGATAATGGGAAATATGCCTGTAATGAGGAACAGTAGCAAGATAGCCATCTTGTGGATATACCTGTAAGGAAGAAAGAAAATGGTCAGTAGGTACTATTCCACCCAACAGGGATAGGAAAAGTAATTCGTCTCTTTTATACAGTTTTATCTGATTGGCATGTAGCCACTTATCAGTAGTCTTCTTCAAATGAATGAGTCTGACGTGATAGACTGAGGGTCTCAATTTGTTGATAGTGAGGTAGAGTCCTTCTCATTTGTTGGCAAAGGAGTGTGTAGGATGTGCAGATCTGAGTACCATTGCCTGGTCTCCAATTTACCAGTCCACTTCTTTGGCTAGTTTGTCAGAATGGACCTTGGATTGTTGCTGGGCTTTACCCATGTGGTGTGCTGCATACAGGTGGGTTTGGATAATGTCTTGCCTAAGTTTAGCAACATAGGTGTCTATGGACACTCTAGCTGCAGTAGGTGTGTTCAGATCAATCAGCAGGTTCTCGGGTAGTCTTATGGTTCTGCCAGTCATAACCTCAAATGGGGTACACTGGGTGGTGGCAGCAGCAGTGCCCTTAATTGCCATAAGGAGTAAAGGCAATAGGGAATCCCAATCCTCGGGATTGTCCTCAGTGAATTTGGATAACATGTTTTTTATCCGTCTGTTGCCTCTTTCTACCTGGCCTAACGATTTAGGGTGATAAGGAATGTGAAACTTCTGGTATACACCGAGAAGTTTGAGTGTTTCTTGCATCAACTCGCCTATAAAGCTGGTTTCTTGATCAGAGTCTGCCTTGAGAGGTAGGCCCCACCTGGAAAACAATTGTTTTACCAGGATTTATGCGGTTGTCTTTGCTGTGCAATTAAGGGTGAGAAATGCCTCAACCCATTTTGAGAACAAATCAGTGATTACCAATGCATATTTGTTATTTCTGCTTGTATTGGTCAATGGTCCAATTAAATCAATTTGAATTGCATGCCAAAGGACAGATTGTCTTTGGGGGAGTAGTTTAGCATTTCTTTTGGTTGGGATTGGATTGTTTTGTGCATAGCTCAGACAGTTATCTATGTATCTTGGACATCTGTGGTCATACCAGGCCACCAAACAACAGTTTTCAGTCTTTTTTTTTTTGTTAGTGACGATCTCCTTCCTACCGGCACCCCCTTCAACCTGATTGGCCCCCCAGCCCCGACATCCCAGAAATACCAAAGCTTATCTTATGACTGGCAACACCTGGAATCCATAGGGGCACAGGATCCAAGACAGCATGGGTTTACAAAAGGAAGGTCCTGTCAAACTAATTTCATCGATTTCTTTGACTGGGTAACCAGAGTGGTGGACTAAGGGGGAGCAGTTGATGTCACCTATCTTGACTTCAGCAAAGCTTTTGACACTGTTCCACATAGAAGATTGATAAAGAAGCTGGGTAGGCTTGGGGGGGTCAGAAGTTGGTCAACTGGGTGGCAAACTGGTTGACGGGCAGAAAACAGAGAGTGGTGGTAAATGGTATACAGTCAGAAGAGATGCAAGTCACAAGTGGGGTACCTCAGGGATCAGTCCGGGCCAGTCCTCTTCAATATCTTCATTAGTGACATTGCAGATGGACTAGAGGGTAAGGCTTGTCTGTTTGCAGATGACACCAAGATCTGCAACAAGTAGATGATCCAGATGGGGTGTGCAGAATGAAAGAGATCTGGATAAACTAGCAAAATGGTCAGAAGAGTGGCAACTAAGATTTAATGCAAAGAAGTGCAAGATCATGCACATAGGGAAGAGAAACCCTGAAGCCACCTATAGGCTGGGAGGGGAGTTGCTGGCAGTCACAAAGGAAGAAAGAGACTTAGGCATCATCATCATCACCGATTATCTGAAATCATCCAAACAGACCTCTAAAGCAATAGGTAAGGCTAGGGGGATGTTAGGGTGTATTCATAGAGGTATCACAAGTCGTAAGAGGGAGGTAATAATCCCTCTTTACAAGACACTGGTTAGGCCCCATCTGGTGTACTGCATGCAGTACTGGAGGCCACACCTTCACAAGGACATTAACCAAACTGAGGCAGTCCAGAGAAGAGCAGCCAAAGTGGTGCAGGGACTGCATCAGAAGACATATGAGGACAGATTAACGGAGCTCAATATGTATACCCTTGAGCAAAGGAGGGAGAGAGGTGATATTTATTTTTTCAAAAGTTTTACCAGGAAAGACATACTGAGCAGACTACTGCTCGATTCCAGATGCATCCTGGGGGTAGGGGGAACAGGATAAGTACATTTCAAGTAAACAATACAGAAATTAGAGAACAGCGAAAGTTACATAGGTTACATACAGTATGTACAAGGTTTTATAATTTACAGTGATAACAATCTAGAAGTGGTATGTACAGGAGGCAAGAAACAGAGAGTGCACAGCATAATATTAGGCAGAATATGTAGAGAAGGAGATGGCAAACAAAATTTGGTGGTTAAGCATTAGTGTGGGCAGCATAGATTGCATTTGGGAGTTGGCCCTTTACATTGTGCACACCAATTGACAAGGCCCATGCTAGTGCACATCAAGTTGACATGAGCAGCTAATGGGGGCATGCCCTTTTAGAAGGGAGATTTGTTGCCATGCGGAAGGGGGAGAGCCGGATGACAGCCGGCAGAGAGTTCCAAAGTTTTGGTAGACGGAATCTGAAAGCCGACTGTCCAGCAGAGGTAGCCATGTGTGGGATTTGTAGTAGACGGGAGTCAAAACTTCTGAGTGAGTATGCTGATGGTGTTTGAGCTGTTAGGGTAGAGGCTAGGTAGGAGGGCAGTAACTGGGTCCAGAATTTGGCTGTAAGTCTGTTACAGTGGTAAAAGCACCTACTGGTGAGGGAGGGTAGGTTAAGGTAGCTGTAGAGGTCACAGTGATGAGTGGAGGGAGGACAATCCAGAGCAAATTGGCAGAAGGAGTTAAAAAGAGAATCCAGTCTAGCCAGGGTGGATTTAGGGGCAGAACTATAGACTACATCCCCATAATCAAAAATAGGGAGGATCATTTTCTGTAGTATCTCTTTGCGGGCATGCAAAGGGATGCAGCTGTAGTTACGGTATAGCGCCCCCAGCCTAGGGTGTAGTTTTTTGTGGGTTGCTTTGATGTGTGTAGAAAAGTCAAGGTGTTGATCCAGCCAGACCCCAAGGTATCTGAAAGAGGTGCAGACTTCTAGAGGGGTCCCATCAAGTGTCGAAACATTCAGACACCTTAAGGGCATTAACAAGATGAAAGAGCCTAACATGTTTAAATATAAGAAAAATAGCAGGACAAGAGGACACAGCATGAGATTAGAGGGAGGCCGATTAAGGGGGAATGTGAGGAAATTCTTTTTCACAGAAAGGGTGGTGGATGCATGGAATGGTCCACCTCAGGAAGTGGTGGCTATGAATTCAGTGCAGAGCTTCAAACAGGCATGGGATAGGCATAAGGGAGTAATACAGATGAGTATGAATAGATAGGCCACTGACAGAGCAAAGGCCAATGGCACATTTATAAGGTAGAAAAAGAAATGGGCAGACTGGATGGGCCTTGCGGTCCTTATCTGCCATCAACTTCTATGTTTCTATGTTTCTAGAAGCAGAGCCTGCAGAGGGTCGGGTATCATCCTACGGCCAGAGGATCCATTTTCTCCCCAATTACCCCGGAGCCCCCAGGAGCAGAGACACATGTGCATGAAGGCATGCATGCATACTACTGCCCCGGTAACAGCCCCTTCTGCCCACCCATCAGCCTAGCACCTGGCACTCCCTCTGGCCAGCACTGCCTCCTGGCCTCCACCGCAAGGCAGGCAAGAGCCAGGATACCACCTTCACTCCCCAGAGAGGAGAGTTGCTTCTCAGTGGCTCCATCCAACTCTGCACCCTCCCCTGCTGATCTCCGATGGCCCCTGCTTGTTCCTGAACATGGGTCATTGGTGTGGCATGAGGTACTGCATCCAGCACCTTAGCCCTCGGTGCCACCGGACCAGTTAGTTTTCAGTCTTTTGACAGTATTATCCACCCCCTGCTGTCCACCAGTTGGGGTGTCATGTACCTGATGGATAAACTCAGTTCACAGCAATGTTGGAACCACCCACAATCTGTAGTTTAGCTTCTCAGACTGGTACCATACCAATTTGTTGTCTTGTGACAGATGCAGTTTTGCAGCATGTTTCTTGTAGGGGTTGTTGGTCGGTAGCTGTTGTTCAGTTCCTTTGTCTAGGAACCTGAATACTTCTTTTATCTGTGGATCAGACTTTTGAGCTGTTGATAGACACAATGGAATGCAGTTCTCATTGTCCTTTTTGGTGGCTGCAATGTGTATTGCTGCCATGGCAATGGGATGGGACATCATCCAAATGTCCCCCCCCAGCACCATCCTTAGCAAGGGTGTCTGCCCACTCACTGAACTCATGATAGGGTTCTGATGTAGAGTGGGCCTTCACTTTGTGAATGTACAGGTTGTGTTTAAACTGTTGGACCAGAGTGTCAATGTATACGAAGAGATCTCTGTACTTAACAGGAGTGCCATTAGAAGAGGTGAAGGAATTTTGTTGCCAGAAAGGTAGGAATTCTGTCAAAGAGCAACAGACCCAGTTAGAGTCTGTGAAAACGATGGTATCTGAGGTACCATGGTGCATAAGTTCGAGAGCACAGGCCACAGCCACCAGTTCTGCATACTAGGAGGATGTAACTGCAGAGTCTGGAAGCTTGCACAGTGTTACCATTGGGATATTGGATCAGCACTCCTATTCCAGCGACTTGTGGTCCCTCATGAAATGAGGCCAAACCATCGGTAAAGATGTGACACAAAGGAGTGTTAGATAAATGTGGTGTGGCGGGAAGAAAGGGGCCTGGATCAGGCAAGTCAGGAGGCTGGAGTCCGAACTCCATGGGCCAGAATGGAAGGCATCTTGGAAGTGTGGACCTGAATATCTTGATCTTGCAGAAGAAGAGACCAATGAGTTGTCTGGTGTTTGAAACTGATCCATCCTTCACTCTGTCTGATAACAAGAAATTGGTTGGAGTGTGATTTGTGTGTAACACAATGGGTGAGTACCCTATGATGTACAGAAAGTGTTTCACAGCATAGTAGGTGGCCAGAAGGCTTCTTTCACAAAGATTGTACTTCAGTTCTACTGGTGATAACATCTGTGAAGCACAGGCAATGGGTCTGAGGATCCCATTAACCTTTTGAGCCAACACTGCTGACATGGAAATGTCAGAGGTAGCAGTTTCTAGATGGAAAGGTAATGCTTGGTTTGGGTTGGCCAAAGCTGGAGCAGAGGCCAAAGATTGTTTCAGCAGGGTCACTGCATTGCTATGAACAGGACCACATGTCCATGGGACATTTTTCTTGAGTAGCTTGTACAGAAGGGTGGCCTTTTGTGCAAAATCACAGATGAAGTCCCTGGAATAGTTGACCATTCCCAGGAAATGTCTGAGCATAGCCACAGTGGTAGGCAGTGGCAGATCATGTAGACCTTGGATCTTTGTTCAAGGCAGGGCTGTGGCCTGCTTCAGTGATGTGCAGGCCCAGGAAGATTACTTTCTTCTTGCAAAGATGTATCTTAGCAGGGTTACATTGAGGCCTGCTCTCTGTAAGAGAGTCAAAAGTTTGTCAAGGAGTGTAAAGTGCTCCTCCTTGGTGGTGGCTAGGAATAAGTCATCCATCTATTGCAGAAGGCATTGGGGGTGTAGACACAAATACTACAAGTCTCAATGGCTGAGAGGGACCTGGGGGTGGTGGTGGATGTCAAGATGAACAACTCTGAGACTTGTAGGAGGGCAGTAGCCAAGACCAACAGGATGCTGGGATGCATCGCTAGGGGGATCACCTCCAGAAGGAGGGAAGTGATACTCCCTCTGTATAACTGCTTGGTGAGGCCGCACCTGAGTACTGTGTGCAGTTTTGGAGGCCACACTTAAGAGGACATTAACCTCCTGGAGAGGGTCCAGAGGAGGGCAACCAAAATGATTTGGGGCTTGGGGGACAGGACCTATGAGGAGAGACTCGAAGAGCTAAATATGTACACATTGGAAGAGAGAAGGGACCGGGGGGACATGATAGAGGTCTTCAGGTACATGAAGAGGGTAAATAGGGGAGGAACAGTCAGGGTGCTTCGAAGGAAGGAGGAAGGGGCCACTAGAGGGCATGGGTGGAAGCTGGAGGGGGGAAGATTCAGGGGAGAAAGGAGGAGGTGCTACTTCACTGAGAGGGTGGTGGAGCCATGGAATGCACTACCTAGGGGGCTGGTGGAGGCAGAGACAGTGGAGGGGTTCAAGAGGGGGTGGGACAGTTACAGGGGAAGGGTTCTGGAAGCAAAATCCAATGCAGCAAGAATATCCGGAACTGGGAAGGGAGAAGCCAGAGAAGGCGAGGGGGGCAGCAAGGTCAGCACCCAGGGTGGGGGCTGACCAAATGAGCAGACATGAAAGACCATTAGGCCTATTCTGCTGGCATTTTAATATGTTAGTATGTAGAGAAATCCTGTAAGGCATCCTTCATATGGAGATGAAAGGGTGAGGGGCTATTATGAAAGCCCTGAGGGAGACAGGTGCAGGTATACTGGCATCCCTCAAAAGTGAAAGCAAACTTGTACTGGCTATTATGTTCCAAAAGAAGTGATCAAAACCCATTGGAGATGTCAAGGGCACTAAACCAGGTGTTGTCTGACGTTAGCAGTTTGAGCACTGTCAGGTGCTGATGCTACTGTAGGTGGGCAGCTAGGAGTGACTTGATTAAGCCTCCTATAATCAGTAGTGAGTTTCCAAGAGTTGTAGGGTTTCCTAACAGGCCATATTGGTGAATTAAAGGTTGAGAAGCATGGTCTAATGACTCCTTGTTGGAGGAGTGACATAATGGTTTCTCTGAGTGATGGCAATGCTTCTGCAGGAAAAAGATGCTGTCTCTGTCTGATAGGCTCAGGGCCTGGGATTTCGATGCTGGTTTGCATTCTCCCACAGTCATGTTTGTGTTTTTCAAAAACATCAAAATGTTTCTGCAAAATGGGCAAGAGCTCTTTGAAAAACTCATGGTTTTGGAGTAGAGTGATGACGTCATACTGCTTGTTGTTAGCTGAGATTGTAGCAGCAACATGTGAGTCAGGAATCATGACAGCATGGTATTGTCCCTTGATCTGGCTCAGAAGCCTGTTGGCTAGGTCAACTGCACAGATGTGTAGTGCTAGGAAGTCAATTCCTAAAATGCTGGGGTGATGAGGTAATGCCATCAGGTCAAAAATGAAATCTGTGGTAAGGGTCCCCAATACCACTGGAAGTACAATAGAGTGGTAGGTGATCAGTGTAGTACCATCTACACCTTGGGCATTGGACCTCAGTCCAGTGGACCAAGAAGAAGAGGAAGGGTCCTCATCATGTGATACTGACATGACTGCACCTGTATCTAAAAGTTCAACAAGTTGGTGTGAGTTGAAGCAGCTGCTGAAACCTTTCCCTTTTTTTTTTGGTTTTGTTAAAGGTTCATTCCAAGAGTGCAATCATAAGAGTCAAGTTTTTTTATTTTAATTTACTTATCTCCGAGTGCAAGTGGCGGTGATGTGTCCAACGTGACAATGGGAAGATGGCGGCTGGCGCATGCCTGGAGTGAGGGGAATCTGGCTCGTGTTCACCTTTATAACCAGCTCCTTAAGTAAATTTTAACCAAGTTTCCCTATGGGAAAAAATGCTCACCAGTTATTATATGCCATTTATCATCATGAGTGAGGGGTCATAACCATAATGCTGGCTTAATGGGTGGAGAGGGTGTCCTCATGTCCTGATTTTGGCTACTGTATAAATCATGCAAGAGTTAATACCTTGGCTTGGGCTGACACTGAAAACCAGAACCAGAGGGGTAAATACTGTAAATATTTCAAATGCATATTGGCAACTGGTGGGTCTATAGTAAATGTGAGACACAGAGCAAGCATTGGATTATTAACTTTTAGAATCACAGTATATATTATAGACATTGTGTTTGTGTTGTGTGTTGCACATGCCTAAACATATGCACATGTATGTGAAATATAGCCATATGAACAAGATTGTCCGCCGCAAATGCAGCATTGTGCTGATTCCAGAGCACACAGTTTGAGCTGCAATATGAAATATCTCACCTCAGGTTGTAAAGAACGTCTAATACATTACAGTGAACAGTAATGTGGTTTCAGTTAGGTGACATATTTCATATTGCATCTCAAAACTGTGAGCCATGCCTTACGCAGCCCAATTCTGAGTTTGATAAAAATCAAGAGCAGTGCTTAAAAAGGCTTCGTGTAGTAGTGTATTGAGTTGCAGAGCAATTGGCACAGCAGGGATGTTATGTGCCATTTTTATTTTATTTATTGAATTTTGTTGACCCGGTAATCCCACTGGGCCTAGAACCCCCTTTTTCAGGGGCGACCGGGGGGAGGGGGAATACAGATAGTAAGCAACTGAAATTGAACCAGATTAAGCCGTTGGTGGTATTTTTAGTGAGTGGGAGAAATTTGGCCAGGACACTGGGGAAATTCCCCTACTCTTTTTTGATAAATGCCATGGGATCTTTAGCATCCACCTGAACTACCACCAATCCAGGCAGATGGGACCTCAGTTTAATGTCTCATCCGAAAGACGGCACCTCAGAAGTGCAGCACCCCCCCATGCTGCATTACAGTGTCAGTATTGGGATATTAACCCAGATGAGGGCACTGAACCCACAGCCCTCTGATCACCCGGTCTTAGAGGTGAGTGTGCTACCTACTGAGCCACTGACACTGACATAGGGATAGTTACTTTATTACCAGCACTGCCAGCAGACCTGTATGGTTTTAAGTGAATAAGTGTACATCTTATGTTTACAAGTGGGGGGGCCCTGGTTGCAAAATGCTGGTCTTGACCAGGCTAAGGGTGGTGTGTGTGTGTGTGTGTGTGTGTGTGTGTCCTGGTTGCAAGATACCACTCTTGACCAGGTTAAGAGTGGGGAGGGGTGTCCTGGTTGCAAAATGCCATTCTTGACCAGGCTAAGGGTGGGTATGGGTGTGTGTGTGTCTCCTGGCTGCAAGATGCAGCTATTGGCCAGATTAAGCATGGTGGGGGGCCTAGTTGCAAGATGCCGCTCTTGACCAGGTTATGGGGGGGCCTGTTTGCAAGATGCCGTTCTTGACCAGGCTAAGGGTGAGGTGTGTGTGTGTCCTGGCTGCAAGATGCCACTCTTGGCCAGGTTAAGGGTGGGGGGCCTGGTTACAAGGTGCCACTCTTGACCAGGTTACAGGTGGGGGGGCCTGTTTGCAAGATGCCACTCTTGACCAGGCTAGGTGGTGTGTGTGTGTGTGTGTGTGTGTGTGTGTGTGTGTGTGTGTGTGTGTGTGGCTTGGTTGCAAGATACTGCTGTTTGCCAGGTTAAGGGTGGGGGGGACCTGGTTGCAAAATGCCACTCCTGGCCAGATTAAGAGTGGGGGGGCCTGTTTGCAACATACCACTCCTGACCAGACAGGCAAGAGTAATGGTGGAAAATTATTTGTGTTTCTGTGTCTGTCTGTCTAACTTTGTACTGTTGTATGTAAGTAGTGCAGTGCAGGGATTTCTTTGTGCCACTGCCGACCTGAGACTCTGAACTGAATGTGTTGCCTTGTCTGTGTACAACAGTGTGGTGAGATGGAGGGGGGCCTGTTTACAAGACGCCACTCTTTGATTCTGTAAGTTTGACTCTGTGATTGAACTAAAATATCAAAGGTCGCGGTGGTGCGCAGCACTGCAGATCTAAGTTATAATACTGGGGCATAACATATAGGAGAATGTATGGTCTTTGGTGAACAGCAATGCTGAAAACCTCGAAGTTGCCACATCATTGATTGAATTACTTTACGGAACATTGATTGTGAGTATTTTGTTTTGTGAAACAATTGATATGACTCCAGAATGGTTACCCAAGTGATGTCGTACTAGTGGCATAACACAGAGGAGAATGAAAACACTTCAAGAGGTTGCCATGACATCATGTAAACCTCGTGAGCGCAGCTAGAGAGGTTTTCAGATGTCATGGGAACCTCTACTTTTTTCCAGCGCAGTTGTTAACCAAAGAGTATAGGCTACCAAGTTTGTATAATCATGGATTGAATTACTTTTAATTACTTCTGATTTACCTTACTGAATTACTTACAGAACTTTGATTGTTGTGAGCATTCTGTTTTGTTAGAACACTGATTGTTAGCATTCTGTTTTGTTATATCATTTGATATGATGCTCAGGAAGGGTTAACAACAGAGTGATGTCATAATGATGGCATAACAAGGTCATAATGTATGGTACAATGCTGTTAACCTTAGGAAATCATCATTTCCTAAGGTTGTTAACCTGTCGATGTGACGTAGATATGTTGTTAACCTATCGATGCTACGTCACATCGATAGGTTAACAACAGCGATTGGTCTGCGCATGTGCATGCTTTTTTTTTCCAACAGGGAACCGACAGATGAACAGCAGTGGTTAGGAAGGACTGAACGGCCGCGGCAGTGACTAGTTAGCAAAAAGTAAGCAGCCTCTTTACATGGGACCATACACTATAAAAATTATGTATGGTCCCTCTATCGGCAACCGGTCAATGTTAACCGTCTCGAGGTTGCCATGGCGACGTAAACCTCTTGAGCTTCGCTCTCGAGGTTTACACGGTCACCCTGGCAACCTCTCAACAGTTAACTGACAGGTTACCGATAGAGGACCATACATTATCCTCTATGTAATCTGCTTGATTTCAGTTAATATCAAGAGCTCCTCATACATTATATAGAAAATAATGTATGGGCAACCATACACAACAAGGCTACTTCCATCAAGGGGCTGAGATGATGGCATATGAACCTGGAGAGCAAAGTTTGAGAGGTTCATGATGTTATCTCAACCCTGAGCTGGAAAGACATGCCGAGTTGTGTGTGGTTGCCCATATTTGATTTTTTATAGTATATGGTTTTCACACTAGAGTGATAGACCCCCACTGAAGTGAAAACAAAAAAATATCTTGCCATTTCTTTGTTCTACTCACATATCAAAATCAAATATCTAGACTTTTGAAAGGTAAAAGGTATGACTTTGGCCACTGGGTGTTTAGTAAGTAGCTAGGTATGCAAAAAAATTAGAAATTCAAAATTTTATGACCTTTGAACTGTTCATAACAACTGTTTGGAATGTGAACAAAACTTTGGAATGTTGATATTTTTGCCAGATCAACCTTATTACCAAGATGTCCACAGTTACCAATAAATACTGCAGCTTTAAAAAGCAGGTGTAAGCTGTCAGGAACCCAGCCCTCCCAAAACATGTATGCTAGCTGACCTGCCCCCGTGTTGAGGTGTATTAATATTACCATGAGGTTCCTTCCAGTAACAAAGTTATAGCACTCCGAATGTGTACCCCCAGAAAAAACACATGTTCATTTTGTGGCATCAGGAAATGAATGCTAAGTGTGCCCCCCATTATAGATCAATGAAGTGTGCTCTCCATTGACCTATAATAGGGTGCACACTCAGCAGACATTTCATGATATCACAAAATGAACGTTTTTTTTTTTCTGGGGGTACACATTTGTCGTGCTATAACTTTGTTACTGGATGGAACCGCATGGTAATATTAATACGCCTCAGCTGAGGCAGGTCAGCTAGCATATATGTTTCAGGAGGGCTGTACCTGCTCTATAAGCATTTTAGGTGAATGTGGACTTATTTACAGTGCCTTGCTCATTCACCTTTGTTCTGAGAACACTGACGCTATGTCAAGTGCCATGTACTTCTGGCAGAAATACTCAGACTGGTACTACCCCTACCTTTAGGATGTATACCAGGCTCGTTATCTAGAGACAGGGGGTGGGGGCACGATAGCCAAACTGAAACTTTGTAAGACAACCAGGCCCAGGTGACAGGATGCCAGGCATATACTAGACCTAAATGAGGGCCCCCAATAACTCCAACACAGACAACCATCGATGTCCAATGCAGTAGCTGTGATTTTACAGTGTTGCTTTATTCGCAATAGCATTAAAGTATAGCTGGACCATGACAGATGTTGTCATTGGCAATTCTCTGGTAAATTTCACACTTGCAGGTTCTGCTATGCAACCTTTGGTTGTCCAGGAACTGCTTCTTTCCTACCCCATGGAATATGATTGTAGCCTGTGCCACACCCCCAAAATAATTTCCTCGTAACCAATAGTATGCTTTGCTTTCAAGCAGGAACAGACTGGTATTAAAGAATGCAAATACACATTTGCTTGGTGGCTAGTGGGAAAATAATTTATGTGATGGCCAGAGTAATGTGCTCAGATAGCCCACGTTCTAGTTGTTTTGGTATGTTACCACAATTGGAATGGTATTCCAGGTGGCCTGGGTGCATGTCCCAGTGAAGCCATTTAACTGATGTGAATTTGTACCACCCACTCCACAATGGTTCTATGTGATAATGACAAAAACCTGAAGGTGATCACCGTTATCAAGAAGTCTAGAGTGCCAAAAACATTTTCGGAACTCTGACTCCCCGGCACACAGAAAAACTACTTGGGGACTTACTTTAATGTTTTCTGTGGGGGGCTGCGCCACACACACCCAGGAAGCATTGCCCTCGCACCCCTTTACTAAAGGATTCTTGAACTCTAGAGGGGTGCATGTTGGGGGGGTGAAAACATTAAAAAAATTAAAGGTTCAGGCCAGGCACAATATAATTGCACCAGCGCCTAGACCCGAACCCCGTACCTTGTTGACCAGCATTGGCAACCCACCCACTCACCTCACCATGGGGTCAGCTCGGCAACCACTGCAGCACAACCCCTCACATCCCCTCACTGTGCATGCTCATTCCACCCCCCGCAGGCGTACATATAGTGGCATCCTGTCACTATACTCGTTGCCCCCATCCATCCACCCTACCCTCCCATTGCCATGAGGGATTCGCTTCGGAGCAGGTCGCCATTACAGTCGGCATCCTTTCCCAAGTGCTCTCATCATGGAATACCCTCCAGGAGTTGTTAAATTAGTTTTTTTTTTTTCAATTGCGGGGCGGCATCCGAGACAAATAGCGTGGGTACTCGGGACAGGCGACAGCAGCAGCGTTGGCACAAAAGTTACCGAAAGCAACAGTCACAGTGTTGATTCTTGGTCAGAAGACTCAGTGTTGGTTTTCAGGTGACAGTTGGATGTCCCAGTTTCGACTGCACACATTGCTGCATCAAGGTACTGTATCTGTATTCATTGACTTGAGTCATGCTTCTCCATTCTCTCATTCCTCTATCCTCCTGTCATATTATTCCCCTCTTCCACTTATAGTGCATGGGTTAAACAGGTTTCTACAATTTGCAGAATGGAGGCAGGCAAAAGGAAACAGCCATCAGGAGCACAGGTGCAAAAGGCAAAATGTGTAAGAACTGAGGAAACCGCAAACATGTCCAAGCTGATGCAGTCCTTCCTCACTCGGTCTTCATCAAGCTCTGGGTAAGAAATGCCTGAATGCCGACATAAAATTCTTTCAATTCATGTAAAAAGAATGATGACAAACATTCTGCATTAAAGTTAACTGCAGACCTTTGTGTTTACAGGGTTGCAAACAGAGACCCGCAATATGGAAGTGCCATGGAGGAGACTCACACATCCCATAACCTTGCACCAGTGATTGCACATGCACATGAACATGTTGCTGGCAAAGTTCTTGAAGACATATCCTCACAAGCTGTTCTCCAGGAAGCTAATGTCGACTCCCTGTTAGTGGACACCATGGAAGATCTGCAGGAAGCTGATATCAAATTCCATTTAATGGAGACCATAGAAGAAGAAGCAACTACTGTTGAAGCAGTCCAGACTCCGAGCGGTTGCCTGGAACCAGATATGAATACTCCCAATACAGAAGACATCGGCTGTATGAATCGGTCCCATCTCACAGATGCTCAGAGGAAGGAAATTATTGAATATCAGTGGCAATCACCTCCAGGATTTCGGTTTCCAGGTCGTCTGATGGGTCCAGATGGTCTGAGCCAGCGTTACAGGTGTTTCAGTGCTCATCTTTTGCACAAGTTCAAATTTGCCAGGTATTCAAAGGTTTTGGATAGCGTATTCTGTGGTCCATGCTTCATGTTCAACAATTTCAGTTGCAACATTCTCATGTCGGCACCTATGAGGGATTGGTCTAATGGAAAGAAGATTCTGGAGAGGCATAGCAAATCCAAGGACCATGGGAATGCTATCATGAGAATGGATGGGTTTCCTTCCATTTGTGCCGGGAAGTTAAAAACAGCAGGGCCAGTCTCTTGTGGAGCGCAACACCAAGGTGGCAGAGAATACCACCCATTTTCTACACATAATTATTAATATCATTCTTTATTGTGGGAGGCACAGCATTGCCCTGGGAGGTAAATTTGATGATACTGGAAATTTCCATGGTTTGTTGCAGTACACAGCAGAAATAGATCCCAGTCTACAAGAACACCTCTTAGCAGCTCCAAGAAATGCAATGTACACATCACCACAAATTAAGAATGAGCTAATTCAATTGATGGGTCATCAAATACAGCGAAAAATCCTACACAATGTGAGGGAAGCAAAATGGGTTCAGCTTGATAGCGGATGGAACAACAGATGTCTACCAAGGAGCAGATTTCCTTAACGGTTCGCTATGTACATCGGAACCTTTCTGGCACAGTTGAACTCCGTGAAGACTTTGCCGAGTTCACTGAAGGTATGGATACAACTGGTCATAGCTTAGTAGAACTATTCTTATGGCATTTAAAGGCTTGGTGCATCAACACAAAACTAATGCATGGACAAGGGGAGTAAAATGAGTGGAAAATTCAATGGTGTGCAAGCACACATCACAGCAGTTGTCCCAAAGTAGTGTATATAGTTTGCAAGGCTCATGGCCTCAACACAGCTATTGTCCATTCATGTTCCTTGCGACAAGTGTCCAATATATTCAATATCACAAAAAAGATCATCTCAATGCTCAAATCATCCTACAAGCGCATTAACATCTTTCAAGCAGAACTCAAAGAATTTAACAACTTGCCATCTGACTATGATGATGAGCAAGCAGATCGGACATCCACTATTCCTGCAGCTGGAAACACCAGGTGGATAAGTTAGGCAGATTCTCTTTCACAGTTCAAAGCAAAATTTTTGGTAGTAGCCAATACGCTTGAGAAAATTATGGAGTTTGACACTGAAGCAAGCAGATTGCTGCTGTGCATCCAATGATTTGACTTCCTCGTGTCTCTTCTTTTGGTTGATTATATTTTGGCCCAAATGAAACCTCTTCACCTATATCTGCAATGTGTCAATATTGACCTCCTACAAGTAACACAAGAGGCCTCCAACCATGTACAACTATTAAAGAATGTGGGAGAAGTCAGAAAGCCACTTTGCAGAACTGTATCAGAGTATCCTGACTTTAGCGGAAGTTGCGTTCATTCGGGAGGAGGTACCTCGCATATGTGGTAGGCAAACTCAGAGAAGCAACATCAGTGCTGCAAGCCCTCAAGACTACTTCAGAGTAAACATTTTCATTCTTTTTCTAGACCATATCATTTCTGAATTGGAGGATAAACTCATCGAGTGCTGGCCACGGTTTCGTTAGGCAATATCATGTACCATGAAAACTGCATTTGCTACAGGAGGACAAAACAGCAGCCGTGTTCAGTGTCTACAAGACTGACCTGGGCAGCCTGGAGAAGCTTAAGGTGGAGCTGGAAAAATGGAAGGCAAATGGGTCAGTGTTCCTATGGCAAATCATCCAGAGTCTGTTCTCATGACATTACAGGATGTGAATGCAGATCTCTACCCAAATGTTAATGCGGTTTTATCAGTCTTGGCAACAATGCCAGTCAGCGTGGCAAGTGCAGAGAGATCCTTCAGTGCCTTGAGGAGGCCGAAGACCTGGCTTAGAAACAGCATGGGGGAACAATGCCTGACAGGACTGCCTCTTTCACACTTACACAGAGACATGGAAATTGATGTGGAATAGGTGCTCAGAGACTTTGACCCATGCCAGGACAGATGCTTCTCAAATAAGCAAATGGATTGACTTGGAACATGTATTGCATGGTATGGGGCTATGAGGCTATTTGGTGTGAATGGTTATGGTGGTTAAGGCAACAGAACCAAAACTAGTTCATCAGCTAGCTTACCTGGACCCTCCATATACTGTAGTGAGTGTAATGTTAAGGTAACTGCCATAAATTGTGTAGCGTTTTTGCAACAGAACACTGTTGTGGGTATGTGACCACTTGTTTTGGATACATTGGGTTTGAGTGGGCAGAATGTTTGGTTTTGAGCTCAGCTGTTACATACTGTACTTGTAACACTGCTGTGGGTATGTGACCACTTGCAGTGGGTGATTGTTTTGGATACATTGGGTTTGAGTGGGCAGAATGTTTGGTTGTGAGCTCAGCTGTTACCCACAGCAGTGTTACAAGTACAGTATGTATGTGACTACTTGCAGTGGGTGATTGTTTTGGATACATTGGGTTTGAGCGGGCAGAATGTTTGGTTGTGAGCTCAGCTGTTACATACTGTACTTGTAACACTGCTGTGGGTATGTGACTACTTGCAGTGGGTGATTTCTTGACACTTTGGGTGAAAGTGGACAGAAGCACATGAATGTTTGGTTGGTATGAGCCCAGCTGCTAGTAATGGTATACTTGTACTTAGTGTGCTAGCTGTAACACTGCTGTGGGTATGTGACCACTTGCAGTGGGTGATTGTTTTGGATACTTTGAGTGAGATAAGGCAGACACACATGAATGTTTGGTCCTGAGCTCAACTGTTTAAATAGTGTACTTGTAACACTGCTGTGGGTATGTGACCACTTACAGTGGGTGATTGTTTTGGATACTTTGGGTTTGAGTGGGCAGAAGCACATGAATGTTTGGTAGTGAGCTCAGCTGTTACATACTCTACTTGTAACACTGCTGTGGGTGTGACCACTTGCAGTGGGTGGTTGTTTTGGATACTTTGAGTAAGATAAGGCAGACACACATGAATGTTTGGTCCTGAGCTCAGCTGTTACATACTGTACTTGTAACACTGCTGTGGATGTGACCACTTGCAGTGGGTGATTTCTGGATACTTTGGGTGTGAGTGGGCTGCAGTACATGAATGTTTGGTTGTAAGCTCAGCAACTGTCTTTGCTTTTGCTTGTAGTCAATTTGGAACCTGAAAACTGGTTCTTAACATAGAAAGTTGTGGCTGAAATGGGGCTTTTTTTGGTGTGAATGGTTTAGGTGGTTAATGTAACTGAACCAAAACCAGAGCACCAAAGAACCATTTAGCGTACCACAACCCCCATATTGTAATGTGGAAGGACTCTGCTGTGGGTAAGTAATACTACTCTACTATGTGGGTAAGTAATACTACTCTGCTGTAGGTATGTTTCAGTGGTTGAATTTGGTATACATGTTGTGTGGAGTGGGTGAGTATTTCCATCTTGCATACTTTTAAAAACTGGTAATGGTACTGAACTTTTTGGGTAAGGAACAGCTTAGGTGGCTAGGGGAAATGAACAGAAACCTAAGCAACATCTAGCTTACCCCACTGCAATAGCACTGACTGTTGGTTGGTGTGGGTGCTCTGACTTGGTGCTTTTGGGTGAGTGGCTGGTGTGGTAGCTTGGACTTGGGGCTTTTGTGTGAGTGGAAAAAGTGCAAGATTAAAGATACTAGTGTGAATGATGTGGTACAGAGGCTTGTCACAATGCAACATTGTAACTAAAAGCCAGTCTAGTGATAGTATGGACAGAGGCTTGTCATAATGCAACATTGTAACTAAGTCAATCTGTGGTACAGAGGCTTGTCACAATGCAACATTGTAACCAAAAGCCAGTCTGGTGGTACAGAGGCTTGTCACAGTGCAACATTGTAACTAAAAGCCAGTCTAGTGATAGTATGGACAGAGGCTTGACACAATGCAACATTGTAACTAAGCCAATCTGCGGTACAGAGGCTTGTCACAGTGCAACATTGTAACTAAAAGCCAGTCTGGTGGTTGGAGCTAGTGTGATGGACCTCTGTAAGGCTTGTCACATTGTAACTAAAAGCCAGTCTAGTGATAGTATGGACAGAGGCTTTTCACAATGCTTCATTGTAACTAAAAGCTAGTTTTAGTCTGACATTGTTGGTGATTGAAGGGCTTTCTAATTGTATGAGAATGCAATTGTGTGTTTAACTTCCATCTTTATTACTGAACGACACAGATATGATGCTGGCGTCGGTGTGTGTGTGTGTGTGCACAGATAGATGTACTGGGAGGGTCGGGGGCACATGGATGGACGTACTGGGAGGGTAGCAGTGTGGCAGCCTGGTGTACAAATCTGAAATGCCTGGCTACACCCCTGGGTGGGGTGAACACTCATAATGGCCTGTAGCTCAGAAATCATCTGGCTGAGGTAATAGCAACCAGAAAAAACACCTTCCAAGAAAGGAAGCATAGTTCCCAAGTTGCAGTGGGCTCAAAAGGAGCCAAAGTCAACTTTTCAAGGATAATATTAAGGTCCCGTGGTGGAACCAGTTTATGAATCAGGGGACGCATGTGTAAAATACCTTTCAAGGAGGTACAGAGACATAAAGATCTGCAACAGGGTTGATACACAAGGTGGTGTGGAAAGGATGAGAAGAGACTTGGCAAGGTTGGAGGAACAGTCAAAAGTATGGCAGCTTATATTCAATGCAAAGAAGTGCAAAGTACAGTAATTTAATTTCATTTTTATTTTATACTTGTAAGCAAAATGAGCATATCTGATCATTTTCATATGCGACAAGTACAAACAAGAACATATATTAACAAAAAGGTAATGCACCTGAGAAACAAAAACCCAGGGGAAGAGTACACAATGGGGGGTGGTGGTACTAACAACAACAGAAATGGAAAGGGACCCGAAGGTAGTCATATCAGATGACCTAAAGGTAGGCAGGCAATGTGAGAAGGCAGTAAGGAGAGCTGGGGGGATACTGGGATGCATAGGGAGAGGCATCACCAATAGAAAACAGGAAGTTGTCATTCCTCTGTACAGACAGTTGGTAAGACCCCATCTGGAGTACTGCGTGAAGTTCTGAAGACCCCATCTCTGCAAGGACATAGACAGGATGGAGGCAGTTGAGAGGAGGGCAGTTAAAATGGCACAGGGTCTGCACCCTAAACCATACAAAGAGAGATTAAAGAAGCTTAATATGTATACCCTCGAGAAAAGGAAGGAGAGGGGGGCTATAATAGAAACTTTCAAGTACCTCAATGGAATTAACAAAGTCCAAGAGGGTAGCATCTTTCAGAAAAAGAGACGTGCAAGAACAAGGGGGCACAATTTGAAGATAGAGGGGCAACATGACAAAGTATTTTTTCACAGAGAGGGTGGTGGGCGCATGGAATGGCATCCCTGAGGAGATTGTGGGGTCAAAAACAGTGGGGCAATTCAAGAATGCATGGGACAGACATAAGGCAATTGTAGTGGGGGGTAGGAGGAAGTAGGCTGTTAGTTAACTAGGATCTGCAGCTTATTCAATAGGTAGGGAAATAGGCAGACTGGGTGAGCCAAGTGGTCCTTATCTGATGTCAAAGTCAATGTTTATGTTACAGGACACTTCTAGTTGTGCCACCATGCGCTCAACAGTAGGGACATGGAAAGCTGATATGGCAGCCAAATGCACCTTAATAGAGGAGTACTGCAGTCTGGAGTCTGTTAGGGACACGAGGTAGGCAAGCACAGTATTAACAGGGCACATAAAGGGGTCCTCGGAGCAGGAAGCATACCAAATAATAAAATGCTTCCTCTACAGTGAATATGTATGTCTAATGGAAGGCTTCCTAGTCACCAGCAAGATATTAGTCACTTGGGGAGAAACCTCAAAACAGGCAATGGCTACATCTTGCAGAGCCAAGCATGCAGGTGGAGGGACCTGAAGTCAGAGTAGACCAGGGCCCCACTGTACTAAGACAATAGACCCTGACACAGGGGCAACTGAACTGGTGGCTCCACTGCTGGATGCTGCAGAAGTGGAAACTGTATCTGTTGAGGCTAGAGGGAGGCTATGAGTATCAGGGTGGCCCCCTTTGCCCTCAACTTTAGAAGGATCCTCTGAATGAGAGGGATCAGTGGGAACATGTAAAGGAACCTCCCCTTCCAGGAGAGGGACAACACGTCTCACTCAGGCCTGGAGTGAGCGAGCAAAATTGCGACACTTTTGTGTTGTGTAGGGACACAAAAACGTCCAACTCTGGATGACCCCATCTTATAAAGAAGTCATTCACCACTGAGGAAAGCAGTTTCCACTTGGGAACTGGAGACTGGGACCAACTGAGCCTGTCTGCTAAGATGTTTTAGACTCCTGAGAGAAAAAACGCTGTCAATTGCAAGCCATGAGAGAGTGCTGATTGCTATACTCTCATTGCTTCCTTGCAGAGAGGGTATGAATGAGTGCCCCCTTGTTTGTTGTTATAGTGCATCACACTGATGTTGTGTGCGCTTATCAGCAGGGGGCCCGGAGTGAGATACTGTTCAAAAACTTGGAGCCCAAGAAGAATAACCCTCATCTCCAAACTATTGATGTGGAGATCCAAATCTTGCTCTGTCCACAATGACCTGGGTCTGATATAGGTACAGGTGGGCACTCCACCCCTTCCTGGAGGCAGTCATTGTGAGGATGTGCTCTGGAGTTGGGGAGAAAAAGATGTCACACTGCAGCAAATGCCGAGGTTACATCCACCACAGTAGAGTCTTTCTTGG